>WPIO01000032.1:1405000-2002500 GCA_009760855.2 Cristatella mucedo | reverse complement strand
AGATTCTGCGATTCAAGCATGAGATTCGCAAGGACGTCTTCGTGGTCAATCTCGGTGAGCCTATAAACGGAAGCATCGGAGCCGTCCCACAACGGGCACAACAACGATGCGAGGCCGAAATTCGAGGGCGAAATTCGGAAATCTCGGCAGAGCCAATAATGCACTGCTAGCGTGGCGGCATCCTAACGGCGGTCACAGCGCGTGCAAGTACAAGTCGATGCGCAGTGGCAGCAGTCGGCACGCACGGCTGAACCTGCAAGAGCACACGCCACTAGTGGTCGACACAGAGTACCCTCCTCCACTACGCTGCATGCCCTTTCACAGGCAACCGGCACACGCGGCATGCAGCAGCCGATGAGCAGCGGTGCTTCTTAGCTAAACCAGCATCAACCTAGCAGCTGGCAGATAGCAATAAGGCAGGCACGCGCACTGCCTAGAGTAAGTAGGCTGCAGTCCCAGCGGCTCTCTTTGCGAAAGGATGCAACATACATGCAAACGGCCGCCGAATATGCGCCACGAAAAAAAACAACACTCTCACGACGTCTCGACTACTCTCATGCATATCCGGCCATGACCAACAGAATAGCTCTCTATGCAAGTTATATTCCAGAACATTAAGATGCTGTCAAGCAAGCTTGTGTTGAACCGGGTTCAAAGTATTCATCAAAAGAAAAAAACTGGCATGCATCATAAAATCATTACATACGAGCTTGGAATCCTAGTGAAAATGGCATTTCTTTGAGTAGGAGCTCGTCGAATGCCAGCTGTGTGCAAATGGCCCGACATGGTGTGACACCATATGGTTGTACAACAATCGGCCCAGCAAACAGCCACCTCACCAAAGGCTAAACTGGGGCTCACACTACAAGTGCTGTGGTTCAACCATTTGAGCAATTGATCAAAGATGCACCATTACGTATATACGAACTCATTTCCTAGCCGCCTTAGTGAGGATTGCACACAAGTCTTAAAAAAGTTCGACGAAAGTGAGTAGCGACCGTTGGACTATGGAAGCAATCTTGAACAGAGTCATGGCTTCGACCGCATGCTCCTAATTCAATTAAGAATCACCTGCATTCAAAGTGCACGACACAAGCACCAAAACCGAAGCTATTTTGCACACCTGCTATTCCACGGTCGATCGTCCATGGGCTGATTGCCCCCTATTAGCCTAGGCTATCTATCCGAGAGCAAAGATCTTTTGGCAGAGGGCAAGCTGGGGTAGCTGCATGTAAAAATGCAAACAAAGGAGTTCTTGTTCTGCCCACAAGCTATATGCCGGGACGAAAGATTTGTCAAATATCCTGGCTTCAAGAACAATCTTTTCATAGTAGTACACTTGAACATACACAGGCAGCCTACAAGTGTCAGTCGCCAAATGCCACCGAGCATTATAAGACGGAGGGTGTCTTCCCTGGTAAATAATTAAATAGTGCAACTGAAGAATGAAAAAATGTCGGAAGGATTCAATACACATCAACAAGAAGCCGTGATAGGTCAATCCCAAAAGACAATCATCTGACAGGCCAAGCAAGAATGAAAAAGAAAAGACATGCAGCAAATCTTTTCTCGGATGAGGGGGGCTACTGCACGTCTCGAGTACAGCTCAATTAAATGCAGGAATCCTTCAATCTTCGGTACCAGCAGCCTCATAAAAACGGCTACCCTGGACGACCATTGTCTTTCGGACAGGCAGTACTAATTTGATAGTTACAATCAGTTATTATTGATAGTTTGATATCATGATGATAGTTTATTGATAGTGATTTTTACCCAAAGGTGCACTTTTACACAAAAGATAAGTTCGAATCCATTTCAGTCCGAGAAAAGATTCAGAATTTCAATGCCCCTGAGTAACACTTAGAAGACAGCCGATTGCACCAATTAAGGCCTGATTCTAATGATCTTGAATGGAGCTTCAATATATAGTGCAGGACAGCTACCATAAAGGATGCAGCCACAGCAGGAGAAATGAGAGACCAAACTTAACATAAAATCATCTACTACGTAGTTGAAATGCATCCCCTTACAGAAGGCTGCACGCCAATTCACACTATGCTTCAGGCACCTATTTCTATGGGTGTTTCAAGCACAATGGAGCTATAGAAGGGACGTAGGAGAACTGGTGTAAGCATCGACAAACACGAGTAAGCATAGCAATGAGTAAGTAGAGACAAACAGGGGCTACTATTGGGCTAAAGCCAGGTTCACACGGCCGGTTTTTCTCCGATCAATCGTCTTGAAGGACGTGAAAACAGTGTTATTGCCTTCTGTCATGCTTCCTTTACTGTCCTACGAGCTACACCCACAGAGTGGTCAAAAGAAAGCCATCGTCAATCGTAGCCGATTGAGCACTTTCCAGGTCCATGCATCACACTGATATAAGCGATCAACGTTACTGCGCTCACAATACAAAGTCTGTTTCTATACTGCTTCACAGCCCATTTTACGTAAAGTAATGGGAGCTTGGGCATTTTCCTGCCACCAGGCGTCGTCGACAGCTCTTTGGTCAATTCTAGGCGAATGCTGGACGCTGGAATGAATTTATAATTTTTGCCGGTTAGTCACGTGATCACACTCCTTTCAAAGCCATAAAGAAGGCCACAGACGGTGTTTGCTCCACATCTCGGCCGGTCTTGGCTAAGAAGTAGAGCCAACCAAGCTCAGCTTCGTCAGTCTTCTATCCGTCTTGTGCCACCACCAACATCTTGGAGACTAGCACGCACTGACGATGGAGGCTAGACCGAAGCTGGACTAGAAGCCAATCGCTCAAAACCTCTGGCTCCACTGCAGTGACGGTATGACAAATGGCTGCCACCGGATGCATGGCATTAAATCCATGCTTCCCTGCTTGAATGTGGTCAACTGTGGCAGCAGTAAGGGGCACAAACGGCTATATTTGCTGCTGGCCGACCAGGCAGGTGCCTTCGGCTCAGCCTAAACCAAAGCCAAAGCCCACTTCATCAGGCCTAGATGCCGACCCTTGAGACTCTGCTCGGGGGGGGGGGGGAGGAGGGGAGGGGGCACAGAGCGGTCAGGCCCAGATGCCTCTAGCTTCTTTCAAACGAAAGCTGTCTGTCACAAGCAAGCAGCTGACTCTCTAAGACAGCTGCTGACTCCCAGGGGTCCGGCATGGAGCAGGCATTAGCAGCAACGATCCAGGCTAGGCAGGCTGGGCTTTCAGCTAGAAGTAGGAGCCGGCCTAGTCATGCTGGTTGCCCAATGGTCTAACCAGAGCATCCCAATTTACACAGCCGCAAAAGGAAATATCCTATTACAGTGCCAAATAACCAAAGGTCAGACCACAGATCCTAGCACTAGCACCACCGAATGGCTCCCGACCTGCAGTGAGCACACCTGCCCATACTGACCACCGTGCAGACGATTCACTCACCCACAAGCAGCACAGACATGCGGAGAGCAATAGAAACTTTTAGAAACTAGCCGAACAAAGTCGGCATAGCAGTGTGTACGCAGTGTGTGCACTCAAGAAAGCCTGTCACGTGGGCGGCTGAGGGAAGGCTCGAGCAAAAATTGCAGTCACAGGACAGTGTGCACCCACTGCACTGCTGTCATCAGCGAAAGAAGTTGGCTCGTAAACTGGCAATGCCACATCGATCCTCTTGCCATCTGCGAACCAGAGTGAAATTTCGTACCACCTCGAATCTCGAGAAAGAATAAGACGAATGCCGAGAAGTTTGTCAGATACTCTCTAGTGGCATTATGTGAATATGGTATTATGTGAATACGTGCTATGCAGTCGTGCCAATGCATCCGCCAAAGCTTCGTTGAGATGGAATCGCAGCAGATCCCAGCCATTAGTGTGGTGTGCCCACCACCCCTACACAATACCGAGTTGCACTCAGATTATGCTCAGACAGCACCAACGAAGCTGGCTCGTGAGCGGACCGACAGAAGTGCCAGGGAAAGGGTGGCAGGTTACAGGGGCGGCAGGTTACAGCGGCGGCAGAGAGCAGCTACCGAATCTCAGTTGAGTAGCACAGGCAGGGGCATGCATATAGGCAGCTATGCCGGTGCCGGTATCGCCCCTCCCCCTCTCAAGCAGCATCACTCCGAGCTGCAGCCAACGAGCGTTCCACATCGGCTCCAGTAACGCCTGAGAAAAAAGCCTGAGCCACGAGTTCTGCTAAGATCGCAGAGACCAACCGCTTTGCTGCAGGTCACAGGCACGGCTGCTATCACACGCGACATGCGCTGAGCGTGCATGCATCCATCCTGTGTGCACATGAGCCGATGGCAGCGCTGAGCCAAGCAGGTAGGTAGAGAACCAGGAGAGTTGCCTCGTGCTCGGGTGGACCCCGCCTTGCTGCAAAGCGATGTGCTCCGTGCAGGCATAAGCGATGCAGCCAGTTCAGCCACATGTCTTGCCAACAACGGCAAAAATGAAGAAAAGTAAGAAGAGCTAAACTGAAGGTTGACTGAAACTAAAGTCTCACTTATGTAGAATCAGAGAACCTCTTAGGAGCCGCCGCCACTATCGCTGCCCCCGTCCTGTAGCTGGCAGTAAAGGCCTGCAGGTCCTCCGAAGAGCTCAAACAAACGCCCTGGTTCGTGAAGTGAAGTGCTTATCCCTTGCCAAGACCTGAGACTGCCAGGCTCAAAAACGATTTCCATACGGAGAGCTTCCACTTTCTTGCTTAGCGATAATAAGCGCAGTGTCAGCACACATAAGCAAGCACACAACGACTTTCGTGGATCCAGCCAATGCTGTAAAGAACATGTAGATTTTTTGCTCATTTTTAAACGTCTTCAAGTCATGAGATTTTGTGACGTCAGTCACGAGTGAGTTTCAGGCTTTCGGAGAAGACCAACTCAAGGCAGGGTCTCAACAGGATTTGTGGTCGGTTACAGGCACAGCTAAACGGCTTGAATCAGAAGAGCAGATGGCACCATGCCTGGCCTGATTGGGATGTTTTCGGATAGGTAGGGTGGAGAACGAAAATCAAGTGACTGAAAAGCGAGTGACAAAACATGCAGTCGAGCCATTGCTTGATGGGACGATATTGCAGGTCCAGACGCCGGAAGTGTGGCGTAACGTTGTTACTGCTACTGACACGACTGACGAGCCGAAGCTGCAGTTTTGTACCAACTTTAAGCATCTTATTGCTCAAGTTAGAAGATTGCGTGTTTTCCTGCTAATCCTTTATTGCCCAAAGTTTTGCTGTTGAGCAAGACCCCCAAGCTTCGAAATAAAGCATTCACGAGTATGTGATAGCCTATACCGGCATAGGCAAGATCGTAGCAATAAATACAACGTTGGCAAAGAGAGCCCAAATTCAAGTGCTATGCAACATACTATTCATCTTATTGACAGCACACAAATTGAAGATCAACACATCATTGCTTCAAAATACAATAAAATTAACAAGCATTTCTGCAAGGCTACATCAAAATATAGAGTGCTGCAGCAGCTGTACACGTTGCTGCTGCGGTTGCTGCTGCCAACACGGAAAGCATTACTTGAGCAGCACCTATTGCTTACCTCATTTTATGAGCATTCAGCACACCAACGTAATCGGCTTCAGATGGCATTAAGAAAAGCAGTGCATTGCCAGAGCTGCCAATACGGGCAGTTCGGCCAACACGGTGCACATAGTCCTCCACGGATGGTGGCGCAGAGTGCTGAACAATCCAATCTACATGAGGCAGGTCAAGCCCACGGGCAGCTACATCCTGCAACAAAAAATATTAGCAGTATAGATAAAAGCAGAAAAATTCATGCCCTCTCCCTCAAACCAAGTATTTACCACTTCAAAACTTTAGGACAAAAACACGAAACAAACGATTACTTTTGATGCATCATCTTCTACATACGAATCGCTATACTAAGGGGATTTTTCTTATAGTCATAGTGCCATCTTCGTAGAATTATTACAATTATAAAGGGTCTTTGCAACAGGCTGCCTTTAACGAAATTTGAAAAAATATCACATTGTCCTCTTACAAAGCTACAGACAAAACATGGTTCATAATAAAAAAAATCCCAGCATGATAACCATAGTCCATTAAAGATAAAAGGCACCAGGTCAGACAGAATCGCAAAGGTTCCACTAACGAGCCAATAAATACCGTATGTTATCGATGACACGGCGGTATTTAAAAATTGCCACGATTAAAGAATATAGTGGCATGACGTTCAATGACATGCGTAGCAATACTTATCCAACAAAAAAAAATCAGAAATAAACTACTGCAGCTATGCGCAAGCAGAGCTGAATTCAAATTTCACGTTGATACATGAAACATTTTGTGCACTCTGTAAACATGAAGCTGTTTAAAAGTCACAAACGCACACCTCAACAAGCTGCCAAAATTTACCTTGATGTAATAATGTTCAACGAGATGGGACACAAGCTGCTTATGATGCTGCTAGGTAAATTTTCAATTTTTAGATTTGTTGCTTCGGGTTGACTTAAGGGTTAGACAGGGTTTGTATAATCAAGTTTTCCTTTTGTGTGGAAATCCTCAAAACTGTGGGTCCTTTTTCTAGCATGTTAGTCTTTTAAAGGTACCTTTAACAATTATTTTATTGTTGGATACACATTTTCAGTATTTTACCGACATGTCTTACGCCTAGAAAAGCACGCAAAAGCAAGCTAGTAAGTAACACTCTAAGCCCAGCATGTACAATCTCACGATAAGACACTCACTGCCACAGGCTACTAGGATCCATTCGTAGTAAAATGCATTTGATTGTGCAAAAATTGGCATCCAAACATGCAGGAACAAGAAGACAAGTTTATTAGTAGAAGGGGAAAGCTGAATGGAATTGATGCATCTTCAGCTAAGACTTGAATGAGACAGCGTCAATACAGGTAGTGACAATCACGGGAGCAAGTCTTAAACTTTCTGTCCATGCAAATTGAAAGTCTGATCACAGAAGATTTTAATGTTAATTATATTAGCCAAATGATTGCAGAACTTAGCAGGAGCTCATCAGTATAAGTCCAAGCTACATCTAATTTGACCATATTTAAAAAGAACTTATACACATCTATTTAGGGCAGCATTTCGTGGGTCCCTGTGATTCGCCCTCCATGTGCTAATGCCTGCTGACACTGTGCATGCTGCCACTAACCACACTTGCATGCTGACCCTGCGCATGTCACCCCTAAGTATATTATTCATGTTTTTTTTATCAAACATGATATTACTCACCATTCAATCGCGGTTCCCTTTGCAGCAAATGTAAAGGGCCTAGAAAGAGATTGAGCTCTCTGAGGGTGCTTTATCAAGTGCATTATTATTATTATTAAGCAGGATATGCAGAAGCAACTGCAGATATAATGTGTACCACATTGAGATTTAATGGTTTTGCTTTTGTCTCGTGCCCCTAAGGACTAGGAGTCACTAGCTGAATTTTAACACTAAAAGCGGCTTTGTCAGCTAAGCACCTCGTGTCTGACTCAGACGTGGCCTGCAGATCCTCGTGTAATTGCATTGAAGGCAAAGGTGTCATGGCAAAGCAAGATCGAAAAAATAATTAAGATGCACATTGTCTTCGCATTATTTTTTCAGTGCTATTATGTTCTTTAACATGCCTCCGTGGTCCAAGCCACTTAAAGTAGAGCCTGTCAGCTTGCTTCAGACCTCGAAGAATATCTTTGGTCGGCATCCTTGCATGATCACGGAAGATCTGGAGGAGTGAGGTTCACAAAAATTGCTTTCATAATAAGGCCTTAGTGTACATGTGCAAGTAGTAGTACTTCTATCACTTCCTCATGCATCGACAGCCTTTGGCCGAGGAGTACAAGTCTCCCCAAGCAGTTAAGCTTGCGCTTTTGCAGTTTTGCCATTATTTCTTCACATAGAGGTAGGCATACAGACCGGTAATTTGTGTACTAACTTTCCCTTTCCATTTCTGTCCCCTCTATCAATCTATCTCCCCATCTCTACATCTTTGCTGTGTGCTTGCTTGTTCGTCACCATGCATGGTGGCTGTGAATGTGCATGCGTTCACACGTGTGTGTGTGTGTGTGTGTGTGTGTGTGATTAAACAAATGGTTGAGCACAAAGTGCCAAAAACAAATGGCAGAGCTGCTTAGCCGAATGCTGTGGCAACGTCGGGCTAGTTACTCAAGCTACGGCCAAGCTGCACCGTACGCCGAGCTTAGCTGCATCACGCCGAGGTATTTGCAAGAGGAAATACTTGAGCCGAATCGAAAACATTACATATCCACCTGGGAAAGTAATAAGGACTTGTCAGCATCACATGTTAACCTTACGGTAAGGTGAGGCTAAAACTTAGGCATGCAGACAGGAAGTTGCAGGCTCCAATGGAAGTGCCATGTTTTTCTTCGTCGTGGCTTACTGACGCTCCAATTATCAGGCTTTAGGCGTCTTTAAGACAGACATTCGTGTTTCTGAGAAATACACGTGATTGTGCAGTGTAACAAGCTTCCAATGGGCGACTGAAGAGCACTATAAGTCTTAAACCGAGGGTAAGGAGGCTTGCTTGCTTTGTAAGGTGCTGGCACTTCATAACCTAGGCTGCTGGTTCGAGTTCTGCCATAGAAAAATCCTCTATTGTTGCAGCTAGAGGCGACGGCACGAAAGGCCCTATCTTCTGCCCCTATCTAAATTAGGCTATTGAATCAACCCTCGCTTATTTTTTTACCAACCTAACAAGAACCAGCTAATTCGTGTTTTTAAGCCATGTGCAGATATCTTACTACGATTTTAAATAAAATAGTAACAACATTAAAATTTGATAAGCGCCCTCAGAGAACTCAAATCTCTTTCTAGGCACTCTACCTTTGCTGCAAAGGGCGCACGATCAAATGATTAGTGGTAGCATGTTCAAGAGGGACAAAATGCTTCTTGACTCAGGGAATTACAATTATCACGGCAGAAGAAGCGAGCCTGAACTCAATACTAGTAAAGCACAAGGCGCTCGAATACCGGACCAGACTATGCAAGGTTCAGCTTCGGATCTTCAAAAAAATGCAACCTCTTACGACACTAGGTGCAAACCAAATCTCTAACGATGCAACATCAAATTGTTGGCAGAAACAGATTTCCACACTGCCTTAGACGCCTTTGCGATATGGCTATCAGGGATAGGGCTGGGGGCGGAGAGCTCTCAGCAACTGATACAAGTCTTCAAATGGCTCACGTGGCTCACAGATGCACGGTGGCACAGCTCACCCCACATAACCACTTACTACATATCATCTGTTGGCAACCTGGGTACTCCTCTGGCTCAAGATATTTTCAAGGCTACCTTTGCATAAGGAAGCAGCATCATGGCCGTCTGGCTGCTCGTTTATCGAGCCCCAGGGAGCATCCGGTCAGGTCCTTGGGGTTAATTAAGCCGAGGCCATCAATACAAAAATAAGTCCTGCCACTGAGCCACTGAGCACAGAAGGAGGCCAGAATCGTTGCCAACTCGGAAACCTCAAGAATGACCATAACTAACCCTGTGTGTGACTATTGGTGGGCTCCCTTTGAATGAGCTTCAGCCTGGAGCTGAGCAGAGCTTACTCCCTATCCAAGTCCTTGAGCTCCAAAATGGCAACAAGATGCGATCGATCGTAGGCGGACAGAGGCTCGTCCGCAGACGTGCGCTTCGGGGATCGGCCCGGCATGTCCGGTTCAATATCAATTGACAACACCTAAATGGTTCAGTTCACAACTTATCTATTAAAATCTCGGCAGTCGAAAGAAGCTGTCTAGTCTCAGCAAAAAAAGCCAAGGGATTCAGTCTCGTACACGGAGGCTCGACATTTACAAAGTGCCACAGATACACCTGATCTACCTACTTAGCCCTACATCGAAGATCTGAGATTAACTCGACCTGAATCTGAACATAATATAAAGAAATGTGCTGATCATAAACCACTCGGATTCCAAGAGTGGAATAACATCAGCTAAATGACTAGAAGCAGCTTTAGTCCTAAAATTACAGCTGCACTGATGCAGATACTGAATAACAATATTAACAGTACTAAGATATTTGTAATGCACCATCAATAAGCCCCTTAGACATATCAAGGAGACTCCAATAAGAAGTGGCTGACCAGCTACACTTTTATATCGAAACCTCAGACCTAGCAAGTATGTTCAAGTTAGGTTTTTTTTTTAGAACTAATCACTCCATAGAGAGTCAGCAATGATAAGAAAATAAATATTCTCAGGAATGCAGATTTAGGCAGTCTCTCTGCTTGTTTTTCCGGATCTTTCAGCAGCGTTAGAAACGACCAATCATCAAGTCCTGCTGCTGCACCTGTCATCTTAGCAAGGTCTCATTAGCTCTTTACTGCAACTGTGTGTGTCATGTCTCAGTGGGAGACTTCACAGCATTGCTGTAACGGCAACAGTGATTGAGGAGCCTTTAAAGTAAGGGAGTATCACAGGGATCTGTGCTAGGTCGACTTCTTTCATAATTTATTCTCTCTCTCTCTCTCTCTCTCTCTCTCTCTCTCTCTCTCTTACGTGCACATTCGTACCTCCTTAAAGCCCCCTCCGAGTAAAGCAATTGTGGAATCACAACCTGAGATCTTCCTTAAAAAGGTTTTCCGAGGTTTCTGCTTGGGATGTGGCTACCTTAATAAGGTCTAGTAAAAAGAGCTCATCTCCTGAAGACCCTATACCATGCCGAGCTGGTTTGGTCTAGCGGTTAAGGTGCTCGCCCCGACCAAGGCCTGACTGAGGTCGTGGGATCGAGCCCCGATGCATATGTGAAGCGCCTGAATAGAGATTAAGTTCTCTTGGGGTGCTATATAAATGAATTAATTAAATCATCTCTGGGGTCTTCACTGGCAGACCAACTGAGCCCTGCCATAACCGAGATTTTTAATGCTTCTTTGGTAAATGGGGTCGTACCCAAGTCCTTCAAATCGGCAATCGTTAGAACCATACTTAAAAAGCCCGGATCAGATACAGAGGTCCTAGCAAACTATTGCCCAGTCTCCATTTCTTCTCAAAGATTCTTGAAAAAACTGTTGCTAAGCAGCTGGTTGAACACGTTGAAAAGAATGAAATGTCAGAAACATTTCAATCATGGTTTAAGAGGCAGCACTCCACTGAAACTGCTCTCCTCCGTGTTAACAATGACATTCTACGTGGGAATGATGACGGGATGATGTCACTGCTCTAGCTCTGCCAGATCTGTCAGCTGCTTTCGACACCATTGATCACGATGTTCTACTTGAACGATTGAGAACAACAATCGATCTGGCAGACGAGGCACTGGCATGGTTTAAATCGTACTTGTCTGATCGTGTTCAATCCGTGTCGTGTAGGGGTCAGGTCTCACACATGAGACGGGTCACCTGTGGAGTCCCTCAAGGGTCCGCCCTCGGTCCCTTGCTGTTCTGCATTTATACTCAACCTCTGGGAAAAGTGATTAAGTCCCATGGAATAGGACATCAGCTTTATGCTGACGATAGTCAGCTGTATTTGTCATTCAAACCGTAGGAATCCACTTCAGGAACTGATGAACTAAATGCTTGCCTTGCCGAAATTCGATCCTGGATGTCGGAAAACTTCTTGAAACTAAATGACGATAAAACCAAACTGCTGCTCATAGGACACCTTAAGCATGTGGCTGGATTAAAAGGCTTTGCTCTTCAAATAGGTGATGCTGTTGTGTGACCATCACCACTAGCTCGACATTTAGGAGTTGCTTTCGACAGCTGCCTAAATTTTATAAGCTTCATTCAGAAGACTGCTTCTACAGCTAGCCATCACGTCTGATCCCTATCCAAGATTAGGGTCTGTCTTCCACAGAGGCTTACACAAAACTTAACTAGCTCCTTAGTTCTGTCTCGGCTTGATTATTGTAATTCCCTTTTGGCTGGGCTACCAAAGAAAGCAACTAGGCCACTGCAGATGACTATGACTATGGCTGCAAGGCTAGTCTTCGTGTCCCAGAGGTTCGTGCACGTGTCTCCTTTGCTAAAAGAGCTAGGATGGATGCCGGTTGACCAACGGATTCAGAGCAAGCTTCCTACGCTGACCCACAAGGCCTGCCACGGCTTGGCTCCTTCGTACCTAGCTGAACTGCTGCACCAGTTTCAGCCTCCTCGTGCCCACAGGTCCTGTATGAACCATAAATTAGCTATTCCATTCTTCCGCTGAAAGATGGCGACAGAAGCTTTAGCTCTACAGTTCCTAGACTTCGGAGCTCGCTTCCACTATTCTTATGCAACGACAACTACTCTCCTGCTGCCGACTATGGCTCATCCTTTTCAGTGCTCTTGAGCTGCTACTTCCATGCCACTCACTACCCCAACTGCTCTTCTGACTCTGCTAGGCTTCCCACTTTCTCTGTGTTTCGTGAGACAAAGTCTGTTGGCTACTGAATGCGTACGGAAAGCCGCTTAGGCTGTCAGTGCGCTATACAAGACTCTCCTGCGTAAAACCCACATAGTCTTTATGGCTTTGTGGAGTAACAGGAGATACATTACATTCGCTAGGGTGGGCCATATGTAGCAGTCCTGTAAAACCAAGCAGCTACGAGCTATGTATAGCCAACTGCAGTCCATCAAAGCTACGGTCAAAAACCAAACTAAGAGTGGATAACGACGAAAGGAATTTAGTTTATTTTTTACTGCATTTTTCAATCACACAAAAGTATCACATCAGCTTGTCTGTCTGTCTCTTTCTCTCCCCCACTGCCTCTCATCTCTCTCTGGTAAGAGTGAGTAATGACTGTAGCAAATTATGCGTCCTAACCCATTGGTAGCCTTCAGGGTTCGGAAAACGCAGTATGTGGACAGTTATAATTCGAGCGGTATGTGAACAGTTGTGTATTTTGGATGGTATATTTTGAAAGTACCATCAGAACAAGGCAAAGTAGTTTTTAATGAATGCACCCTTCGAAAAATGCATCTCAAAGACTGCATCGGGCAAGTCTATAGGAATAGTCAAGGTTTGAGGTGTTCATTTGTGTGCGCTTGCAGAAGAATGAGCTATTCATGGGTCCAGAATATGCAAGAACGTGGTGACATATTTACAGAAAAAACTAACTACGGTTACTGATGGAAAGAGCTAAGAAAAGATGTAAAACTTCGACACGATTCATGGAAAAGACCAAAAATGCCAAAATCATGGTGATCTGCATGCACTTACAAGTGTCTATTGAGATTATGAGGTACAAGTACAATCTGGTAAATGCATTTGGCACACAGATCGAGTTGTGACCTAGAATGAAGTTCAAAAGAATTCTTTAAACCGTGTTAATCAGAAACAATAGAGGGGTGGTTTGTCTTTCGTACAGCACCATTAACTCCGTGCATTAATTCGAACCATGGCCTGTCTACGATGGCTTATGCAAAAAAGAGCTTGCTCAAATCATTGATCAGTACAGAGGAAATGCCCGACACAGACGTTGAGATTCACTTTGACTGAGGGGGATACTTGGTGCATCAAGGAAATCTTACTTCGAGGTGTTCTGATGCTGCTGCAAAATAATATCCTTCGAAAATGATGACTACATTGGAATTCAGAAATGCACTGCAAAGCAGGCTGACTTTGCATATTTTCACACCTGGTAGGCAAACCAATGATATATAACGCATTATTTGTTACTAACAATGATAGCCTTTGCAAATTCTGCATCGAAAATTTTTCTGGCCTAGAGATTATAAAACACTGTAATATTTGAGGTTCTACCTTGGGTTTCCAAGGTGCATGGATTTTTCGGGCCACAACTGTATACACACACATATGGATGCCTTCATAAGTTTAAGTGCCTACACTAAAGGAAAAGGTCTCAGTACTCAAGGTAAATTTACTATTCTGTTTTTATGATGCTAGTATTTCACTCGTGCATGGCAAGTCTTAGCTGAACGTGTACTTCACTATCTAATTACTATACGAGCTCGAATAATAGTACTTCCACCACAATTAGTAATAATTTATGTATATGGGTTGGCAATGGTAACAATATCCAAGACATAAAGCAATGACGAAGATCTTCAAATACGTATCCTGAGAATAAATGCAAAGTAGATAATCGCACATCTACTATGGAAATTCTGAATTTAACCACTATGCAACAGCCCAAACCAGCACTCGTCGACCCCTTCATTTAAATGGCTTCGGAAGGCAGTCATCGATCCAAGACCTAGTTTAGTTTTAGTGCACTACAGACACTCTTCAGCATAGCAACCACATAATCATCATTGTTTGGTGAAGAGCCAGATTGAGAATAGCTCGACTGGTGACAAGCTGGCAACCACACAGACTGGCTTAATTAAATAAGCAATACAACTATACAAACCAAGCTGTTTCCATATCTTTTTCAGTCACTCATTTAAGGATAACAATTTACAATAATGATTCGTCAGCTTTGGTTTGTAAAGGAGCAGGCAAAGAGCCTTGGCGGCTTTAATTGCCGCTTGAAACGGGCAAAAAACATTCCTGCTGCAGGAGATGAACACACGACCTGGGTTATGAAGTGCTCTTAGGCTATGACAGGGTCATGCTAGGCCCTTCACATAGTATACATGGAAAGCATATCAAATGGTTAGTGATATACGACAGTTCATACGGATAGAGCTAGTGCTGTGAGTGACAGGTGGGTGATAAGATCCTTTTTAAATGTCATTAAGACAGTACACGTCCTGACATCAGCTGCAAGGAGGTTCCAGGCTATGAGAGCATACAAACTGAAGGCACGGTCTCCAAAGAATTCAAGGTTCGCTATAGGCGCAAGCAATCTAATTAAGTCCGAAGACCCGGAGGTACGTTGCAAAGCCTGATCAGAAAGTATTTCGGATAGCTAGGCCTGAGCAAGAGAATTAAGGGACCTAACAGTGAGTGATACAAACTTAAACTTGATACAATGCTTGATGGGAAGCCACTGCAGGTTGGTCAGAGCAACTGATATGTGGCAGTTGCAGAATTCAAGAAAGACATCCTAGCAGCAGCAGAGTCTTTCACCAACTGTAAGCCTTATATTTCAAAAGCAGGAAGACCTGCATGTAGGCTGCAGCATCCTAATCTAAGCAAGCACAAATTTTGCAATGCTACATGACTAAAAGGAGGCAGACTTGAACGAGGAGCTAAAGTGGTGAAACTCTGGTGAAACGTTATTGCGGATCAGGATACCCAGATTCCATGCAGGGCCACAGGAGATATGCTGGCCAAGCGCATACTGTGAGAGCTGAGTTTTTCTAATTTCCAATAAACACTTTGTTTGCCCATAACTAGTAAGTTGGTTTTATCGTAATTAAATCTGAGAACTTTGTTGCCATTCACGAGCGAATGCCAGCAGTACATTGGTCCAGCGGTTGAGGTGCTCGCCCCGACCAAGGTCTAGCTGAGGTCGTGGGCTCCAGCCCCATGGCATACGCGAAAGGAAATACAAGCATGCTTAAAAAACGAAGCTAAGATGAGATCCATCGAGCCGTCTTCCAAACTCCCCAGGAATGCGACATGGCAATGCAGCTTCAAAACTCAGCCTCTGCTTCGAAGCCGCACTAAAATGGCAGGGTACACTGACACCCCAAGCGCTGCCTGTTCATCGATGATGATTTCCCAGAAATACAGCACATACGTAAAGAGTGCTCGAGTACCGAAGCCAAGTGTAGCTCTCTGCTTACTAGCTGCCCAAATAAGGCATTCTGATGATGAGACACAATGGGCACGTAGCAGCAAGCACTGACTGCCTTAGGTGCCTCAGCCCAGTCTAAAATGCAAGCAACACGGCATATGCACACATGCGCGTGCACACACACAGACGCCCTCACGCGCACGCATGTATGCATGCATGCATGCGTGCGCGCACACCCACTAAAACGGTCGGTCGGCTGTGAATAAAATACAAGCGGAGATGGAAGCCAGCAGAATAGTAGCTCTGAGCCATCACTGCACTAGGCCTGCTGACTCGGGTTGGCGTAAGCCCTTGACCACCAAGTGCTAACATTAACGTTGTATGAAGCGACCACATCAACCGCAGCACGTGCCTACGCTCGAGCTGCTCGACACGCAGAAGCTGCTCGATACGTGTGAGGTGGGCTGAGGCAGGCAGCCACGCTTGTTGCTCAGGCTGCTATACATGAATCCATTTTTGGTCGAAGTTACTGCAACACCACCAGCTCATTGCATAAAGTAAACTAACTTGAGCTATCCCAAGTCGATCTGCAAACTAAAGTGGTAAGGTGACATCGGTCGCACGGAATTAGTGGCTTCTACTAGCAGCGGAAGAGGAGGGAGGCCAAAGCCTGAAATGCCATCTGGCCACCACTAGGCAGCTGGCGATGGGACAGCATTAAGACCACTATCAAATGTACTTGTCATCCACACCAACATCAATGGAAGCTAGCAAAGAAGCAGGTCGAGTTTGCGCTAGCCCAAGCACGGCGCCACTTCTGCTTTTACCCAGTGCCAGGCCGAGAACAACCAGGCAGCTTTCGCGAGCCACGGTTTCCAGTCAGACGTACAGCTGAGTGGGCTAAGCATAGCCCTTGGCCCTAGCATAGGTAATGCAATTGCCTAGGAAGCCGGGCGCGGCATCTGGGTGCAATAACCTTCATAGCAGGTCCCTATGCAATGGAGATTAGGATGGACATCCTGTCTCACATGTCTCCCAGCACGCGAATTAAAGACTGCAGGCAGCAGCTCACGGGACCGGCATGCTGAACGCAGGAAGTACCCAGAATGGCCACTGCATCTCCTCCTAGCAGGGCTCACACGAATGGAACGATCGTGAACTATAGGCTTGTGGCGCAGACAGGCCTAGCCTTGTCAAACCGAGCTGCTGATCACCCATTACCAGGCACCTTAACAGTAGATGCAGAAAAGGGACAAGTTGCCAGATAAATGTAGGCACAAAAGTGAAATCACTCGACATTGCAACGACAGCAGCCAGCAAAAGTGCTTACACGGCGACTCATGCTGCGGTTCAGCATAGAAAAGGAACCAGAATAGAAAAATAACCAGTACTGAACAAGTGATAATGCACAGAACAGGGTAAGATATTCAAAGTAGCCGATGAGCTGTTTGGCAAATGCGGAGACACAGCCACAGTTCAGATCAAGACGTGACACGACGAAGATAAGGAATTGGCCAAACCAACTAGCCGATAGCCAGTCTTTAAAAGCTCGAATGGAGTCTCCATCGCTTTGACAGCGGCATGTCCTACAGAGGATGATGTCTCTTCGAACTCGGGAGGGGGCTGGGTAGGGGGGCATGGAGACCAGCTTAACGACTGTCCCAGGGCATGGAGAGAGGAAGCTGGCTACCCGGATCGAGGTGTCCCTGGAGAGAATGAACCAGCACACAAACAACAGACAAATACCAAGGTGCTCCCCCACAGACAAAAGTCAAAACTCCACTTCACCTTATCACATACACCAGCATGGAGTGCAAAATGAGCTTGGTCCATCGTACCGGAAGAAGCTGCCTCTACCCTCAACATAAATGCCAAAATCAATATATCAATAGATATTCATATAAATAATAATTCATTTGTATAGTGCCATAAGAAAACTTGATCTCTATTCAGGCACTTCCCCATGTGCCACGGAGCTCGAGCCCGCGATCTCGGTCATCAAATACATTTACCCTGACTTCGGTCGGAGCAAGCACTGTAACCACTGGACTAAAAGAGTGAGCACTGCAACTTGCAATCAGGTGCCAATCGAGGCGGAGAACAACAGGTGTAGAGGCATAGAGCACCCTCTGCCAACCGGTGGCAAGGAGAGAGAGAGAGAGAGAGAGAGAGAGAGAGAGAGAGAGAGAGAGAGAGAGAGAGAGAGAGAGAGAGAGAGAGAGAGACCTAGATACATACATATAAAGGAGGAGAGAAGTATTATTATAAAATTGTGGGGTAAATAAATAAATACATAAATAAAGGAAAACTACAAGCTCTGGTTAGCTAAGAATGCCGTGCGTATGCGTAAGATCAGAATCCTTGGGTTAGGCCTTTGCTGGTTGTTCTTCATACAACCCATCCGGAGAGGCATGACCTTGCGTGAGAGCATGCACTATCAGCCGAGTGTAATAAAGAAGCAATTCCATATACCTAGGATTATTATGGGATACCTGTCTGCACGGGTGCCTGGAACCTATGTGGGGCGGCGAACGAGCATGACTCAGCCTCTGACTTGAGGACTCCAACACATGCATCGGACACTTATTTCTGACACTCAGTATGTGCATGTAGTAGCATTGCTGCACTTTACTCACGGTGCATAGCAGGATGCCAGATCGTGAATTGGTGAAGTCGTGGAATGCCTTGGTCCTGTCCTGATGGAAAGCAAAACCGCACAATAGTTTGGGCTCAGGGACCATCAACGATCATCAGCAAACATCAAGCAAAGATGCCCAAAAAGCAAAGCACAAACAAAAAAGACGAGTCCTGCACTCCTAGGGGTCCTGATCCTGCATCTCTAGTATGAGAAGCAGCTAGCTACAGAGGCCACGACAGAGTTGAGAGAATGAAAACCACTAAAGCGGAGAGGCACCACCATTACGAATGCTACCACTGTGACCAAGCCCACACGAACCACGTGGGCTCCAGATGGAAGAGCAGCAGTCATAATTCATATGCACAGGGAGCAAGGACAGAAGCCCCCCTTTGATGGACGTGAGTACTGAATGAATCCAGCTCCAATGCAGTATATAAGTAAGAGAGCATGTGCAAGCATATGTGTGCACATAAGTGCACATGAATATACGCATGCACTAGTGCTTGCATATGATGGTGTGGCAGGATGTTAAGCTGGAGGACTTTCTGCAGGGCATTGAGAGTCGAGTGATTTCAGTTTGCAACCAAAATCCAAGAGAATTCATTGCTTGCAAGAAAAACTAGCAAGAGGCATACCCGAGCTGGAGGGTGGCCAAGAAGTAAAATCAGCACATTCTAAGTACCAGTAGAAAATTCCGGAAAGAATGTGCTACTATCAACACCTACAGAGATGACGTCGCTCTGCAAGAAGTCCAGGACCTGCAGAAAATGTCACCAACGGGCTTGTAGTGAAAGAAAGAGCTAAATAATAGCCCTGAGATGGATTGTCTATTGAGGACCTGATGGCACGTGGAGGCTGCAGCTGGTGCACCAGTTCAACTAAGCACAACAAAGGCACGCTGTGGCAAACCTTGTGTGGGTTACAGTAAAGAAATTGTAGGTTTACAACTGCTGATCAATAGCAAATCACTATTACTAGCCAGCTATTACTGAGCTATGGTATTAGAGCCAAGAGAGAAGCCGGGTGCTATTATGCTCCTTAGTTAGCCATTGTGGCTCCCGAATAGTGGAAAGGATTGGAGCAATATGACTGACTGAGGAAGTGATCTTGTAATAATAATAATAATAATGCACTTGATAAAGCGCCCTCAGAGAACTTAATCTCTTTCTAGGCGCTTTACATTTGCTGCAAAGTGAAATGCAATTGAATGGTAAGTAAAATCATGCTTGAAAAACAAACAAAAAGAATAATATGGTTAGGGGTGACATGCACAGGGTCAGCATGCAAATGTGGTTAGTGGCAGCATGCACAGTGTCAGCACACATAAGCACATCAAGGACGAATCACAGGGACCCACTAAATGCTGTCCTAAATAGGTGTATTTTTAAGTTCCTTTTAAATGTGGTCAGGTCAGGGGATGTTCTGACGCAGGTCGGGAGGAAGTTCCAGGCTTTGGGAGCATACTAAAACTAGCCAACGCCAGGCAGCCGACAGAGAGGACACACAAATTGCAAGCATTCGATGATGTTACCACCAATCATCTGGTAACGTTTTCTATACAGTATCTGTAAAGTGCCTAGAAAGATTCAGTTCTGAGGGTGCTATACAAATTTATAATAATAATAATAATAATAATTATTATTATGGTTACAACAGCATCTTTAACTAAGAATCTAGGCTTTCACTTCTATTTGGACGACACTCAGTTGTACTTTGCTTTGATCCCTCCCAGCCCTCGAGCACGACGAATTCTCTCAACTCCCTCGCTGCAAGTATTGATGGCGTCCGTATATGGATGGCAGCAAATTTTCTTTAACTGAATGATGATAAAACTAACTTACTAGTTAAGGGCCAACCAAGCATGATTTAGAAATTGGAAATAAGCTAGTGCTCAAAATTGACTCTGCCAGCATATCACCCGTTGAATCTGCACGAAATCTAGGTGTCATGTTCCAAAGTGACCTTTTGCTAGACGACCACATTAGGTCCACAATCAAGTCAGCCTACTTTCAGCTACATAAAATTTCTAAAATTCGGGCTTGTTTAGATAAGGATACCACATCAAAGTTGGTCCATGCATTTGTGACCTCCCATCCTGACATCTGTAACTCACTGCTTGTTGGCCTACCGGCATGTGCAATCAGGCGCTTATAGCTGGTGCAAAACTGCTCAGCTAGATTTGTCTGCCGTAAGCGTCGCAGTTGCCACATCACTTCCGCCAACCGGCACTAGCACACAGTCCAGCAACGGATAGACTTCAATGTTTTGTCGCTCACTTTTAATTCCCTTCATACTTTGGCTCCAGCCTACCTATATGATCTACACCACCAGGACAAGCATTGTACCACATGCTTTTCGGAATGCAACTGCTTACCTATTATCTCGTACAAACTTCAAATCCTTTGGAAACTATGCATTTAGTTCATATGCTCCTAAAGTCTGGAACTCACTCCCGACTTGCAGCACCACATCTCCTGAATTGACCACATTCAAAAAGAAACTAAAAATGCATCTACTTATGACAGCATTTAGTGGGTCCCCGTGGTTCGTCTTTTATGTGCCTATGCATGCTGACACTTTTGCACACTGTCACTAACCACACTTGCATGATGACTCTATGCATGTCACCCCTAACCATGTTATTCATGTTGTTTATCCAGCATGATACCACTCACCATTCGATCACGTTTCCTTTGCAGCAAATGTAAAGCGCCTACAAAGAGATTGAGTACTCTGAGGGCGCTTTATCAAGTGTGTTACTATTATTATTATAAAGAATATTAAGTCACTAATTCTAACCTTACGCTTAGGGTTTCCTATTAGCAGTTCCAATGTATCATTATTCAATAGTAGTACATATCAGTAGTACATACGAAGTAGGCATATATGAAGGATATAATGACTACAAGGTAAAAGCTAAGTTTCTTGAACGCACAGCTGGATCTAAGGTTTGAGTGACAAGTGCAGCTGTGTCTTTAGGCTTACAAGCGAAAGAACATGCCGTGCATCAGAATGATCTTCTAGGGAGGTTCTAGAGGTACAGAAGAAGAATGGCAATAGACCAAGAGCTTATTGCTGCAGAGCCCTATAGGTGACAGATCTGCTAGGCAAGACCCCAACTATGCACGGCATGGTCGAACGGGAATTGAACCTTCATGTCAGAGCGTAATCGGCCAGAAAGATTGGCAGTTCGTCTGACACTCGGTCAGAATCTTGTCGTCGATCGACAGCTGCCGACAGATAGAGTAAGTTAAAGCAGAAACGTTACTGATATCACTGTTAAGGAGGATGTCATTGGCTGTACGGAGGAGAAATGTTTCACTGCAGAGGGGGGGAGGAGGGGGACACAGGTTGAATTCCGACTGAAACACTTTCAATTGGTTAATGTTTTGTCTATTTGCTTCACGAGCAATCTAGGGACTGTTTTTCAAGAGCAAAGGCTGTTTAGGTAATGGCTGACTTACACATCGAGCAAAGCCTTGAAATCTGAGCATTGGCCGGGCTAATTTTGTCCACCAGCGAAGGAACCAAAGAAGGGCTGGTGTATAAGGTCAGCTGGTGACAATTCTTTTTGCTAGTGTTAATCATTGTATCGACATCGTCTGAGGAAGCATGGGAGTTTTCCTCGAGGAGGTTAGGGGCTTCAACTCAACATATGCATCAGGTGGAGGTGGCACCGTGAAGGCACACAATTGTGCTACCTATCATCTAAGAAGTCCTACAAGTTTGCTGCCAAATCACACCACTTCTCATTGACCAGTACTGGAACCCTATCAGGCAGTAGCATCGACTTCAAAGTTGTGTCACTCACGTTTAGGTCACTTCACCAGCTTGCTCCAGCATAACTACTGGAAATACTTTCTCGTCAGGTTTCGCATCGTCCCATTAGAACTCAAGTAATGCACCTGCTGCACCTCTAACCGACCTCAAATCCTTTGTAGACCACGCCTTCACGTCCTATGGTCCCAAAGTCTGGAACTCGGCCGACTGACATCTCAAAATCCCCTGGCTTGATGATATTTAGAAAAAATTAAAAAAACCCACAAGTTACTCACGGCATTATTTTTCGTCCATTACAATTGCCCCATGAGGTTCTTAGCATATTCACACTGTGCATATCATAGCTAACCAACTGACATCCTCCATCACCAGCATAAAATGGCTAGAAAGAGATTTAGCTGTATTTGAGAAAAAAGATGTCTCATGTCTTGTTAGTAATGTTATTATCAACAAGCAAGTAATTAACTTGTAAAGCCACTTAGGGTCTGACTGGCAAAACTGCAGATTTGCAGCGACAACAGATGCCCTGCCATTCCTAAACTGGTGAGTGCAGATATTTAGGTACCCCATGAACCAGGCAAGATCCGAGTCCAAGCATGTCCTTTTAAAACGGCATTAAAGTCGGCATTTAAACATGGTGCATTTTTGGATTTTGTTTAGTCAAAAAAAGGCATAATTTGGTTCCATTAGCAGGCAGCCTCTATGGAAGCATAATCATCTAAAGCATTCCTAGGCATTGAGTTTATGCTGAAAGTAAGAGTCTCGGGGCTATCGAAATAATCCAGAATCCTATCTAGAAGACCTTTGCCGCAAAGAAAGATTTCCCGATACTAATGCTTTTAAATAACGAAGAACAAGCACGCATGCATGCACGAAGATTCATGAACAAAACACAAGATCGAATGGCCCGATCTGGTAGGCGAGCTTACAGCGGGGCCACTGGGACGAGTAAATACATATATAAAATTCATTTGTATAGCACCCTGAGAGAACTTAATCTCTATTCAGGTGCTTCACATATGCCTCGTGGCTCGAGCCCACGACCTCACCCACGCCTTGGTCGGGGCAAGCACCTTAACTGCTGGACCAAACCAGCTCGACGACGAACATGCTTCAACTGAATTGAGACTGGCAAACAATCAGATAGAAGTCACTGGTAAACTTGAACCTGAGAAATATCAATATTTCCACTTTGGAGTCAAAGTAGCATCGTTGTTTAGATTGCAGTGGTTAAATCTGACCTTACCTATTAAAGTTGCACAGTGTTTCAGCCGTTTATGCAGCCGCCTGCATATCCCAATTTTTCCAACCTGAGGAATTCTAGCTCTCCAAAATCTACTTGAATGAAGAAGCCGAACTGATCCAAACCCGGGGTGCTGCTGGTTTGGAATGCTAACGCTGGCATACCAGTGATCAAAACTTGACCAATACCCATCTACAGGAGCTGTCATCATATTTCAGTAATGCGAACCTGCACAGTCCTTCGTACTAGCCTCTTGACACAAGCCTTCAATAAAGGTGGTATCCATGTTATATTTTGTTCTGCTACAAAGTGGTCAGCCTAGAGAATGCAATTTAATCTACAGTAAATAAATAGCCCCTACTGCAACTTTCCCAAATGTGGCAGCAAACACTTACGACACTTAAGCCTTTCCAATTTCTGAATAACACTAGGTTTGCCCATAACTAGTAAGTTAGTTTTATCATCGTTTAGTTTTAGAAAATTTGCTGCTATCCATGATCGGATGTCATCAATGCATGCAGCAAGTGAGTTGAGAGAATTTGAGGTGCTCGAAGGCTGGGAGGGATCAAAGCAAAGGTACAACTGAGTGTCATCCGCATAGAAGTGAAAGCCTAGATTGTGCTTGGCAATCACATCAGCGAGAGGCAGAGTATAAACGGTGAAAAGGACCGGACCTAGCACAGAGCCCTGAGGTACTCCATATTTTAGAGGTACTTCAGATGATCTTTGTCCATTCACGTCAACACTCTGGAGTCTCCCACTGAGATAGGACCTGAACCACTGCAGAGCAGTGCCAGTGATGCCCAGGCGAGATGAGAGGCGCTCTAGAAGTACTTTGTGATCGATGGTATCAAAAGCTGCCGAAAGATCGAGCAAAACAAGAAGAGACACTCTGCCCATGTCTGCATTCCTAAGTAGGTCGTTGTATACCCGAAGCAATGCTGACTCTGTGGAGTGATTAGCTCTAAAAGCCAGACTGGAACTTACTAGCAAGGTGTGAGGTTTCGATATACGAGTTCAGCTGGTCTGCCACGACCCGTTCCAGTGTCTTTGATAGGAATGGTAGAAGGGAGACTGGGCGGTAGTTGCTTAAGTTCTCTTGGTCTAGTGTAGCTTTCTTGAGAAGTGGCCTGACTACAGCTTTTTTGAAAGGTGCTGGGACCTGACCTGAGGCTAATGACATATTAATGATGTTGGTTATGCATGGCAGCAGCAGATCAACAGCTTGGCAGCATGAATAGCCTGAATAATAAAAAAATGGGCAATATAGTCTCAGATATGCATTTATTGGAACAGAGAGTCATCCAAACTTCCGGCAAGCGAAATATTGATTACAGTAAAATTTGCACTTGACCAATGCTATCTCTTTAGGAAGTTGCCCACACAAACAAAAATAAAAACCTACAACAGCAAGCCAACGAAATCACAAACACCAAGACAGCGTTGGGCAAGCATTCTCAGTGCTATAGACTTACCTTTTGTAACATATCACCGTGCAGACTGAAGAGCTGAAGGCGCTCAGCGCCGATCGACGAGTCCTCCTCACCGTCGTCAGATGAATCACCATCTCTAGCACCAGGATTGGCACGACTAATGACACACTTGAACAACGTGTAATGAAATTCGACCACATCCTGGGTTGACATAAAGACTATGATCTTGTGCTGCTGCGTCTCATGCTAAAAGGCAAGACGAAACATGCGTGCAGCCAATATGCCTGGCGTAAAAGCAGGTGGGTGCAGCAACGGTGCTAAGGCAGGTGCACTCCTAAGGCAGGACTCACTAAGGCAGGTAGGTGCACGAGCCAAAATTCAAGGGGGGTAAGCACGAGAGCAGAAGTTCGGCTGAGACCTGCGGCCACCGAGCGAAACGATCACGCTCACCGGCTTACCGCACATTTGCCGAGCAGAAACGAGGCCAGGCAGACAAGACGTAGCTTTCCGGGGCACACGACGAAGTGCTGACGCAACCTTTCCGGGATTGCGAACTTGCCGTCGGTCGGCAGCACCGAACCGCTTGCCACCGCAGGCCCCTTGTCACGAACACCGACCAAGGAGGCGTCCGAAGTTACGTCGACCGTGCACGGGTCGTGCAGGGCGAGCTGTGCAAGCCGCTGCACGCCGTCGGTCAGAGTGGCGGACAGCAGCACCGTCTGACGGCGGTGGGCGGCCTGTGGGCCACCGGCATCGGCAGTGGCCCTGTCGACCGCTTCCAGCAGCCTAGTGACGTCCTTCTCGAAACCAAGATCTAGCAGCCTGCACGAGGACATTTGCATGGCGCCCTAAGAGAACTTAATCGTTACACAGGCACTTTACTTATGCCACAGGGCTCGAGCTTGCGACCTCGTTTGTCAAAGGGTTCGTCAAAGGCGAGCACATTAACCCCTGGGTCAGACCAGGTGGCAGGTAGACAATTACAAACGAAAACTCGGTCAAACTCGTACAAGCAACCGTCGAAATCTCAATGAGCAGCAGCTGCTCAAGTGAGAGCACTCGCACGGTACGGCATGGCACCCAAGCCTTCCAACTGGTCAAGTGAGGAGGCATACCGTCAACGGTATAGCAGCTTTGCCACAGTAGCCACCAGCTGTCACATCTGTCGGACAGCATAGATTCAAAGCGAGCAGAGACGTCGGCAGCGACTTGCCTGTCAGCCTCGTCGATCACGACCCAGCGGATGCGGCCCAGCGCCAGGCAGGCGGTGCGCTGCAGATGATCGAGCGCTCGCCCCGGAGTGGCGACCAGTACGTTTATGCCCTTGCGAAGCCTAAAGCACGAGAGGCAGACGACGGCGATCGTGCCTGCAACAGAGCAGCTCAAGCAGACGGCTCAGCGTGCTCACGTCAGGGCAAGGCGAGGTGGCAGCAGCGGGCTTCTCACAGCGGAGAACCTCGGGAGCAGCAGCAGCAGCTTAAAGCGGCCAGGAACGGCAGCGGGATCGGGCGCCACGACAGACGGCATCGAATCGCCACGAGGAGATCGAGGCCGCTATCTGCCTGCATGCAGACGTCAGCTGCCACGCAGAGCATTGGCAGAGCGTGAAGAAAGAAATGTGAGAAACTGGTGCTCACAGGCACGCTAAGTGCAGTGTGGGCATGCATGCACTGACCTGAAAACAATGCCTACGGAATGCAAGGCCCCAGGTCCACCCCACTAGCGCGGTGCCGTTGCTGTGGAAGACGAGGCACTAACAGTGTATCTGGTAACGATATCGCTGCACACGAGGTAAGGAGATGAAAGGTGTTGAAGTGAAAAGACAAAAAGCAAGGGGTAAAATATATGTGGTGCATCAGTACGGAATTCGGGAGTTGGCATTTCTTTGCGACAGTCAGTGTGCAGCCTAACACGGACAATCTCGTGCATAAGGCAATTAAAAAAGGGCGGCAATGTATACAGTGACTAACGATTACTACTGCATGATAATATTTCAGCAACACCTAACCATATGTCTCCAGAACAGAGAGAGCAATCGTACGTTGCCGTCAGCTTCGACATCAAACCGACTGCACTTGCGAGGGAGGCATTCAGAGAGCGCAGTAATAATAGAGAAGGACCAAAGTAGCTACCCTGGTGTAGCATCCATCAGCGGACGTGAGTTTCGCAAAGAGAAAGCAGCGCTGATAGGTAGCCGATGGTGCGTGCAGCCGCCGGCTTCTTATGCATAACGAAGCTTCCAGCAAATCCAACCCAAGGAAGAGCACGAAGACACCCCGAAGAGCTACTTTGCTTTATTGCCGGTGAGCAGTAACACGGCAAACGACAGTTCGGCCTGGGAGGAAAGAACCACCAAAACCCGTGACTGGAGCCGACCAACGACATCTTCGGTTGAGGCGTGCCGCAAAGAATCGAGCAGCGATACAGGTGAACTGCTATTGGAAAATAATGCTGATGGAGACATGCAGCACTTGGGCACACAGTGGAATCCACGGCCAATTAAATAAAAAAAAAAATACTAGCTGATTTAGCAGCCTCCTTCGTATAGCGACAAAAGAGCCTATTATACGGCTATCACCACAGCTTGCAGCCACGATAAAGAATCACCCACTGCAGCATTCGAACCCACGACCTAGGGACTGAGGTCGCGAAAAGCACCCCCCCCCCTACCTAGGGTGCCATCACACAATTGGACAGCAGGCTGGGCATGCGACCGGGCGAACACAGTGCCGCCGAAACACTGCTGCTGCAGCTCTCACGCGTACCACGAAAATCCTGCAGCAAACAACCCCGACCCGGAGGGAGGGTGGGCATCTCGGGCTTTTGGTACAGCCACAAGTACACGTGAGCAAGGAGAGATCTGTCTAGGCTACCCTCGCCCTTCCGTCGGCTGCCAACTGACGTCGTCTGTATGCACTCTCGAGTTCGCCGAGCATGAAAGCACTCGATGCAACGACTTCTAAAGCAGACACGCCGCCGACTCTGTCAGCAGTGCGTCACAGGCAATTACAGCAAACACTGAAGCAGGAACGGTGGTTGCAACCGGTGCAGCACGAACACTAACTATCTACTGCCCAAGAGCCCAAGTAGCCGCTTCCACCAGTGAGCAATAATCGCGGCAATAATCGCACATAAATCGCTGCAATAATCATAGCAATAATCGCAACAATTATCGCAGTAATAATCGCTGCAATAATCGCAACAATTATCTCGGTAATAATCGCTGCAATAATCGCTTCGGCTCGGACCGTACGGCGAGCGTACTGCGTCAGGGCATCGATGGTCACTAGCTCGCTTTGCCGAGTGCACTAAACTGTCGCACGGCTTAGGGCTACTCGGCAGCGGCTGTTCAGCTCCTCTTTCTCCTCCGTCGCTTCGTGCGTTCGCAGAGCTCTCAGCTTCCGCCGCCGGGAGCTGAGAGCTCGGCTCGCAGTTTGATTTCCAGATCATTGGAATTCTCGAGGGAAGGCGCAAATAATCGCGGCAATAGTCGCAGCAATAATCGCTGCAATGATCGCAGAAATAGTCGCTGCAATAATCGCAGCGATAATCGCGACAATAATCGGTACAATAATCGCTGCAATAATCACTGCAATAATCGCAGCAATAATTACAGCAATAATCGCTGCGATAATCGCGACAATATTCACAGCAATAATCGGTACAATAATCGCTGCAATAATCACTGCAATAATCGCTGCAATAATCGCAGCCAAAATCGCTGCAATAATCGCGACAACGATCGGTACAATAATCGGGGCAATAATCGGTACAATAATCGCAGCAATAATCACAGCAATAATCGCTGCGATAATCGCGACAATAATCACGGCAATAATCGGTACAATAATCGCTGCAATAATCACTGCAATAATCACTGCAATAATCGCAGCATAAATCGCTGCAATAATCGCAGCCAAAATCGCTGCAATAATCGCGGCAATAATCGGTACAACAATCGGGGCAATAATCGGTACAATAATCGCGGCAATAATCGCAGCAATAACCGGTACAATAATCGGTACAATAATCGCGACAATAATCGCTGCAATAATCACTGCAATAATCACAGCAACAATCGCTGCGATAATCGCGACAATAATCACGGCAATAATCGCGGCAATAATCGCTGCAATAATCACTGCAATAATCGCTGCAATAATCACTGCAATAATCGCGGCAATAATTGCTGCAATAATCGTATAATCGCTGCAATAATCGCACAATAATCGCGGCAATAATCGGTACAATAATCGCAGCAATAATCGCCGCAATAATTGCTGCAATAATTCCTATATATATATATATATATATATATATATATATGAATTATTGCAGCAATTATTGCGGCGATTATCGCTGCAATAATTGCTGCAATAATAATCACGATTATATTACTATATATATATATATATATATATATATCTAGCTGCAGCATTTGCTGGGTCCATTTGAATTGTCCTTCAGTGCACATGCGTGATGACACCGTGCACGTTATCACTAGCTAATTAACATGCTTTGTTTGGAGTACATGTTAAGTGCCTTTAACGAGATTTAGTTCTCTTGGAGAAATATAAGACTGTCTTATTATTACCAGTATTATTATGAAACTCCTGAGAGAAGATCAAGGTGGTGACCATACCACAGCCAACACTACACCAGCCAAGAGCCATATTTTGACCTAGGAGTAAGGTGCTCACTTAAAGACCAAGGTATTTGGCTCGAGCCCGTCTGAATATGTGAAGCACCTGTATGGACATGGAGTTCTCTTAGGTTGCTATACAGATTAATTCTATATATTATAGACACCCCCCCCCGTGCCTGTACCTTTAGTACAGTAATGATGGATTTCACCCCTGCTCTCCTCTAGGATATATATATATATATATATATATATATATATATATATATATATATATATATATATATATATATATATTCCTATATAATAATTCCTAGCTGCTTGCAGCAACAGTAAATGATTGCCCAGCGAAAGACTCCAGCAGTCCACGACCCGGGTAGCTAAGCACTTCGAGCACTTTGCCGCTGGGCAAAGACCGAGGAACGGCCGCAGCAGCAGCAGCCGCCGAAGGAAAAGAGCTATGCTGCCATGGTATAAGCAGCTACAGCAGCACAACGGCAGTCACAACGGCACCGATTGGAGTCTCGCAGTCTCTCTGCAGCTTGGGTCTAGTAGCTAAGCTAGGTGAGCAGAGCTGCTCGTGCCGCAGGGCTGCTCACCTAGCTTTCTCGGCTTTCTTTCCTTCGCCACCAATGACACAGCCAGCCACTATCCACACGTTTGCCTGCATGACAAAAACAAAAACCTGCAGCAGCCGGTTGCTGAGTCGCATGGGCCAATGCGACGTCTGCAAGCCGAAGGGCAAAGCAAGTCACCAGAAAACACCGAAATCTACCTGGCGCACCACCAATAAAAGAAGCACTGGCAAGGGAGGGAGGGCAGCAGCAGCAGCACAGGGCGGCAGTGGCAGCGGTTACCTGCAGCAGTTGCTGAAAAACTTGCAGGGTCTGCAGGGCGAGCTCACGCGTGGGCACCAGCACGAGCGCGTGCACGCCGTCCGCTCGGCAGAGGCGCGGACTCTCGAGGTCTCGGAGCGCCTGCACCACGGGCAGGGCGTAGGCGAGTGTCTTGCCTGGAAGCGCGCAGGCAATGACAGCGGCAGGCCGGCCATGGGCAAGCACTATTATTTGCCGACAACAGCGACAGCTGTCCTAATAGAATAAAAATTAAAAAAATGTCTTCGGCAGTCAACTGGACGCACAAGCAAAGTGCCACCGCCTCCGCGCTCGCGTCATCCAACGTCCGCGTACACGATGCCTGCAGGAGGCCAGCGGTGGCGACGGCAAGTCCCGTTTGATGGCACAATCCTACAGAGCACCTTGGCCATGCATATTGGATGCCCAAACGCAAGCAGCGTGCCACTGCCCGAAATGCAAACGCTCAAGCGGAAAGGGGTAGGCGCACGTGGAGCCAGCAGACACGTACCTGAACCGGTCTGCGACTTGATGAGTGCATCTCTGCCGGCCATGATCGCGGGCATCGCTCGCTGCTGGACTAGGGTCATCCGCTCGACTCGTAGCCGATTTTCAAGGCAAGCGACCTACATGGATGTCAATGCCGTGGAATCGCGTAACCGACGGACAACAAGAGGAAAAGAAGAGTGGTGCGCTAGCGCTTGGAAAGAAGCAGAGCTCACTAGCGGCGCCAGATCGCCGGCGACCATGGCCTGCACATCAGAGTTAAGGCAGCACGGCATGCACTCCGACAGTCCCCACCAGGACGACGATCCGAGGCAGGCACTTGCGACTGCGCAGGCGCAGCAGCAGCAGCAGACACAGGAGACCCATGGACCAAGCAGCAAGGCATACGAATGGCCGCTTTCGCTTTGTGCACTGCTATGCTGTGAGCACGAACGCTTCCATCCGATACAAGCACGCTTCCATCCAATACAAGCACGCTTCCATCTGATACAAGCACGCCAGCCAGATTTGCATACCGCAGGCCACGCCGGATCTCGATCACTTTGCACACACAGAGCCTGCCCGAGAGGCCTGGAAATAATACAGATATTATATTTAAGGGGAACACGAAGGGGCACATTCCAGAAGATCTTGCACAGCACTAACCACACTGCTGACTGACTTTCTGGGGACCTCCCGGGAGCAGGCCACTGCAAGCCTTAAGCAACGCTCACCCGATCGAGGAACAAGGTATGCCCCCCTCCACTCAGCGCCTGCACTCGATTGTGATGGCGAGGTCGGGCTCTGCGCCCAGAGCTCTTTACAAGGCACAGGCTCCACGACACGGCTCAGAAAGCATAGCATCAGAAATTGCCAGACAAATGACAGCCAAACAGTTCGAGATCAGCTGCTCCTGCTCTGCATCAAGTCTTGGCAGCTAATTTGCTGAGGAGTGCTGCTTGCTCCAGCCATTATCAAAGGCTGACTTGGAACGTGTACATTCAGCCCAGCCTGTATTGCTCTTTTTTGATTATATACCCTAGGTAGGTATAGGTAGAGTTGCCACGATTCTCGTGTTTCTGGCTTTAAAATGTGATTTCTCTCAAGTAAGGGCTCATGTGGCATGTTGCTGGGCACAGAACAGAAGAGATGCAAGCGTACAGAAGGTAGTGATGGCTATACACTAGAGGAGCAGTGCAGATCGGCCACTGCAACACAGCTCTAGATTTCTTCTACCAGCTGTTCAACTTTTATTTTCTTCTTCATCTCATCAACCAAGAATGTCTCTACTACTGCACGATATCTGCCAAGCTAGAAACCACTGAAGCATTAGCTGGCAAAACATGTCGGATTCTATTTTAGAACAGGCTGATTCCATCTAGCAGCCTTTCTCGTGCTACAAACAACAAAACAGTGAAGTTTTTATTTTTAAGTATAAAAGAAATATGATCTCTGGCCGTGTGTGAACTACCGAAATGGTCTAAGAAAGAAAGATCCCAAAACAAGATGCAAGTGACTAACTCTCTCTTTATCCTCTATAAACGTTCAGAATAGTACAAGACCCCAAGCTTTGTATACTGCTTTTATAGTTTGCATTAAACAAAACGCTTGCATTAGCCATCAGCTAGACTACATGCAGCGCTGGCAGGGTGCTAGCACTCTTCGAAGGATTTAAGTGTCAATAGTATATGCTCAAAAATTGACATATCGACCAATCAGTCCGTGATGCGTGGCAGCGACGATAATAATAAGAGTTACAATAATCATGGATTTTTATAGCACCCTCGAATAATTTAATCCCTTTCTAGGTACTTGTACATATGGTACATATGCTGTAAAGAAAGCATGATCATACAGTTAATAATTGCATTAATAATGCCAACAAGAATAGCATGGTTAGAGGTGACATGCACAGGGTCAACATGCAATAAAGCCGGTACCCGGCACATCTACGAGCTGTCAAGCATACTACTAGCCAGCAGTCACCCTGTGGTAAGCAGCTATTTGCACTGGAGAGCATAAAACTTGGTACATCATTTTCCTAGGCACTGCCATAGAAAATAACACGGCAGTGGCTATGAGAGTATGGATTTTTAGGCAATATGATAATCAGGATGGAAAGAGTAGCATTGAAAAAGGAATTTCGGAGTAAGCAACTTTCCTTACTAGTTACGATGTGTACAAAGGCCGGCCAACTTGTTAGTTGCCAAGCAAGAGAAGAATGCCGATGCTACGTGAGGGCTTGAAAGGAGGAGAACTTGATGGCATGCAGGGGGGATGAGCAGTGCAGGCTAGCCCTCCCCTAGTCAGGCTCACTTAGCTTTTCGACAATACGCCTGCCCCTTGCCTACCCACAAAACACGACCAAACCAGACCTTAGGAGGCTCTGCATTTTCCACTTAGCCACAACGAGGCCTTACCCGATGGTGAAAGTGGTGGCAGTGACACTGCAGCAAGCTGAACATGCTGTCGGGTGGATTGGGTGACAACATTCAAATACTTTCACTGAGTGTACGGAAAGTGCTCTAGAAAGTTGACAGTTGGTGAAGCTACATTCAGTGTATATAGTGGCTCTGTTTGGTGAGCCTGACGACACACTAAGTAAGGCAGTTTCGTGATGGCACACTAGGTAAGCCGGTTGCTTTTCACGACCTCGGCCCCTAGGTCATGGGTTCGAATCCTGCGGTGGGGCGATTCTTTATCGCCGCTGCAAGCAGCGGTGATAGCCGTAAAGGCTCTCATGTCTCTGTACAAAAAAAGCTGTTAAATCAGCTAGTAATTTTTTAAACAGGGTGTCCCAGCCCTATAAATGGCCTATTTCTACTACTTTTAGTCCTCTTGGAGACAAGTTATTGGTGCTACGAAACCAATAATAACAATCGTGAACGCTACAGTTACGACATTAGGCTCAGTCCTCTGCATTACACTGGCTCTGCCTCAAGCAATGTATCGACTTCCAGGTGTGCTATCCCTCACTTGCAGCATACTTATCTGTACTACTTCTAAATCAGGCTTGGCATCGTTCAACCCACTCTTCTTAATCAAGTCGTTTAGCTGTGCTTCGAATCAACATCAAATCCTCTGGAGACCGTGCCGACAGTTCGTGTGCTTCCAAAGCTTGGAGCTAATTCCCGACTGACGTCTCGAAATCCACTGACTTGACATTTAAAAAGAAGCTCAAAAAACACCTGCTGCGCACAGCATTTGCTGGGGTTCCCGTATATTGTCCTCTGTGCGCTCATGTGTGCTGCCACTGTGCAAGTTATCACTAATCCTATTGACACGCTTTCATTCCAGCATATATAAATTTCCTGGCGAGACATTTATTTCTCTGAAGGTGCTATACAAATGTCTTATTACTACTATTATTATTATGAGACCTTTGCACAGTGCAGCTCCAGATAACTTAATCCCCTTCTAAGCATCCTCATGTTAGTTTAAGCTGTGGCAGGCTTCTGTAAGAAAGCAAAGGCATAACCCACTCGGAGATTATGTAACCAGGCCTAGAACCACGTGCATCTGGTAAATGGCGGCTGACCTACTTCTGGCAGGATTAAGGCAACATGCCTTGGTTTATTTTTTTTCTGGCTCAGCCTTTTCAAAATGCAACCACTCTGGTGTTCGTTCGTGCTAGTGCGCCCTAGTCCATATGCGCTGCGAGTGAGTTGGGCGCGGGGCGGATACGCGCACTAGTGCGCACATCTATGACAGTAGATAGTACGATTGATCTGAGGAGGAAACGAGCAGCAGCTGCAAGTGCAAGCAGAGGGACAATAAGCAAAATGAATGTGCCACCACCAACAAAACGATAACGGATAGCGCATCCTTTAACCTACCAAGTGAGGGTGCAGTCCGGCGTCAGCAAAGGCGTCGGATGAAAATATCGGCTCCTTTATGGTTTTCACGCGAGAGCTGGCAAAAAAAAGGTGCTAGGGGACATCTCCATAAGAAAAACGACAAGGGGTAGACAACCCTAGGACAACCGGCTAACCAGTGAACAAGTAGTGAGCAGAGCATTGGCGGGGATGGTGGCAGCTGCTCATACACGAGATGAGTGGATGCAGCACCACTCTGGCAGACAGATGACAAAGCGGCAGGCAGACTGACCGCTGGCTGTACTCATTTCAATTTCAGAGCACTGTTATTGGCACTGTCATTTCAACTGCTCTCAAGCTTGTGACCAAATTCTGGCCACAGCCTATGCTAGTGTATCACGTGATTTACAGCAACAGTAAATGCAAAACTCAACAGCATAAGAACAGCTAAACGTTGGCTCGGCAGAGGACTACTAAACTCACTAATTCTCCAGGATCGTCAATAAAGTTCACGCAAATTCTGAAGTTTCTCGGGTGGTGCATAATCTCAAAGAGCATTTACAAGGCACTGACATGCAAATGTAGGATTTCCCATGCTAAGTGATTGCACACTAGTTTTGTTAGAGACAACGTATGCGTACCACTGCTTACTATTGCTCAAATGCTCATATGATAATACTGTGATGACCAACCGCAGGGGATAATTACTGCCCATATTTTCTCTGTTTTTTGTGTGGCTCTCATTAACTTGTCAATAATAGCACCACCCTTGAATTAAGCCATTTGCCTTTGCAAAAGAGTTCCTATTGGCAGCCAGTTGAGCAGCGAATTCCTTTCATTTGCACAGATTTGATTAAAGTCGCAAAAGTGGGATTCGTTCCAGCCTAGCTGCCACGCCGTAGCTAGCCACCATCCATGGCTACCACGGTGAGCTTATACTGCTGGCCAGATGAGCCGTGATGGCACACTAGGTAAGATGGTTGCTCTTCACAATCTCGGTCCCAAGGTCGTGGATTCGAATCCTGCTGCAGACCATCCTTTAGGGCAGCTGCAATCGGTGTTGATAGATAACCTTTGAGGCTCTTTCGCCGCTATATAAAAGAGGCTGCTGAACCAGCTAGATTTATTTGGATGCCCACCTGTGGCCGAACAAGCTGGCAGTGCTGCTAGACAACTACATCAAGATGTCGTGAGATAGGCTTGCAGTCTATTTCACTACTGCAAATCTGGCATTCACTGCTAGATGCACGGGTGGTGGAAGAATGCGGTGGGTTTCACGACTACGGGAGTGAATAAAACACTTGTTTAGGATAGCTAGGTGGCAAGGCAAGACTTGCACTTCAGCAAGCTGTGTGCTTGTAGGCCCAAAAAAGGACTCATGCCTTCGAAATGCAAAAAAGAAACGAAAAACATAAAACGTATACACTAGCAAAAAACAGTAAGCCCACTATTCAATGGCTTGTCCGTTCAATCTATTTTTCGTCATGTCATTGGCTTCTGGGCATCGTGTCAGGTGCGCAGCCTACCCTATATACAGCACTGGCAAAACAATTTAGCACACCTTAGTGATCAAGATACAGACTCGAATATTTCAGCATTTCATTGACTACTTGCCAACAAAACATCACAAAACACATGACTCGAGTGAGTTAGCAATATTCGTAATCAATATTACAAGGTGCAAAACAGGCAAAATGACCGTGTTTTTGCTGTATCTGGGGCTATTTTTGGCCTCCGACATAACTGCAATTTTCTAAGGATATAATTTCGTAGCATTGCCTCAGCACCATTAACTAAGAATTAACCGATGCACCAAGTATACCACTCCTTAGAAATGGATCTTAACAGCCGAGTCAACGATTTTCTAAGCAATCATGACGGGTTTGAGGCATGCCTATCTTGAGGCATGCCTCAACCTAGGTTGAAACAGTTCAAATTAGATACAAGAAATCGACGAGGTAAAAGAAGAAGAAAAAATCAACCAATCGCGTTTTCCAATACAGTAAACTGTAAAGCTCGACCGAACCAACAGCCTTATTTGCTTGCAGAAACAAGTCTCGGCAGCTATTCCCCAATATGAGCAAAGAGTTATAAAATTCTTTTTATTTTTTTTTTCGTGGTCTGACCTCTCAGTTTGCCAAATGCGTGTAAGAAATTACAATAGCTTCTCGTAATCTGAATGGAACCTTTTTTAATACATGCAAATCACCACAGTTTTGGAGTTTTGTATGCTAGTCAAAACTTTTGCGCCAGTTTGGGCGGTTCCACAGCTCTTTTTTAAGTAAACATGGTTGACTAGTTTTTCGCCCTAACTGCACTATCGATTTCTTGCATAGTCTCTTACAAGGTCTAGCTTATTTATGTTTGCACATGCCCAACACAGGTCCTCTCAAAAACCTTGACCATTCCTTAAGTACCCCACACAGTCGTAGAGATGTATTTTTCGAGACAGAAATACTTGTCACAGCTAAACATTCTAACTTTGTCGTGTTCTGACGGTGCTACCAAAATCCACTGAAGCCACAACTACTTTCAAACCCAATAGAAACTGCCAAACAAGGTAATTTTTAGTGTTTTTCTTTCCTTATTAGCTAACCAAGGACTTAAATTAAGTAGGAACAATTCGCAACTCTTTTTACTCCCTCATATAAATTCTATGCTGCGGTGGTGTTTTTTGCCTGGACTTAATAAAACACTGCAATGTTAAAGATTTATGTTGGTTCCTAGGGTGCGCACATTTTTGTGCCGGCTTTATGAACATGATATTAATAATAATAATAATATGTTTGCATAGCCCACTCAGAAAACTTAATCCTTGTTTAGGCACTTTACAAATGCTGTAAAGGAATCACGATGTCAGCCCTAAGCACTGCAAGGATAAGCTAGCCCACAGATGATGATAACAGCCACACAAAGTACTGACAAAGTCGTGTGGGTCCACTTTAACTTCTGGGATCAATGTACACAATAAGTTCAAAAACTACACATCACTCACAATGCAAGGCAAGAGAGTCTGCATTATGTATCTACTTACACATGCACACACATGTGCGTGAACACGCGCACACACGCGCGCACACACACACACACACACACACACACACACACACACACACACACACACTCGCTCGCACGCGCACACACACACACACAAGCGCACGCACGCACACACAAACACACACGAAGCAGCAGTGCAGGGTATCAGCTAGTCCTCACTGACTTTCAGCTACCACTCACTCTTAACTAAGTGTATTCGTGTCGCTATGTAACAATAATTAATCTGTGCTTCTTTAATCTTTGATTCGAGGATACCAGCGCCTAAGGTGGTAGGCTGTGCAATCGCTTACTTGCGAACGAGCAGGTCTCGAAAACGACCTTGGAAGACAGCAGACATGAAAGCCACAAGGCCAGTCTACAGGTCAAGTCCACATTAACGCGTCTCATACCATCACCACCGAGTCGCGACGTCAAACAATCTTTCAGTAGCAGTTTTCCAGCCGTTACAGTGATGTGCAGACTATGGCGACCTAGTCTTATATCACCAGTATCCCGAACGTCAAAGCTAAACCGCTAACGGTGGATTAGGAACCAACCAGTGCTGATGCTAACTAAACTCTCCTCTTCTTCGGAGGAATCTCGCACAAGTCTACAGAGCAAGCTATCTCCCCTCCTAATGGCTTATGAAGTTATGCACGAGGGCATATTTGTCTTCTGACGGCAGCAGCAAAGCGATGAGAGCGTTGCCAAGGCGAAGTCTCCACGAAAGCCGCGCCATTCAAAAGCCGTAGTACCTCTCGATCACCGGTATTTCCGGGTTATTTTTAAAGAGAGACGATATCACTTGACCGGACGAGGCGTTGGAGCGACGCTTCGCCTTCGGGGCTCCTCCTTCTCCCTCGGTCATCTCGTCGGCTGAGCTCGGCGACTGCTCACGCGTAGCGCGACCGCTGGAGCTGAGCCTCGCTCGCTTCAGCCTCATTCCAGCGCTGGAAGCCACCGCCGGCTCCTCGTCGTAGTCATTAGAGTGCTCCGCCCGTCGCTTTAGCGATCGCCTCTGCTTGATGCGCTCACCCTGCACGATGCGTCAGGAGCCGTGTCGTGGAGCGCGCGAGGCGTGTAGGACCTTATGCATGCATGCACAGTTTCTTACAAGATTCCAGCCAAAACTCCGAGAGAGAGAGAGAGAGAGAGAGAGAGAGAGAGAGAGAGAGGGAGATATAGGCGGCGAGCGAGGGAGATGTGATTTTTACACTTTCGAGTGTACCGAAAATCTGTCAGCTGCTCGGGGGCACGGCGATCAATGCGGGCATCGCCACCGAGCGGCGCACGACCGCGGTCGGGAAGTCGGCGGTGGCCAGCTTCGCACTATCGGCAGCGGTTCGGACAGCGCCGCTGTAGCCTAGCCGACGCTAGCCAGTGGTGCATACGCTCTACATCCGATCGGCTGGGGTGAGGGGAGAGCGGCCACGCGGTGACGTCAAAAGTGCTGGCTGGCTTACCCTGTTGCCAGTGACATGGTTCTTCTGCCGCTGACCTTCGCTTCTTTTACTAGATTTGACGAGGTTGAGCGTTATCCCGTCCGATCCGTTGTCCGCATCTACGGCCATCGTCTCAGCGTAGCCAACCACGCGGGTGGATAGGATCTGTGGCGTGGCAATAGTAAAACTCCCAGCGGCGGGAATCTCGATCCAGCTGGTCCAGAGATCGTTAATACGGGCATAGCATAACATATAGCTTCAAAACAAAGATAATAACGATTATTACCCATGATATTGCAATAATTTAGCTGAGAGATTTCGACAAGCAAGCTTTTCGGGAAATGTAGCCCCGTTATTACAGCGCGCGCAAGTCCTTCCTCTCTAAAGAGCTCCGAAAAATTCTTACTCTACCCTCTCTCCCTCTCTCTCTCTCTCTCTCTCTCTCTCTCTCTCTCTCTCTCTCTCTCTCTCTCTCTCTCTCTCTCTCTCTCTCTCTCTCTTTCTCTCTCTCTCTCTCTATCTCTTCCATCTCCATCTCTGAACGTAAACTCATGCTTATTCTGGTCTTAATATTTGGTTTTCAATGACCGTCGTGAATGCAAAGGTTTTTTTTACCTGGGCTGAGCACTAATAGTAAACTAGGATCAGCCAGGTATGCTAGCAATCTAGAATTAGAAGCAGCTATCATCTTAGGTCTTTCTTGAAAATACATTTTCTGAGTCCAAAAGCACCAATATTAAGACGATGCTGTTAGAGGGCAATTTTAGCAGGTGTTCTTATGTATTGGCTAAGCTCACAAGTTTTAACTTAAAGTATTTGTTTCTGCCCTATAGCACCGCATTTGTGCATTACTAGACCATTGCTGAAACTTGAGCTTTGCATAGGAAGGCGTCTGACCTCATTGCTGAGCCCATTAAACTTACGGGTAATCTTGCAGCTTTTTCAAAATTGAATACAATCTGTATAGATGGGGAATGAAAAAGTTGCGAACTAATTTGTTAATTTTATTTTCAAATGAGCTTGAATTTAAAATCCAATTATAGAAAATAAACGTACCGTTTTCCCGCTCATCGCAGCCGGCTAGTGACTCGGAAATGACATCCGTTTACAGGACGTACTCGCGCAAGTTCAAATACACACACACGCACGCACGCACACACACATATACACATATGCACGTATACACATATCCATATACATATATATATATATATGTATATATATATATATATATATATATATATACATACATATATATATATATATATATATATATAGCTTGATTGTATCAAAAGGGCCTCAGTAGTAAAGAAAAAGTGGTTCCAACACAAAGCCATGCATCAAATTAGAAGTAGGAGTGGAAAAGAAAGCGTGCAAAGCGCACGGTAGATAAAAAGACAAGTTCGCTGGGGGTGGTGCAGGGAAAGTTGAAGCAGCAGGGGCTTCTGTTGCTTAGATTCACATTAACCTTAGATGTCTAGGAAAGTGATGGCAAACTTTCGGAGCTCTCTTGTCTCTCCTGTACCAGCTTATAAAATTACCATAATGATGTAAATCAAAAATCATGGTTTGCACAATAGCTGATAGTATTCAAGAAATTCCGTCGCGCGACCAGCAATCGTTGAGGGTTCTTTCGGAGTGTACGATTGCGAAATGAGGAAACCAGGGACTCTCTCGAACCCCCCCACAAGCTTGTTGAAGTATATTTTGCAGGGGTCATATATCTTAAAATAGACGCTTTCACGGAATAAGTTTTCGCTCCGGTCATGATACATTGTCCACACACGTAACAAGATTCACTTGCTTGGTGCACCCAACATATTGATGCCATTTCAATCAAATCTGTCGAATTATTAATTCGACAGTTGGTTTATTATTTGATTTTTATTATCAGGTTAATATTTTGTTAATATTTTTATTAACTTATTATTTATTATTACTATTAATTGTTATTATTATTTTGGTTGGTTTATTTATATTATTTCGACAGTTCGAGAGTTGACACGTGGCTGACTCGAATAAGTCAAAGCGGGGTAGGGGGCCCGTCACTAAAGCATGGGGAGCAGGGTGATAAAGAGGCAGAGATGGATGCCTTAATTCAAGCGGCATTCACTACGCTCTCTTGGATAAAGAGGACAGGTGTTGAATACGTGAGTTGATGTTTAAAGCACAGACCTTTTTACTGTAAATTAGCAGACGAGAGTAAACTGAGGAATATAATAAACTGAGTAACCTAGTTATAGATATTACTCTAAATGGCAAAGGCAGAGATAGGGCTCCATCTAAGAACGTTCTTTTGGACTATGGTATATTCATTTCATCGGTAACTTTTGATGGAGCTTCGATTCATACGTGGTTGATGTCTTTTTAAGCACAACAGATAGGTGATTCAGCGGGAATACACTGCAGACTGACTGATGAAGTAGCTGGGACTGGTAGCCGATAAACGATTCTGCTGGGATTGGCAGCAGATAGAAGATTCCGCTGAGACTTGCATTAGATAGAAGATTCAGCTGGGTCAGGCAGCAGATAGATAATGCAGCTGGGACTGGCAGCAGACAACTGATCCCGCTGAGACTCGCAGCAGATAGAAGACTAAGTCAACGAATTAAACTTTTTCTTTGGGTTACTTATCCGTGTGTACGCATGTGAGCAGTAAGCACCCCAGAAAATCACGACAACAAGGCAGGCAGTTTATTGCAAATCGCTGGAAGCCATACGAAAGCTAGTGACCCTGAAGACTGACGCTAGTCCGTAAGAATACATTAGGCTATTAATGAGACCTCCGCTTTACTTTGGAGACTTCCACTTGAGTACTAGGCAGTCAGTGTACAGCGGGCCCAATGCTTTGAAAAATGTTGGCTAGAATTTGATTTACAGGAACCAGTGCTGCTAAATAACTATGCATGCTACTCTATAGTGTCGTGTCCACTTAACCACCACCAATTGTGATATCGGCGCAACCCGTGCTACTTGTGATAACCTTTATGTTCACACTCTTTCTAACAGAAAAACCAGAGAACTTAAAACTTCCGTTATCTTGTCTACATTAGCAAAGTTTTTGTAGAATAATTGTTATTATCAATTTATTTTAAGCATAAGGGATAAGAAAAGCACAGTTTGTAATCACGGACAAATATTCACATTTTTATTTCCAATTTAATAGTCTGGGTTCCGAGCTTATAAAGTTTAAAACTTTCCAGGAAAGTCTGAGCCTGTACTTCATACGATGCGATTCCGTGTTGTCCTTATTTAAATATAGGAAAAGACAAGCCTCTAAGAATTTTTTTTATTGTTATATGAATTACATTTGAGACCAATATCCGCCTTGTTGCGTTTGTAATGCTTTGCTGATGAAACCACAGCATAGAAAGTGCCACTTACATCGCGATGAATGCGTGTAGGCAATATGCTAAAAACGGTGTCTGTAGACGACAAATTATACGCTAATGTAAGGTAGAACCTCGGCGTGTGAGGCGTATCCCGCAGCTTGCCAATCGGCCTAGCCCACTTGGACTTGTTTGGCACGCTAAACGCACAATAAGTTGGTCGCCCACAGCATTTCTGGCGCCATCTCGATTACTATTACCTAGGGGTCGCGATATCCTTGGCGTAAACTGGACATATATGCCAAGCACAGATAGAAGATCTTACAGAACTTTATCCGCACGCGCACAATATCGCTACACACATAGTTTGGCGCTTTCCCCCAAAACACCTCGCACTCACTCGCAAAGACACGCAAATGGACCACGCCCCATGCACAGGGCGCTGCTACGGGCGACAGATAGCTGCGACGGTTCAGTCTTCCATTGGGTCAGCAGAATCCTCTCGAGCGCAGAAAGCCGTTCAAACGAGGATCAATTGCCAAAACACGAAGGGGAAGCTTTCCTCTCTCCGGCCGCCGTCCCGCCCCACGACCCGGAGCGGGAACTACCACCCGCGAGTGCGAATGCGCGCGTGTTTAATGTCCACAGTCTCGCGTCTTGAGCATGTCTGCTGAAAAAATTCATCCGAAACTCTTGGCAAGGCTTGAACCCAATATGTTGACGGCTGGCCGACTCTCTGTCTGGCACCGCTAATGCTCGTTCGAGTCCTCCTGTCTGGCTCTCGGCTGCTCGGACACGCGGTTGCTCCTGCCCGATGACACTTAATCCTTCGCTCACACCGATCCTCTTAACTCTCAGCACTACAGACTCTCTCGCCGGTGAATATTTGCCTCTTAAACTAGTTTTAGCATCTAGTTCCCATCCCTGGCCAACGTAAAACCGCAGTGCCTGCGCAGAGCAGCATTGCTTATCTGCAAAACCATAAATCTAGACCATAAGCCCACGGTGAACCCAACAATAATAATCCCTAAACATGTCCCCATTGCTTATCTTAGAAGCCAAATGCCGCCTCGAAATGTCGCGTAATCCTAAACCATAAACCGGCCTTCGCCGCTTATTTGTGAAGCCGTAAGCCTGAACGACAATCCGGCCTTTTCAGTCGCCCTTCGTTCGATCAAACGCAAGGTGTGTCGGCTTGCCTACTTCGCCCCGGGTCCTAACTGTCTCTCCACTCGGAAGCATCCGCCTCAAAATTCCTCGGTGCATGAAGATGCGCTATGCTAGGCGAATTTGAAGTTGATGATCGTAAAATCTGATGCGGCTGCAAATTGAGGGTTCTCATGAACCATTGCGCGATCTTACTTGATTTTGCGAGGATGAAAGTTTAGGAGTAGAGTCCTGTTTCCGCATCTGTCTGTTTTCTCCTCTTTCGATCGGCTTTTCTGCGTTTCGGCAAAGTCGCGTTTACTCGAGATTCTAAGACACGATGCCTATTCGCCTCCTCCACTATTTGTCTACGAAGTTACTCTCTGAGAAACTTGCATATGCATTCGGTGCGCTTAGTTGTTTTTATCGGAATCGGAATTTCTATTGTGATGGAGAGTCGCTGCTTGAAAAAGAAAGCGTGGCTTCCTCTTCAGTTTGAAGTCGATGCGTTAGCCGGCTTCCAAGTCTTCACTGAGCTTTTACAGTACGACGCTCATTGGCTTCTTTTTTGGTTTCTTGACTTTTCTGCGAGTGACGAATTTCACTCGTTAGTTGAGCATGAATAGCACGATGTTCAGTGTTTTCCCCTTCAGTCTCTCGTTGGTGACGCGTTTGACGGAAGTCACACAGCCGCTAAGCGTCTAACGCGCCACGTTTTCACGGAAAGTGTCCATGCAAACAATAATCAGAATTTCTAGAACTTTACCTTTTTCAGAGATTAATTATATTTAAATTCAGTTTAACTATAAAAAAAACAAAGTGCATTTTGCTGTACAACTCGTCGATCAGTCAAGCAGCAGTGCCTTCCATTTACGGGACGGGACTTACTAAAGTGTGGGACACATTTTTTAATTACGGTGGTCGACACGGGCTACAGAATTTGATTGCCAAGATGTTCTACTATCTTCGGCATAACGCAAGAATTTTTGATGCAATGCTGCGGTAAACTCAATAGGTGTAATGCCTAAAGCGGCATCGGCACTGTTTGCCTACCCTTTGTAGTGTGACCCAAAAGCTCCAACGACTCGGCTGCAGACGATCAGATTGAGGCGGCCTGCATAATCCGTCTAGGACCAGGTCATACCCGATAAAAATTGGTGCCAATACCGAGCAGCTGCGGCATAGCGTATGCGGCCACGTAAGGGAGCAGAGTTGGCACGCGGCTGACTCGGATAAGTCAAAGCAGGGTAGGGGGCCCGCTACTAAAGCGTGGAAAGCAGGGTGGTAAAGAGGCAGAGATGGATGCCTTAATTCAAGCGGCATTCACTACGCTCTCTTGGATAAAGAGGACAGGTGTTGAATACACGAGTTGATGTTTAAAACACATACCTGTTTACTGTAAAGTAGCAGACGAGAGTAAACTGAGTAATATAATAAGCTTAGTAACTGAGTTATAGATATGACTCTGAATGGTAAAGGCAGAGATAGGGCTCCATCTAAGAACGTTCTTTTGGGCTATGGTATATTCATTTCATCGTTAACTTTTGACGGATATTCATTCAGATGGAATACTCTGCAGACTGACAGATGACGTAGCTGGGACTGGCAGCAGATAAACGATTCTGCTGGGACTTTTAGCAGATCGACGATTTCGCTGGGACAGGCAGCAGATAGATAATGCCGCTGGGACTGGCAGCAGACAGCTGATTCCGCTGAGACTCGCAGTAGATAGAAGATTAAGCAGCGACTCGAAGCAGATAGACGATTCAGCTGGGACTGGCAGCAGATAGATAATGTAGCTGGGACTCGCAGCAGATAGATGATTCAGCTGGAGCTTACAGGGGCGCGTTATTTTCTTTTCGCTAACATGATGAGTGAATCGATATGAACTAGCAGCGGCAGCAGGCCAAATACGAAATATTTTACTCAGTGCCGTCGATCGCACGAGTGCATGTTATTACGTTGTAATATGCACTGGCTCCCTGTCAAGCAACGGATCGACTTCAAGGTTTAATCGCTCACTTTTAAGTCACTACATTCGTTGGCTCTAGCCTTTTTTCTCCGATCTACTCCCCTAACAGGCCAGACATCGTAGCACCCGCTTTTCGGAATCCAACAGTTTACCAATACCTCGTACAAACCTCAAATCCTTTGGAGACCGTGCATTTACTTCTTATGCTCCCACAGCCTGGAACTCACTCCCGACTTGCGTCAGAACATACCCTGACTTGACCACATTTAAAAAGAACTCAAAAACATACCTATTAAGGACAGCATTTATTGGGTCCCTGTGACTCGTCCTTCATGTGCTCATGCATGCTGAAACTCTGCATGCGGCCACTAACCACACTTGCATGCCAACCCTGTGCATGTCACCCTAGCCGTGTTATTTATGTTGCTTATCAAGCATGATATTACTCACCATTCAATCGTCTTTCCCTTTGCAGCAAATGTAAAGCGCCTAAATAAAGATTGATTTTTCTGAGGGCGCTTTATCAAGTGCATCATTATTATTATATGTTTATTATTATTATTATCTCTCGCATAATTGACATTATGGAATTATGGAATAGTAATTGACATTATGGAATATTGACATGATGATTTTAGTTTTCTTTTGAAGACTCAATGGTAGCTCATTAGGAGTTTAAGGGAATGTTCTCAAGAAAATATTTCAGTTCACGAACGTGACACACGTATATTGACTTACTGGTGGCTAGCCGTTCAGAAGCTTAGACAAGCCAGCCATAATAGACTTAGTCGATAAGCAAGCGTGCTATGTCTGTCTATTCTCTCTATCTCAATTTCTGTCTTTCCCATTTACTCATATCTTTCGCTTTGTTTTTAGACATGGTAGGTCGGGTGACTGCTTTCAAGCTAAATTTACATTACATTTGAAGGAAATGCGATTCAATTGAAGCGTTCGATACACTCCCCGAACTTTTTCAGCTGAGTTGGACGAGAAATCGACAAGCTAACCATCCACATTTTAGTTATGGAGGTGACATCTAAGTGATTCGGCCTGGTAGTGCTATTCAAGTGCTGGTTAAATATGGAGTTTTTAAAGAAGGTACTATTTTTTGTTTTGCCATCGGATATCACTCTAATTTTTGTGCAAAGCCATCTCAGTAGCTGGACACAAGCTGCTAATGCTAATAGAATATCCGAGTGTTGCAATTGGGGCAAGAAGACACTTTTATTTTTATTTTAAACTACAGATTAGTCAACGGACGCAAACACAAGGTCAGTGAAACATCAGCATCTATCTGGGCCTTTAAATGAGGCCGTGAGAGATACCCTTAATTTTTTTCTTGCATCTACGCAATGCAGCAAACCTGAGGGCGGTAAACTCTTTAGCAAGCAAATTCCAAACGCTGGATTTATAAGGACTCTAAAGGTTCATTTGATGAGTTTTCATGGGTTGAAGGTTTATGCGCGGAAGATTCGTGTGCAAATGGTTCATGTGCTGGAGCCTGGCGGCTGCTTGGCATGTGAATTCTAGGCCCGGGCTCCATATACCGTATAATTATCCGTATAATTTCTTTTGAATTTGGCAGCCCTGGTTTGGCCTAGAAGTTAAAGTGATCACCTTTAACGACCGAGGTCAAGGTGAATGCATGGATTTAGATAAAGGTATCTAAAGTAGAGCGTTATACGAATTAATTGTATATAATATATATATGAAGTAAATATGTGCATATATAAATATAAATATATATATATATACATATATATATATATGTACACATACATACATGCATGCACATTAGGCTCGTTCATTCTTGAGCGGCGGCTTGACGACTGACCATTGTTCTACCAGCTAGTCTGATTGCAATTGTTAAGCCATGATAAATATAATAAGAAAACATAATTTGTAATCAACTTAAAAGAGAACTAAATCTCTTCAGCACTTCAATTTCATTTCATTCACTTCAAGTGCTGAGAAGCAAAAATATCAATTAGTGGTAACGTCGATAGTTTTAGCAGGCATGAACACACACATGTCAACTAATGTAGGCAATGCGACTGTCGTTGTGAATGGGTGGGCTTTTAGCTTCTTATAAATGTCGTCCAGTCCGAGGATGCCACGATGACACTCGGCTGTAAGTTCCAGACTTTAGGTGCACACAAACTGTAGGCACGGTGTCCAGTAGATTTTAAGATTAGTTAGTGCTTAAATTACTTGAGTCAGAACATCGGATCGTACAGTGTGTAGTCTTATTGTGAAGCATTTTGGAGAACTAACCCGATCAAAGTAATACCAAAACCTATTAGAAAGTGACCAAATCTATAATTCTATTCGCTTCTTCATTGAAAGCCTATAAATTTGTTTGATACATTATTTGACGTGGAAGCTGCTAAGTCCGCGACGGACCAGCCTGATTTAAGAGTTTTGCACCAACTTAAAGCATCTAATTGTACAGGCTGAAATACTGTAGCATCGTTAGTCGCATAAGTTAAGACGGGATTTTGCGAATACACGTATTAGCTTATATCTAAGAAGACACAAGATTTTGAAATGGTGTGTAGATGAAAGTAGGCAGAGTTGATGCGGCGGCGGCGGTAGCGGCGGCGGTAGCGGCGGCGGTAGCGGCGGCGGTAGCGGCGGCGGCGGCGGTAGCGGATGCGGCGGCAGCGGCGGCGGCGGTAGCGGATGCGGCGGCAGCGGATGCGGCGGCAGCGGCAGCGGCTCAGCGAGCGAGCGGCAGCCGCCACCCCAAGCCTCCGCCATGCTGACCAACGACGTCTCAGCGCTGGCGCCTGCTGCGCCTGCTAGCCCAGTATGTTGGCGTCAATTGCGTAGACTATTACTGAAAGCGTCGTTGGAATTGATCAAACTTCTCACCATTTCGCCGGTGCCTAATCTGGGGCTCCGAGCGAGTGCCCTCTGTACGACGTTGTAGAACTAGAGGTCGCAGCCGCGAGAGAGCGTTATGCACCGTCTTGCCGCCGCAGTGTGTCCTGCCGCAGCCGGAAGTTAGCTTTGCTCAGCCACAGCCCTGCCGGAGGGCTACCGCTACCGCGCGGCGAATGGCGGCCGGGGTACACGTGTCCCGTGAATAACTATTCATTCGCCGCCTGCAGGCTCCGGAATTCCCGATAAACTCTCTTAGCTGTGCGCTTGGCGTTCCGTGTCGATATCGCGAGTGCGAGACGTGCAACTAATACGGTCAATCTGACCGCGGTAGAAAGTGAGCCAACTATGCATTAATGATGCCGAATTAGCTGCGACGCAAGCCAGTGCGTCAGCCAGACTTCGACGGAAAGCTGGATATGGGTACGCTTCAGGTTTATTTCTCAGTGAATACCGTGTCGCATATGCATTGAGCCAAGGTCTGTTTCTGTCTTAGGCACAGATCAAATAGTATGCTGCTCAACGCGGTCACCAGCGTCTGTCTGTATTCACGTTAAATAAACACGTTTTAGAGCTATCTTTCAGCTTTTGAATTTAGTAGTTTTGGTGTGCTCTTTGGGCTTTTGTGTTTCTCGTTTTATTATTTAGTGGTTAGTTTTTTGTGTTTTAAATTTAAAGCAGCCATACAGTTTCTTGTAGAAAAGTTTGCAGTTGAGTGCCCGACTTTGCTTTAACGATTCCTCCCTACGCCGGAGTCTGGCCAGCATTTGAGATTGAATCGCGGAAATAATGCTTCGAGTGTCGAAGATTTTAGAAGTTTGCCTTTTAAAAGACAAAGGCGATATAAATTGGATTCCAAAGTTTTGACGATTTACAAATGACAGGAACCTAGTAAACAAATTAGTTTGTAAGACGCGTTTACACCGGAAGTAGTACTTCGGGTTCAATAATATAAGTTTCTGTGAATATAATGCCAATAGAACGGTGCTTTTTCTGGGAGCTTTGTAATTAAAAGCCACTAAACCCTTAAAAAGACGCCAGAACATCACTTGAATCTATTGCGATTTTTGCGGCTCTATTGAGCTTTCCAGCTATATTATGTGCATATCTGATCTTATTAAATAAACTTAGTTTGATGACCCCTTTCCGACTTGTCTATCTAAGCCTTTTGTGACTTGGCATCTCATGTGTCTGGCAAATGGCACAGGTAGGGTAATACAATCAGATCAACGTGTTATTTGACGTAGACGCTCCTAGATACGTGCTTCAAGCTGCATGGTGGTAAAATTCGTAACTCTATGCTTGGTTTACAATCGTTTGCATGATTTTACATCACCCTTTGCCTTGACATCGGGGGAGGGGGCTTGTGGGTCAGCGAAAGAACTCCGTGCTGTTTCCGTTTATCTACGTAAAGCGATCGCAGCTCCCTCAATAAAGGAGACACATATGACGAACCTCTAAGGTGTATTGACTAGCCTTGCATCCGTATTCACCGTGTGCTGAAGATGCCTAATGGCTTTCCTCGGTCGTCTGCCGGAACGGAATTGCAGTAGCCCAGCCTAGACCGAACCACGGAACTAGTTAGGTTGTTTAAAAGCCGCTAAGTTCGATAGTCCATAATATTACGCATCCATCGAACGTGATGGGTAGCTGTTCAAGCAATCTTTCAACGAGGCATTTAAACTTAAAGCAGTTACTTAGATTCTACAACTACGTTGACCAGCCCACAAAGAACGATCCCTTTGTTCATGAAATAATCATTGAGGGCTTAGACACTAGATACTAGATAAATGAATTATGCTTGCGCATTGCCGGCCGCTAGTTCCATGATCTCGTGCTAAATAATAACTACCGGCTGCACGGTCCATAAATCCGGATATCAAGTTTCACCGGCTGCTGCAGCTTTAGCTATGGCTTGCAGCTTTACTGAAGTGGGCTCATCTTTTTGCTTACGAGTTCTTACATATAAGGCGTTGCAGTTTCATTCATAGTCTCTTCATTAGCTCACATAATTCAAGCTTTATTATAATCTCAGCATTAGTCTATTGCTTCAAATATCCTGCATCTGCACCTACAGCAATGACGCTCTCGACTAATTTACGCCCTAGATCTTCACTAGATGTGAGTCTCTGGGATAACACCTTCTGCTTAGCAGTATTCCATAATTTATTCAAGTTCCGACGAGGAATCTAATATCCTATGCGGTGGCATGCTATGCCAGCCAGATTAGTATTAGCGATTCATAATGGCTTGGAGCTGCTATCTAATAGTCTACGGTTTGAAGAAATACGAGCCGAAGTCTTAGATCAGGAGTGAGGTCCTCGTAATGCATTATTAAAATAGTGAGCTTCAGTCCTACTCACAGAAATTCCTCACCGCCGCCGCAAGCAGATTCGGGTTAGGCTATTGTGTTGTCGCGCGTAACAATGAAAGCAGCACTTTGACGGGTCTCCTCGAGTAAGCCACTTGAGACGTGCTCCAGTTGCGGTGCGAATTTCTAGATGCAATGTAATCCAACGCATCTCTATCTGTAATTCCTCAGTGCAATATAAACTAAGTGGTTTTTCTGCAGGAAATTTTTATATTACACATTCCAAACGTGTTCGGTACGCATTCAGTAGTCAACAGACTTCATCTCACGCAACAGAGATAAAGTGAGACGCATAACTGAGTCAAAGCGCTGTTGAGGGAGTGATTAGCATGCAAGTTGCAACTCAGAACGGCTGGAAATAATTTCCATAGTCGGCAGCAGGAAAGTAGATGTCCTTACGTAAGAGTTGTGGAAGTGAGTTTACTGTATAGGACCTATGGAGCAAAAATGTCTGTCGCCAGCGGTCTTTAAGCGAAGGATTAAAGCAGCTAATTTACCGTCAACAGAGGACCCGAGGATTTTGAAACTGGTGCAGCAGTTCACCCAGGTAGGCATGAGCATTGACTAACCTTGCAGCCATATTAGTTATCAGCTGCAAAGGCCTAGCGACATTGTGCAGTGGCCCTGCCTAAAGGGAGTTTCAATAATCATTCGAGACAAAACCACAATGCAAGTTGAATTGGTTGCAAGAAACTAAGAAAGACAGCTCTAAATCTTAGTTAGGGATCGGAAGAGATGGCTAGCTGAGAAAGCAGTCATATTAAGGAAGCACATGGCGATGGCTTCACATCAGCATCACCTATTAGAAAAGCAGTCTTCAGGTCCAGCCATACGGTTGGGATATCCTATGAGTAGCAGTTTCGTTTTATTGTCGTTAAGTTAAGGAAAATTTGCCGACACGTAGGATAGAATATTTGCAAGGCAAACATTCAGTTTATCAGTGCCTGCAGCTGACTCTGAAGTTTTACATGACAAACACAGCTGAGTCTCGTCCGTATAAAAGTGATAGCTTATTTCATTGACCCAAATCAATTTTACCAGATGTTTAGTAAAGCGAACATAAACGGACGGAGGACTGACCCTTGTGATAGTCCTTAGGCTATTGGTTTGATGGATGAGACCTGACCTTCAGATGACATGGATTGAACAGCATCGGATGAGTGTGATTTAGACCATGCCAGTGCCTCGTCTGCCAGACCGATCGTGATCAAATAGGGTATTGTGACCAGTAGTGTCGAAGGCAGCTGATAAACGTAGCACCGCTGGAGCAGTGAAATACTCGCCGTCATTTCTAGATAGGATATCATTGATTATAAGGAGGGTAGAAATTTCAGTGGGGAGATTGCTCTCGAACCAAGATTTAAATTTTAGGCTGACGTAGGCCGTCTAGAGAGAGAGAGAGAACGTACTTTAGTGAGTGAGGATATTTCAGTAGCGGAACATCGCTTGCAACGTTCTTGCTGATGCTTTCTGGGATTCTAAATTTTCTATTTGCCCCCATGAGCAACTTAAACGAATACACACAGACGCACACTCAACGTTGTCCTTCGGTAGCACGATCTATTTGGCAAGAAATGGCTGAGCAGGAATCTGGCGATTGCATTCAATAGGCTCAAGTGGAGCAGCGTCTGACAAACGACTCGCTCGACTCTTGCTGCTGCTTTTTCGTCGTCCAGTAGCGGCCATCGTGCAGTTCATCACGCAAATCAGGTTTATTGTCTGGCCAGTTTTACATGTTCATCTGGGCACTGTAACCGCCGACAGTAATGAATCGACACATTTAAGCAGGAATGGCTATGCTTACAATAAAGGAAGCAATACGGACCAACCGGGTAAACGGCAATTATGACATCTAGTCCCGAGAAGACGTCAAATGTATGAATACGGTATGTGAGCATTTGTTTTCCTACAGCCATTCTCGCTAAGTGACTCATCGGATCGGACGACGAAGACGGTAGGACGGTTCGAGCAGGCTTCGCCGACAAGCCGAGAACGGCCACAGGTACCGCTTGCATTTTGGAGACACTCGGTCAGCAGGAAGAGAAACCGGAAGTGCATTGCAAATTGCCCCAAATTTACAGGCTAAAAGCTTGACAGATGCTTGCCTCGGTTACAAACTATGAGCATGCTCGCAGAAAATATAAGTGAGCCTTTCACGTAACAGCCGCGATGAGCAAAGGAATGTGAATAGCTTGATTTATAATTATATGAAAATGAGATTGCTGCATGACTTGTGACCTCCCTTCTCTATAAGGCACGGACCTGCCCGCAGTCGGCTCTTGGAGAGTCAGGAGTCTGTTCGTCGGTGAGTCCTGGCGCTGAGCGCGAGCTGAGCAACGAGTTTGTCCGATGTCGCTTGACGTATCAGCAGCGCCACACAGGCTGCCGTTTGTAGTCTTTCCTAACACGGCAAAGCTGCTAGCCCTGCGTGTGAAATACCGAGCGTGGCATCTTCATCGTAGGCCTATTGCAAGCATTCGAGCACATCTTTGATCTTTGAACGCGTTTTGCCTCTATCCGAACTATTTAGGGTCGTGCAGTCATACCAGCGTGTCATCTTATTTAAAGCCTTCGTCAATTGGCAGAGATCCTGCATTGCAACGATTTTCCTTATCGACAGCTGCTACTCCCGGTTGGATATGCTTCATTGCTGCATTTTCTTGACATGTTATCGCTGAACTAGCGAATTACGGCGGTTCTTGAGCTCGAAGGCGCAATGCGGGCTTTCTCGCGTTGGCTTGGCACGCCAGCACCAATCTTGCCGTTCGAATGATTGAAGAAGCGCTCTTGCATTCTAATTTTCATTTGTGTCCTTTTGGCTGCTGCAGCGTGCACGCTTCACTATGGATATCCTTCGAGTGCTTGAAACAGAACTACGATCGCTATCGGGACAACTTCTACTGGGCGATGATGTAAAATATCATTAGCTTGGACGAGATTGGGATAAACCGTAGTGCCAATCGTTCAGGTTAGGCTCGTGGGCACGCTTGCCGGCTCTCTTGTTCGTCAAATGCTTTCAAGTACCTGGCTGACCATGGGGGCAGCTGTTGCTGAACAGACTGTTGGTACAATCGCCGCACAGCCATGATATAAATATATATATAATATATAAATATATATAAATATATATATATATATATATATATATATATATATATATATATATATATATATAAATATATATATATATATATATATACATATATATATATATATATATATATATATATCGTGCCCTCAGAGTACCCAATCACTTTCTAGGCATATTGCAAACGCTCTAAAGGAAGCATGGTCTAATGGTTAGCGGTACCATGCGCTATGTCAACAAACATAATAAGGTAAACTTCGGCATGCACTGTGCCAGTACTCTTTAGCACACAAAAGATGAATCACACGGACCCACCAAGTACTGTGATAACTAGATGCGTTTTTAGCTTCTTTTCAAATGACCTTACTTCAAAGTATGTGGTAACGCCAGTGGGAAGTTTGTTCCATTAGGGGCATACAAATGAAATGTATGGTCTCCAAAGGATTTCAGGTTTATGCGAGGTATAGCTACATGATTTGATTCAGAAAACCTGGTGCTAGTATGCCCGGCTTGTTCCGGGAGTAGTTCTGATTGATTGTTTGGAGCCCTGCATCGCTCACGAAATGCAAACCTAGCTGAAGAGTTTTGCATCAACTGTAAGCGCCGATTGTACAGGTTGGTAGACGAGCAAGCAGTGAGTAGCACAAGTCGGAAAGGAATGTTAAAAATGCAATGCATGGAATTATTGGTATGTAGTTTTCCGATTTTAAAAGTCCAAATTTTAGCGATGTTATGTAGCTAAAAGTAGGCAGACTTTACAGTGGAGCTGATATGGTCGTCTAGTACAAGGTCACTCTGGAGCAGGAAACCTGTATTTCCTGCTGATCCAACAGAAAATGGATGAGCAGAGCCAGTTTTTAGAATAAAGCTTTTTAATTTTTGAGTCACACTTAATTTTGCCAATAGCCAGTAAGTTAGTTTTATCATAAATTTATTTGATCAAGTTTGCTGCCATCCACGGGCTGATGTCAGTTATACAAGCAGCAAAGAAGTTAAGAAAGTTTGTTGAACTGGCGGGCTGTGAGTGATAAAAGCAAAGACATAACTAAGTGTGTCATTTGTGTAGACGCGAAAGCCTAGATTGTGCTTTGCGATCACATCGACAAGAGGAAGAGTATAAACTGTGACGAAAAGCGGACAAAGCACACAGCCCTATACTGCAGTGATTCTTCGGATGATCTTTTTCTGTTCAAGTCCGTACTCTCGAGTCTGTCACGGAAATAGAACTTACAGCATTTTAGTGCAGTGCCAGCGATTCCAAGGCAAGATGAGAAGCGCTCCAGAAGGGTTTGGTGATGAATTTTCACAAAAGCTGCTGATACATCAAGAAAAAAAGCAGAAAGACTTCGCCTCTACGTCTGCACTCTTATGAAGATCGTTATGTAAGCTCAGCAATTCTGACTTGGAGGACTGATTTGCTCTGAAACTACAATGGAACTTGCTTGCTAGGTTTGAAGTTTAATTTAAGAGTTGAGTTGGTCTGCCACAACTCGTTCCAGTGTCACTGATAGGAACGGTAGAATTGAGACTATGTCTAAGCCGCTCAAATTTTCTTCGTCGTGTCGTCGTTCTTAATTCGTGGCCTAAATACAGTTTTCTTGAAAGGAAAGAGACATTTTCTGAGGCCAAGGACGTATATATTATGTTATTTATGCATGGCAGTAGCAGATACTTGCATCAAAGACGTAAGACGGAGGTATTGGGACTAGACAACTAGAAATATTCTTTGATTGGAAAACCAATTTCAGGCCACTTACCACCTCTTGAATGTACACATTGAGTTACCACATGGAATTAAAGGAGGAGGTACTGTGGGGTTGTTATTTAGGGACAGGAGTGCACAAGGGATGCTGCGCCATCAGGGATGGACTCTCGGTGATCGTTACTATCTTGCTGACAAAGAAGCTAGAGAGGCGATCGGCTAGGTCACCACAAGGATCACTTGGTAAGCGGCTAACAGGAAGTGGTTAAGGAGAAGGATGATTGTAGACATAAACGTCTATGGATTATGCATTTGTGATTAAACAGTACGATGGAAAGTCAGTTCTGACTTTGTGTATGCTTTCTCATGCTTGCACTTAGTAGAAATATCTAGTTTAATATCTTTAGTAAACTAAAAGTCGTCTGGGCGAGGGCGTGCAGTGCGCTTAGACTGAGGTGCTAACTCGTCGTGCATGTAAGCTATTGTCGTGTTTGAGCATTACAACAATGATAACGATTCGGAAGAGGCTTAAGCAGTAGGGGTGAAGAAGATATTCTCTCGCTGACGTCATCAATGTCAAGGGTCTTAAGGTTTCGCGAATTACAGGTCACTTTGAGTGCAGCTGAGGGCCCAGCATTTGGGCTGCATTGGACCTGCATGCGGTCAGACAAGCAGAGTTTGGTAAAAATCAGTGACAAAATTCATACATTCGAATGAGAAAATTTGGTTGAGTGTGCGACAACTGATGCAAATAGGGTCATGTGCATACGTCAAAAGAGAGATCAATCTGTCAGTGCACGAAGTTTGGCACTTAAAGCGTCAGATAGGTTGAGAAAATGAATTTCGAAATCACCCATAACCAGGAAAAAGCAGTTTTTCTTGATACAGAATCGAAATGAGATGGGCAATCTGAGATAAAAGAGAGCTGGTACTTGGAGGGCGATAGATCACTTCCACAATTTTTAGAATGTTGGATGAACTCAAAACAAGATATTCGAAAGATTCCTTCGAGGGTAAACAATTTGAAATTGAAGGAGGGACGCGCTACCATGACGACGCCTTATCAATTTTAATTGATCATGGCTATGAAAGAAGGATAAGCCTGTAGACTGTGTGTAAAAGTCGTGCACGAAATCGATTTAGCCAGGTCTTGGCTTAGACGAATAGGCTAGGGCCGTTGACAGCAATTATGCCACGCATTATTAGGGTTTTATGATCGATTTAACAAGAATTCAAAAGACAAACATTAAGATGGTCATTATAGCAGGCATGATGAACAATAAGCTAGAGTAGGGTATAGTTATATCAGGGCGCTGGAGAGATCGCTCGAGGCTTCGCGAGACAGTTCTGGTAATTGCAAGGCCAAGCCGGTTTTGCCCCCCCATCGCGGCTGTTGCTGGTTTGCTGCCTTTTGTTGATCGTAAATTTAAGGATCTTTGCAACAGCAACCTCATATAGAAATGCATTTGAAAGACGATATCGCACCGATAAACGGGCAAGGGCAATCGCACCTAGCAGGCAGATCGCCCATTAGACCACCTGTCCTCGGCCAGCGTTGGCCAGCCGAGAAGGTACCGCTGTGCAACTGGGTCGGAAGTCCTGCCAAGTGCTCAGACCTCGAAGAAGATTCAGTTCGTACCTCAGAGAGCGACCGAGTGAACTATGACTGCAGTCTTGCCCACGACCTATATGCCACCCGAGACTATTTCAAAGTTAAAAGGCGCTGCTTTTGGGCTATACCTACGTTTCAAATGTGTAAGTTGCTGTTTATAAAAGCGATATTTAACAAAACAAACTATCGTCTAAATTTGCCGGAACCGGCACTGAGGCTTCGGTTCTGTCGTGAGCCCAATATAAAACCTCGAACAACGTAGTTGTGTCACCAAATGTGGCCAGCCGAAGGCAACTGCTCATTCACGTGCCCCGTTACAGCCGGAGCCAAGAATAAATTGAGTCTCAGGTTCTCTGTACTCAGCCGGAGTCGGGATGACATCAGAGCAAAATTGCGGCAGCAGATCATATCGTGCCCGTCTTTCACAGGAAATGTGTTCCAGGCTTATTTTAGCTGTAAAGGCTCCATTTAACTGCCTCATGCATGCACACTCGTTGAATAGTTCTGCAACGCATCACGAGAGATGAATTATTGGCTAGATTTGCCTTAATTTAGTGCTACCACTCTTGGGTCGTAGCCCGGTGGTTAGTTGCTTTCATTGTCGATCCAGGTAATTGGTTTAGGTCCTCTGAAGGCAAAACTTGATAACCCTCTCAGTGAAAAGATAGCCTCTGATGCTCCAGTAGAGCCAATAATGTTAACAATAATAATAATAATACACATGATAAAGCACCGTTTGAGAACTCAATCTCTTGCTAGGCGCTTTAAATTTGCTGCAAAGAGAAACGCGATTGAATGGTGAGTATTATCATGCTTGATATACAACACGAATAACATGCTTAGGGATGACATGCACAGGGTCAGCATGCAAGTGTGGTTAGTGGCAGCATGCACAGTGTCAGCACGCATTAGCACATGCAGGACGAATCATAGGGACCCAATTAATGCTGTCCTAAATAGGTGCTTTTTAAAGTTCTTTTTAAATGTGGTCAAGTTATGGGATGTTGTGACGCAAGTCCGGAGTGAGTTCCAGGCTTTGGGAGCATACGAACTAAATGCATGGTCTCCAAAGGATTTGAGGTTTGTACGAGGTATTGGTAAACTGCTAGATTCCGAAAAGCGGGTGGTACTACGCTTGGCCTATTGGGGGAGTAGATCTGAGAGAGCTAGACTGGAGCCAAAGATTAATCATTTAATTAGGCTGCTGACCTAGACGACTTGTACCTTTACTAATTTCCTTTAGGACATCACGATGGGCTGCTTAGCGCACACAAAGTTTCATTCGCTGCTAAGCTAACGTGGCATTGACTGGAGCAAATAGGATTCAGCATTGGCAGATTGCTTTTTACGCAGCTGTAGGCACAGGCTAGCTTGCTAATTTGAAGGAATTACGAAGTGTTTACTTGAAAAAGATTCACGAACTTATTATAGCTACTCGTATCTCAAGACTAGCGTTTGTTGTGAAGGTGATATTCATTACAATTTTTCGAAAGCAGCTTTCCCTTCTGAGGAAATGGTAGAATCATGGATTAACACAATAAAAGCACTTTATTTAACATTCATTACAAATCTCGATGTCACCAATTAAGGCAATCCTCGCTGACTTATAGCTTGCAGCATTTCGTCTAACATAATTGTATAGTATCATAAGCAGCCTTCGGTTGCTAACCACCCAAAGCGGTATCTAATGGGACAATGTCTTGAGAAAGTAACACTTTCCTTGAGATTTACTACCTTTGCAATCGGGGCTTAGCGCATATTAAAAGGCAAAACCTTAGAGCATCATTGTCAGCCCTGAGCACTCATTTGGTGAGTAATTTTAATATGAGGTATACTTGTGGAATCGCGCTACGGGGCTCTGGGGACTTGTTTTAGGTTGAATACTCAGTACTTACAGTTTCCTCATTTACAATGATGTCACTGCTAAGATAAATGAAATTTTAATTTCCATGCAGATGCTAAACAATCGCATCCAAGCTTTAGTTTCCTCTGCTGTATCTTTTCGTCTTAACCCAATCGCATCTCAATCGAATTTTTGTATATAAATATCTCTTAAGGAAGGTCACAGATTACTATTCAAAAATTGCTTTAGTCGAACGGGGTCATACGATGGCACGAATCTGAGGAATTATTTTAGTGCATTAGGCTGAAAACTTTGCAGCGGAGCAGTTAATATCCGGTTAGTGAGCCCCCCTAGAATTGACTAGCGAATTTCTTACCATCTAATAAAACTGCTTTGGGTGTGACTGGCCACTCTTGAGTGTTCGAGTGAAAAAAAGAAGCCCTGTCTTTTTAAGCTTCTAAAGCTCCGGATATAGACTTAAATGAAGTCTGAAAATGGCCGCTATCCATATCAGATCCATACTTGTTCAAGCGGTGTGCAAGCGTGCGCCAAAAACGGTGCATGTTTTAAAAATACTCACAAATTAAAATGATTATCTGCGACTCTGTAAATAGACAGAATGTGCGGGAGTCCGGTCTCCAAGGGCCTTCCCAGGTGTTGTGTTGACTACATCAGTGAGGGTATCGAGGCTTTCGGTCGATTCAGAGTGCAAATCAAAACGACCTGCTTCAAAGATGGATCTTAAAAAATTTCTTCTGGTCAATGCATTTTAAGTTTCCAAGCTGGACAAAATCGAAATTACCCATCGCACGCAATGGAGCACGGAAAGTAAACGAGACTGAGCAGTGATCCGAGATAGTCAATGGGCTAACAATGAGATTAGTGGGGCAGGCATTCTAGGTGATTCCGACGTCCTAGATAACGCCAACGACGTGAGTAGCATGACTGACTTATTGGACCGAACCAAAGTTCTCCATGCAGTCAAGAAATGAGCAGACCTTGCTGTTGCTACCGCTATCCACGTTAATGTGGAAGTAAGTCTCCTGTAGTCACTTATTCATTGTTACACGCAAGCATTTCAGTGAGGAACATAGAAAAGTTCTCCATAGAACAGGTTAGACAGCCAGGCGGAGGTCGGTAGATCACAGCTCTGAGAAGAAGATTTTTGATAGCGACCTGATTTCAACGGCTTCAAAAAAATGTGCAGGTACTATAGCCAGACGGTTCACGAACAGCAATAGCAACCCCAATTCCTCATACTTCCAGCCTGTATGTAGTGAAAGACTGAGAACCCGGGCGGGATGGTTGGTGATTAACAGCCACCAGAGGGCGGTGTCCTCTACTTACTGGCTATCAAAAATGTATCGAGCTTTTCCTTTCCAGCATAATCTTGAAGAATACGTAAACGACGGTTCGTAGGTTTCCTAGCCGAGAAGTCATTTTTTGTTTGTCATATCCGACGACAGCACGTAAACGGTCACGACGATGATATCGTTGCGATGACCCAAGGTACCGCGAAGCAGTCACATAGCAGTCACGTAGTCACGTAGCAGTCACGTAGCAGGTCCACTCTGGACTTGCAGTCACCCAAGGCCGCTCGATAGCAATTGAAGAAAAAGCCGTTCGCAGCTCCTTCACCAAAGCAGTGAAACACACGGTGGAATCTCTAAGATTGATTGACATTGCCTTGCAGCCTTAATTGCCACCTGTTGCACCGGCCCAATGGCATTTCTCGGTCGCGCGTCAGAACAAAATTGCAGTAGCCCAGCCTGGTCCAAAACACGCAACTAGTTAGGTGTTTTGCAAGCCATCATGTTCAATAGTCAATTATCTATCCATCATCTATTGAATGCGATGGATTGCTGTTCGAAGCGCACCTCCCATTAAAGCTTTCAAATTGTTATCAAAGAGAAGACCGCATATCCCAGCTCGTGGTGTTGGTCCTAAATAAAGCTTCACCATTCGTAGAGCAAAGGCCCCCTAGGCCAGCGTCACCTTGAGAATGTTTTCCACTATCGAAACTCTTTCAGCAAAAAAGGCGCGTGGCAAAACTCTATCGGATTTTTTAACTAGTCTTGCAGCCGTATGCATTACCAGCTACAGAAGGTAAGTGGCTTTTTGGTAGCCCAGCTAAAATGGAATTGCAATAATCTAGCCCAGACAGAACCAGCGAGTTATTAAATTTTTGCAAGCCACCGTGGTAGAAAGTTTGTAAACTTACGCAAGAATAGGATGTAATTGCTTGCTTCTTTGGCTGTCTTCTTAATAAAACTTTCAAAGTTTAGGAAGCTGTAAAAGCCGAAAGCTAGATTACGAGCTGTCATCCGGGCTCCACGGTGCTGGACGCACGAATGACACTTATTGGAAGAGCAAGTTCTAGTCAAGCGACACACTTGGGGTGTCCTATTAGTAGCAGTTGCATTTCATTGTCGCTAGGTTTTTTGAAACTGGCCGACATCCAGGATTAAATCTCTGCATAGCAAGGATTCAGTTTATCAATCACTACCGCAGATTCCGATCGTATAAAATATACATACAGTCGAGTGTCATCAGCGAGAAAATGCTAGTTTATTGTATTGACCCAAATATCACTTTTACTAGAGGTTCATTATAAATAGAGAACAGCCAAGAACTAAGGACGAACCCTTGCACGACTCAATGGGGACTGCTCTTGTAGAGGAGACCTGATCCCGACACGCAACGCATTGAGTATGATCGAACAAGTACGATTTGAACCTCGCCAGTGCCACGTCGGCCGAATAATTACTTTTCTCAATCGTTCAAAAAACGATATTGTGAGCGATAGTGTCAAACACGTCAGATAGATCTAGCAGGGCTAGGGCAGCGACAATCCCGTCGTTGTTGCTGCACAAAATGTCCTTGGCTGCTTGGAAGAGAGCAGTTTCAATGAAGTAGTGGCGTTTGAATCCTGAAGGAAGCTATACTAAAAATTGTTTTACATGTGATAGTAGCTGCTTAACGACAATATTTTCAAGAACTTTTGAGTAAAGGAAGTAGTGAAACTGGGTATAGTTTGCCAGGAGCTCCGAATATAAATCCAGGCTTTTTAAGTATCGGTAAACGATGGCCGATTTAGACAATTTGTACACTCCGGTCATCCAGACGCGCATTATAAATCTTAGTTATGACTGGGCAAAGTTTGTGTGTGCCTGTGAGGACCATATAGGAGATGGTATAGGCTCTTCAGGACATGAGCTCTTTTCGCTAGACTTTACGAAGCATGCATTAGAAGTAGAAATCTCTCAAAATTTATTTAAGAAGGATTAGTTAGTTACAGGTTGTGACTTAATTGCTAAAGTCGGAGGGCGCTGTATAGAGGTACGGCTATCTGCACTTTATTCAATGATAAAGGCTAGAAAGTTAGCGGCCGAGCTGCTTATGTACGGGAAGCGAGACCCCTCTGAGTCAGCGAGAAAATTGTTCACCGTCTTTTAAATAAGTTTTTGGCTGGACTGGCAAGATTTTAGTTTCTAGTGAAACAAGTTATGCGTGACCCGAAAGAGAAATCTAAGTCCTTCATCAGATACTGAACGTCTTCAACCTTCATTCGGTTTTGAATGGACCTCTCTCAGCTAGGCATGTTGATGTAAAGGTGATGGCGATCTTCTTAGCATCTGCGTCCCACTAGTGCGAGCATATCTTCGTGCCTTACTACTTCAGGCAATAGTCACGCGCCGCGGCTCAAAAGATGCAAGGGGGGCCTCATTGGTATTTGTCGTGCAGCATCGGTGACTAGCACAGTTACCAGCACGATGGTCAAGGTCTAATTGTGATCCTACGGATAAAATCAGACCTTGACCCAGGCTCCGTACCATACGGACCATACGGGTTTTGCCGAGCCACAGAATAAGAATAAGAAGACTCACCAGAGAATAAGAAGCCGAGCCAGGTTGAGCTTAGCCAGGAGCAATCAATCATTACCCAGTAGGCTGATCCCCCACCCTGATCGGCTGATCAGAAATAGGCTGGAGCTGAGCAAGTACAGCTATTGGATTGATGCACGGACAGGAGATGCGGATGCAGACACAGTTCGCAAGTAACCACAGTTTGGAGCTAGTTAAAGTTGGCTTAAGAATGACTGCTTCTTTAGCCGTATTATAGCAGGGGATTTTCAGACTAGTAAACTTTGGAAAAATAGGCAGCCAATTCAGCTCTCAGATACTTAATAGTATTAACAGTTCCGACCTTGTACATTCTAAGATCAAAAGCAGCTAACGGTGTAGGTAGTCAGAGACATGAGATTAACACTCAATGGCAACTTCTCAGCAGCAGTTATTCTCAATTCTGAAGCTCAGTGCTGCAAATCGGCGTTGCGGCTCACGAACAAAGACTTTTTTACGTGTAATGCGTACGTAGCTGGCGCTAGGCTAGACTGACGAATAGCTGATAAGTTGTATAATCGTGCAAAGATTTCTCACCAATGAACATCAAACTCCAGCAGAAACACTCCGAAGCGAGGCCCTCATTGAATGTATCCACAACGATGTACTCATCTGCACTCGTTCACAAAATAGGGCTGTCTAAAAGATAATTTGATAATTCCCTCCAAAGTATATTTCCAAAATAACAACATCAGTGGGTCCGACCGTAAATTGACATCAACACCTGAATGACAAAGCTCGAAACGATATCCTCGTATTCATTGAAGAATATGGCAACAATTTGTCATCTAAATGCAGTCGTGCAAATTAAAATAGCCATAACTGACCAAAGTACGAGCATCATGCCAAAGAACGGAGGCATCGAAGTAAAGCTGCAGAGCTGTTGAAGCTGCGTTCTTAAGGACGCAGATATATACTCATAATAACTAAGAATTCCTGCCATTTGGCAGCTACACAGTTTACAAAATGTCGAAATTCTCAAGTTAGAGTTTCAAATACGGGAACTGACACATCTTACACTGTCTTTTAAATGTACATCAGATCGTTTTTGAAAGCCGCCCGCAATAAATTGCACTCTTATGGACACCTAAGATTTCTTGCACCCTGCACGAGTCGTTCATTCGGCGCAGCCAGGCCAGCGGCCGTTGCGCATGCGCTCACGCGGTTGGATCCGATGTCATAGTAGCTTTGTCAGCTCTTGGTGGCACAGTATCGATACAAATGGTGCAAATTTTGTTTCGATATTGTCATTACAATGCATTATCGCATGCCGTTTCTCTTTTCAGGGCTGACGGATTGGCAATGTCCAGCTGAAAGCTCAAATACAGATTCAGTCGTCCCTCGCCATTTTGCACTTTGACTTTTGCGGCTTCACTATATCGCAATTAAAAAAAAATATTCATTGTAAGTTGATCGATGTAGTAAAAATGATACAGTGTGCGCTCGGTTGTCCAAGTCAGTTATAAATACTAACTAATTTAACAACCTCTTTTGTATAGCGACAGAAGAACCGTTACGGCTATCACTGCCGCTTGCAGCGGCAATAAAGTGTTACCTACCTCAGGATTCGAACCCATGGCTTTGGGACCGAGGTCGTGAAAAGCAGCCACCGTACCTGGTGTGCTACTACGGCTAATCGTTCATTGTACAACCCTGTGTCACAAAAAATGACTATATACAAAGACTGTATGCTTATCTATTCGAGAACCCATGCAGGCTTTCAATACCAGGTGTAGCCGCTCGACCACTCCTCGTATGTTGGCAAGAACTTGTTTCCAAATATTGGGTGTGATGGAGCCAAGCCAATCAGAGCGTTCTGTTCAATAATTGCCATCCAATCCTTTTCATGTCCAGAGAAGTCTAGTAATGTTACAAACCTTATTTTGAGGGTCTTGAACAGGTTTTCTACGCTCTGACTGCGAAAATATTCGATTTATCAATTGTGAACCCAACTTCGCGGAAATTAACTCATCGCGTTTGAGCATGATCAACCTCGATAGAAGAGGGAAGAATGTACTATTTTGTACAGTTTTTAGTTGTCCGTTAGTTAATAAATTTGGTAACAGGTTTTTGATGTAAAAAGTACAGTCATTCATTTAACAGTACTTTCAAAGAGTTTAGCGATGTAAAAATGTTCGGAAACTCTGGCCTAAGTTATAAATAGTGACATGGCCGGTTACTTATGATTAAGTCTCAGAACCACTAAAAGTCACTAGAGGCTGATTTGAAGTGGCCACAACTTCAATAGCAGGACGCTAACCCTAACGAACGCAGTGCCAGAAGTCGTAAATCAAGATTTGAAAGTAGCCCTTCGCAAATAAATATGGTATCGCCTCAGCCGCTCGTTGAGGTGCCAGGCACAGATACTTGGCCTGCTGAAGTCTCAGGAATGCTAGAACCGGCTAGATTTTCCATTATTAATGCGCAATGGTCACGTGGTAGTCTATAAATGATAATTGTGGAGCTTCTTAGTTCGCAGGTTTACGAAAACGTCGCAGTTTCAACAAATCAGTACTCTGAAATTAGGTGAATCGAAAACAGGCTCTAAAACAAAGCTACCACGTTCATTATGTATTCTTCCAGTTTTTTGCAGTTTTCTGCCCTAAAAATTCCCCAAGGAAGTTTGCAGAAACTAGGCGAAAAGCATCATATATGCTTGTTTCGCATCAATCTGCAGCAAGTTGCTGAACCGGTCATCTTTGAAGAGCTCTCAAATCTGAGAACTCACAAAACTGCCTCTTCAATCTTTGCTTTGCTGAGTATTTCATGCAGGTATCGGAAAGCTGGCGAATTCCGGTACATGGCTTCAACGAAGTTCTTCGTCAAACCTAATTTCACGTGAAGGGGTGGTAGGAGGATTTCGCGAGTCTCGGCAAGATCTGGCCGGTACTGAATGTTCTCTCCTCTCCAGCTGCTACATTTTTTCCGTCAGTTCATTCCTTCCGCAAGTAGTGCAATTCGTTGGCTCGCCAATCCCACTCACATAAGAAACATGTGTATTTTGTATATCCCGGCTGCAGTCCCATTGGAAGGGGAAACTACCTTCCAATCACCGCAGCGACGCCAGAGTTTAGTTCTTGTACTCAATGGAATTCAGTAGCTGCTTTAAGTTATTTGCATGTCTCGTAAACTGGATGGCATGCGCCACTGGAATGTATATAAGACAGTTTCAAGTGTGCAAAAGCACAGCCTTAAGACTCAGTTCCAAAAAGTCTACAGCTAGTCTTCATTCTTGTGGATCATGAGTGATTTGTAAGGCATTCATGAGACCCTCAACATCGGGACAGAATGCAAGATTACTTTCTCGTCTGAAGAAGCCAATTTCCGGCGTCGCTTTTTATATGAAATAACTGTAACATCATCTTAAACTTCAAGAAGATTTCATTGTTGGAGTCTTAATCCTAGAAACTCTTCCCCGTTCTTAGATCCAAATCAACAATAAGATAATTACGTGTGTTATTCTGTGTGGGGTTTATGATGCACCTCAGTGAAAATCGGGATCACTGCGTGCTGACGTACCGAAAAAAAAACAATTCGGTGCACCTTTGTCTTCATCAGATGAATCAAGAGAATATTCTGCTGAAGGTTCTGGAATAGGTAGTCAGTCACCATGTGAAACCGGTCTCAATAAACAAGGAATGCTTGAGTAGACGATTCTTGACGTTTTGCTTGTAAGTTCGCGGGAAAGAGGAACAACCGAGTAGAAGTAACAGTCATTGATGGGGTTGCTTGACTCACTCTACACCATGGGGATTGCAGATGGTATTGATGGTCTTTCACCATTCAACCACAATGTGAAAGCGGTGCTGTACATGTAGCACAGCATATATACGGGCCCCAAGGCTCGTCTTGATCACTGACCATCCATCCAAAGTAAAGCTGATTTGCCTTTTTCACTTGAGAAGGGATGCTTTCCTTCTGGTTGGCAAATGTCACTTCCCCGGCAAAGAAAATGTCCACGTAGTACACGCTTTTTCAAGGCATTATTAATCTGAACGATACCCTAACGGATAAAATTGTAACTTTTTTGTGACACTAGCTTACACTTTCTCACAGAAGTCGGAACAATTTGGAATGCTCAACCTTTCCAACTTGAATTTATGACATTATTTTACTGCAGTAGACGCCTGGCAGTAGTATTGTATTGCATCAGAAAATAATGCAATCAACTCATAATAACTTTTGCATGACGTTATTATGCAATGCGATGCAGTAATACATTGGTCTAGGATTATTTAGGACGTTATTGCAGCCCTACAGGATAAATTTACACGACGAAATATAGAAAACAATCCATATGGAATATTTTCAAAACCTAAGCAGATACAAATCGCACGGTTATGTTCGCGTTAAGCACACATAGATATTACAGATTAGGGCCATTTTAAGTTAGTAACGATATCTATTTGGAACGGTGCTATAGGCTAGAAGCTTGATTGCTATGCTTCAATAAAGATATATGAGCTGGGCTAAGAAGTCATTGCTTGGGCACCGACGAAACGGTGCGGTAGACAAAATTATAAGCAGCGTCATTTATTATTATTTAGAAATGAGACTATTGCGAGACTTATGACATAGCCCCTATATAAAGCACGAGCCAGACCAAAGTTGATCAGTTGGAGCAACGGTCAGCTGGTCGGTGAGTCCTAGTTCTGGGTAGAAGCTGCTGTATGCCTGGTAAGAAGTCTATTGGATGTCACCAGTTTTATAAGTCATATTATATAGGAATTGGTTTCTGCTTTTTGTAATACGGCGATGCTGTAAACGCTGCATGCAGACTGCCGAGCGCTGTGCCGTTAACGTCAGCTCAAGTCAAGTAACAGGTCATCAATAAGTACACGAATGGTGCCGCTTCGCAATCTAGGTAGGTTCGTGCGGTCGTAACAACATCTGGCGTGACCTAAAGGCTGTCCTTCAACCCGACGCGGCAAGATTAAGAGATCCAGTACCACACAGAATTTCGCTATCGACTGCTGCTACATCCAGATGGATATGCATCGTTGCTGCTTTGTTTTGGGCGCGCTAGTGTTGTCCTGGTAAGCGACGAAAGAGGGCCGCTCGCGAGTTAGAATCCTTACGGCGGTCTTTCGCGCGTCGACTTCCTACACCGCACTAAGCTTGCTCTTCGCATGGTCGACGCAGAGCTCTTGCATTCTGACTTTCACGCGCGTATTCTTGGCTTCTTCAGCGTGCACGCTTCACCATGGGTCCCTTCAACGTGCTCTAAAGAGAACTATAACCGATGTCGGGACAACTTCTACCGGGCGACGGAATCTATCGTTGGTATAGATGAGAATAGTTTCCTTCAGTACTGCGAATCGTTTGAGGTAGGCACGTTTGCTTGCACTCTTATTCATCAATCGCTTACCGCTTCGCGGCTGGCCGTGAACGCAGCGTCTTCTGAGCTGACTTTCCGTGCTGTCAGCAGGCGGCAATGCTAGAAGGCGCTCGGGCGCACGTTGAGCCGTTGTGCTCTGATAGCGACGACTGGACGAGCATTGGGCACCGTCTAGCCCAGTCCATGTCCGTTACACCGTCCTGACTATTTCAACGTTGATTGCGGTGCGCCTGTTAAACTTTATCATTGTAGCGATTGCGTGGCTTGCTGTACACAATAAAAGGAGCACTTTGAACAGAAACGGGCTCTTAAATGCGAATTTGAATGCATCGCTAACCATAGAAGCATGGCTCCTAATGGTTACCAGCACCGATGGACTCATAGTCCGACCGAGAACCCTCTGAACGACCTCGACGAGTGTGAGGTCTTCGTCGACTGTGAAAAGCTGAATGGCAGCCGCTCCTCGTTCACATGTGTCCATGCAGTCGAAGCCCAGAATGAATTGAGCCACAGGTTCGCTTCGCTCAGCCTGTGCAGATCGTCGTATGCCCGGTATATCACTTTAAACATTCTCCACGCTTGATATAGCTGTGAGGGTCCAATTCTACCACCTCACGCTTGCGTGCTCCGCTAGTAGTTTTGGAATGAATCACGAGAGATGAATGCATACTCGGTGAGTAGCCTTAGTGCTACCACCCTGGTTCATGGAAACGATGCCCGACACTAGGCAGCAGAAAAGTCGATGCTATAGCAAGAATTGTTAAAATGGGATATATATATATATATATAATTCATTTATATAGTGCCCAAGAGGACTTAATATCCATTCAGGCGCTTCACATATGCATCGGGGCTCGAGCCCTGGACCTCAGTCAGACCTTGGTTGGGGCGAGGGCGTTAACCGCTCGACCAAACCAGCTCAGCAAATATAATTCATATATATGGCGCCCCAAGAGAACTTAATCTCTATTAGGCGCTTCACACATGCCTCGGGGCTTGAGCCCACGACCTCAGTCAGACCTTGGTCGGGGCGAGCACCTTAACCGCTAGACCAAACCAGCGTTCCAAAAGCTAGTGTCCGTAAAGAAAAAGCTTCTTTCGGTTACAGCATTTAAGAAAAGGAATGAACTGCTAACTTATTTTCTTGCAACGACCAACGGGCAGTAGATGGCTAAAACTGGTTAATCGATTTGTTTTAGATAGATGGGATTGATGAAGATGAGCCACGCGCGGGGGGGGGGGCTTCGTGAGTCTGCGAATGAACTTTACTGGGTATCTGTTGAATAAACAGAAGCCATCCAATCTCCGTCAGGACTATATTAACTTGACAAAACCAATCGCATTTTCAACTAGCCCTCCAGTCGTAATAAGTTCAAGCTGCTGTGGCCCTAGTGGCTTCTTTGGTAGCTCAGTGAGAATGGAATCACAAAAATCTAGCTCAGTGACTACTCGCGGCTACCTGAATTGCTGGCAAGCCATAGTGGCACATAGTTGGACAACTTAGACAACAATCGGATGTGCTGTTCTTCTCGCTGTCTTCCTAATACAGTTTTTAAAGTTTAGGCAGCTTTTCATAGAAGAAACTTGAATTTCATCGTAACGGTGACCGACGCACCCTACCACCACCTATTGGAGGATCTTACGAGTAGCAGCAGCGACGTATTGTCGTTGTGTTTAAGGAAATTTACCGTCACCCAGGATTGAACGCCTGCAAGGTACGCATTAAGTTTTTCAATCGCTACAGCAGGTTCCGATAATTAAAACGACGCATGCGTCCGAATAGTGCATGCAGATCAGTACTGGCCGACTCAATTGGCTTCAATATCACTCTTACTAGAGGCACCTTGTATGAATAATCAAAGTGCCGATGATGAACCCATGCGGGACCCGGTGGTTAACTGTTCATGTAGAGCTGACCTGATCTCCGTACGCCGCTCAATGAACGAGATAGGACCAAGACGATTTGAATCGCGCCAGAGCCTGGCCTGCGAGAACGATTGCTGTTCTCGATCGTTCACGTGAGCTATGACGATCAATAGTGTCAATCGCCGCTGATACGTCTAACAAACCTTGGACCGTGACGGGAGACTCGGCTTTGCCGCTTAGAATGTCATTAGTTGCACGGAAGAGTAATGTTTCAGTGGGCAGCTGGAATTTAAATCCCGACCAAAACTGAACTGAGAATTGGTTATTCTAATGTGCCTTACAAGATCGTTAATAAGTATTCTTTTACGGACCATTTAATGATAAAAAACGAGAGACAACAGCTATAGGTTGCTAGGACCTCCAAAATGAATCCAGCTTTTTTGGGCATCGCTCTAGCGGTGGTACATTTTAGAACTAATACAGCCCGGCTATACAGCGAATCCTTAGAAATGTCGGTTAAGGATTCACCAAGTTGTATCTGCCAGTGATGATTGCGTAGAGTACTATCGAGGGTCTTCAGCTGAGGAGCTAGTTTTACAAGACCTTATTAAAGTAGCCATGTTATAAACGGAAGTCTTGGAAAACGTTTTATTTAGGTTCGTGTGTTAGGTGTAAGTAATTGATTTTAGTAAAAATGGCTTTATGACGGCACGTTCATTTCCATTGGGTTGAATCGAGAATAATGAAAAATTTGCGGTTGACCCGCTTTTATATAAGGAATGAAACCCTTCGGACTGGCTCTAGCAAAATTCTCACCGTCTAATGAATCTATTATGGGCACGATTGGCCAGACCTTATTTCTTTTAAGTGAAGCTCTCGCTTTGTTAAGCTTACAGTTTCGGACTCAAGTCAAGACCTACTTCGGATACTCAACGTTTTCGACAGTCGTTTGATTCCGATAGACATCTGTCAGATAAGCACGTGGATATGTAACCACTGTTGTGGGCATTCATTTGTTCGTTAATGCTTCATATACATAGCCCTAGTCGTGGTTCAAAGGATTAGGGCTTCGTAAGCATTGGTCATGAATCAGCTCCGAGTAGCACTATAATCGGTGCGGTTTTTGTGGCCTAGTTCTGACTGCACGCGGACGACGCTATACCGCACTAGCAATCACTGCTTTAAGAGCCGTAGAAATATAGATAAACACGGCTTCTTCTTTCGATCTGTCACAGCAAAAAAATTTTCAGCACTAAATACTAAACAATAAATGAACCGGCAGCGAATGCATCTCTCAGAATTTCGCTGACCAAGTCGGCCTTGTACCTTCTTCGATTAAAAGAAGGTAACGGCTCAGGTACTCATAAACGTGAGCTTAGCACTTCATGGCAAGTTCTCAGCAGTTGCTCAATTTCAAATCTACCTGTAGAGAAGCGTAGCGCCTCGCGAACAACGACTTACCCCGTTTAGTACGTACATATCTGGTGCCAGCCTCGATTAGCTCAACTGACAGTTTGTGTTACTAGAGTGACGACTTGGCGCCGTATGCAACAAAGTCAACAGAAACGCTGGGATCGATACGAGGCTCTCGTTGAGTGAGCCTGCACCCGCTCGGGTGGGCTATCTATCCTCAATCCCCGCAATAGCGCTGCCGTAGAAATTACGCAACAGTTACCATGAAAGCAGATTTCCGAAACAAACAACCGCAGATTCAATCGTAAATCAACAACAAAAGCGAACGGCAAAGCTTGGAAGTGGGTCTTCACGATCATAAAAGAATATGATGAACGGCTGACATCAAAACACACTCAAGCGCAAGCGCTCACAGACACGAAAATAAAAGTTCCCTAAATTGACCCAAGTAACAACGTCGCCATAACAATAATAATAATAATACATTTAATGAGGCATCCATCAGTGAACGCGATCTCTTTGTAGGCGCTTTACATTCGCTACAAAGGAACCGCGATCAAATCGTTAGTGGTAGCGTGCTCAATAAACAACAAGAATACCATGGTTAGGGGTGGCATGCACGCGGTCATCGCGAAAGTGTGCTTAGTTGCAGTATGCAACAGCGTCAGCACGGATCAGCGTTTACAGGACGAATCGAAGGGGCCCACTAAATGCTGTTATAAATAGATGCGTTTCTAATTTCTATTAAAATGTGGTCAAATCGGGAGATGTCGGGATGCAGGTCATGAGTGAGTGCCAGGCTTTGGAAGCATACGAACTGAAGGCATGGTCTCCGAAGGATTTCAGGTTTATACGAGGCATAGGTAAATAATTAGATTTCCTAAAATATCATGCCACAGAACTAAGCCGTTGAGGTATTATTACAAAAAAGTCAGTGTAGCTCGGAATCACGAAGGTAATCGGTAGTATTAGGAGAGCATTGATGCAATTCTGACCGTCGCAAATTACTTTAAAACTGATGTCTTCAAATTAGAGCACCAGAGACGAGAACCGACACACTCAGAGCCGTTTATAATGTACACCTGCTCGCGTTTTGACTGCCCGCTCAATAAATTCCACTCTCAGCCAAATCCGATGGGTTGGAAATTTCTAGAAGAAAAACTATGTGCAGATACATAGTTTCTTTCCGAAATTCCCCGACTATGGCCACACATTTATAAATGAAAGTACAGTCAATTCTTTATCGTTGATTGCAAATATGCTTTCGAAGGAAAACCTTTAGGAAACTCTTGACGAATTCGTAGATACTTATATATCTAATCTATCCGATTCCTATGATTAAGGAACTCGGCATTGCGCTAGTAGCTTCTCTAAAGTAGTTTAAATTATTTCTGACTGAGCTAACGCTAACGAACGCAGCGCCTTAAGTTGTAAACCACAATTTGAAAGTGACCCTTTGCAAATAGATACAGTATCGCCCCAGCGGCATGTTGACGGGTCCAGAACTAACACTCGGTCTGCTGACGTGTCAGGAAAGTTTTTGCTGACTGGCTTTAACGTGATTACCGCGAGAGAGGAATGAGTTAAATATTTCAGACTTCGCAGGTCAACGTAGGCGAGGCATTTTCAACGAAGCAGAATTCGGAAATGAGGTGGAGCGAAGACAAACTCTAGGGCCACTTTCCCGCGCGGATCTGTACGAGATGAAGTACCTATTGGTCAAGATACTGATTTCCGACAAGTGGCAGCGCTTTTCGCTTTATCTGCGCCTTATAAATCGTGAAACTTGGTAAGCGGGGAATAAAACCAGGTCACGTATTTTATCGTTCCTAGAATACACTGCTGCCTCAAATAATGTGCGCAGTCGACCTCAGTCGTTTAAAGAATAGAATACCACAAATATTTTTTTTATAACGCATGTTTATTTGACGTAGGCCATCTGTAAGCTGAACGTACTGCAGTAAGTGAGCATAGTTCAGTAACGGAACGTCCACTTCCTACCGCCATGCACCGCTGATATGGTGACGCGTTGGGACGAACGAGGTAAAGGCGCTTGCTGATATTAGCCGTGATTCCAAAAGGATTATTTGGCCCCACGAGTAGCGTACAGATGAATAGTTCAAGACGCACACTCAACGCTGTGCTGCTTCGGTAGCATGGACTAATCGGCCTGTAATAGGTGAGCAGGAATCATTGACGCTCGCATTCTACTGGCTGCAGCGGTGCAGCGAGCCAAGAACTGGACTCGCTCCTGCTGATGCTTCTTTAAGGCCTTCCAGTAGCGGCTGCCGAGGAGCTCAAAGAGCACGCCTGGTTTACCGTCACCTTCAGCATAGTTTCAACACGGCACAGTAGCGGCCTAAATCAAAGCGCCGACGCATTTGCCGAGGACTAGCTCCGCCCTAAATAAAGTATGCAGGTTCTACTACGCGACTTGCCGATCGGACGGCTAAACCAGCAGGAAGGTTCGATCAGGCTCCGGCAATACGCCGCGTGCGGTTTAAATTACCACTTAGATTGCGGAGAGGTTCGGTCAGACAAAAAAGGATGCTCCGGGTTGCTGCAACGCATCGCGATTACGGGCTGGACGCTGGAATGATGTTTCCTCCATTAGTTTGCTTAGGCTTTCTTTACAGCATCTGTAAAGTGCCAGAAGGAGATTCAGGTATCTGAGGAAATCCATTCAAACGTTTTATTCTTATATTATCTAACATATATATTACATTAAATTGTATACTGTTATTATTATTGTAACCTCAGCAACGAAGTATGAGCAGGGCTATTCCCTTAGAACTGAGGCGCTTATGAAACATCCACGATAGAAAGAAAACTAGGAGTAGTGCGATTTATTATTCTTTACAGATGAGATTATTGCGCGACCTATGACCTTGCTCCTATATAAGGCACGAGCCAGAGCGTACTAGGTCGGTCGGAGCGTGGTCACACGGTCGGTGAGTCGTAGCACTGAGCGTAAGCTGCTGCAAGTCTGATTAGGAGTCAGTTGGAAGTCAACCGTCATATCAGACGCGTTATATAGGATTTTGTTTGGTTCTTTTCTAATGCGGCAATGCTCTTGGTCTTCATGCACGTTACCTTGCACTGTGTCGTCATCGTGGGCGTACAGCGAGTTTCAGGTCTTTGATCATTGGACGCGTGGTGCCGCTAAGCCAACTAGGTTGGTTCGTGCAGTCATGACAGAATCTATCGTGAATTTAAGGTTGTCCTTCAAGGCGACGCGACGAGATTAATAGATCCAGTGCCACACAGAATTTCGCTATCGACTGCTGCTACATCCAGATGGATATGCATCGTTGCTGCTTTGTTTTGGGCGCGCTAGTGCTGTCCTGGTAAGTGACGAAAGAGGGCCGCTCGCGAGTTAGAATCCTTACGGCGGGCTTTCGCGCGTCGGCTTCCTACGCCGCACTAAGCTTGTTCTTCGCATGGTCGACGCAGAGCTCTTGCATTCTGACTTTCAAGCGCGTATTCTCGGCTTCTTCAGCGTGCACGCTTCACCATGGGTCCCTTCAACGTGCTCTAAAGAGAACTATAACCGATGTCGGGACAACTTCTACCGGGCGACGGAATCTATCGTTGGTATAGATGAGAATAGTTTCCTTCAGTACTGCGAATCGTTTGAGGTAGGCACGTTTGCTTGCACTCTTATTCATCAATCGCTTACCGCTTCGCGGCTGGCCGTGAATGCAGCGTCGTGTGAACTGACTTGCCGTGCTGTCAGCAGGCGGCAATGTTAGGAGGCGCTCGGGCGTGCGTTTAGCCGTTTTCGTCGTCACGTCCTTGCAGGCACGTCGAGTGTGCGGCAATGCGCTGCTAGTGCTGTGCCCCGCCGGAACCGAGCTAGAAGATCTGGCGCTCAACCTCGTGTACGCGCCCACACCGCGCATGTGCTCCTCGGTAAGTGGGCGCAGTCGTTGCAGCTAGCCCGCATGGCCAGCACAGACAGGCTCTAACCGCGGACTGCTCCGCTCCCATTGCTGGGGCACACTTGTAACGCGTGCCTATACGTTGCCCGTTAGGCATTCACGACTCGGCCAGCAGAGAACAAGGTAGCAGCCTCGTGAACGGCCCGGAAGTCAAGCCATGAGGTCAGGCAACGGAGAGGATGCGGTTGGCGTCTGTGAGAGCGACTGGACGAGCATTGGGCACCGTCTAGCCCAGTCCATTCCGTTACACCGTCCTGACTATTTCAACGTTGATCGCGGCGCTGCTGTAAAGCTTTATCATCGTAGCGATTGCATGGCTTGCTGTACACAATAAAAAGAGCTACTTGAACAGAAACTGGCTCTTAAATGCAATTCTGAAAGCATTGCTTACCACAGAACATGGCTCCTAATCGTTACCGGCACCGAGGGACTCAGAGTCCGACCGAGAGCAACCTATACGACCTCGACGAGTGTGAGGTCTTCGACTCTGGGAAGCCGAATGGCGGCCGCTACTTGTTCACGTGTGCCCGTGCAGTCGAAACCCAGAATTAATTGAGCCACAGGTTCAATTCGCTCAGCCGGTGCACATCGTCGTATGCCCGGGATATAAACACAAACATTCTCCACGCTTGATATAGCTGCGAGGGTTCAATTCTTCCTCCTCACGATTGCACGCTCCGCTATCAGTTTGGTAATGGATCGCGAGAGACTAATGCATACTCGGTGAGTAGCCTTAGTGCTACCACCCTGGTTCTCGGAAAGGATGCCCGACAGTCGGTAGCAGAAGAGTGGACGCTTTAGCTAAAGAATAGTTAGAATGGGTTCTAAAAGCTTGCATCCGTAAAGGTAAAGCTTCTTTCGATAACAGCATTGAAGAAAAGGAATGAACTGCTTACTTATTACCTTGTGACGATCTACGGGCAATACATGGCCAAAGCTGGTTAGTCGGTTTGTTATAGATAGATGGGATCGATGAAGATGAGCCATGGGCAGGGGGGCTTCGTGAGTCTGCGAATTGACTTTGCTGAGTATCTGTTAAATAAACGAAAGCCATTGAATCCCCTTCAGGACTCTGTCCACTTTGCAAAACCTATCGCATTTTTAACTAGCCTTCCAGTCGTAATAAGTTCAAGCTGCTGTGGCCCTAGTGGCTTCTTTGGTAGCTCAGCGAGAATGGAATCACAAAAATCTAGCTCAGTGACTACTCGCGGCTACCTGAATTGCTGGCAAGCCATAGTGGCACGTAGTTGGACAACTTTGACAACAATCGGATGTGCTGTTCTTCTCGCTGTCTTCCTAATACAGTTTTTAAAGTTTAGGCAGCTTTTCATAGAAGAAACTTGAATTTCATCGTAACGGTGACCGACGCACACTACCACCACCTATTGGAGGATCTTACGAGTAGCAGCAGCGACGTATAGTAGTTGTGTGTTTAAGGAAATTTACCGTCACCCAGGATTGAATGCCTGCAAGGTACGCATTAAGTTTTTCAATCGCTACTGCAGGTTCCGATAATTAAAACGACGCATGCGTCCGAATAGTGCATGCAGAACAGTACTGGCCGACTCAATTGGCTTCAATATCACTCTTACTAGAGGTACGTAATATAAATGATCAAAGTACCGAGGATGGACGCATGCAGGACCCGATGGGTGACTGTTTATGCTGAGCTGACCTAATCTCCGTACGCCGCTCAATGAACGAGATAGGACAAAGACGATTTGAAACACGCCAGAGCCTCGCCTGCGAGAATGATAGCTGTTCTCGATCGTTCACGTAAGATACGACGATCAATAGTGTCGATCGCCGTTGATACGTCTTGCAAGCCTGGGACCGCGACGGGAGACTCGGCGTTGCCGCTTATATTGTCATCGGTTTCACGGAAGAGTAATGTTTCAGTGGGCAGCTGGAATTTAAATCCCGACCAAAACTGAGCTGAGAGTTGGTTATTCTAATGTGCTTTTACAAGATCGTTAATAAGTAATCTTTTACGGAGCTGATGATAAAAAAAACGAGAGACAACAGCCATAGGTTGCTAGGACCTCCAAAATGAATCCCGCTTATTTGGGCATCGGTCTAGCTGTAGTACATTTAAGAACTAATACAGCCCGGCTATACAGCGAATCCTTAGAAATGTCGGTTAAGGATTCACCAAGTTGTATCTGCCAGTGATGATTGCATAGAGTACTATCGAGGGTCTTCAGCGGACGAGCTCGTTTTACAAGACTTTATTAAGGTAGCCATTTTATAAACTGAAGTCTTGGTAAACGTTTTATTTTGGTTCGTGTGTTGGGTCTAAGTAATTGATTTTAGTCGAAGGGGCTTTATGACGGCACGTTCATTTTCGTTCGGTTGAACCAGGAATAATGGAAAATTTGCGGCTGAGCCGCTTACGTATAAGGAATAAAACCCTTCGGAATCGTTGTAGCAAAGTTTTCTCTTTCTAATGAAGATGTTGTGGGCACGATTGGCCAGACCTTATTTTTCTTATTGAAGCACTCGCTTTGTCAAGCTTACCGTTGCGGACTCAAGTCAAGACCTTCTTCGGATACTAAACGTCTTCGATCCTTGTTTGTGTCCAATAGACATCTGTCAGCTAAGCACGTGGATATGTAACCACTGCTGTGGGCATTCATTTGTGCGTTAATGCTTCACATGCATAGCCCTAGTCGTGGTTCAAAGGATCAGGGCTTCGCGGGTATTGGTCATGAATCAGCTCCGAGTAGCACTATTATCGGTGCGGTTTTTGTGGCCTAGTTCTCACTGCACGCGGACGACGCTACACCGCACTAGCAATCACTGCTTTAAGAGCCGTAGAAATATAGATAAACATGGCTTCTTCTTTCGATCTGTCACAGCAAAAAAAAATTTCGGCATACTAAACTTTAAATGAATCGGCAGCGAATTCAGCTCTCCGAATTTCGCTGACCAAGTCGGCCTTGAACCTTCTTAGATTGAAAGAAGGTAACGGCTCAGGTACTCGTAAACGTGAGCTTAGCACTTCATGGCAAGTTCTCAGCAGTTACTCAATTCCAACTGTACCTGTAGAGAAGCGTAGCTCGTCGCGAACAAAGTCTTACCACGTTTAATACGCACATATCTGGTGCGTGGCTCCATTGATACTTAACTGCGAGTTTGTGTAACTAGCGTGAGGTCTTGGTGCCGTGAGCGATAACCTCAAGACAAACGCCAGGATCGATACGAGGCTCTCGTTGAGTGAGCCTGCACCCGCTCAGGCGGGCTATCCTCAATTTCCCCAATGGCACTGCCGTAGAATTTACGCAACAGTTACCATCAGAGCATATTTCCAAAACAAACAACTACAGATCGACCGTAAATCGACATCAAAGACGGACAAGAGAGCTTAGAAGCGTTTCCACACGATCGTCAAAGAGTAGGATGAAAACCTGACATCTAAACACACGCAAGCGCCCACAGTCACGAAAATCAAAGTGCCCTACATTGACCCAAGTAATAACGTCGCAATAACAATAACAATAATACATTAGATGACGCACCCATCAGAGAAAGCAATCTCTTTGTAGACACTTTACGTTTGCTGCAAACGATGCACGGTCGAATCATTAGTCGTAGCGTGCTCCATAAACAACAAGAACAAAATGCTTGGGGTGGCATGCACGCGGTCATCGCGAAAGTGTGCTTAGTTGCAGAATGCAACAGTGTCAGCACGGATCAGCGTTTACAGGACGAATCGCAGGGGCCCACTAAATGCTGTTATAAATAGATGCGTTTCTAATTTCTATTAAAATGTGGTCAAATCGGGAGATGTCGGGATGCAGGTCATGAGTGAGTGCCAGGCTTTGGAAGCATACGAACTGAAGGCATGGTCTCCGAAGGATTTCAGGTTTATACGAGGCATAGGTAAATAATTAGATTTCCTAAAATATCATGCCACAGAACTAAGCCGTTGAGGTATTATTACAAAAAAGTCAGTGTAGCTCGGAATCACGAAGGTAATCGGTAGTATTAGGAGAGCATTGATGCAATTCTGACCGTCGCAAATTACTTTAAAACTGATGTCTTCAAATTAGAGCACCAGAGACGAGAACCGACACACTCAGAGCCGTTTATAATGTACACCTGCTCGCGTTTTGACTGCCCGCTCAATAAATTCCACTCTCAGCCAAATCCGATGGGTTGGAAATTTCTAGAAGAAAAACTATGTGCAGATACATAGTTTCTTTCCGAAATTCCCCGACTATGGCCACACATTTATAAATGAAAGTACAGTCAATTCTTTATCGTTGATTGCAAATATGCTTTCGAAGGAAAACCTTTAGGAAACTCTTGACGAATTCGTAGATACTTATATATCTTATCTATCCGATTCCTATGATTAAGGAACTCGGCATTACGCTAGTAGCTTCTCTAAAGTGGTTTAAATTATTTCTGACTGAGCTAACGCTAACGAACGCAGCGCCTTAAGTTGTAAACCACGATTTGAAAGTGACCCTTTGCAAATAGATACAGTATCGCCCCAGCGGCATGTTGACGGGTTCAGAACTAACACTCGGTCTGCTGACGTGTCAGGAAAGTTTTTGCTGGCTGGCTTTAACGTGATTACCGCGAGAGAGGAATGAGTTAAATATTTCAGACTTCGCAGGTCAACGTAGGCGAGGCATTTTCAACGAAGCAGAGTTCGGAAATGAGGTGGAGCGAAGACAAACTCTAGGGCCACTTTCCCGCGCGGATCTGTACGAGATGAAGTACCTATTGGTCAAGATACTGATTTCCGACAAGTGGCAGCGCTTTTCGCTTTATCTGCGCCTTATAAATCGCGAAACTTGGTAAGCGGGGAATAAAACCAGGTCACGTATTTTATCGTTCCTAGAATACACTGCTGCTGCCTCAAATAATGTGCGCAGTCGACCTCAGTCGTTTAAAGAATAGAATACCACAAATATTTTTTTTATAACGCATGTTTATTTGACGTAGGCCATCTGTAAGCTGAACGTACTGCAGTAAGTGAGCATAGTTCAGTAACGGAACGTCCACTTCCTACCGCCATGCACCGCTGATATGGTGACGCGTTGGGACGAACGTGGTAAAGGCGCTTGCTGATATTAGCCGTGATTCAAAAAGGATTATTTGGCCCCACGAGTAGCGTACAGATGAATAGTTCAAGACGCACACTCAACGCTGTGCTGCTTCGGTAGCATGGACTAATCGGCCTGTAATAGGTGAGCAGGAATCATTGACGCTCGCATTCTACTGGCTGCAGCGGTGCAGCGAGCCAAGAACTGGACTCGCTCCTGCTGATGCTTCTTTAAGGCCTTCCAGTAGCGGCTGCCGAGGAGCTCAAAGAGCACGCCTGGTTTACCGTCACCTTCAGCATAGTTTCAACACGGCACAGTAGCGACCTAAATCTAAGCGCCGACGCATTTGCCGAGGACTAGCTCCGCCCTAAATAAAGTATGCAGGTTCTACTACGCGACTTGCCGATCGGACGGCTAAACCAGCAGGAAGGTTCGATCAGGCTCCGGCAATACGCCGCGTGCGGTTTAAATTACCACTTAGATTGCGGAGAGGTTCGGTCAGACAAAAAAAAGGATGCTCCGGGTTGCTGCAACGCATCGCGATTACGGGCTGGACGCTGGAATGATGTTTCCTCCATTAGTTTGCTTAGGCTTTCTTTACAGCATCTGTAAAGTGCCAGAAGGAGATTCAGGTATCTGAGGAAATCCATTCAAACGTTTTATTCTTATATTATCTAACATATATATTACATTAAATTGTATACTGTTATTATTATTGTAACCTCAGCAACGAAGTATGAGCAGGGCTATTCCCTTAGAACTGAGGCGCTTATGAAACATCCACGATAGAAAGAAAACTAGGAGTAGTGCGATTTATTATTCTTTACAGATGAGATTATTGCGCGACCTATGACCTTGCTCCTATATAAGGCACGAGCCAGAGCGTACTAGGTCGGTCGGAGCGTGGTCACACGGTCGGTGAGTCGTAGCACTGAGCGTAAGCTGCTGCAAGTCTGATTAGGAGTCAGTTGGAAGTCAACCGTCATATCAGACGCGTTATATAGGATTTTGTTTGGTTCTTTTCTAATGCGGCAATGCTCTTGGTCTTCATGCACGTTACCTTGCACTGTGTCGTCATCGTGGGCGTACAGCGAGTTTCAGGTCTTTGATCATTGGACGCGTGGTGCCGCTAAGCCAACTAGGTTGGTTCGTGCAGTCATGACAGAATCTATCGTGAATTTAAGGTTGTCCTTCAAGGCGACGCGACGAGATTAATAGATCCAGTGCCACACAGAATTTCGCTATCGACTGCTGCTACATCCAGATGGATATGCATCGTTGCTGCTTTGTTTTGGGCGCGCTAGTGCTGTCCTGGTAAGTGACGAAAGAGGGCCGCTCGCGAGTTAGAATCCTTACGGCGGGCTTTCGCGCGTCGGCTTCCTACGCCGCACTAAGCTTGTTCTTCGCATGGTCGACGCAGAGCTCTTGCATTCTGACTTTCAAGCGCGTATTCTCGGCTTCTTCAGCGTGCACGCTTCACCATGGGTCCCTTCAACGTGCTCTAAAGAGAACTATAACCGATGTCGGGACAACTTCTACCGGGCGACGGAATCTATCGTTGGTATAGATGAGAATAGTTTCCTTCAGTACTGCGAATCGTTTGAGGTAGGCACGTTTGCTTGCACTCTTATTCATCAATCGCTTACCGCTTCGCGGCTGGCCGTGAATGCAGCGTCGTGTGAACTGACTTGCCGTGCTGTCAGCAGGCGGCAATGTTAGGAGGCGCTCGGGCGTGCGTTTAGCCGTTTCGTCGTCACGTCCTTGCAGGCACGTCGAGTGTGCGGCAATGCGCTGCTAGTGCTGTGCCCCGCCGGAACCGAGCTAGAAGATCTGGCGCTCAACCTCGTGTACGCGCCCACACCGCGCATGTGCTCCTCGGTAAGTGGGCGCAGTCGTTGCAGCTAGCCCGCATGGCCAGCACAGACAGGCTCTAACCGCGGACTGCTCCGCTCCCATTGCTGGGGCACACTTGTAACGCGTGCCTATACGTTGCCCGTTAGGCATTCACGACTCGGCCAGCAGAGAACAAGGTAGCAGCCTCGTGAACGGCCCGGAAGTCAAGCCATGAGGTCAGGCAACGGAGAGGATGCGGTTGGCGTCTGTGAGAGCGACTGGACGAGCATTGGGCACCGTCTAGCCCAGTCCATTCCGTTACACCGTCCTGACTATTTCAACGTTGATCGCGGCGCTGCTGTAAAGCTTTATCATCGTAGCGATTGCATGGCTTGCTGTACACAATAAAAAGAGCTACTTGAACAGAAACTGGCTCTTAAATGCAATTCTGAAAGCATTGCTTACCACAGAAACATGGCTCCTAATCGTTACCGGCACCGAGGGACTCAGAGTCCGACCGAGAGCAACCTATACGACCTCGACGAGTGTGAGGTCTTCGACTCTGGGAAGCCGAATGGCGGCCGCTACTTGTTCACGTGTGCCCGTGCAGTCGAAACCCAGAATTAATTGAGCCACAGGTTCAATTCGCTCAGCCGGTGCACATCGTCGTATGCCCGGGATATAAACACAAACATTCTCCACGCTTGATATAGCTGCGAGGGTTCAATTCTTCCTCCTCACGATTGCACGCTCCGCTATCAGTTTGGTAATGGATCGCGAGAGACTAATGCATACTCGGTGAGTAGCCTTAGTGCTACCACCCTGGTTCTCGGAAAGGATGCCCGACAGTCGGTAGCAGAAGAGTGGAACGCTTTAGCTAAAGAATAGTTAGAATGGGTTCTAAAAGCTTGCATCCGTAAAGGTAAAGCTTCTTTCGATAACAGCATTGAAGAAAAGGAATGAACTGCTTACTTATTACCTTGTGACGATCTACGGGCAATACATGGCCAAAGCTGGTTAGTCGGTTTGTTATAGATAGATGGGATCGATGAAGATGAGCCATGGGCAGGGGGGCTTCGTGAGTCTGCGAATTGACTTTGCTGAGTATCTGTTAAATAAACGAAAGCCATTGAATCCCCTTCAGGACTCTGTCCACTTTGCAAAACCTATCGCATTTTTAACTAGCCTTCCAGTCGTAATAAGTTCAAGCTGCTGTGGCCCTAGTGGCTTCTTTGGTAGCTCAGCGAGAATGGAATCACAAAAATCTAGCTCAGTGACTACTCGCGGCTACCTGAATTGCTGGCAAGCCATAGTGGCACGTAGTTGGACAACTTTGACAACAATCGGATGTGCTGTTCTTCTCGCTGTCTTCCTAATACAGTTTTTAAAGTTTAGGCAGCTTTTCATAGAAGAAACTTGAATTTCATCGTAACGGTGACCGACGCACACTACCACCACCTATTGGAGGATCTTACGAGTAGCAGCAGCAGCGACGTATAGTCGTTGTGTTTAAGGAAATTTACCGTCACCCAGGATTGAATGCCTGCAAGGTACGCATTAAGTTTTTCAATCGCTACTGCAGGTTCCGATAATTAAAACGACGCATGCGTCCGAATAGTGCATGCAGAACAGTACTGGCCGACTCAATTGGCTTCAATATCACTCTTACTAGAGGTACGTAATATAAATGATCAAAGTACCGAGGATGGACGCATGCAGGACCCGATGGGTGACTGTTTATGCTGAGCTGACCTAATCTCCGTACGCCGCTCAATGAACGAGATAGGACAAAGACGATTTGAAACACGCCAGAGCCTCGCCTGCGAGAATGATAGCTGTTCTCGATCGTTCACGTAAGATACGACGATCAATAGTGTCGATCGCCGTTGATACGTCTTGCAAGCCTGGGACCGCGACGGGAGACTCGGCGTTGCCGCTTATATTGTCATCGGTTTCACGGAAGAGTAATGTTTCAGTGGGCAGCTGGAATTTAAATCCCGACCAAAACTGAGCTGAGAGTTGGTTATTCTAATGTGCTTTTACAAGATCGTTAATAAGTAATCTTTTACGGAGCTGATGATAAAAAAAACGAGAGACAACAGCCATAGGTTGCTAGGACCTCCAAAATGAATCCCGCTTATTTGGGCATCGGTCTAGCTGTAGTACATTTAAGAACTAATACAGCCCGGCTATACAGCGAATCCTTAGAAATGTCGGTTAAGGATTCACCAAGTTGTATCTGCCAGTGATGATTGCATAGAGTACTATCGAGGGTCTTCAGCGGACGAGCTCGTTTTACAAGACTTTATTAAGGTAGCCATTTTATAAACTGAAGTCTTGGTAAACGTTTTATTTTGGTTCGTGTGTTGGGTCTAAGTAATTGATTTTAGTCGAAGGGGCTTTATGACGGCACGTTCATTTTCGTTCGGTTGAACCAGGAATAATGGAAAATTTGCGGCTGAGCCGCTTACGTATAAGGAATAAAACCCTTCGGAATCGTTGTAGCAAAGTTTTCTCTTTCTAATGAAGATGTTGTGGGCACGATTGGCCAGACCTTATTTTTCTTATTGAAGCACTCGCTTTGTCAAGCTTACCGTTGCGGACTCAAGTCAAGACCTTCTTCGGATACTAAACGTCTTCGATCCTTGTTTGTGTCCAATAGACATCTGTCAGCTAAGCACGTGGATATGTAACCACTGCTGTGGGCATTCATTTGTGCGTTAATGCTTCACATGCATAGCCCTAGTCGTGGTTCAAAGGATCAGGGCTTCGCGGGTATTGGTCATGAATCAGCTCCGAGTAGCACTATTATCGGTGCGGTTTTTGTGGCCTAGTTCTCACTGCACGCGGACGACGCTACACCGCACTAGCAATCACTGCTTTAAGAGCCGTAGAAATATAGATAAACATGGCTTCTTCTTTCGATCTGTCACAGCAAAAAAAATTTCGGCATACTAAACTTTAAATGAATCGGCAGCGAATTCAGCTCTCCGAATTTCGCTGACCAAGTCGGCCTTGAACCTTCTTAGATTGAAAGAAGGTAACGGCTCAGGTACTCGTAAACGTGAGCTTAGCACTTCATGGCAAGTTCTCAGCAGTTACTCAATTCCAACTGTACCTGTAGAGAAGCGTAGCTCGTCGCGAACAAAGTCTTACCACGTTTAATACGCACATATCTGGTGCGTGGCTCCATTGATACTTAACTGCGAGTTTGTGTAACTAGCGTGAGGTCTTGGTGCCGTGAGCGATAACCTCAAGACAAACGCCAGGATCGATACGAGGCTCTCGTTGAGTGAGCCTGCACCCGCTCAGGCGGGCTATCCTCAATTTCCCCAATGGCACTGCCGTAGAATTTACGCAACAGTTACCATCAGAGCATATTTCCAAAACAAACAACTACAGATCGACCGTAAATCGACATCAAAGACGGACAAGAGAGCTTAGAAGCGTTTCCACACGATCGTCAAAGAGTAGGATGAAAACCTGACATCTAAACACACGCAAGCGCCCACAGTCACGAAAATCAAAGTGCCCTACATTGACCCAAGTAATAACGTCGCAATAACAATAACAATAATACATTAGATGACGCACCCATCAGAGAAAGCAATCTCTTTGTAGACACTTTACGTTTGCTGCAAACGATGCACGGTCGAATCATTAGTCGTAGCGTGCTCCATAAACAACAAGAACAAAATGCTTGGGGTGGCATGCACGCGGTCATCGCGAAAGTGTGCTTAGTTGCAGAATGCAACAGTGTCAGCACGGATCAGCGTTTACAGGACGAATCGCAGGGGCCCACTAAATGCTGTTATAAATAGATGCGTTTCTAATTTCTATTAAAATGTGGTCAAATCGGGAGATGTCGGGATGCAGGTCATGAGTGAGTGCCAGGCTTTGGAAGCATACGAACTGAAGGCATGGTCTCCGAAGGATTTCAGGTTTATACGAGGCATAGGTAAATAATTAGATTCCTAAAATATCATGCCACAGAACTAAGCCGTTGAGGTATTATTACAAAAAAGTCAGTGTAGCTCGGAATCACGAAGGTAATCGGTAGTATTAGGAGAGCATTGATGCAATTCTGACCGTCGCAAATTACTTTAAAACTGATGTCTTCAAATTAGAGCACCAGAGACGAGAACCGACACACTCAGAGCCGTTTATAATGTACACCTGCTCGCGTTTTGACTGCCCGCTCAATAAATTCCACTCTCAGCCAAATCCGATGGGTTGGAAATTTCTAGAAGAAAAACTATGTGCAGATACATAGTTTCTTTCCGAAATTCCCCGACTATGGCCACACATTTATAAATGAAAGTACAGTCAATTCTTTATCGTTGATTGCAAATATGCTTTCGAAGGAAAACCTTTAGGAAACTCTTGACGAATTCGTAGATACTTATATATCTTATCTATCCGATTCCTATGATTAAGGAACTCGGCATTACGCTAGTAGCTTCTCTAAAGTGGTTTAAATTATTTCTGACTGAGCTAACGCTAACGAACGCAGCGCCTTAAGTTGTAAACCACGATTTGAAAGTGACCCTTTGCAAATAGATACAGTATCGCCCCAGCGGCATGTTGACGGGTTCAGAACTAACACTCGGTCTGCTGACGTGTCAGGAAAGTTTTTGCTGGCTGGCTTTAACGTGATTACCGCGAGAGAGGAATGAGTTAAATATTTCAGACTTCGCAGGTCAACGTAGGCGAGGCATTTTCAACGAAGCAGAGTTCGGAAATGAGGTGGAGCGAAGACAAACTCTAGGGCCACTTTCCCGCGCGGATCTGTACGAGATGAAGTACCTATTGGTCAAGATACTGATTTCCGACAAGTGGCAGCGCTTTTCGCTTTATCTGCGCCTTATAAATCGCGAAACTTGGTAAGCGGGGAATAAAACCAGGTCACGTATTTTATCGTTCCTAGAATACACTGCTGCCTCAAAGAATGTGCGCAGTCGACCTCAGTCGTTTAAAAGAATAGAATACCACAAATATTTTTTTTATAACGCATGTTTATTTGACGTAGGCCATCTGTAAGCTGAACGTACTGCAGTAAGTGAGCATAGTTCAGTAACGGAACGTCCACTTCCTACCGCCATGCACCGCTGATATGGTGACGCGTTGGGACGAACGTGGTAAAGGCGCTTGCTGATATTAGCCGTGATTCAAAAAGGATTATTTGGCCCCACGAGTAGCGTACAGATGAATAGTTCAAGACGCACACTCAACGCTGTGCTGCTTCGGTAGCATGGACTAATCGGCCTGTAATAGGTGAGCAGGAATCATTGACGCTCGCATTCTACTGGCTGCAGCGGTGCAGCGAGCCAAGAACTGGACTCGCTCCTGCTGATGCTTCTTTAAGGCCTTCCAGTAGCGGCTGCCGAGGAGCTCAAAGAGCACGCCTGGTTTACCGTCACCTTCAGCATAGTTTCAACACGGCACAGTAGCGACCTAAATCTAAGCGCCGACGCATTTGCCGAGGACTAGCTCCGCCCTAAATAAAGTATGCAGGTTCTACTACGCGACTTGCCGATCGGACGGCTAAACCAGCAGGAAGGTTTCGATCAGGCTCCGGCAATACGCCGCGTGCGGTTTAAATTACCACTTAGATTGCGGAGAGGTTCGGTCAGACAAAAAAGGATGCTCCGGGTTGCTGCAACGCATCGCGATTACGGGCTGGACGCTGGAATGATGTTTCCTCCATTAGTTTGCTTAGGCTTTCTTTACAGCATCTGTAAAGTGCCAGAAGGAGATTCAGGTATCTGAGGAAATCCATTCAAACGTTTTATTCTTATATTATCTAACATATATATTACATTAAATTGTATACTGTTATTATTATTGTAACCTCAGCAACGAAGTATGAGCAGGGCTATTCCCTTAGAACTGAGGCGCTTATGAAACATCCACGATAGAAAGAAAACTAGGAGTAGTGCGATTTATTATTCTTTACAGATGAGATTATTGCGCGACCTATGACCTTGCTCCTATATAAGGCACGAGCCAGAGCGTACTAGGTCGGTCGGAGCGTGGTCACACGGTCGGTGAGTCGTAGCACTGAGCGTAAGCTGCTGCAAGTCTGATTAGGAGTCAGTTGGAAGTCAACCGTCATATCAGACGCGTTATATAGGATTTTGTTTGGTTCTTTTCTAATGCGGCAATGCTCTTGGTCTTCATGCACGTTACCTTGCACTGTGTCGTCATCGTGGGCGTACAGCGAGTTTCAGGTCTTTGATCATTGGACGCGTGGTGCCGCTAAGCCAACTAGGTTGGTTCGTGCAGTCATGACAGAATCTATCGTGAATTTAAGGTTGTCCTTCAAGGCGACGCGACGAGATTAATAGATCCAGTGCCACACAGAATTTCGCTATCGACTGCTGCTACATCCAGATGGATATGCATCGTTGCTGCTTTGTTTTGGGCGCGCTAGTGCTGTCCTGGTAAGTGACGAAAGAGGGCCGCTCGCGAGTTAGAATCCTTACGGCGGGCTTTCGCGCGTCGGCTTCCTACGCCGCACTAAGCTTGTTCTTCGCATGGTCGACGCAGAGCTCTTGCATTCTGACTTTCAAGCGCGTATTCTCGGCTTCTTCAGCGTGCACGCTTCACCATGGGTCCCTTCAACGTGCTCTAAAGAGAACTATAACCGATGTCGGGACAACTTCTACCGGGCGACGGAATCTATCGTTGGTATAGATGAGAATAGTTTCCTTCAGTACTGCGAATCGTTTGAGGTAGGCACGTTTGCTTGCACTCTTATTCATCAATCGCTTACCGCTTCGCGGCTGGCCGTGAATGCAGCGTCGTGTGAACTGACTTGCCGTGCTGTCAGCAGGCGGCAATGTTAGGAGGCGCTCGGGCGTGCGTTTAGCCGTTTCGTCGTCACGTCCTTGCAGGCACGTCGAGTGTGCGGCAATGCGCTGCTAGTGCTGTGCCCCGCCGGAACCGAGCTAGAAGATCTGGCGCTCAACCTCGTGTACGCGCCCACACCGCGCATGTGCTCCTCGGTAAGTGGGCGCAGTCGTTGCAGCTAGCCCGCATGGCCAGCACAGACAGGCTCTAGCCGCGGACTGCTCCGCTCCCATTGCTGGGGCACACTTGTAACGCGTGCCTATACGTTGCCCGTTAGGCATTCACGACTCGGCCAGCAGAGAACAAGGTAGCAGCCTCGTGAACGGCCCGGAAGTCAAGCCATGAGGTCAGGCAACGGAGAGGATGCGGTTGGCGTCTGTGAGAGCGACTGGACGAGCATTGGGCACCGTCTAGCCCAGTCCATTCCGTTACACCGTCCTGACTATTTCAACGTTGATCGCGGCGCTGCTGTAAAGCTTTATCATCGTAGCGATTGCATGGCTTGCTGTACACAATAAAAAGAGCTACTTGAACAGAAACTGGCTCTTAAATGCAATTCTGAAAGCATTGCTTACCACAGAAACATGGCTCCTAATCGTTACCGGCACCGAGGGACTCAGAGTCCGACCGAGAGCAACCTATACGACCTCGACGAGTGTGAGGTCTTCGACTCTGGGAAGCCGAATGGCGGCCGCTACTTGTTCACGTGTGCCCGTGCAGTCGAAACCCAGAATTAATTGAGCCACAGGTTCAATTCGCTCAGCCGGTGCACATCGTCGTATGCCCGGGATATAAACACAAACATTCTCCACGCTTGATATAGCTGCGAGGGTTCAATTCTTCCTCCTCACGATTGCACGCTCCGCTATCAGTTTGGTAATGGATCGCGAGAGACTAATGCATACTCGGTGAGTAGCCTTAGTGCTACCACCCTGGTTCTCGGAAAGGATGCCCGACAGTCGGTAGCAGAAGAGTGGACGCTTTAGCTAAAGAATAGTTAGAATGGGTTCTAAAAGCTTGCATCCGTAAAGGTAAAGCTTCTTTCGATAACAGCATTGAAGAAAAGGAATGAACTGCTTACTTATTACCTTGTGACGATCTACGGGCAATACATGGCCAAAGCTGGTTAGTCGGTTTGTTATAGATAGATGGGATCGATGAAGATGAGCCATGGGCAGGGGGGCTTCGTGAGTCTGCGAATTGACTTTGCTGAGTATCTGTTAAATAAACGAAAGCCATTGAATCCCCTTCAGGACTCTGTCCACTTTGCAAAACCTATCGCATTTTTTAACTAGCCTTCCAGTCGTAATAAGTTCAAGCTGCTGTGGCCCTAGTGGCTTCTTTGGTAGCTCAGCGAGAATGGAATCACAAAAATCTAGCTCAGTGACTACTCGCGGCTACCTGAATTGCTGGCAAGCCATAGTGGCACGTAGTTGGACAACTTTGACAACAATCGGATGTGCTGTTCTTCTCGCTGTCTTCCTAATACAGTTTTTAAAGTTTAGGCAGCTTTTCATAGAAGAAACTTGAATTTCATCGTAACGGTGACCGACGCACACTACCACCACCTATTGGAGGATCTTACGAGTAGCAGCAGCGACGTATAGTCGTTGTGTTTAAGGAAATTTACCGTCACCCAGGATTGAATGCCTGCAAGGTACGCATTAAGTTTTTTCAATCGCTACTGCAGGTTCCGATAATTAAAACGACGCATGCGTCCGAATAGTGCATGCAGAACAGTACTGGCCGACTCAATTGGCTTCAATATCACTCTTACTAGAGGTACGTAATATAAATGATCAAAGTACCGAGGATGGACGCATGCAGGACCCGATGGGTGACTGTTTATGCTGAGCTGACCTAATCTCCGTACGCCGCTCAATGAACGAGATAGGACAAAGACGATTTGAAACACGCCAGAGCCTCGCCTGCGAGAATGATAGCTGTTCTCGATCGTTCACGTAAGATACGACGATCAATAGTGTCGATCGCCGTTGATACGTCTTGCAAGCCTGGGACCGCGACGGGAGACTCGGCGTTGCCGCTTATATTGTCATCGGTTTCACGGAAGAGTAATGTTTCAGTGGGCAGCTGGAATTTAAATCCCGACCAAAACTGAGCTGAGAGTTGGTTATTCTAATGTGCTTTTACAAGATCGTTAATAAGTAATCTTTTACGGAGCTGATGATAAAAAAACGAGAGACAACAGCCATAGGTTGCTAGGACCTCCAAAATGAATCCCGCTTATTTGGGCATCGGTCTAGCTGTAGTACATTTAAGAACTAATACAGCCCGGCTATACAGCGAATCCTTAGAAATGTCGGTTAAGGATTCACCAAGTTGTATCTGCCAGTGATGATTGCATAGAGTACTATCGAGGGTCTTCAGCGGACGAGCTCGTTTTACAAGACTTTATTAAGGTAGCCATTTTATAAACTGAAGTCTTGGTAAACGTTTTATTTTGGTTCGTGTGTTGGGTCTAAGTAATTGATTTTAGTCGAAGGGGCTTTATGACGGCACGTTCATTTTCGTTCGGTTGAACCAGGAATAATGGAAAATTTGCGGCTGAGCCGCTTACGTATAAGGAATAAAACCCTTCGGAATCGTTGTAGCAAAGTTTTCTCTTTCTAATGAAGATGTTGTGGGCACGATTGGCCAGACCTTATTTTTCTTATTGAAGCACTCGCTTTGTCAAGCTTACCGTTGCGGACTCAAGTCAAGACCTTCTTCGGATACTAAACGTCTTCGATCCTTGTTTGTGTCCAATAGACATCTGTCAGCTAAGCACGTGGATATGTAACCACTGCTGTGGGCATTCATTTGTGCGTTAATGCTTCACATGCATAGCCCTAGTCGTGGTTCAAAGGATCAGGGCTTCGCGGGTATTGGTCATGAATCAGCTCCGAGTAGCACTATTATCGGTGCGGTTTTTGTGGCCTAGTTCTCACTGCACGCGGACGACGCTACACCGCACTAGCAATCACTGCTTTAAGAGCCGTAGAAATATAGATAAACATGGCTTCTTCTTTCGATCTGTCACAGCAAAAAAAATTTCGGCATACTAAACTTTAAATGAATCGGCAGCGAATTCAGCTCTCCGAATTTCGCTGACCAAGTCGGCCTTGAACCTTCTTAGATTGAAAGAAGGTAACGGCTCAGGTACTCGTAAACGTGAGCTTAGCACTTCATGGCAAGTTCTCAGCAGTTACTCAATTCCAACTGTACCTGTAGAGAAGCGTAGCTCGTCGCGAACAAAGTCTTACCACGTTTAATACGCACATATCTGGTGCGTGGCTCCATTGATACTTAACTGCGAGTTTGTGTAACTAGCGTGAGGTCTTGGTGCCGTGAGCGATAACCTCAAGACAAACGCCAGGATCGATACGAGGCTCTCGTTGAGTGAGCCTGCACCCGCTCAGGCGGGCTATCCTCAATTTCCCCAATGGCACTGCCGTAGAATTTACGCAACAGTTACCATCAGAGCATATTTCCAAAACAAACAACTACAGATCGACCGTAAATCGACATCAAAGACGGACAAGAGAGCTTAGAAGCGTTTCCACACGATCGTCAAAGAGTAGGATGAAAACCTGACATCTAAACACACGCAAGCGCCCACAGTCACGAAAATCAAAGTGCCCTACATTGACCCAAGTAATAACGTCGCAATAACAATAACAATAATACATTAGATGACGCACCCATCAGAGAAAGCAATCTCTTTGTAGACACTTTACGTTTGCTGCAAACGATGCACGGTCGAATCATTAGTCGTAGCGTGCTCCATAAACAACAAGAACAAAATGCTTGGGGTGGCATGCACGCGGTCATCGCGAAAGTGTGCTTAGTTGCAGAATGCAACAGTGTCAGCACGGATCAGCGTTTACAGGACGAATCGCAGGGGCCCACTAAATGCTGTTATAAATAGATGCGTTTCTAATTTCTATTAAAATGTGGTCAAATCGGGAGATGTCGGGATGCAGGTCATGAGTGAGTGCCAGGCTTTGGAAGCATACGAACTGAAGGCATGGTCTCCGAAGGATTTCAGGTTTATACGAGGCATAGGTAAATAATTAGATTTCCTAAAATATCATGCCACAGAACTAAGCCGTTGAGGTATTATTACAAAAAAGTCAGTGTAGCTCGGAATCACGAAGGTAATCGGTAGTATTAGGAGAGCATTGATGCAATTCTGACCGTCGCAAATTACTTTAAAACTGATGTCTTCAAATTAGAGCACCAGAGACGAGAACCGACACACTCAGAGCCGTTTATAATGTACACCTGCTCGCGTTTTGACTGCCCGCTCAATAAATTCCACTCTCAGCCAAATCCGATGGGTTGGAAATTTCTAGAAGAAAAACTATGTGCAGATACATAGTTTCTTTCCGAAATTCCCCGACTATGGCCACACATTTATAAATGAAAGTACAGTCAATTCTTTATCGTTGATTGCAAATATGCTTTCGAAGGAAAACCTTTAGGAAACTCTTGACGAATTCGTAGATACTTATATATCTTATCTATCCGATTCCTATGATTAAGGAACTCGGCATTACGCTAGTAGCTTCTCTAAAGTGGTTTAAATTATTTCTGACTGAGCTAACGCTAACGAACGCAGCGCCTTAAGTTGTAAACCACGATTTGAAAGTGACCCTTTGCAAATAGATACAGTATCGCCCCAGCGGCATGTTGACGGGTTCAGAACTAACACTCGGTCTGCTGACGTGTCAGGAAAGTTTTTGCTGGCTGGCTTTAACGTGATTACCGCGAGAGAGGAATGAGTTAAATATTTCAGACTTCGCAGGTCAACGTAGGCGAGGCATTTTCAACGAAGCAGAGTTCGGAAATGAGGTGGAGCGAAGACAAACTCTAGGGCCACTTTCCCGCGCGGATCTGTACGAGATGAAGTACCTATTGGTCAAGATACTGATTTCCGACAAGTGGCAGCGCTTTTCGCTTTATCTGCGCCTTATAAATCGCGAAACTTGGTAAGCGGGGAATAAAACCAGGTCACGTATTTTATCGTTCCTAGAATACACTGCTGCCTCAAATAATGTGCGCAGTCGACCTCAGTCGTTTAAAGAATAGAATACCACAAATATTTTTTTTATAACGCATGTTTATTTGACGTAGGCCATCTGTAAGCTGAACGTACTGCAGTAAGTGAGCATAGTTCAGTAACGGAACGTCCACTTCCTACCGCCATGCACCGCTGATATGGTGACGCGTTGGGACGAACGTGGTAAAGGCGCTTGCTGATATTAGCCGTGATTCAAAAAGGATTATTTGGCCCCACGAGTAGCGTACAGATGAATAGTTCAAGACGCACACTCAACGCTGTGCTGCTTCGGTAGCATGGACTAATCGGCCTGTAATAGGTGAGCAGGAATCATTGACGCTCGCATTCTACTGGCTGCAGCGGTGCAGCGAGCCAAGAACTGGACTCGCTCCTGCTGATGCTTCTTTAAGGCCTTCCAGTAGCGGCTGCCGAGGAGCTCAAAGAGCACGCCTGGTTTACCGTCACCTTCAGCATAGTTTCAACACGGCACAGTAGCGACCTAAATCTAAGCGCCGACGCATTTGCCGAGGACTAGCTCCGCCCTAAATAAAGTATGCAGGTTCTACTACGCGACTTGCCGATCGGACGGCTAAACCAGCAGGAAGGTTCGATCAGGCTCCGGCAATACGCCGCGTGCGGTTTAAATTACCACTTAGATTGCGGAGAGGTTCGGTCAGACAAAAAAAAAAGGATGCTCCGGGTTGCTGCAACGCATCGCGATTACGGGCTGGACGCTGGAATGATGTTTCCTCCATTAGTTTGCTTAGGCTTTCTTTACAGCATCTGTAAAGTGCCAGAAGGAGATTCAGGTATCTGAGGAAATCCATTCAAACGTTTTATTCTTATATTATCTAACATATATATTACATTAAATTGTATACTGTTATTATTATTGTAACCTCAGCAACGAAGTATGAGCAGGGCTATTCCCTTAGAACTGAGGCGCTTATGAAACATCCACGATAGAAAGAAAACTAGGAGTAGTGCGATTTATTATTCTTTACAGATGAGATTATTGCGCGACCTATGACCTTGCTCCTATATAAGGCACGAGCCAGAGCGTACTAGGTCGGTCGGAGCGTGGTCACACGGTCGGTGAGTCGTAGCACTGAGCGTAAGCTGCTGCAAGTCTGATTAGGAGTCAGTTGGAAGTCAACCGTCATATCAGACGCGTTATATAGGATTTTGTTTGGTTCTTTTCTAATGCGGCAATGCTCTTGGTCTTCATGCACGTTACCTTGCACTGTGTCGTCATCGTGGGCGTACAGCGAGTTTCAGGTCTTTGATCATTGGACGCGTGGTGCCGCTAAGCCAACTAGGTTGGTTCGTGCAGTCATGACAGAATCTATCGTGAATTTAAGGTTGTCCTTCAAGGCGACGCGACGAGATTAATAGATCCAGTGCCACACAGAATTTCGCTATCGACTGCTGCTACATCCAGATGGATATGCATCGTTGCTGCTTTGTTTTGGGCGCGCTAGTGCTGTCCTGGTAAGTGACGAAAGAGGGCCGCTCGCGAGTTAGAATCCTTACGGCGGGCTTTCGCGCGTCGGCTTCCTACGCCGCACTAAGCTTGTTCTTCGCATGGTCGACGCAGAGCTCTTGCATTCTGACTTTCAAGCGCGTATTCTCGGCTTCTTCAGCGTGCACGCTTCACCATGGGTCCCTTCAACGTGCTCTAAAGAGAACTATAACCGATGTCGGGACAACTTCTACCGGGCGACGGAATCTATCGTTGGTATAGATGAGAATAGTTTCCTTCAGTACTGCGAATCGTTTGAGGTAGGCACGTTTGCTTGCACTCTTATTCATCAATCGCTTACCGCTTCGCGGCTGGCCGTGAATGCAGCGTCGTGTGAACTGACTTGCCGTGCTGTCAGCAGGCGGCAATGTTAGGAGGCGCTCGGGCGTGCGTTTAGCCGTTTCGTCGTCACGTCCTTGCAGGCACGTCGAGTGTGCGGCAATGCGCTGCTAGTGCTGTGCCCCGCCGGAACCGAGCTAGAAGATCTGGCGCTCAACCTCGTGTACGCGCCCACACCGCGCATGTGCTCCTCGGTAAGTGGGCGCAGTCGTTGCAGCTAGCCCGCATGGCCAGCACAGACAGGCTCTAGCCGCGGACTGCTCCGCTCCCATTGCTGGGGCACACTTGTAACGCGTGCCTATACGTTGCCCGTTAGGCATTCACGACTCGGCCAGCAGAGAACAAGGTAGCAGCCTCGTGAACGGCCCGGAAGTCAAGCCATGAGGTCAGGCAACGGAGAGGATGCGGTTGGCGTCTGTGAGAGCGACTGGACGAGCATTGGGCACCGTCTAGCCCAGTCCATTCCGTTACACCGTCCTGACTATTTCAACGTTGATCGCGGCGCTGCTGTAAAGCTTTATCATCGTAGCGATTGCATGGCTTGCTGTACACAATAAAAAGAGCTACTTGAACAGAAACTGGCTCTTAAATGCAATTCTGAAAGCATTGCTTACCACAGAAACATGGCTCCTAATCGTTACCGGCACCGAGGGACTCAGAGTCCGACCGAGAGCAACCTATACGACCTCGACGAGTGTGAGGTCTTCGACTCTGGGAAGCCGAATGGCGGCCGCTACTTGTTCACGTGTGCCCGTGCAGTCGAAACCCAGAATTAATTGAGCCACAGGTTCAATTCGCTCAGCCGGTGCACATCGTCGTATGCCCGGGATATAAACACAAACATTCTTCACGCTTGATATAGCTGCGAGGGTTCAATTCTTCCTCCTCACGATTGCACGCTCCGCTATCAGTTTGGTAATGGATCGCGAGAGACTAATGCATACTCGGTGAGTAGCCTTAGTGCTACCACCCTGGTTCTCGGAAAGGATGCCCGACAGTCGGTAGCAGAAGAGTGAACGCTTTAGCTAAAGAATAGTTAAAATGGATTCTAACAGCTTGCATCCGTAAAGGTAAAGCTTCTTTCGATAACAGCATTGAAGAAAAGGAATGAACTGCTTACTTATTACCTTGTGACGATCTACGGGCAATACATGGCCAAAGCTGGTTAGTCGGTTTGTTATAGATAGATGGGATCGATGAAGATGAGCCATGGGCAGGGGGGCTTCGTGAGTCTGCGAATTGACTTTGCTGAGTATCTGTTAAATAAACGAAAGCCATTGAATCCCCTTCAGGACTCTGTCCACTTTGCAAAACCTATCGCATTTTTAACTAGCCTTCCAGTCGTAATAAGTTCAAGCTGCTGTGGCCCTAGTGGCTTCTTTGGTAGCTCAGCGAGAATGGAATCACAAAAATCTAGCTCAGTGACTACTCGCGGCTACCTGAATTGCTGGCAAGCCATAGTGGCACGTAGTTGGACAACTTTGACAACAATCGGATGTGCTGTTCTTCTCGCTGTCTTCCTAATACAGTTTTTAAAGTTTAGGCAGCTTTTCATAGAAGAAACTTGAATTTCATCGTAACGGTGACCGACGCACACTACCACCACCTATTGGAGGATCTTACGAGTAGCAGCAGCGACGTATAGTCGTTGTGTTTAAGGAAATTTACCGTCACCCAGGATTGAATGCCTGCAAGGTACGCATTAAGTTTTTCAATCGCTACTGCAGGTTCCGATAATTAAAACGACGCATGCGTCCGAATAGTGCATGCAGAACAGTACTGGCCGACTCAATTGGCTTCAATATCACTCTTACTAGAGGTACGTAATATAAATGATCAAAGTACCGAGGATGGACGCATGCAGGACCCGATGGGTGACTGTTTATGCTGAGCTGACCTAATCTCCGTACGCCGCTCAATGAACGAGATAGGACAAAGACGATTTGAAACACGCCAGAGCCTCGCCTGCGAGAATGATAGCTGTTCTCGATCGTTCACGTAAGATACGACGATCAATAGTGTCGATCGCCGTTGATACGTCTTGCAAGCCTGGGACCGCGACGGGAGACTCGGCGTTGCCGCTTATATTGTCATCGGTTTCACGGAAGAGTAATGTTTCAGTGGGCAGCTGGAATTTAAATCCCGACCAAAACTGAGCTGAGAGTTGGTTATTCTAATGTGCTTTTACAAGATCGTTAATAAGTAATCTTTTACGGAGCTGATGATAAAAAACGAGAGACAACAGCCATAGGTTGCTAGGACCTCCAAAATGAATCCCGCTTATTTGGGCATCGGTCTAGCTGTAGTACATTTAAGAACTAATACAGCCCGGCTATACAGCGAATCCTTAGAAATGTCGGTTAAGGATTCACCAAGTTGTATCTGCCAGTGATGATTGCATAGAGTACTATCGAGGGTCTTCAGCGGACGAGCTCGTTTTACAAGACTTTATTAAGGTAGCCATTTTATAAACTGAAGTCTTGGTAAACGTTTTATTTTGGTTCGTGTGTTGGGTCTAAGTAATTGATTTTAGTCGAAGGGGCTTTATGACGGCACGTTCATTTTCGTTCGGTTGAACCAGGAATAATGGAAAATTTGCGGCTGAGCCGCTTACGTATAAGGAATAAAACCCTTCGGAATCGTTGTAGCAAAGTTTTCTCTTTCTAATGAAGATGTTGTGGGCACGATTGGCCAGACCTTATTTTTCTTATTGAAGCACTCGCTTTGTCAAGCTTACCGTTGCGGACTCAAGTCAAGACCTTCTTCGGATACTAAACGTCTTCGATCCTTGTTTGTGTCCAATAGACATCTGTCAGCTAAGCACGTGGATATGTAACCACTGCTGTGGGCATTCATTTGTGCGTTAATGCTTCACATGCATAGCCCTAGTCGTGGTTCAAAGGATCAGGGCTTCGCGGGTATTGGTCATGAATCAGCTCCGAGTAGCACTATTATCGGTGCGGTTTTTGTGGCCTAGTTCTCACTGCACGCGGACGACGCTACACCGCACTAGCAATCACTGCTTTAAGAGCCGTAGAAATATAGATAAACATGGCTTCTTCTTTCGATCTGTCACAGCAAAAAAAATTTCGGCATACTAAACTTTAAATGAATCGGCAGCGAATTCAGCTCTCCGAATTTCGCTGACCAAGTCGGCCTTGAACCTTCTTAGATTGAAAGAAGGTAACGGCTCAGGTACTCGTAAACGTGAGCTTAGCACTTCATGGCAAGTTCTCAGCAGTTACTCAATTCCAACTGTACCTGTAGAGAAGCGTAGCTCGTCGCGAACAAAGTCTTACCACGTTTAATACGCACATATCTGGTGCGTGGCTCCATTGATACTTAACTGCGAGTTTGTGTAACTAGCGTGAGGTCTTGGTGCCGTGAGCGATAACCTCAAGACAAACGCCAGGATCGATACGAGGCTCTCGTTGAGTGAGCCTGCACCCGCTCAGGCGGGCTATCCTCAATTTCCCCAATGGCACTGCCGTAGAATTTACGCAACAGTTACCATCAGAGCATATTTCCAAAACAAACAACTACAGATCGACCGTAAATCGACATCAAAGACGGACAAGAGAGCTTAGAAGCGTTTCCACACGATCGTCAAAGAGTAGGATGAAAACCTGACATCTAAACACACGCAAGCGCCCACAGTCACGAAAATCAAAGTGCCCTACATTGACCCAAGTAATAACGTCGCAATAACAATAACAATAATACATTAGATGACGCACCCATCAGAGAAAGCAATCTCTTTGTAGACACTTTACGTTTGCTGCAAACGATGCACGGTCGAATCATTAGTCGTAGCGTGCTCCATAAACAACAAGAACAAAATGCTTGGGGTGGCATGCACGCGGTCATCGCGAAAGTGTGCTTAGTTGCAGAATGCAACAGTGTCAGCACGGATCAGCGTTTACAGGACGAATCGCAGGGGCCCACTAAATGCTGTTATAAATAGATGCGTTTCTAATTTCTATTAAAATGTGGTCAAATCGGGAGATGTCGGGATGCAGGTCATGAGTGAGTGCCAGGCTTTGGAAGCATACGAACTGAAGGCATGGTCTCCGAAGGATTTCAGGTTTATACGAGGCATAGGTAAATAATTAGATTTCCTAAAATATCATGCCACAGAACTAAGCCGTTGAGGTATTATTACAAAAAAGTCAGTGTAGCTCGGAATCACGAAGGTAATCGGTAGTATTAGGAGAGCATTGATGCAATTCTGACCGTCGCAAATTACTTTAAAACTGATGTCTTCAAATTAGAGCACCAGAGACGAGAACCGACACACTCAGAGCCGTTTATAATGTACACCTGCTCGCGTTTTGACTGCCCGCTCAATAAATTCCACTCTCAGCCAAATCCGATGGGTTGGAAATTTCTAGAAGAAAAACTATGTGCAGATACATAGTTTCTTTCCGAAATTCCCCGACTATGGCCACACATTTATAAATGAAAGTACAGTCAATTCTTTATCGTTGATTGCAAATATGCTTTCGAAGGAAAACCTTTAGGAAACTCTTGACGAATTCGTAGATACTTATATATCTTATCTATCCGATTCCTATGATTAAGGAACTCGGCATTACGCTAGAAGCTTCTCTAAAGTGGTTTAAATTATTTCTGACTGAGCTAACGCTAACGAACGCAGCGCCTTAAGTTGTAAACCACGATTTGAAAGTGACCCTTTGCAAATAGATACAGTATCGCCCCAGCGGCATGTTGACGGGTTCAGAACTAACACTCGGTCTGCTGACGTGCCAGGAAAGTTTTTGCTGGCTGGCTTTAACGTGATTACCGCGAGAGAGGAATGAGTTAAATATTTCAGACTTCGCAGGTCAACGTAGGCGAGGCATTTTCAACGAAGCAGAGTTCGGAAATGAGGTGGAGCGAAGACAAACTCTAGGGCCACTTTCCCGCGCGGATCTGTACGAGATGAAGTACCTATTGGTCAAGATACTGATTTCCGACAAGTGGCAGCGCTTTTCGCTTTATCTGCGCCTTATAAATCGCGAAACTTTGTAAGCGGGGAATAAAACCAGGTCACGTATTTTATCGTTCCTAGAATACACTGCTGCCTCAAAAAATGTGCGCAGTCGACCTCAGTCGTTTAAAGAATAGAATACAACAAATATTTTTTTTATAACGCATGTTTATTTGACGTAGGCCATCTGTAAGCTGAACGTACTGCAGTAAGTGAGCATAGTTCAGTAACGGAACGTCCACTTCCTACCGCCATGCACCGCTGATATGGTGACCCGTTGGGACGAACGTGATAAAGGCGCTTGCTGATATTAGCCGTGATTCCAAAAGGATTATTTGGCCCCACGAGTAGCGTACAGATGAATAGTTCAAGACGCACACTCAACGCTGTGCTGCTTCGGTAGCATGGACTAATCGGCCTGTAATAGGTGAGCAGGAATCATTGACGCTCGCATTCTACTGGCTGCAGCGGTGCAGCGAGCCAAGAACTGGACTCGCTCCTGCTGATGCTTCTTTAAGGCCTTCCAGTAGCGGCTGCCGAGGAGCTCAAAGAGCACGCCTGGTTTACCGTCACCTTCAGCATAGTTTCAACACGGCACAGTAGCGGCCTAAATCAAAGCGCCGACGCATTTGCCGAGGACTAGCTCCGCCCTAAATAAAGTATGCAGGTTCTACTACGCGACTTGCCGATCGGACGGCTAAACCAGCAGGAAGGTTTGATCAGGCTCCGGCAATACGCCGCGTGCGGTTTAAATTACCACTTAGATTGCGGAGAGGTTCGGTCAGACAAAAAAGGATGCTCCGGGTTGCTGCAACGCATCGCGATTACGGGCTGGACGCTGGAATGATGTTTCCTCCATTAGTTTGCTTAGGCTTTCTTTACAGCATCTGTAAAGTGCCAAAAGGAGATTCAGGTATCTGAGGAAATCCATTCAAACGTTTTATTCTTATATTATCTAACATATATATTAGATTAAATTGTATACTGTTATTATTATTGTAACCTCAGCAACGAAGTATGAGCAGGGCTATTCCCTTAGAACTGAGGCGCTTATGAAACATCCGCGATAGAAAGAAAACTAGGAGTAGTGCGATTTATTATTCTTTACAGATGAGATCATTGCGCGACCTATGAATTTGCTCCTATATAAGGCACGAGCCAGAGCGTACTAGATCGGTCGGAGCGCGGTCACACGGTCGGTGAGTCGTAGCACTGAGCGTAAGCTGCTGCATGTCTGATTAGGAGTCAGTTGGAAGTCAACCGTCATATCAGACGCGTTATATAGGATTTTGTTTGGTTCTTTTCTAATGCGGCAATGCTCTTGGTCTTCATGCACGTTACCTTGCACTGTGTCGTCATCGTGGGCGTACAGCGAGTTTCAGGTCTTTGATCATTGGACGCGTGGTGCCGCTAAGCCAACTAGGTTGGTTCGTGCAGTCATGACAGAATCTATCGTGAATTTAAGGCTGTCCTTCAAGGCGACGCGACGAGATTAATAGATCCAGTGCCACACAGAATTTCGCTATCGACTGCTGCTACATCCAGATGGATATGCATCGTTGCTGCTTTGTTTTGGGCGCGCTAGTGCTGTCCTGGTAAGTGACGAAAGAGGGCCGCTCGCGAGTTAGAATCCTTACGGCGGGCTTTCGCGCGTCGGCTTCCTACGCCGCACTAAGCTTGCTCTTCGCATGGTCGACGCAGAGCTCTTGCATTCTGACTTTCACGCGCGTATTCTTGGCTTCTTCAGCGTGCACGCTTCACCATGGGTCCCTTCAGTGTGCTCTAAAGAGAACTATAACCGATGTCGGGACAACTTCTACCGGGCGACGGAATCTATCGTTGGTATAGATGAGAATAGTTTCCTTCAGTACTGCGAATCGTTTGAGGTAGGCACGTTTGCTTGCACTCTTCATCAATCGCTTACCGCTTCGCGGCTGGCCGTGAATGCAGCGTCGTGTGAACTGACTTGCCGTGCTGTCAGCAGGCGGCAATGTTAGGAGGCGCTCGGACGTGCATTTAGCCGTTTCGTCGTCACGTCCTTGCAGGCACGTCGAGTGTGCGGCAATGCGCTGCTAGTGCTGTGCCCCGCCGGAACCGAGCTAGAAGATCTGGCGCTCAACCTCGTGTACGCGCCCACACCGCGCATGTGCTCCTCGGTAAGTGGGCGCAGTCGTTGCAGCTAGCCCGCATGGCCAGCACAGACAGGCTCTAGCCGCGGACTGCTCCGCTCCCATTGCTGGGGCACACTTGTAACGCGTGCCTATACGTTGCCCGTTAGGCATTCACGACTCGGCCAGCAGAGAACAAGGTAGCAGCCTCGTGAACGGCCCGGAAGTCCAGCCATGAGGTCAGGCAACGGAGAGGATGCGGTTGGCATCTGTGAGAGCGACTGGACGAGCATTGGGCACCGTCTAGCCCAGTCCATTCCGTTACACCGTCCTGACTATTCCAACGTTGATCGTGGCGCTGCTGTAAAGCTTTATCATCGTAGCGATTGCATGGCTTGCTGTACACAATAAAAAGAGCTACTTGAACAGAAACTGGCTCTTACATGCAATTTTGAAAGCAGCGCACGACATCGGCGTGTGTTAGGTCTTGGATGACTGCAAGAAGCCGAACGGAGGTGGTTTCGCGTTCACATGTGCCTGTACATTCGAAGACGTGAGTGAATTTAACTGTTGGTTTGCTCCGCTCAACTGGTGCAGATCGTTGCACGCCTGGTATATCACCGCCAGCATTCTTAACGCTCTACATAGCTGCTAGGGTTCAATTCTACTGCCTCACGCCTGCAGACTCCGCTAGTAGTTTTGGATAGTATCTTGAGAAATTAATGCGTGACTCGGTGAGCAGCCTTAGTGCTACGAACCAGGTTTATTGCCATGGTTGCTTTTTATTTTCGATCCAGCTACATCCGAGTTTGAGTTCTTCTGAATTCAATAATTTGTAGGATGCTTAAAGTTTAATCATCGCCTCCGAAGCCCTTTAGCAGCCAATGGTTATTGATTGAGGCTGTTTATTTATTTTGTTTGTTTATTAAGGTGACTTCTTTATTAACTTTTGTACCTTACGACATCGCATTCGGCAGCTTAGCGCCCTGGGAGGTTACGCTCGAGGCACATCTAACGCAGCGGAAGTGTCCTCGGTAAATTTTACCGCTTCCATTCAAAGCGGCGTTTGGAAAAAATGTCCTTAGCGAACTAATTTTAATCACTCAACGAAGAGAAAGCGATAAGCTTTGCCGACTCAGGACCTAATTAACATAGTGTGTAGCTTTTCAGTAGTCCTGTCGTCTGGAAAGGATGTGCAACAGTCGCCAGCAGTCGGCAACAGTCGGTCGAAGAAGGAGTAGGAGCGAGTAGATGAGTAGAAACTTTAGCTTAAGCATTGCAAAAATGGGTTTCTCATGCTAGCATCCGTATAGAAAATGCTTCTTACGCTAACTGCATTGAAGAAAGAAAAGAATGGACTTATTATTTGCTTACTTATTTCTTTGTGATGACCTACGGGTAGTAGATGGCTAAACTTGATTCACTAGTTTGTTTTACATAGATTGGATGGGTGGAGCCAAGCTGTTGTCTGTGTGGGGGGCTTTGTAAGTCTGTGTAAGAACTGTATACGGCATTCGTTAAGTAATCAGAAGCCATCGAAGATCCTTCAGGACGGGATACACTTTGCAAAAGCGTATAGCTGCCAGTCAAACCAGTCAAATCCGCCTACTTTCAGCTACAAAGCATTGCTAAAATTCGGGCTTGTTTGGATAGGGATACCACGACTAAGTTGATCCATGCATTCGTGACATCCCGTCTCGACTTCTGCAACTCAATGCTTACTGGCCTACTGGCATGTACGATTAGGCGATTGCAGCTGGTGCAAAACTCTGCAGCTAGGTTTGTCTGTCGTGAGTCTCGCAGTTGCCACATTCCACCAATTCTTGCCGACCTGCACTGGCTACCAGTCAAGCAACGAATTGACTTCAATGTTTTAGTCGCTCACTTTTAGGTCACTTCATTCTTTAGCTCCAGCCTATCTCTCAGATATACTCCCCCATCAGGCCAAGCATCATACCACTCGCTTTTCGGAATCCAACAGTCTACCAATACCTCGTACAATCCTCAAATCCTTCGGAGTCCTTCCATTTAGTTTGAATGCTCCCAAAGCCCGGAACTCCCTCCCGACTTGCGTCAGAACATCCCCTTACTTGACCACATTTAAAAAGAACTTGAAAACACGCCTATTTAGGACAGCATTTAGTGGGTCCCTGAGATTCGTCCTTCATGTATGTATGCGTGCTGACCCTGTGCATGCTGCCACTAACCACATTTACATGCTGACCCTGTGCATGTCATCCCTAACCATTTTACTCACGTTGTTTGTCAAGCATGATATTACTCACCATTCAATTGCCTTTCCCTTTGCAGCAAAGTACAGCGCCTAGAAAGAGATTGAGTTCTCTGAGGGCGCTTTATCAAGTGCATTATTATTATTGCTATTATTAAAGCTTCTATCGCCAACGGTCGTTAAGTGGAGGAATAGAACAGCTAATGTATTGTCCACACAGGACCTGAGGTGCGAACAGGCTAAAACTGGTGCAGCAGTTCAGCTAATTACGAAGGAGCCAAGCATGGCGGGCCTCGTGGGTCAGCTCAAAAACTGTGCTCTGAATTCTTTGCTCAACGGGCATCAACCCTAGCAATTTTAGCAAAGGAGAGACGGTCTCAAACCTCTGTGACTTGAAGACGAGCCTTGCAGCCATATTCATAGTCAGCGGCAGTGGCCTAGCTGCTTTCTTTGGTATCCCAGCCAAAAGGGAATTACAATAATCAAGCCGAGACAGAACAAAGGAGCTAGTTAAATATTTTGCAAGCCACTGTGGAAGACAGCTCCTAATCTTGGATAGGGATCGGACGTGATGGCCAGCTGTAGAAGCAGTCTTCTGAATGAAGCTTTTAAAATTGTTGACAATGACACCTAAACTTCGAGCACGGGTTATGGTCGCATAACAGAAACACCTATTAGAAGAGCAAAGCCTTTTGATTTAGCCACATGCTTAGGGTTTACTCTGAGCAGCAGTTTGGTCTTTATCATCATTTAGTTTCAAGAAGTTTTCCGACATCCAGGATCAAATGTCGGCAAGGCAAGCATTAAGTTTCTCAGTTGCTGCAGCAGATTCCGACGGTTTTAATGACAAATGCAGTTGAGTTTCGTCAGCATAAAAGTTATATTCTATTCCATGAAACTGAATCACTTTTCACAGAGATCGATAATTAATGGGGAGCAGCAAAGATCGAGTAGGGATCCTTGATAGACTCTACGAATGACAGGTCTGGTAGACAAGACCCGGCCCCACACTACACGGATTGAACATGATCAGACAAGTGCAATATAAGCCATGCTGATGCCTCGTCTGAAAGACCTATCGCTGTTCTCGATCGTTCAAGTAAAACATCGTGATCAATGACGTCGAAGGCAGCAGACAGATCAAGCAGAGCTAGGGCAATAACATTCCCATCATCGTTGCCACGTAGAATGTCTTTGTTAATACGGAGGAGAGTTTTAGTGAAGTGCTGCCTCTTGAATCCTGATGGAAATGTTTTTAATATTTCATTATTTTCAATATGTTCAACCAGCTGCTTAGCAAGCATTTTTTAAGAATCTTTGACAAGAAAGGAAGAATTGAAACTGAGCGATTGTTTGCAAGGATCTCTGTCTCTAATCCAGGATTTTTAAGTATGGGTCTAACGACTGCCGATTTGAAGGACTTGGGGACGACCCCTTTTCCCAAAGAAGTATTTAAAATCTCGGTTACTGCAGTATATAGTATACAATATATAGTCTTCCGGAAACTAGCTCTTTTTACTAGACCTTATTAAGGTAGCCACATCGCATGCAGAAACCTCGGGAAATGTATTAGGCACATTAATGTTATCGGACTGCTCTGCCTAAACCACGTTCCGTGTCATGGAGTGTGTGACACATTGTACAAGAATAGTACTCAGATGGAAGATTTAAACCTAGTCAATGATGGTATCAATGAAATGGACTATTTTGAAGCAATTGCGGACTTGCAAGTGACCAGCGAGGATAAATAAGAATGAGACGTCGGATACAAGATCTGCTCTCGAAATCACTGCGTAAAGACGAGGTATAACTGTATCCCAACAATGTTAAAGCCACATGTAAAGACAAAAATCGCCATCTTCGAGAAACTAATCAAATTTAAGACGTCGGAAATGATTGAGAAATTGAATTTTGACGGTGTCAAACTCTTCTGAAGGCAATTGAACCTATTACAATTTCTGCTGAGAATATAGATCGAGAAGATGCAACGGTTATGAGTTCTGACACAATTTTAGATTTAAAGTTCAGCAACCTCTCTAATCTGAATAATGACATTAGTACACAGCTCATGGACCATTTGAAGTATCACGCTGAAGAGCAATTGAATAATGTCATGAAAGAGTGACAACGGCCGCTGTTTTGAGAAAATTAAAAGCAATAAACAGTTGTTTTTTCTAAAATTACTATTTTTCAGAAATCCTAAATTCAATCACGACTTGACTGTTTACGTGAAGATTAAAAATGCGCGTGTTGAACACAGCGCCAGTTTCGTCCTTGGGAATCTTCCTTTAAGTGGTTGAGCTTTCCGCAGTCGTTCATGTACGTATTGCAAATAAGCAGATGTGCCAAAGTGACGATATACGTAAAGTGCACAGAAAGAGAGATTTAGTTATCATAGGGCCCCCAGGCAGAGACCCTGGGATGTTCTCAGCTATCACGACGCAGACGAGGGCACAAATTTCTTATGCAGCCAATATTATACGACCTGCTTACAAAAGAGTGAAACTCGCTGAAGCATTTTTACCGCTTTCATGATGAAACTGCTTACCGTGCCGATCTTTACTCAAATTTACCCAACTGGGCTTTACGAATAAATTTTGTGTTGTTATCAATACCATGACTTACCGCTCACACCCTTATCGGCACCTCTGAAAATCAAGTGACGCAGAACGATAAATTGCATCACTGTCGCACCCCCTGCATTTCGCTTGTTTGCAAGACTGCAGGGTACGAGTGCAGGGTGTCGGACCGGCCGCTTCAGGCCTGCTTCGTCAGTCCGTTGGCTTTGGACCTGCGGCGGAAATCCTGCGCACTTGGACCTGTTTCATCGGTCACTCGCCCCGTGCAGACGAGCGTAGATGCCAATAGCTCACTGCCGCTCCTCCACTTCCGCCGCCGTCGGAGGCAGCTCGTCCTCGCTCGGCAAGTTTTGGAGTGCGATATCCGTTTATAACGTGATGATTTCCTGAAAAACACAACCTTGTACACGAACCAATTTCTGAGTGCAGAATATTATATTTAAAGCCAATCCACCGCACCGCATGCAGTAATCTCTGCGGAAGCACTGAAACGGGATAAGCAGTATATCGTATTCAATATTGAGCTTAAAAACAAGCATCTCACTGCATATGGACATGGTTTCGCTGCGTCATAGTAGTTTCATCACGGTCGACGACGCTGAGCCATCTGGCCGCTTGACGGAAGTTAACCATTTTGTCATGTTACGCAAGTGTGCCATCTTGCCACGTGATGGAGAAGGACGCACTTTCTCGTTTTAATTAGTACAGATGATTTTAACGTACCGTCCACTATGCAAACATGAGGCTTAAGTTCTCAACTTTTTCGCGCATGTTCTTGCTCCTCGGTATGTACCTAGAATCTATGCAGTCAATTGCCACTCTGGTTTGGCCCAGTGGTTAATGTGCTCGCTCCGACTAATGTCTGGCCTAGGTCGTGGGCTCGAGCCCCGTTGAGTATGCGAAGCGCCTGAATAGAGATTAAGTTCTCTTAGGGCGCTAAGCAAGCAATTTTATAAATTGAATAATTTTTCCTAAGACATTGCCTGGGCAAGACATCCAGCAATTTTATAATGGCACGATTTTATTAACAACGGCCCTATAATTTTGCCGGAGACGCGTGGCATATCCGACACGACGTTTCCGGTTGAATTGCCGCTAAGACCGAAGCCATTGCAGCTTCGCTCGTGTACTAAAAAAAACCATGGATTGCAATAGGCTGGTCAGGCCATACCGCCGATAGAGCCGTCGCACTGCGATAGGTGGGCAGAGTATCGTCAGCATGCTCCAGACCACGATTGCGGTCTTGGAATGCCATACCAGCCGAGTTATGTTAGTCCTAGTGATTATGGGCGTTTTAGAACTAAAACCTATAGGACCGGACATTTTATGACACGCGACCTGGGTTACGTAATAAAGATACCTCTGGTTAAGACGGCGGGGCCGTAGGCGTGGCACCTTTCATAGGCCATTCCGTGTTGTGCGGTACGCGTCGGCTGCACAGACGTAGCTGCGCCAATAGCTAACGTAAAGGAGCTAAAATCGCACCAGTTACTCACATTATTTGCTGGGTATTTTTGGTTTGGTCTTTATGTATTTAGTCGTGCCGACATAACGTTTGGTACCACTAACCATATTATGCAAGTCGACACTGATGTTACCACTAAGCATACAGTTGTGCTTCCTTTACAGCAAAAGCTAAGTACCCAGAAAGAATCAGTGAGCTGAATGGCTGCATCTCATTGCCTAAGATGAATCATTCTGCTCGTAATCTCCAGCTAACAACAGAGCTGATACCTAATACTGTGCAGCTATCGGCTGCCCATCAGAACACTCTGATACAGTGAAGCGTTGGCGTGCTGCATCAGCCAGAATCGTACTACTTACTCAGTGGCCATATCCTAGATCTCGTCATAACTAAGGATTTCTGCTCCACTGACCGTTTGTGTGCCCGCTGACCCCCTCGGATCATTGCTCGGTCTCGTTTACTGTTCCTGCTCCGTTGTGCATACAGGGTAATGACAAGTTTGTCCAGCAACGTAACTTAAACAGCATTGACCAAGACACATTTTTTTAATCTGTATGTGATGCAGGTCTTCTTGATCTGCACCCGGACTCGACAGACAGCCTTGATACCCTCACTGATACAGTGAACGTGGCACTTAGGAGTGCTCTTGGCAAGTATATTCCCCTACATTCTCTCCGCGTGCAGAGTCACGGAGGTTTCAAATTAAAAAACTTCATAAGACGCGCCGTGTTAAGAGCAGGCTTGAACGCCGTTTTAAGAAGTCTGGGTCTGTTAAAGATCTAGTCAATTTCAAAGAGTTTCTTCGAGTATACACCCGGAATCTTAAAAAAGCCATGGCTTCTCCTTTCACTCGAAAACAAAAGCCCTGCCGGTCAGACCAAACATAGATTTCTAAGACGGTAAAAAGTTCTGGCCAATGCTGAAAGGTCTCATACTAACGGCCCAGCCGAAACGTTTTCAGCCTTCCTTGCGGAAAAAAATTGTACACATTCGTGCTTCTGTAAAGCGCCCTCCGACTAAAGTGATTGCTGAATCGCAACCTGTGACCTACATTAAAAGATTTTCCGAAGTGTCTGCCTGCGATGTGGCTACCCTAATAAGGTCTAGCAAAAAGAGCTCGTCTAGTGAAGACCCTGTACTATTATCTCTGTGGTCTTCACTCACAGACCAACTTAGCTCAGCCATAACCGAAATTTTTCATGCTTCTTTTGTAGGAGGGTTTTATTCAAGTCCTTGGTCTAGCGGTTAAGGTGCTCGCCCCGACTATGGCCTGACTGAGATCGCGGGCTCGAGCCCCGAGGCATATGTGAAGTGCCAGAATAGAGATTAAGTTACCTTGGGGCGCTATATAAATGAATTATATATATATATATATATATATATATATATATATATATATATATATATATATATATATGTATATATTGAATTGGAAATCGTCAGATAGATACTTAAAAGTCTGGATTAGATACAGAGATCCTTGCAAACTATCGCCCAGTTTCAATTCTTCTTTTTTCCAGATTTTTGCAAAAAAATTCTTGCTGAGCAGCTGGTGGCACAGATTGTAAAGAAGAAATTGTCAGAAAATTCTTAATTAGTGTTTAAGCTGCAGCACTTCTCTGAAACTGCTTTCCTCCGTGTAACCAACGATATCCTGTGCAGCAAAGATGACCAGAATGTTACTGCCCTAGCACTGCTTGGTCTATCAGCTACCTCCGACACCATTGATCACGATGCCCTACTTGAACGATTGAGAACAACGATTGGTCTCGCAGACGAAGCACTGGCGTGGTTTAAATCTTACTTGTCTGATCGTGTTCAATCCGTGTCGTGCAGGTGTCAGGTTTCATCTACCAGACCAGTCATATTTGGATTTCTTCTAAGGTCGTCAGACCGTTGCCGTTCTTCAGTTACACTCAACCTGTGGGAAAAGTGATAGGGGCGCATTGAGCAGGATATCACTTTCATGCGGTCGATACTCAGCTGTATTTGTCATTTAAACTGTCGAAGTTTGTTTGGATGCTTTAAAAATGCTTGCCTTGCCCAAATTAAATCCTGGATGTCGGAATATTTATTGAAACTAAACGACGATAAAACTGAAGTGCTTCTCATAGGGCAACTTGTGCGTGTGGGTGTATTTGAAGGCTTTGCTCTTCTAATAGGTGACGCTGTTGTGCGACCATCACCACGTTCTCGAAATTTAGGAGTTCTTTTTGACAGCTGCCTCAATTTTAAAAGCTTCATTCAGAAGATTGCTTCTACAGCTAGCCATCACGTCCGATCCCTATCTAAGATAAGTAGCTGTTTTCCACGGCGGCTTGCAAAATATTTAACTAGCTCCTTAGTTCTGTCTCGGTTAGATTACTGTAATTCTTTTTGGCTGGGCTACCAAAAGAATCTACTGGGTCACTGCATTTGACGATGAATATGGCTGCAAGGCTAGTTTGCAAATCCTAGAGGTTTGACTATGTGTCTCCTTTACTAAAAGAACTGGGATGGATGCCGGTTGCTCAATGAATACAAAGCAAAATTTTTACGTCGATCCAAAAAGCCCGCCACGGCTTGACTCCTTCGTACCTAACTGCACTGTGGCACCAGTTTCAGCCTCTTTGGACCCTCAGGTCCTGTATGGGCAATAAGTTAGCTGTTCTATTCCTCCTCTTAATGGCAGTTGGCGACATGAGTTTTAGCTCTGCAGGTTATTGCCTGTGAAACTCGCTTCTAGCATTCTTACGCAATGACAAATACTCTCCTGCTGCCGACTATGGCGCATCCTTTCGAGTCGTCTTTTCCTGCTACTTCCTTGTTACTCACTACCTCAACTGCTCTCCTGACTCTGCTAAGCTGTCTTTGTTGCGTGCGATGAAGTCTGTTGACTATCGAATGCGTACCGAAAGCCGTTTAGGCTGTGAGTGTGCTGTACAAAACTCTCCTGCTTGCACCCACATTGTCTTCGTAGCTTTGCGGAGTTACAGACGGAGATATTACATTAAATACTGGCTGCCGCGGAGATAATTGGGGTTTCTAGAATTGTACAGATTATCTACCTGTTTGTGTCCTCGTGTAACCTAGGCCCTACTCTAGTGGACTAAGTGGGTAGTGTTTAGGTGTATCCCGCAACTCAGTGAGCGGTCCTGGTCGAAACTCATTGCACCCCTCAGCAATCGTTCCTCGACTTTCAAAAATATTAAGCGATACAGTATTTTCCATCAGCTTATGCCTATAGCACAAGTTTTCGTGTCCATCAGTAAAAGTAAATGAAAGTTCACGTCTTCTATTGCTTACCGCGGTGCTGACAACGGATGGACTAGATGTTACTATCACAAGCCTCGAACATCTGCAAAAATTAGATGCACGCCCGTATTGGTCGAATGTTGCTCATGTATTTACATATATGGGCGCGAATTCCTACTAGAATGCGCTTCAGAGAGCCAAGACGATCCTGGCGAAGAATGACCGAGTACTAGGTACGGGCGCAGTTACAGGTGTACCGCGAAATCGCAGCTCTAGATGGACGTGCCGGGTGCTTGCGGATGCTTCGCGGCTGAGCTGCGTCCGCGCGAATTCACACCCGCTTGTCTCGCAACGGCCCGTTGCTGATCGCTTGTTTCTGAGCAGTCGACGCGGAGCACTTTTCCATGATCCCTGGTAAGTCGGGCTCGGGCTGACAGAGACGGCACGACGATACGAGCGCTGCCGCTCCTCCTCTCTTGACCAGCGTTTGACAACGGCGCGACCTCGGTCGGGCGCTCGCAGGCTGGCGCCGCAGGCTAGCGCCGCAGCGGCAGAATCAACTGCGGCGCGGCGCTGGAAAGCAGCATCGCAGAGAGCTGCACGGCTCGCGTCCTCGCCGCTAAAGCGCTGAGCGTCGCTCGCGCTAAAGAGCGGTTCACGAGCAGGCGGTATGCCCGCACTTGCGGGCGCGCGCGCGCGCGGCAAGTCGACGTCCTGTCGAGAGCGTGTCGCGAGGAGCCGATTTATTTACCTAGGCCATCTTGCGGCGCGTTCAATGTGTCGCTTGAATAGCCAGCCGACCGACGGCTCTGCGAGATGCATTTACGCGTTTATGGCCAGGCTTGTAATAGAACCGAACAATAAGTGGCGATCGAGCGAGGTGCCGATTTTGACACCCGTCCATCGAATAATGGCAAATGTCATTATGACACCTACCGCAGTTGTCAAAGGGGGAGTGTCCCGGGGGCGGCGGCCATATAAGCGCCATATAAGCTCTAGCCCTCTCTCGGGCCTCCGCCAGGTAATCACCGCCGCAATCTAGCTCGCCGAGCGGACCGAGGCGCGTACGGGGAGAGTGCGAGCTCCAGCTCACCCGACCCACCGACGAGTTCGGCCGAGATCGTTGCGACCGATTTATTGCCGACGAAGGCTCGACGCCGCGGAGCGGAAACCGCCAGCGCATCTCTCGCTCGAATAGAACGACTTCATCGACGAGGCGCGAGGGAACGTCAAGTCGCTCTTCGCCGTCGGCTGCTGCTGCTGCTGCCAGTATTGGGTCGAACATGCTTCGTTGCTGCATCGTTCTGTGCGCGCTCTCCCTGTCCCGGTAAGTGACCGCACTTTCGCGCCGTTCGCGCGCTGGAAGCATTCGGGCGTGCATCAGCAGAGCGTGCTGTTCGGCGCGCCGCACTGCAGCCTCTGCGGCTCGCTCGATCGAGCGAGCGACGGACCTCTCGTGCACTCCGGCTTTCACGCAGCATCGCGTTTCCGTGGCCGCTTCAGCGTGCATGTGGCTTCTGCGCTGTGGGTCCCCTTCAAGTGTTCGCTGCGGAACTACGAGCGCTGTCGCGACAACTTCTACCAGGCGACGGAATCCATCCTTAACCTCGACGAGATCAGCTTCCACGAGTACTGCCAAGCGTTCGAGGTGGGCGCGGAGTGCGCGCGTTCGCTCGCTCTCGCGTTCTTCACCCGCCGTCCGGCGGCTCGGGGCGACTGCGATCGTGGCTTTTCGCGCGACGGTCGCTCGGCTGCGACGCCGCTGCCTTTTAGCTGAGCCGTCGTCGGGTCTTTGCAGGCGCGCCACGCGTGCGCGAGCGTGCTGCTAGCGACGTGCCCCGTCCGCACCGAGCTGCACGAGCTGGCGACGATCCTCATGCGTGCGCCCTCACCGCTCATGTGCAACGGTAAGCAGTGCACCGCTGCCGCTGCCGTTGCAGCATCTGCGGCGGCGGCAGCGGCGACGCATCCACACCGAATAGCAGGAAGGCAGCGGGCGGAGGGCTAGGAGCACTTGCACGCGGATAGTTTCGCAGACGGCTGGCCGGTCGGAAGCTCGCAGCTGCGCGCCCGCCGTCGCCATTCCTAGGCGTCTCCGTCCGCCGCCCGACAGGTCATCTTTACGGGGCAACTTTTGTCCATCCTCAGAAGACGAATCGGCGGCGAGAGCCCGGCCTCAGTCACGCAACCAGTCGCTGACGTCATCGCGAGAGGAAGATGCGCACCGGCTTCGCTCGGCGAGCGACCGAGCTGAGCCGGTCGTTTCCGCTGCGCCCGTCGCAGCGAGCATCTTAGCGTTGAGCCCGGCAAGCGGCGGCGGCGGCGCCGCCGCTTGCCGCTGACGAGCGTCTCTTTGTCAATTACGCGGTTCGCTGCTAATAAAAGAATCGCTCGCAAAGTCACCAAGCGGCTCCTGCATCTCGCCATCGCACGAGCTCGCGCTCGGCGAGCGCCCATTTGCGAGATTTGCGCTATCGACGAGATGCCGTCACCATTCGCGTCTACCCTGCGCGCGAAACGCGCTGGCGCCGCCGCCGCCGCAGCCGTTTGTACTGGCGTGAGTTTGCAGGCATGAAAGCTTCGCGCTCGCAGAAAGGCGGAGCAGCGGCAGAGGCAGCTTAAAGTAGAGGACGATTCGAGAGAGTTTTACGCCGCCGCCGCCGCCGCCGCCGCCGCCGCCGCCGCCGCCGCCGCCGCAGCAGCAGCAGCAGCTCGTTGGCGCGCGACTCAGACGTTATATCCGACGCGCATTTCCCACCCTGCGACGATTCTTTGGTTAAACTCGACGCTTAATAAGCCAGCTGTAGTGCGCCGATTGGTAACGAGCTAAGCCGAGAATTAAACTCACCAATGAGGGCGTGTCCGGTAGCAAGGTAATGGCAATACCCTGTCGCTGACTATAGTCAGGCTTAACGTAAATCCGAACAATGAGGATAAACCGCAGACGGCAAGGTGATCGCGACGCCCTTCCGAGTGGCGGCGCAGGGTTTCTGTCTCTGGTGAACGAGCTTCTTGCCTTAATAAGGCGGTTGCGGCGTCGCTAAGTTACAGAGACAGAGATCGGCTGAGCGAACGGCCGCGCTTACGTAGCAACGGAGAGCCCCATCGGCAGTTAACGCCGCTCGCCGTGGGCAGCTAGTGCGGCGGCTTTCGTTCCGACCGATTCGACCGATGGGATGCTCTCTGCGGCGGAGGCGCCGTCGTGGGCGCGGCAGGTGCTCCTAACGCTTCCGTCGGAGAACGCTCGTCGACGTGACAGCCGCTGTTGATTGGTCGGTCCGTCTGTCGGGCGACGCGGCTGTCGCGTTGCAGCCGCGTCGCCAGTGCCAGCATACCGAGATTGTCGACTAGCCATATCGCTTGGACCGGCGGCGAGGGCTCGCTTGCCCATCGCGCGGTCCGTCGGCGGCTCCCCACGGACGCGCTCCGTTCCTGAGCGTCATGCCGCGCCAGCCAGCGCGCAAGTACAAGTGAGCGACCGGGTGCGCGTGCGCTGCCATCAGCTCGCCTCGGGCTGCTCGGCGAGCAGCACGAGACGAGTTCGATACACGCGCGTCCTCTCTCGCACTCGCACTGCCGCATCCGCCCGTGGGGCCGCTTTAGCGCCCGCACTTCAGCATTGGTGCACGACGCGCGATCGCTGTAGCACCATCTCAGTGGCAGTGCGCGGCAAAACAAACACGTCCGCACGACGGTGTATTTCTCTCAGCGGTGCCAGCCGCAGCAAAGCCAGCACGATCGCACACCGCTCGGCGGGTTCTCACTCTCCACCCTCTGCTACCTTGACCGTCAGCAGGCAACAAATTTGAGACGTCGCGACGGCCATAATGTTTAGCTAGTCATAGACCGGCCGCATCAACAAAGACAAGGCCATACATGTCAATTGGCCATAAACCGGAAACACTCCCACCCGAACTAGGAGCGCCGTCTAGACGGCTGCAATCGTGTGACCGGAGCCATCCTTACAATCCACGCAGCAAGCTTTCAGTAACATCGCCGTGCGTTTTAGGCAGCAGCGCATGCACTCGCACGCTCTATCATTCTCTCTCGTTCCCTCATCCGCTGTATCGGTACTCGACCGGCATCGAAGGCGTGTTCGACCGCGAATGCTCTCCTTTTCATGCACTCGGCCGCGTGAGGAGGCGTCGGCGCACTCGAGTGAGAGCCGTCGTTTCGTCTGTGCAGGCGCGCCGCGCGTGAGTAGCTCGCTGCCGCCGTCGGCGCTGCGCGTCGCCGGCAGCGAGCGCTGGACGAGCTGGCGCTGAGCTGATCCTTACGTACTCGCCCGCGCAGCGCGCGTGCTGAGCTCCGGCGAGCTGAGAGCAGGTGCGGGCGCGCCTACTTGGCAACTGCGGCCCGCGTAGGTGCGCGATAGGGCAGCGGGGCGGGGGCGGAGTTGCTTAGGCTGTCTCGCAGGCGGCCGCATGCGAAGCGCCCGCCGTCGATATTCTAAGGCGTCGGTCGCTGCTCGTCGCCCAACCGAGACGAACGCGGCGGCGGCGGCGGCGGCGGCGGCGGCGGCGCTGATTCGGCAATCAGTCCTGCCGCACTCGGAGCCGCGAGAAACGATGCAGCGCACACGAGCGAGAGAAGTCGAGCGAGCGCCATCACCTCTTCACGTCGCCGTCCGACGATTTTTCGACGTCGTTGGTGCCTATAAAAAACGATAAATGATTTAGCAGACTCTTTTCGGTGTAGCGGCAAGGGAACGGCAAAGGCTATCGCTACCGCTTGCAGCGGCAATGAAGGATCGCCCCTCTGCAAGAATCGAATCCACGACCTTGGAACCGAGGTTGTGAAGAGCGACCGCCTTACCCAGTGTGCCAACGCGGCTCAGCATTCGCCTAGCCTTTCATTTTGACGGTTGCATTGCACATTGATTATTGTAAGAGTCCTTTGAACGGCTGGGGCGTCTCGCCAACGTCCCATCTCTGGAACGCACTGACCGTTCGCCTTCCGCCGACTCTGGCGACTTCCTCTTGACTCCGTTCACTTCCGACTCTCTTCGCTGCTCGCTCATCTGCCGCAGAAGTCGTACGCCCTACTGCCATAAACCTAAAGCTAAACCTGTGCTGTGTAAAACTATAAATCTGTCAACCCGCTTATTTGGGAAGCAATACGTACTCTATATCCGCCGAACCGCCATATTGCCCCTCATCTCAAAATTGTTTCCCACAAGGCGGCATTTCACAGTCCTCTGCACGAATTGGGAGAACGAGTGGTCGCTGCTGATAGCGGTTGAGCGATGTGCACGGCCACGCCGTCATCAATCATTCGACCGCAGCCGGAAGTTTCTCATGCTCATCCGCAGCCCCAGTGTGGGCTGCTCGCATCGCCCGCCCGGCAGGGAGTCGAATGCGCCGCTTTTCGCAAAACCAGCCACCAAACACTGGCTCCTCAATTGCTCGTCCTCTGCCTTAGCTCGAGCTCGACGGTCCGTTACGCTACCGAATGCAAGAGCTGGTTTGGTCCAGCGGTTAATTGCTCGCACCCGGGGACCAAGGTCTGGCTGAGGTCGTGGGCTTGAACCCCGAGGCGTATGTGAAGCACCTGAATAGAGATTAAGTTCTCTTGGGGCGCTATACAAATTAGTTGTACATTTTTTATGTAAACCGGAAGGTCACGCGCGCACATTAAGCTTGCTTTCGCTCTGCGATATCCCGTCGGGTTTGGTAGCTCCTTACAAGTCGGGCTGACGCATCGGCCGGCACCACGGTCGTTTGAGTGAGCGCAAGCTTCAGCCTGGCTAGATTAATTTCCCGTGGCTGCCGCGGGCGCGTTTTTAGGCTGCGGTGCCTCAAAGCGGCGAGCGGCCGCGCCAGCTTCACGCCATTGGCCCGCTGCATTTAGATACCACTAACCAGTCGACGCGCTTTCTTTGCAGCACATGTGAATTTCCCAGAAAGAGATTGATTTTTCTGTGTGCGCTATATCAAATGTATTTTTATTTTTATTCTTATAAGCCTCCTCAGCAGGAAGTGCTTTCGCGGTACGCACACGGCGGTGCCGCCGCTCGACGCTGAAATAAATGCGCGCGATCGCAGGCCGGCAGCGCTTATCTGTCCACGTCTGTGGGCGGCGGAGGATCGGGCATGCCCAGCAGTGCCTTCCTAAATGCTGGACAGACTCCGGCGGAGAGAGCAGTCCCTCTACAACGACAATGTCGGGCGCTCGACCGAGCACTTTCGGTCCATGAACTTAGCGGCCGCCCTTACGCTGGCACCCCTCGACCACCGAGGCAACCGGCGGCACCAAATTGCAGTGATGACTGTTCGCTATCAGAGTTAAAAATGTTTTTAAGTGGCTATTGAAGAGGCGTAGCGCGGAAGCTTGGAACGATAAATTAATGCACGTCGATGGGCAGATATGGCGGGAGAAGCTTGAGGGAACGCCATGCTAGGGTTATGTAACCTACACTGCTCAGAGCACAACGGAATGCAATTAATGTCTGGCCAGCGGTGAAACAAATGTGGATACGACACGATAAATAAATACGCCTCGTGCATTGCAGTTATTTAATACAAGTACTTATATAACATTTAAGAACCATAATATAGTTCTAAAGTCTCACTCTGGGATCTTGAGTACCAGATTCATAAGTTTGACTATGCGCTAGAGCCTCCAAGTATTTGCCTCGCGGAGGCAGCTCCCAGATGCGGAAAAAGATGTTGAGAATAACCTCCCGGATGTAGACATTGATGCGCCCAAAAACGTTTGCAAGCCGACAGGGCTGCGTTGCCCAGGCTCAAACTTCCGGCTTTAATCCAAAGCTGCCCGAGCCTAATCTGCCCCGAGTCTAAAGTGCCCAGGTGAACATATTGCTAATCGTAGTTTTTGCAATAGGCTACGGTGTGTCTCGCCCGAGGACGCCCAAACACGCCAGCTGTAAATCATTGGAAAAGACGGATACGCGCCCGGTCAATCACGCCACAAGGAATGGCACCCAACGAACGCACCGGTACGAATCCGCACGCCTACGAACGCCTAAGATGTGTTTCGACTGCTCCCTCACTCGGACCTGCACGCTTTAGCCAACTCGCCCTCGCTCGGGCACGGTCTCGCCAATTATACAGTTAACTTCTCTTAGCACTCTTCTATCGGCCATTGTATGCACATCCTTCAAAGGGCGAGGTCGTATGCAGACATCAAGGGTAGCCTCCCTATCTAAAGGCAGTTTCAGTGGTTGGTGCACTAGAAGACATCAAAGGGCCATAACATGGCCATCTCGTGATGGTTTATAGGACTGGTTGTCGATATCATGAGCGTGAATCACGTTCCAAAGTGACTTTTTATTAATGTCGAATAGCAAAGAGCCAAGATTATATCCTTGTGAAACTCCACCGATGACGTTTCTGGTAAGTAAAACTTAATACCGCGCGCCTCAAACAGAACACTATGGAACTAGTGCGATTCAAAACCTTTCCAGAGACTCGTCAACCAGATCAAGGCTTGCTCGCAAACGTTTGTTAGAGTGCTTCGATCAATAGCGCCGAGCAAGACCAATGCAGCGACAGTTCATGCGTCGCCATACTGTTTGGGCTCAGTGGTTAAGGTGCTCACCATGAGTGATATCAATTTATTTGACGGCAGATGTCGTGGGCTCGAGCCCCGTGGCTTATGTCAAAGGCCTGAATAGAGATTGATGTCTTTCAGGGTGCCATACAAATGAAAGATATTTCCACAACGTTTCTTCCTTTAATGCCGTTGATCATATGGAGGACAGCCATTTCTATAGAATTGCGTTACTTGAATTTCAACTTAAATCTCCTTACTATATCATTATAGTCTGTACGCTCAGCAATCTGCTTAGCAAAAGTCTTTCTTTTTGAGAATCGTTGGACGAAAAGGAATAAGGAAGACTGGCTGATAATACGGTAGGGCTGTGGAAGCTCTTTCAGTACGTGTTTGTTGTAGAAAAAAATTGGCTTGGTGCTTGGCCATGTATTCGTCACCGGGTAAGGGGAATAGGGCGATTGTAAGGTAAGGCTGACGGAAGACAGAGAGGGCAGTGTCTACTTCAATGAGCGGCAGAGAATTTCTTTCGTTTGCAGGAGCCAAGACGTTTGTGGGCGGGAGACGCTTACCGGCTGCCCGGCTGTAGCGGGCTGATACCTTAGACGGTCAGGGTCAAGCAATCAGGTTACAGGGCGGCAAGTGTAGCTGGGCTGACATCGCATTTGAGCTTGCGATCAAGTTGGCTAGCCAGCAACTGTTGCAGATCGCCGGAAAATTAATAATAATATACAACTCAATCGTATAGCTTAGAATAATACTTTATTCCTAAGCAGACACTTCACTGGTGCGGCATTGCCCGAGCCAAGGACCTCAGTCGTTAAAGGCGAGCTCTTTTCCACTGTGCCAAACCAGGGCAAGGCTATTTACGTATCGGCCAAATCATGGACCAAGATTAAGGAGAGGACGGCGTTAGGTCTTCAGGCGGAGAGTGCTTGTTATCCTATTTATTTTTGTAACCACTTCGCACGCAGAAACAACTAAAAAAATATAGCTCATTCGTACAGCGCCGTGAGAGAGAACGGATTCTCTATCCTGGCGCTTCCAAACGACCAAGAAAAGACGCCGTTCAAGGTGTGTCTTCTTCTTTGCTTTAAAAAGCATGGCGGCGACGACTCAACCAGTGAAATCATTGAAGCGTTCCACTAGATTCCCTGTTCATGGTAAACCATGAGCTATTCATACGAGAATCAGACAGTGAGGCAGTTGGTGATAAAGGCAGCCGCGATAGTTTAAAATTAACCACCAGGTGCATTGCAGAGGTCCACTTTCTACCTTCCTAAGAAAAAACCATTTCCCAATTAGTACTCCAGGTGCGGAACGAGCGGGAAGGCAGACTTAGAGAAAGATTGAGCAAAACTGTAAACTTCGTACAAGCAGGAAGATCCAAGTATGTCAGAAGAAGGGCGGGAGCAGGTAAGAACTAATACTCGCCTTTTTAAACCCGTCTTGACGCAAGCATAATCACATCGGTCTTTAAAGGCGAATACCTTCATAAGACCTTTAATAACCCATTTACCAAACCAGAGCGGTAGAATAAAGGTTTCTAAAAGGGGGGGTTTACACGTCGCGTCTAAACGATTGCATTTGCCTTAGATAATTTACTTTAAAGGAAAGAATAAGTGCAATTTCTTTCAACTAATTTTGTTTCATTTGCAGCAAATTACAAGCACCTAGAACAGTGGTTTTCAACCTTTCCCATGCCGCGACCCTTTGATATAGTTCCTCTTGTTGTGTCGACCCCCAACCTGAAAATTATTCTGCGAAAAATGTGGAAATGCGTGTTTTCCAATGGTCTTAGGCGACCCCTGTGAAAGGGTCGTTCGACCCCCAAAGGGGTCGTGACCCACAGGTTGAGAACTGCTGGCCTAGAAAGATTTTGAGTTCTCTGTGTGCGCTTTATCGAGTGTATTGTTATTTTTATTATTAAGAACTCAGAAAATGTATCAGCCAAACCACAGTTAAAATCTGGCGAGTGTGACCATTTGGCAGTCAAGCAAACAATTCACCGACCTCTACCAAATCTGAGACCGGTTCCTACCTTCAACTCTGGTGGTTCACTAGCAGTACCTTTGACGTAAAGCTTTGCTTTTTCCATAGATTTGTGGCATTACCAACTACAAATTCTACAAATCATAGTTGATCGCTGCACGTAGGAAGACAGCAGCGCGCTCTACACGCTTGAAGCGACGGCTTCAAGCAGCAGCTGTTGACTCTCTGCCGAGCAATGTTGTCGGCTTGCTTGGCTGGAAAAGTTTCAAAAATGCACGGATGATTGGACATAGCAACCTATAACTGCCTGGCTTCTGGGTCCACAAGCGAACGCTCATTTGCGGCAATGCCAGCCCACCCCCTATCAATGGGCAAGGATTATCAGCTAGCAAGCCGACCGGTCAAAATCAATCGTGGAAGTCGTGGGCCGTTATAATTATGTAATCAGCTGATTAAAAAAATCTCATTTTTATAGCAGTAGAAGAGCCTTAACATCTACAACAACCGCTTGCACCTGGCAATAAAGGATCGTACGATGCAGGATTCGAACCCACTTCCTTGGTCGTGAATAGTGAGCACCTTACCTCCTGGTCTATCTCGACCGTGTGACGCTGCGTGTCAGTGGTTTTAGTAGCCTGTCTCCCATTGGTTACAAAAATGTATGAAGCTTTTTAAGACTTACTTTCTATTCTGCGTTCCAAGATTCACCTCTATTTCGTCTTCTGTAGCATTCCCGTTTATTTTGATAACCTAGCCAGCCAACCGCATGCCAAATGTCTGACCTTGGTTAGCATGATCTTTCTTTTTACCGTTTCTGTTTCCAGGCTCGCGAGCAGGCAAGCAGTCGCAATATTGTATAGGCCACACTTTCGATCACATTTTCACCCGTAATTATCGGCTGTTTATGTAAGGGCCTATTTAGGTGAGGGTCAGAGACCAGCACTCAGGTCTGACAGTACGGGGGTTAGCCACCCACTTGAGATATGCAATTTATCGCTGTCTGGTTAGCTACCAGGCTTGACTTCGATACGCCACTACGATACACTGCGGTACAGCAGCTATTTTTACAATTACCATCACATAACTGCGGTGCTGACTCCAATTTATACAGAAAGGCTTTCGGGTTTTACCCACCTAATTTCATCCGCTGCGCTTTCACGCACCCATGCTCTGGCCTCCAATGGCCCGGGCCAGCCTACCTTTTTACATTTTCAAACGGCGATGCAGCTGCGATTGCTGCAAAAGGCTTAACATGACTGCTGTTTTTATTCAAAATCAAACTACAGCGAAAGTGTTCCAGGTTTAGTCAACAAATTGCATGCGATTTTTGCTTGAGCGTTTTCATGCTATGGCCTCCAGTGGCCCGTCCCCAGATGACGGCTCTAAATAATTGAACTGCGACACAGCTGCACTTTCCGCAAAGGCTTCGCGCAACTGCGGTTCTAAGTTTAGGTAGAAAACGGAGACCAAGTACCGGCGATGCTATTCGCTGAGCGGATATAGAGCCTCGGTCTTGGCGGCGCGCGTTCAGCTCTGCTTCCGGCCGCCGCTTCTCCGGCGAAGTACTGTGTTACTTAAGCCTGAAGAGAAACCAATATTTAGCGAGAAGTGTCAGGCTTTAATGTGGACGTACCTGCATCTTTTCAGACGGCATCAGTCAGCAAAATAAAAGTTTTTCGAGCGGTGAAGGTGCGTCAGTCCAGCTATTCGGACAATCTCATTTGAGGTATAGCCCTTTTTAAAGACATGCTAAAAATCCCATTTAATCCCCGTTCTCTTTCTGGCGGGCGGCATTGGTATCTCTCGCTGCAGGAATGCCTACCATTTCTTCGCAAATAAAGCTAAAGAAACCTTTTCCTTTTGAATGAGGCTAATAAGGCTTACCTGACGGGGTACCTTGGATGCGAAGCTTCACGCTTTGTCACTGCAAAGAGCCAACTGGCGTAGAAGAATGCTGAAAAGGCATTTCGCATTGCACCCCGTCAGAGCTTTAGTTCCAAGTTAATTTCTCGGGGTGACACTGACATCTGGTTATGGTAGTGCTTTAAATTTAACTTTTTAAATCAGCTCTGAAGTAGCTTATACGTCAGATAGCTTTCTTCATGCGGTCTTAAACATAGGCTACGACGTATCTAGTTTTGACGCTTCTAATTCAGGAACAGCCAATAATTTCAAGAAATTTCATAATCTGACCGATTCTTAATGTAGGCTGTTCAATAAGAACAAATTGTTTACTTGCCCGACTCAGCCGCACTTCTCATTTCTCTATTCTTGAGTGGGACGAAGGCTGTTGGCACTCGTAGGCGCACCAATAGTCGCTGCTGCGTTGAGTGCGTAACATTTATCTTCCGCGTAAGGTAAATTCGAGATACATTCATCGTAAGATTTGCAATAAATCTTTCGTTTGGTCCTTGTGGTATTAGAAGTGAAAATAAAACATTGCTGACATTTTTTTACGAATGATTGATACTTGTGTTCAAGCTGTTTAATTACGCGGCAAGTGTCTTTTGAAAGCCTCGAAGGTTCAGGGAATTCATTTGCTAGCAGCATCGATGGGCACTCATTCGCAATCCGTTCGAGGGCTCGCCACACCAACAATTCGCCGTAGGCAGTGCAATTATTGCAAGTGACCACATTTCGCGATTAGTTTCGGCCGCCAGCGGCGGAGACGCACCGAGGATGGCTATATATGAAAGCATACTAAAAGCTACGGCCGTCGCCTGCGAGCGAGAACCCGCAATGGCGCCGCCACTAGCGGTGGAAGTCTTGCTGGTACCTCAAACGTGCGGCGGCGCCGGCGGCGTCGGCGGACTCGGTCTTTACCACAATCGCAACCAGAATAGACGCCAGACCTAGCCACCCAGCGCGATGAAAATAGAGGTTCGAAACAGTCCTACCTACTGAAGATAGCAGCTAAGAACACCGCCGGTACGCTGACGATAACCAACACGTTTGCAAGAATCACACTAACGCAGTCGCGATGTAAAAGCTCGCGCTTAAAGAACGCTTCCATACCATGGAGGAGCACTAGAACAGGCCCAGCATTCGGGAAACAAACGCTACCCCAATTGACTCAGGATCCACCAGCTACAGCAGATGCTGCTATCCAGTAGCGAGATTTCTGAGCGCAGACATTGACACCATCTGTCCTAAGCACTATTTGCCGAAACGCGATCTAGGCTCGACTGCGACCGGCCGGCGTTTCACGGCGGAATTCCGCTTTGGAAGCAAAGCTATTAATAATAATAATGCACTTGATAAACCACCCTCAGAGAACTCGATCTCTTTCTAGGCGCTTTACATTTGCTGCAAAGGGAAATGCAATTGAATGGTGAGTAATATCATGCCTGATAAACGAACAACATGACTAACATGGTTAGGGGTGAAATGCACAGGGTCAGCATGCAAATGTGGTTAGTGGCAGCATGCACAGTGTCAGCACGCATAAGCACATCAAGGACGAATCACAGGGACCCACTAAATGCTGTCATAAGTAGGTGTGTTTTTAGTTTCTTTTTAAATGTGGTCATGTCAGGGCATGTTCTGATGCAAGTCAGGAGGGAGTTCCAGGCTTGGGAGCATACGAACTAAATGCACGGTCTCCAAAGGATTTGAGGTTTGTACGAGGAATTGGTAGACTGTTGGATTCCGAAAAGCGGTTGGTACGATGCTTGGCCTGGTGGGGGGGATTCGCCTTTTCACTTGCGGACCCCTTACTCGGAGGCACCAACGAGCGGGTGGTCCTTAGCCCAGGGTCCACAAGGCCGGCGTCCGTTGCGTTAGGAACGCGAGCTTGCCTCAGTGCGGCTCGGCGGCTCGATGCAGCCGGCTGCTTGGCAGCGTGCGAGCGCGCTCTTTTGCGAAAGTAGCCGATGCGCCGACGAATGCGACGCTTCGGACGCGCGGGTGCAGCGAGTGATGGCAACGACGGCTTGCGAGCTAGAGCCTACTTAGCCGACCTCCGGAATCGGCGAGGCTCGGCTTCAAGGTCTGGATTGCGGACGATGGCTTCCGGCGATCGAATCGTGCGGCGCGCGGAGGTTTGGCTCGGTGAGCAACAGCGAATGCGTCGCGTCACCCAACGCTCGCAACCATCTTCAGCTCGAATGGCCGATTGTGCATCCTTCGACCTTCACCCGACCGCTGGAATGACCGTCTGAGGCATTTCTGCCACTGCGGCGAGCTGCTCCGTCGCTGCGGCGCGAACCGCAGAAACGCTAGGTAATGGCAGCGGGCGACTACTCATCGGCGGGCGGCGCAAGCGCCGGGGCGGAACCTCCGGGTGGTGGCGCGCCGTCCAAGAGGCCACTCGCGACCGACTGCTGCGTCGACTACATCGGCGACGAAAGTGAGATCGCGCGGCATGCACGCTCACCGCGGCTTAGCCCGAACGCCACGCGTGGGCGCTTGGTCGATAGACGGCTCGAATGTTGCAGAGGGCCTCCGCCGCAACACGCCGCGTGCCCAGCATCAGGCTGGCTGCCGCCCGCTCGACGTGCAGCCGCCGCCGCCGACGTCGTTCTAGATGCGCCGTACGAGCTGTCGTCGTTCGAGGCGATCGACCCTAGACAGCCGGCCGATCCAGGTTCAGGTAGCAGGTCGCTGCTCGACTCCAATCTGGCAGTGATAGCCGCGGCCGGCGTCGTCATATTGCTCTCGGCTATCATAGTCACTGCCGTCTGGGTGCGAAGAAAGAGACAGTCGAGGAGCGGGAAAAAAGACAGCGACAGCACCGGTACGTGGGATTCGCGAGTGGCTCGACGATTCATGCTAAACATGCGCTAGCCGTGGCTTCCGAAAAAGTGAATACTGGCTCATTTTTACCATTTTACTCTCCCTATCTCCCTATTTCTATCTACCTCTACATATTGTTTTTATCCTGGCTCGCTCTGGCTGCCCGTCTCTGCCTTTTTCTTTTGTCTCTCTCTCTCTCTTTCTCTCTCTCTCTCTCTCTCTCTTTGTCTCTCTCTTTGTCTCTCTCTCTTTCTCTCTCTCTCTTTCTTCCCCTCACTATGTCTCTCTCTCTCTCCCTCTCTATGTCTCATTTCCCCCTCACTATGTCTCTCTCTCTCTCTCCCTCTCTATGACTCTTTCTCACTTTCTCTCTTTCTTTCTCTCTTTCTTTCTCTCTTTCTCTCTCTCTCTCTCTCTTCTCTCTCTTTCTCTCACTTGCTCTCTCTCTCTCTCTCTCTTACTCTCTCTCTCTCTCTCTCTTGTCGTTCTTTCTTCTCTCTCTCTCTCTCTCTCTCTCTCTCTCTCTCTCTCTCTCTCTCTCTACTCAACTTATTTGTGTCCGATGATCCTGGGATTTAAAAAGATCATGGAGTTCGGGAATTCTGTGACTGCGCACAATCAAGGTGCTAGGTTCAGGCTAAAATATCCACTAATTCCGTTCCGTTCACGACTTTCCGCGATCTTACCAAGAGCACCGTACGGTGGCAGTCTATTTAAATTTTAAATACAATCATCCCTGCCCACTTATTGGTGGTTTGGCGCGAGAGTGGCGAGACGTTATCGTCGGCTTGGCGCCCTGCCCTTCCCAAAGCTGGCGAATCTATCTGGATTAAGTCTAGTCGAAGGAGGGAGGAGTGCTGCAAGCGATAGACGGAGGCGTTAGAGAAGGATGCAGTAATAAGGATTAGCTGAGAGCTTACACCGAGGCACACGAGGCTGCCGTTCGACTCAGGATTATGCCACTATAATAATAGTAGTAATAATAATAATACTAGTAATCGACTCCGGATTAACGATAAAATGACTGACTCAAAATAATTGACACTTGGCGATACACTAAATATATGCCACCACCCGAGTTTATTAGTGGCTCCAGAATTATTGCGTTCATGATTTGCATGTTTCAGTTAAGTATTCATCATAAGCTCAGAACCTCTGAGAATTGCTTGGAATAAAAGCAGGTGTTGAAAAAGAATGGATGATCTTGTGTGTGCCAATGCTTTTTGATCTCTTGACAATTAAAGGCTGAAGTTAAATGCATGCAGGTGTTTCCATTCAGGTACTTGGACTAATTTCAGAGTAATGGGTCGTTACCGCTCATATTTACCCGGGCTGGTGCGGCTTGCTCTCTGGTCGGCTCGGCGGCGGGGGCCAAAAGAGCGATCTCTTCTCAGTTCTCAGCTTCTCAAGTTCTTCATTCATTGCTTACGACTACAGCGTACCATCAACTGCCAATATTTTCTATAAAAAAATATACAAAATTCGTGGCAATAAAAAACCGTAATTGTTATTACCCTCGCTGTAGCGTAGCGGCTAGATCGGGAAAACAATTTTTAAAACCACTCGGCATCCAAACTCTAAATCACTTCAAGTAACTAGGTCGCATTTGAAAAGAAGTGAGCCCGCTCATGGTTTCGTCTTGTCGTGGCAGCAAGGACAGCAAGCCTGCAGCTCCTATTCTCTCGGACTCGCCGGAGCCAATATCCACCGGTCGATACCAGTCGCCACCATCGCCACCGACTTCAACGCCAGCCGCACGCGCCCATCTTCCGACTCGCGCGCGCGAATGAGATCGCGCGGCGGTCGATGGCGGGTGTAGTCCACCGTCGACGCGCGCCCGGTTAAATTGCAGAGCTCGGCGGCAATGCGGGAGAACGAGCGGATAAGCCTGGGTCGATCGCGGCCACCTCTTCTTTGCCACCCGAGCGCCGCCTCGAAAGTCAGTCCGCGAGAACGCCGAACTGGGACGGCTCCGCCGTCGCCGACGACGAGGACGCGACCGCCGCAGTCGCAGCGGTCGCGCCTGCCGCCGGCGACGGTGAGGTGAACGAGTCGGAGACCGCCAGGCTCCGAGAGGACGACGCCGCCGCCGCTGCCGCCACCGCCGCTGCCGCATTGGCCGACGCGCGGCGGCACGTGGCCTCGCGAATGGCGCCGGAAATCGTCCTGAGTCATCCGACTGATATCGCACTGAAAGCGGCGAGCGCCGTCTCAGTCGCCCACTCGAGCCGGCGATCCGCAGTCGGCCGGAACCCCGATGCCGCCGCCGCCACCGGCCAGACGAGCCGCGGTGCCGCCCATCCCCAGAGAGCCTCCGAGCCTCAGACCGCTGAGGCCACTGCCGCCGGCACGACGCCGCCTTTTCGCGAAGGAAGCGCCGTTGCCGCGGACGCCGCCGGGCAGCCGCGGACGACGGGCGTCGAGGAGGCGGGCGAAAGCGTCAGCCTAATGCGCGGCAAGTCGACCGCAAGCCAGCGGACGTCCGCCACGCTGACTGCCGCCTCGCTCGCGCTCGAGCGGAGCTCGTCGCCGCAGCCGGAGTCGCGCGCCACGACGACGACGCCGGCGCAGGCGTCGTGGATGCTGGCCACCGGCGAGCCCGCCAGCTCGACGATTGCGGCGAGCGACGCCGCGTCGCCGAGCTCCGACGGCGGGCGGCGGCGAGGCGAGTCCGCGGCGGCGGCGCGCACAGCGGACCGGCTCCTCGGCGTGTCGTCTCCGCTCACCGTCGGCTACGACGAGCATCGGACGCTGGACGGCGGCACCAGCGGCAGCAGCCAGGCGCCGAGCCCGGACTTCTTTCCGCCGGTAAGCGGCACGCGGCGCGAGTCGCCATGTCGTAGCGGATAAAGCGACCCGCGTTTGAAAGCAGCAGCCGCCATAACGCTTCCCCACCTCTGCCCACCGTGCGTCAGGATCGAGAAGCTCCCGCGTCCGTTCGTAGCTCTGATGGCTGACAAAGTCGGCAGCTTGTGAAGCTTCCGGCAGTGCCGAGTGATGCGGTGGATCGCGACGTGCTTTCTTTTTTGGCCTGGGGGCGCCGGTACTCTCGGGCGAGGGCAAAAATAGTCAGGGTCGTCTGGCCCACTTGCCTACGACCTTGCTGGATATCGGCTTGAACTGCCCCTTCAGCTATATATCCCGCAATTGGCGCTCCTGGCGAGGACAAGGTCAGGTAGCCTGCCTGTCACGCCCCTTCATACGTTCTGCCAACGGCGGTTAGCCAGGAATGGTCGAGGTCCGGTTCACTCCATGGTTTATTTGCTGCTACGCCTTTGCGTTACCGATTTTCGCCTTGGACAGGCTCTGGGCATCCTACCGCCCCTTCGACAAAACCCTCTGCATCACTGTCAAGAAGCTAGAAAAGCACCTGTTTATCACAGCATTTAGTGAGTCCATATGCTTAAGTGTGCTGACATTGTGCATGCTACCACTTACCATATTTTACATGTCGGCACTGTAAATTTCACCTCTACGCATGTTATGCCTGTTCATATTCTGCATTTTATCTCTAACCATTTTATCATGCTTCCTTTACAGCATATGGACAAAGCATATAAAGAGATTAAGTTCTCCGAGGGCGTGATGCAAATTTATTATCGTTATTATTATTATTATTATTATTTTCAGATGCGCGGCAGCCGACACCTGTCAGCCGTTCATTGCCGTTAGCTAGCGGCTGCGGCCAGAGCAAGCTCGCGGTGAACCACTGTGGGACCGAGCCCGTATAGCATCCAACGCAGCTGCAGGCCGGCCCTCCTCTGCTATTCCCCTCACGCTCTTACGGGACAGTGAGTTCGCAACGCTACGCCAGTTCTGTTAATGGGTGCTGCCACCAGAAATCCGGTGGGTCTGATGCTAGGATCCGCGTCAGCAGCGCTGGTGATACCTCCGTACGGTGCCGTTACCCGCTTGGTTCGGACAGCTCCTTGTCCTACGTGTCTTGGAAGCTGCCGTATTTATGGCGCTCCGTCTTTTCTTAACTGCTGGTCAGAAATTTCTTCTCTGTCTCTCTCGGTTTCTCTCTTTCTCTCTGTCTGTCTCTATCTCTGTCTCTCTGTCTCTGTCTCTGTTTCTTTCTCTGTCTGTCTGTCTCTCTCTCTTTCTCTCTCTCTCTCTCTCTCTCTCTCTCTCTCTCTCTCTCTCTCTCTCTCTCTGTCTTTCTCTGTGTGTCAGTCGCTGTCACTGTCTCGTCCTCTCTCTGTGTCGCTGTCTCTCTTTTTTGCTGTCTCTAGCAGTTGCTATCTCTATCCATCGCTCTGTCTGTCTGCCTGCCTATCTTTCTGTCTTTATCGCCTCTCTATTTCCCTGAGTTGACGTTCTTACGCATACGCGATGGCAAACCAATTACTAGTGTGGCTCCCGCGGCGCTAGATATCGAGGAGTCTCACGGAAGCATAAGCGTAAACGTAAGCGGTAAAAAAGGACTCAATCTTTATTCTTCTCAAAGCGTATATATATCATAACAATATAGAGATGAAATGATATGATGTATATATATATATATATATATATATATATTCGATATTCCCAACGCAGTGATTGTCTTCTACGCTGGGGCATCCCCCAACTCTGGTTATTTTCCGAGCTCTCATGTATATATATATATATATATATATATATATGTGCGTTTTAAATTACCATCATACCTGTGCTGAACGGAAGGCCTACCAAACAATGATCACCGGAACACCAATAGGAATACGAAGCGTGCGTGATAGCTGACGTGCTTGAACAGCGGCTAAGTAGTGCGATTAGCGATAAAGCTCTAGCGATGCAAGAACTCCTTGTAATAAGCACGCTGAGGCGTATGTGGCTCATTTTAAACTTAGCCAATAGGTCCACCGAGTTACCAAATTGCAACCCGAGTTTCACGCGGCCAACAGAAAAAGAGCATACCTCCGTAGAACTCTATTCTATCACTGCAAATCAAGCGGAAATGGAACTCAAGATCGTAATAGAAATCGTTGACTCGCACCGACGAGCGGGCACCGTCGGTTGGCGGGGCCTGCTGGCGAAGCCGACGCTGCTCGCGGAGCCGTCTGCTGAGGAGGCCCCGCTTTCTCGCTTGCTCGCCGCCAGTTCATGCAGAACGCCAGAGTAGGCTCGCCGTCACGCTCGCCGCTGCCTACATTATCTTCTCTACGATCGCGCTGCAGACGACCCAGACGGTGTCCAACCCGAGTTTAGCCGGGACAGACGATACGAGCTACGGAAGACAGAAGCTGCTGTCGCCTAGAATGGCGAACAAAATGGTATCGGAACTAATCGCGAGGAACAAAATGAGGTAGAGTGGATGCGGTTCTCAATCAGCGCCACGGTGCCTTCGCTTGACTCGTTTCGCTGTCGCTTGCTCTACGGTGAACTGAAAAAGCTAGCGTGATTTCTCGAGCAGATACGACAATTTCTGTAGGTCACCGTGGTATTGAAAGTCTTTGTTTGTCAGGTTTCAAGGTATTCGTGCAGATTTAGTCCGACTTTAATGTCGAGCCTCACGGCAGGTTGTGGTGTAGCAGAATGGGCCCTAATGATTCTCCACGTGCGCCACAGAGCGTCGTGGAATTTCCCACGCCCTTGTGACTGCAGCAACACTCCACGGGTAGTAATGAGGTGCTGACCGAGGCACTACCGTACTCCAGCTCGAGCTGACAGAATGCTTCGACAACATTAATCACGTGAGCTTTGTAGAGAGATTGAAAACAGCTATTGGTGTGGCAGACGGAGCTAAGACGCGCTGAACCCCATTAATGCCTTGTCCCACTTCCTGACCGTGTCAGGCCGTGTCACCTAGAGGATCCCTCGAGTCCGCGTGTTTCGCGATGCTCTGTACTCGCTTCTCTCCGTTCGAGCAACTCATTTTGAGCGTGTGGTTGAGGCCCGTTCTTAGCGTAGCCAGTCTGCCCGTAGCTCCTAGATCCTAGGGCCCATCGCGTTTTACTATATTGCTTTGCAGGTGCACTGCTACCACTGTAGAGGGCTGCCTTTTACTGGTTCAGTGGCAGACCCACTAGCTTTCCCAGGTTGTGGCCGGTACTGGCGGCTGCATTGCGAATAGCATTCGGCTTCACAAACGACGCAAGGATCCATTAACAGCTCAAGCGCCTCGGAGCCATCTGCAGTGATTGATAGGCTTTATACGATGCCTTGTGAAAGTATTGAATGTCTACCAACCTTACGCAAGTTAATAGACGATATGTCCGAGCTTCTCCAGGAAAGAAAACTAAACGAGCAGCTAGAATCTTGTGCACTCGATTAGATTTCCAGTAGTGACAACCGTCTTTGGTACCTCGAAATGCTTGAGTTGCCTATTGAGTCACTGCTCAACATTTGAAAGTATTATTCTAACCTCACTCACAGCAAGTTACGATGTTCGATCCTCGTCTGGACTAAAAAGCTAATTATTGTAACGGACTGACGGGAGCCTATTGGCTCCCTGAATTTCTTTAGGTTGCGACTAAGTATTTTCCTGGTTTAGCCGAGAAAAATTCTTTAAGCCTCAATAATTGGCGCTGATTAGTTGGTCCTAGATACCCTAGGTTAGCCTCCAAGTTCAAGAAATGTAGTCGCGTGTTTTTTCTCCAGAGGTTTGATTTTTGGTTGCACATAAGAATTTAAAGCAAATTCGCATCCTTACAAATAAGGCCCGGCGCGGCTCAACACTGCCTTACCGAGCAGCAGCAGTTTCTCGCAAATGCTCCCCCGATGCAGATCGCTGAGCTGCATGCCTGTACTCGTTCCAGGCTACATATGTACATACATGCCCACTCAATGTCACGCAAATACAGACAGCGCGAGCCATGTGACATTCATGCTCACTAACAAAAATCTCGAGAAAGCTCATGGAAGTAAAGGAGCGAACTTAAAATCTTAGGGAATCTTTGTAAACTTTTTGAAGCGTCTTTTGAATGTCCATTCGGTCATTTGTTTTCCTGTGCTATAAGTGCTGCGACGGCTCCCACTTGATCGACGAATGCTCGCTCTCACCCGTCATGCCTCGTTCGCTCATACCTAGCCGACCTCCATTACAGCTGTCAGCCTCCACATATCCTCAGCTTCTGTACGGATAATAAATTAGTGGTCCCTTTGTCCGTCAAATTTTGCACATGAAAGCTTCCCGGGTGATTGATCAGGGGCGCTGGATCACGGGTTGCCAAAATGGGCACCTAATATTGGGGGGTGGGCGCCATCTGTACAGTTCGTCTCACAATATCGTAAGAGCACCACTGATTATTAGTATTGTACTACTTACTTCGTAAACTGATGCGGCTTAGAAGTCTCGGTCGGTATGGGGTGGCAAGAGCCAAACTGGCAGGCCACCGGCAAGCCAGCCCGAATCGGGAATGGCGGCTTCATGACTTTTCAGAGTTTCAGATGGAGCTAAAATACCTAACCACACACACGAGCTCGAGCGTACACTCACACATGCGCGCGCGCACGCACACATGCACAAACGCATGGGTGAGAAGGCTGGCACACGGCGCTCACACACGGACACCTATGTGCACTTAAAAACGGAATACCTTTTGTAGTAAGTTTGTCCACTTTGCTATAGGTTGTAATAGTAACATGCCGAGCTGGTTTGGTCTAGCGGTTAAGGAGCTCGCCCCGACCAAAGTCTGACTGAGGTCGTTGGCTCGAGCCCCGAGGCATATGTAAAGCGCCTGAATAGAGATTTAAGTTCTCCTGGGGCGCTATATAAATGAATTATATATATATATATTTATATAACATTCTTAATGGTCTATCAGTCAGAAGATCCCTCTCCTGCTGGAGTTGCCGGGTCAGCCCCTTGACTCCTGGCTCAGGAACAGGAACTTCAAAGCTTCGCACCCACCCGAACAAGAGAACTTTCTTAGGAGTTGCAAAGTCGCGACCATCAGCTATGCGTGCAGGATGACCAAGTAGGTTGCAATAGATTACCGCACTTCACTCTAACTAAGCAATGATAGGCCGGAAATCTGCGGCGCAGGTTTCTAGTGGTTTTGTAGTACACGGTTATCATAATTTCCGCACCACGCGTCATGCCGTTGAGCTTTCGCATGCTCGTGCGCATAGACTACAAGTTTCAGCCTCCTCGTATCCGCTGGTCCTGCATGGACAATAAATTAGCCGATTCATTCCTCCGCTTAAAGACAGTTGGCGGCAGAAGCTTTACCTCCGCAGGTCTTAGGCTGTGGAACTCGCTTCCACGATTCTTACGCAATGACAAATAAATGCTCTCCTGCTGCCGTCTATGGCTCGTCCTTCCTAGCGGTACTGAGCTGCTACTTCCACGTTACTCCCAACCTCAACTGCTCTCCTTACTCTGCTATTCCCTCTTTCTCTTTGCTGCGTGAGATTAAGTCTCTTCGCTTCCATCGTAACACCCACATAGGCTTTGTGGCTTTGTGGAGTTACAGACGGAGACACTTTATATTTCATAGGCTTAAGAGACGCTAGCCACTTCCCCAACCACAACAATGAAATTGAATTATGCCATTGTGCTTGTGCATTCTTTTGCAAATATGCTGTACAGATACTAGCCGTTAATTCGATCCACCACAACCAACTTGAATTCACCAAAAATCCATCAGAAATCAGCTGAGCGGAGCTCCAACTTGGATTGCATGTTACACTAAGCTATTGTTAGAGTGCAAGTTCGAAATTTCTCACCATCTCGCTCTCTCGTTCTCATAAAATCCACTTCCATTGATTGCGGCGGATTTCGGATACTTCTGTAATTTTTCGGACTTCTGCACTTGATTGGAATGGATTGCACGAGAATACAAGCGAAATAAAGAATTATTTAGTGAGTAGACTTGAAAGGTAGCTTAGTATCATACACGATCCAAATGGAATGTTTGCACAGCTGATTTCTTGCTGATTGGTGTGGATTGTGGTAATAGCTATTGTCTTTGTGCAAATTTGCATGAAAATGCACTATCGCAATTGAATTAAGGCTGTGGGTACATTATAATAAATATGTACACAAATACTAACTTTAAATTCAAACTTTTCGCCGCCGATTTCTGGTTAATGTTTGCTTAATTAGAATGGATTATACGAGATTGCGATCATTCATCGTTCCCATGTTGTACTCTAAGCAGACCTCATTGTCTTGTAATCTGCTGCCAACATACATACATACATACATGTATATATATATATATATATATATATATATATATATATATATATATATATGTGTGTGTGTGTGTGTGTGTGTGTGTGTGTGTGTGTGTGTGTGTGTGTGTGTGTGTGTGTGTGTGTGTGTGTGTGTGTGTGTGTGTGTGTGTGTGTGTGTGTGTGTATGTCTATTTTTTATCTCAGTTCATTCTAGTTAACTCTCCAAAGTAGCTAGCACCTCAGTAGTCTTCAGGGCTTCGTAGAGTGACAGATGGAGGTAATGATATTTACATAATATACAGCTGCCCTGAGTCACAACTTTCAAGTGTGATAATGCCTTGGAAATAGTCAAGTAGTGACAGAATTATCATTACACGTTAGTACGCCCAACACATACCTATGCATGCCTGCCTGCTTGCACGCTTAAGTCATTGAGCTTGCTTACGATTAGTATCCTTTTATACTGTAACTGCAGTACAAATCCGAGCGTGAGAAAAATTTTGAGCGACCACGGTCGCGAATGGCGGCGTGGCTCTTCAAAAATAATATTAGTTGGATCTTAAGAAGGAAGGATATTTCCAAGAGCGTTCAACGATCATAGAATTTTCAGCCTGAATTCACACACAAGCGATGTACTTATGGCGACTCAACTTCTCAGCCATAGCCTGCCTAGCAGCTTTCCCCTTTAAAAATTTTTGAAACTCGATGTCTCGAGCCTATAAGTTTGTAACGTGCCTGTTGTTTTCGCGTGAGCAGTTAGTTCTTCATAGCAAGACAAGTCAGTCTGCTTAGCGTCATGGGCTGTTCGGTTCACACTGGCTTGTAGATGCTTACATGGTACGCGTGCAAACCCCAAGCCAGTATAGAAGCTACAGCTGTCATTAACGGTCAAGTAACGCACGTGGTCTTGAGAGTGTCCGTAAAGTCGGAAGGACATCGCGAACAATACTCATTCGCCGTTACTGTTAACTTTTGTTAAATTATTTGTAACTGCCCAGGCGTCCATAATGAGGGTAAGCAAATTTGCAGTCCATCTCGAATATGGCGTTTTTAATTAGAAAGAGGCTATTTCAGAGATTTCTGCATCTACAAAATGTGCCATAAATAAGAGTGACAGATAAACTATTCATGACGTTTCTCTGACTATAATTATGCGACTGTTTCCTTTCTCCTGTGATTAAGCAACTGCATGCTAATCAGGCAAACCACAAATGCCATAGTGCAGATCGCAGATGCGCAAGATATGAGTCTCTCACCGCAACGAGCATTAACGTTCACCCGCCGTTAAATAAAACTGCAACGGCACCTGATGGGCTCCGGCGCGCTACTCGCTTATTTCTAGAGAGAAGTTGGAGAGGCAGGAGCGGATAAGAAGTTTCAGCAAAAGGCAGACTGAGGAGCGGACAAAAATGCGACTGCAGAATTGGTCCGACGATGACGACGACAAGAAGGGTAAAGGTTCTCTTGAACTTGAAGGCGATTCGGACCGAGTAGCGCTGAGCGACGGCTGAGAGAAAGAAAGTCCACGGCGAATCTGTAGCTACAGCTGTGCACCTGCCACAGTGAAACGCCGCCTGCGCCAGCGGGCCAGTCGGCAGGCTCCAGAGGCACCATCGAGCAAGACTTTTGACAGAAATTAGAAAGGCCTCTGTGAAAATGTTTCACGAGTACCTTGTCCCGATGGCGTGCAGACTGCAGCGCCTAGAGTCTCGGTGACTGACTCGCTACGTTGACGCAGAGTTGGCGTCGCAGTGCGTTAGCCTGCCGAAAGCGCATCGGCTTGCCCGGCGCTCCGGTCCACCTTTTGAAAGGGCGACCTCCTTAAGCCATTTAGCGTCTGGCAGTCACTCGCTAGAGTGACCGCTTGGTGAGGTGGACCCTCAAACTTCGATTAGACACACGGGCCGCGTGCGAAATGCCCCGTCTGGTTTTCCGGAAGAAGCGCGAGTGACCTGTAGAATTCGTGCCTTTTTGCTGTGCACTGAGCAGATTACACGAGGTCGCTCGCGACCACTTAAAAAAGCGTGCTGACGCGTTGCCCCTTTAGCGTCGTTTCTCCTGCCTCATCTCTGCAGATCGGCGCATCCCGGTCTTTGTTTACTCTCACCCTTACATGCGATGCCATCAAATTCACTGTTGGCTCCAACGGTTGTCTGCTTTCGACTACCAAGGATGCGTAACTGCCTTAAAAGAAAACGTATTGAAAAGGCGCTACACGATTTCGCTGCACAAACGCATGCACTCCCTCATTGGAGTGCAGGCATGCATGCCTCGCCCATCTCACATGCGTTCACAGACACGAATAGGAACGGTTGTCAATAAACATGCAAATGGGATTCAGGCTTTTGGTGCATGATCAGCCTCCTATCACCATGGCTTAATTCTATGGTGTATGGAATCAAGTACTTTATGAATGTCGCCAAAGTTCTTTGACCGAGAATAACTAGCCAATAGAATTGAAAGAAGCTTTGTTTAAAGATGGCTTCCGGACGACATTTTTACGTCTCCTCTTGCTGAAGGATTGACACTTACAAATTGCTTCTCTAGCTAACTCAATTAAAAAATTCAAAACATTTGCGACTAGCTTAATATAGCTATCTATATTCATATTAACTAACTTACCGTTGGAAAACTGCTTCCACTGCTAAGTTAATTGCTGATAATTAGCCTCTATAATAGTACCTAATGTCTAGACGTCTAGTTAAACATATCTGGCACGAAATACCTCGTAGGCCCATCCCATACGAAGCGGTACAGGATCTTGAAAACAGGCACTCGTTGAAGTGACCATTCGGCAACGGATAACCATCCAGCTGACACTGAGCACCCATAGTAGAGCAACCTCAGCAGCGTCACAGCTAACACATGATGTCGGGATAATTAAAGTTCGCTTCACTGAACGTCCGCATGTGCCACCGCTAGGAAGAGGATCACCAACACGGGTCGTGGATACGGTGAATAAAACGGCTGGTCTCATATCCATTGGCACATGCCTCGGCCGCCCGAAGCTCGCGCAGTTCAAAGGTCAAGCTACCCGGAGCTCACGCAAAAGACGAAGCTCTTTCCTAATATCAGCTAGTGAGCTCTCGATGCGACGGCAGCCAGCGCGCCATGCAAGCTAAATTAGCTGGCTATTTTCTGAGTCCTCTCGCCAGCTGTTGATCCGTGAAGCTGAAAGAAAATGACGTATCTAAAATAAAGATAGAGAGTCTCTCAAGTTGACAAGGAAAGTCCCTCAAGCTGACGTGACGTAAGGAAACTTGATGCATTGATCTTACTCAAGCAGTGCATCAGCTTACAATGGACAGAAAGAGGAAGGAAGCCTACAGAGTCGTACCCCGGCCAGTCAAGCCAATCTTCAAACGCGTGCTGCGATTGGCTGTAAGATAATAATGCCTAGAGCCAGCCATTTAGTCAATAGTGCGACGGCCGCCGCTATGAGAAGAACCAGTAAAGCTCGCGACCGAGGGTGACTTGAGCAGGTGAGCCTGCTAGCAAATAAAGTGGCTATAAAACTGATACATTTCCTTCTGATTGGGAAGACATTCGATCGGCATGACAGGATTATTCTCAAAACTTCCTTTTTTCTGAGCTACTTGCCAATTTATTAATGTCAGACTGGCCTCACATGCAGTGACATAGGTAGGAAAAACTCCGAGCTCTCTCTTTCTCTCCCTACCCCCTCTCTCTGTCTCTCTCTCTCTCTCTCCCTCTCCCTCTGACTCTGTCTCTCTCTCTCTCTTTCTCTCTCTCTATCTCTATCTATCTATCTATATCTCTAAGCGACCTTAAATACTTCACAACGCTTGTCCTTAGTTAGCCGATTTCGGCTTCAATGAAATATCTTACAAACTCTATTGCGAGCTCTTAGAAAAAATTGCACTATTGCAACATGCTGGTAGGTTATATGCTGCTGGTACAGACCAGACCTTATTTTCGTACTCTCGCCCGTGTCCGAAAAATACAACCTGCGTTCTCTGTGATCAGCACTATTGGGTATGCCGTCTACAAATTCCAAATTTTTTATCGACCATAGATATAAGCACCACGATGCCGTTTGCACTCTGCAGCTGCACAGTTTTCCTAAGCGGTTTAAATCTCTGGTAGTCAGACTCAGTGAAATTAGCGGAGCCATTTAACGTAAAAGCTATCAATAACCCCTTTTTTAAAATGTAATATATAGAATAGACTAAATAAGTTATTCGTTTTTTTGTACGGAATTGTTCTCAATCTCTTTCATTTTTCTCATTTCGTCCTTTTGTGGTGCTATGTTGTGGGAAAACTAAAGATTGCTTATCGACAAGAAAATCGACTAGAAATAAGAAAATCCTATCATGATGGGAACTTCTTTTAATTCTATTATTAAACTGACTTTTATAATTTGGTCCCTAGTTTTAGTCATTTTCTGCTCGTGACTATTATTTGGTTTTGCTCTAGAATTCACTAAGCCTCATAACCTGTAAGCAATCTTGGCACTGGATGCATATAAAGGATTCTACCAAGCGATCCGAATAAAGATCTTGCCCTGAGTTATCAGTTGAGGGGGCTCAAGCCCCCTCGGGTGAGGGACCTGTAGCTCCCTTTGGGATGTGTATGGCTGTAATGTGATTTCTTTCGAATTTTTTCTTCTGCGTAGGTTGAGATATTCACTTTCGCCAGCAAGCCTGCCGAACTAATGACTATGCGAACTAAAACGACAACCCTCTATTGTCGCAACCCGGTATAGCCACTATTAACAATTGGATATGGAAATAATCGACGGCCGTACAGTTTTATGGGTATTTATGCGTCTTAAACGCGTGTAATAGTTAAATTCAGATGAATGTGTGCCGACAAAAGCACGAGGCAACTGCTACATGTGGGCTCATTTGCAATAGAGAGCTGTACCAAGCTAGCCGCAACGGATGATCGATTTCTCCACGAGACTCGTAGCCATTAGCGGCGTAGGCATAGAGAAAGAGGCCCAGAAAGGGTCCTTGACCTCTCGGCCCTCTCCAGGATTGACTAGATGGGGCGTATCAGGAACCTTGGCTGCTTCCATTCCATCCGCTCTTTCCTTTTCCTGTGATTGGCTGCCTTAGGAAATGACTGCCGACTGTCTGAGGCTGCCAATCAGAGGCTCACCACCTCTTATTTCACCAACGTAATATTATTGACTCACCCCGCATTAACTCACTCCGAAAATGGCCTGCCACTACATAGGGATAGTCTACTCACGTCCTTTTAGCTTTCTCGCTGTTAGGCTGCGGCGGTTTTACCTTTAAGCGGCACACTCCTTCGGGCTAACGTTAAAGCGCAGTCCATGTGCAGAGCCTAGTCGCTAACTCGCCCAGGTTCCTGCTTCATCATCCCACATGAGTCGAGTACCAGTGAAAGCTTCTTCTGGGTGAAAAATAGTAACGTATGGAAATTACTATATCAATACCGCCTTAAAAAACTTACTAGTAGATGCAGCCAGTGCGATGCAGACTCGGAATTTCGATAAATGCTTGTGCAGGGTATTTCTTTTGACGGGTATTTTGCCTTACAACCGCATCATAAGGCTACCTAGAGATAAAACTTTGGAACGAGTTTGTCGATATATCATAACGGCATTATATTTCTTTAAATTTTCTGATTTCCCAATTTACTTAGACTTAGCAAACGTGGGGGTCTTACAAAGGCATTTCAGCAGACGCATCGGATCCAGTGAGTTAAGTCCCTCAAATGAGACCGGCACGTTCTTGCCGTGACTCACCATCATTAAACATTATTATATGCAAGGAATATTCTATGATTCAATTAAGTTGTTAGTCCTCTCTCTGGCTTGGCGCAAAGTCATATCTCGACGCATATATGCGCGTCGCTAGGACATGCCGGAAATACAAGCGAGTCTTAGCCTTGACCGGAGCCGGATACCAGCCGAAGGTCAATGTCGTTGGCTGTGGCCGGCGTGTTTCTCCTTACCCCTCGAGGAGCTAATGGAGCTGCTACCAAAAAGCCATGCCCAGTTCGCTGACGCAAGCTACTGGGATGATTTCTTTAGAAAAAGGGGACGGAAAGCTTTTGAGTGGTAAGGAGTTTTGATGCAAGCATACACGCGGCTGCTTGCAGTTTATTGTGGGAGATTTTCCGAGGAGGGATGAAGGCCTCTTGCTAACGTACTTTGATTGGACATTTAGCGAATTGCCATCTTCTGACTCCAAACGAAGCATTTTGCACGTGTAATTTTGTGCTCTCGGTAGCCATTTTGGCTATTTGGCCAGCTGGTCGTATGGTCTGCTTGCTGAGACTCTGCTAGAGCCCTCGTACGCGGCCCCTCAAACGGAGAATAGGTGAGGCCGGATGTGTAAGGTACCAAGTGTAATTCACAAAGCCCGTCGAGGTACTCTCAATCCGAGGTGGTCTAGGTAACGACAGGCCATGGTTTGAGGAAGTTAATAGAAAAATCTCAGCCAGTGGAGAAAAAGACCACTTCCCCCACACAATCAGTGGAGACATCCACAGAGCGAGATAGAGAGCGAGAGCAAGATAGAGAGCGAGAGCAAGATAGAGAGCGAGAGCAAGATAGAGAGCGAGAGCAAGATAGAGAGCGAGAGCAAGATAGAGAGCGAGAGCAAGATAGAGAGCGAGAGAAAGATAGAGAGCGAGAAAGAGAGAGAGAGAGAGAGAGAAGAAGAGAGTGCGAGAGAGAGAGAGCTCAACATACGACAGACGTGGATAAAAGATCAGCCATAACGCTTGAGTAACCCCTGCCTCGAAGTTACCCCCAGAGATGTTGCTTTGGGTCGGCACTTATCACCTTTTAGTGACACAGCACACTGGCGCACAGCACGAGGGAGCGGCTGATGAGCGCCATGGCTTGCCTGCTGGAAACCTGGAAGAATCAGCTGCCACTAAGCGTTGATAGTCTGAACTTGAAGTAGGGTGTATTCGAATGACGCCGGCAGCACTGTCTCAGTGCAGAGACCGCAAGTGCCCTTACGAGACTCGGAAACAGCAACCGCAGGGCTTGCCTTGACCTGTCTGTGGCTGACCGATTCTGTGCTAGTCTGTTTATTGCAGTATGCCTTATCAAACTGTCCTGTTCTTTGGCTTACCATGTTTGTGGAGTTACAAATTGAGTGTAAAGTTTATCTAACTGTGAATTTTCTATTCATCATCGTTTTCCGTGAACTTACAAGAAATTTATGGGGTCGATTTTGATTTTTTGCAAGTGCGTTTTGACTGTTTTCTCTCAGCTGTGATTCGTCTCAGTCATCGGAAAAAATAATTTACTTTTGAACACTGGCGTTGTCTTTAGTTGTAGCAAATCGTTTTTACTGCAGCTCCTTTTCTTGAAACCATGTCTCGGTAGCTTAAGGAAAAACAGTTAATGTCTTGTTCATTCAATAAACCTTCAGCTGCCTGTTGTTAAGTAAAGGTTTATATTTTCTAGATTGTGATAACGAGAAATTGCCTGTGCCAGCAGGTATGCTTTGTTACAGTTAATTTAATTTATCTTTATCTTATACTGCCTAACAAAGAGCACAATTTTATACATATGTATTGAGTTTTGTTATGGAACGCTGAAATTCTAATGTGGGTCATCTATGTGCCATCGTGGGCCAGCAACCTGCATGTAACTAGATGAGTAAGAGAGCAATTTAGTAGTGAGCAATGCAGTACAGGATGGCTGCTACGGAAGTTCCAGAATCGACTGCTGCAGAAAAGTATAATACAGTGGCCCAAGAGTTTTTTGTTAATGCAAGTTTCAGTGTGGGATCCACAGATCCCAGAAATAGGTCACCGGCAATCTTCCCGCTAGCAGGAACAAGGAGGCTTATACTGCACGGATACCTCAGCTTGGTAAGAAGCAGCTAAATCGACGGGCCTTGAAAGTCAGAGACAGATTTATTGCTTGTTTCTGCAGTTTGGCAGAAAACTGCTGAGCTTCTTTAGTAATGGCCACTTCGGCCTCGGGTGAATTTTATTGTATTCAAAGATCAGTGATTGATCGACGTGCTTTGTGGTCACTTCACTTAATTTTGATGGTCCGTCGGGTTATTAAGGTGTATATGGATCACTATTCGTATGTATGTACTAGCAGTTGATTCTCTCATATGATTTAAGTGCTAATACATGCATTGAAGGGCCAGCCTTTAACTCCTGATACTTAAAAATATATGAGTCATTTGTATAGCAGCCTAAGAGAACTTAATTTCTATTCAGGGGCTTATTCAGCCCTCAACCTTGGTCATCGTCTGCCTCACCCTGACCTTGGTCGGGGCAAGCATCTTAACCACTGGACCAAACCAGTTTGGAAACTACTGGTAACTCATTCTTTTCCTTATCCTGAACTATTATCTACTACGATCACACAGGGCGATTCCATATCCTGTTTAATATTGCAACCCACACGATATCTCATAGTAGCATGCACGCAGACACACACATATACATTAACAATTATACACCTTTGTTACTGTGAGTGATTTGGTTGGCAGCCTGAATTTCTTGCAAATGCATTTCCTGTAGAACCGTTGGCCCCAAGCTATCATGTCTACCAATAGAAATTTCTTTAAATGAGCATTTCTTGTCCATGTCGAATGTTTGTAGTGCATTGGCAACACGGCTCTCAGTGATGTTCATCCCATGAATTCTTTACCTGAGTCACGACCTCTTGCAGGCTGGTGTCCACAAAGTCTGCACGCCTAGTTCTCTTCATTCTATTTTCAATGTAGTTGTTGATTTCCGTGTGAATAATGTCTTTGGATATCGTGTTTATTGCAATATCAAAAGTCTTGAGATAGGCAGTCATTTATACAGGAATTATTTTTAATCTATTCTTCTGTCTGCAAGAAAGTTCTTCACGTTGTTATCTCATATTGCAGAGTGCTGGCTTAATCCCAGACTAGCAATCCTCTGTGGCCACCTTGCTAAACAAGGGCAAGTGGCAGCATTCAAATGGCCCACCTCCTTAGCACACTTGTGTGCACTGGGCGTTCATGGTTTTAAGAATGTAAATGTCCGAAACACATTCAATCTTATCTTTTTTGTCGTTGTGATGATTAGAGGTGGGGCTTTCTTTCCATCCCCAATAGTTGCCAAAATCCAGGTAACACCGTGCACTATGATAACCAGTCGAGGGAAGGTAGATTGACGAGGCACCCATTTAATCAAATAGATTTTGAGATCACTGGAACTCTGTTATTTCATCCATAGCAATCATGCTGGAGAGTCAGTATTTAGAAGATATAGAATTTGGAAAATTTGGTGCCATCAACAGTGGATTTGAATTCAGCTGCACGTTCAGTATTTTCAATATCTTCCAGCTTAAACAGTGTTGCCGATCTTCTTTGAGACTATTTTTATTGCTGAAGGAAGCCATCTAGCCAGGCTTGCGAGGATTTAAATTTTTCTGTGAATATTTCTTTTGTGTTATTGCAAAGGCAATGCTTAAAATCAACCTTTCACACAACCAAAACCTTTACTCTCTTGTCAGCAATTCATTCACAGACGATGTCTTCTAGCTCAGGAGAGTATGGTTTTTCCTGATCAACACTTGCATTTCTAAGCATTTACCTCGTTCACTGGTTGACTGAGGGTAGCATACTCTTGCCAGTTTCATGCCTTTTGGGAGATCTAAGTTATTCTCTTTGCAGAAAGCCGTAAGATTCTTATCCCGACTGTCCTGCACTGTTCTTATTTGTATGTGATTGAATAGCTTTTTTTTAGCACGTAATAATTATAATAATGATGATACACTTGATAAAGCACTCTCAGAGAACAATCTCTTTCTAGGCGCTTTACATTTGCTGCAAAGGAAACACAACCGAATGTTGAGTGTTATCATGCTTGATAAACAACATGAATAACTTGATTAGGGGTGACATGCACAGGGTCATCATGCAAGTATGGTTACTATCATCTTGAAGGGTGACAGTATTATTCCCTAAATCTACAATTAAATCAAGTGTTAAGCCATTGGTGCCAATTTTCCTGCTGATGGCTCAATTCGTCCTCGATCTGTGCACATCTTTATACAAATGCCATGGGAGATATCTGGATTGATCGCATCCCTCCTTAACTAGGGCTTATGTTTGGGGCAAGGCTTACAAAGCATGTCTCAGGATGTCCATGTTTGTGCTTGCACAACTGAGCCTGCTGCTGGGCTGGCTACCAAGGACACCTCTTCGGATATTGAACCGTTACAAAAAATGTTGACATGTACAACGTTACCGCCAACTGCCAATGTGTTCCTCCACATAGTACGGTGTTGAAATGTATAGGTTTTACCTGAAATCTGATGGAACAATTGAAGCCATTAAGTTCCACGACACTAGCCTGTTATTTCTAGTGCTGAGATTAGCTATGCATCGGAATACTTATGGAGCCAACCTCTTGGACTGCTCTTGAACGTACTTGCTACCAAATGCTTAGTTTTGCTTGATGTATGCCGCAGTATCAGAAGTAGCATCTTGCTTCACTTGCGGCTGACTATTTATTGACTGCTCAATATAGGTATGGAGAATTTAACCAGCTGAGCTTGCTGCTGCACACTTATATCAAGGTGACCGACTTGATACTGATACCCGGCTGTGGTAACTCGGAGCTTGGAGCCGACTTGTATGATCACTCTTATACTAATATAACAAGTGTCGATATCAGCGATGTCGTCGTACGGGAAATGAACTCACAAAACTCGGTGGCTCGGCCACAGATGAAATTTATGTGTATGGATGTCACAAAGGTAAGTTGTTCAGCACTGTCTTGCCTGTTGATTTGCTGAACCTGCCTTATGTTGTGCAACCTTCTGCTCTGTTAGTGCCTGTTCATTTGTCTATCTTGCCCTCAATTTCTTTTTATTGGGTTTATGGTCGGTGTGTCACCCAGAACTGTTGCCGCTAATGATCTTCAAATTTGACCCTAAAACATCCCTTATTTAGGCGCCTACTTTCTTTAGAAAGCCGGACATGGTTTTTCCGGGTGACCACTCTTGCTGCTGACAGGCTGCTTGGGATCCAGCTTGCACAGTGGCTTTTGTATTATCTCTACTATTGAGTTCTGTAGGCATGCCTTGTTCGCCTTCTCAGTTAGACGAACTGTCGCATGTGATATCACTGTCTGGCACTGACTGGCATTTGTGCTGCAATATCCTACTGGCAGCAGGCAGTCATTGATGCCTGTCTCTAACCACCACACAGTGTGCAACCTTGGCATGTGAAGGTCAGCCCAGAAATTGGAAAGGCTGACTCTGATAATTGGCTCTGCCAGCATATCTCCGGTTGAATCAGCTCGAAATCTAGGTATGTTCCAAAATGACCCCTCACTAGACGACCATATCAGCTCCACAGTCAAGTCTGCCTACTTTCAGCTACATAGCATTGCTAAAATTTGGGCTTGTTTAAATAAGGATACCACGTCTAAGTTGGTCCATGCATTAGTGACATCCCTTCTTGACTTCTGTAACTCACTGCTTGCTGGCCTACCGGCATGTGCAATCAGGCGATTACAGATGGTGCAAAGCTCCACAGCTAGGCTTGTCTGTCGTGAGCCTCGCAGTTGCCACATCACACCACTTCTCGCCGACCTGCACTGGCTACCGGTCAAGCAATGGATCGACTTCAAGGTCTTGTCGCTCACTTTTAGGTCACTTCACTCTTTGGCTCCAGCCTATCTCTCAGATCTACTCCCCCACCAGGCCAAGCATCGTACCACCTGCTTTTTGGCATCCAACAGTTTACCAATGCTGGTTTGGTCTAGCGGTTAAGGTGCTCGCCCCGACCAAGGCCTAGCTGAGGTCGTGGGCTCGAGCCCCGATGCATTTGTGAAGCGCCTGAATAGAGATTAAGTTCTCATGGGGCGCTATACAAATGAATATATATATATATATATATATATATATATATATATATATATATATATATATATATATATATATATATATATATATATATATATATATATATACCAATACCTTGCACAAACCTCAGATCCTTTGGCAACCATGCATTTAGTTTGTATGCTCCCAAAGCTAGGAACTCCCTCCCGACATGCGTCAGAACATCCCCTGACTTGACCACATTTAAAAAGAACTTAAAAACACCTATTTAGGACAGCATTTGGTGGGTCCCTGTGATTCGTCCTTAATGTGTTCATGTGCTTATGCTTGCTGACACTGTGCATGCTGCCACTAACCACATTTGCATGCTGACCCTGTGCATGTCACCTCTAACCATGTTATTTATGTTATGAAGCATGATATTATTCACCATTCAATCGCGATTCCCTTAGCAGCAAATGTGAGCGCCTAGAAAGATTGAGATTGAGTTCTTTGAGGGCGCTTTATCAAGTGCATTATTATTATTAACCCATTTTGAGTCTGCAGCATTGGCAATATACCGAGCATGAGACGCTTATAGTGAGATCATTGCTCTTAAGATGTTGTATTGTGGTCCTGCCAAACGTCGATTTAAAATATTTAGAGGAAGACCTATGCAATTGTTCCATTTGGTTAGATAAGACGATCTGTAAAATATGTTTTTTATAAGAGAATTCTGCAACGCCCACTTTTCAGCTAAAGCTGTATGCTCTGTATGTCTTTAAAAGCAGCCACAATTTTTTCGAAGCCGATACCTCTTACCAGTGGCGCTCCATCATTTGAAACAGGTCTTGTTTATACTGTTTGATCAGAGTTACATCCTCCAAAATATCTTTTATAGCGCAATGCCCCATTTAGCAGAGTCGGTTATTACTTTAATGGACCCCACAATAGCAGAGCCTTGACTTGGTTTTAGCTTGCTAGCCCGTATCTGTGATCCTAGATTTAAAACAACAGAGGCAACTCCAGAATATAAACGAATGTGAAAATATGTTATCAGACTGTTTTCTAATCAGTTAAAGAAAAACAAGTAAGACAACGGCTCAGACCTTTTATTCAGATATGTATCCATGGCATGTCAGTTATCGATAAAAGAAGATCCGACCAAATCCCTAGAAAAGTACCACAGGCGTTAAGCAAATATACGGTTTGCTGCACTGGTAGCTTTCTGCTCATAGTAAAGCAAAGATCAGTTGACTCAGCTCATTTATATTGCAGCAAAAGAGCCTTAGGAGTTTAATATTAGCTTGTAACTAACAATCAAGTATTGATTGCTGGAGGACTTGAACCCCACGACTGAATTGTGAAGTGAATGTGAAAGTGAAAGTGAACCTTACCACTCTGCCAAGACTCAGCAATGGTGCATTGTAAGGGTTTTGATTGATTGACTGCCGGCCATAGGGGATTGGTCGGACAATGCATTTGGCATACTCACCCTATATGTCGAGTAAAAAAAGGCATAAAAAAAAGACCTAAATGCACGACTTGCCCTGCTCTTTCATTTTCTCTTTCACACTATCTGCTGCTTTTCTCTTGTTATGATGATCCGGTGGATACTTAGAGAATAGTTCTTTTGTGCAGCATACATTTTGTATGCCTTGCTCGGCTTTTGATTCTGACGTGGATATTAACGAGAGGCATTTGCAAATGATGTAACAGCACTCCTGAATCGACTTTTCTGATCCTTTGACAAACCTCTTCTCTCATTATGTGTCACTCCATATTTCTTGGCCTGCTTGTGATCTACCATAGCTATTTTTCCTCCTTTGTGTTTTCCTTCTGTGATGGCAAAGTACCTTGATGTAGCGGTTTCTGAAATGAGAAGACCATCATATGCTAAAACTTAACACGTCTGTCTGAGAAGCGATAGTTGTGTTCGGCGTACGCTTTTCACCCAATAGGAATGCTAAGAGAGTTGCAAAGGTGTGGCACGAATATGTACCCTCGTCGATTAGAAGCATTTACTACCGTAAGAGATTGTGGATCCTGCTTCTATAGAAGCGACGAAGTTGCAATCATTAAATGTATTGTGCGTGCCTGTTTGATTTATATTGATGAAATCTTACAATGTATGCTGTACATTCAAGGCCCGAGATGATTTAGCCATTCGATGGTTTTGTTTGCCCATGACTTGGACGGTAAGGGCATAAAGCTGAAGATTACTAACGTATAGCTTGAAGTGCTGATTGCAGCAAGCTGAACTTGCTGAAAGTCCGTGCCATTGCGATTTTAAACTGAATTGGCACCATTTTCAGGACATCTTAGGCATGTGGCCCTCCTGTTCAAATCCCAGCACACAATAGAATATCCTATTATACAGTGCTGGCACAAAAATTGTGTGCATCGTAGGAATGAGCGCACCTCTGAAACATTCCAGATTTTTATTACAAATCCAAGGTCTAGCCGTTCTGCTACAAGGTAGTAATAATGTGAGGCAATTAATGTCACAAATTGTGCATGCTGCCACCTTTGTCAGCCTACTAGGTGTTGAAAACTTGCAAAATTAACTTATCGCAGTCTCTTGTGGTTTTAGAGTGGTTGCAGTTTTTGTATAATAATTTTGTGTAGCCTCTCCAGAACACGGCAACTAAGAACTTTACAATGTAAAGTACCCTCTCTCGAAAAATGTATCTTACTGACTGTATCTGCAGCTTCATGGAATGGTCAAGAGTTTGGACATATGGTTTTATGTATGGTCAGACGTCGGCCAAACATGGTTCTATAGTATGCAAAAATCAATGGTGCAGTTAAAGCAAGAGACTAGCCATCTACATTTCCTGGTGTAGGAGAAGTCGTTAAATTGAAAAAAATGCTTAAGAATCTTTGCGAACACCTGAGACACCAAAACCGTCGTTGTGTGCATGTCATAAAATTTTTTCGTTGAGACGGTAAGAAGTTAATTCAGTTTAGTACATGCATTTGGCAAAGTGAGAGTTATGACCCAAAAAGCAATTTTGAAAGACTGATTAAGTTCCTGGTTGATCAGAAAAAGCTGTTAGGGTTTTTTTCCCATCCAGTAATGGATTTCATGCATGGTTTCATGCTGTCAGGCCAGCGATTGTGCATGCTCAAAAAAGCATGCTTCAAGCCGATGACCATTGCTGAGAAAATGCCCGACATGGTGATTGGATACATTGTTAAAGAAGGGAATACTTGGTGCATCTATTAAATCTATGCAGTGGTCAGAAGAGGTGTTGCACAATGATGTACTTCGAAAATGATGAATATATCGGCAATCAGAAATAGCCCTGGCACTACAAAAACAGTTATTTAACTTGTTTTGTATCGGGTAAGAAATAAAGGTGGTAGCATGCAGATTGGTTACAAATGTTGCTAATTCCTGCGAATCCTTTTGTTTTACGGGCATTTCTTGGCCAGCAGTCCATAAAACACTGTACTAGTGGAGGTGCTATATTGATCCATAATGTGCATTAAGTTTGTGTAATGTATCTCCGTCTGTAGCTCCACAAAGTCATAAAGACCATGTGGGTGTTACGCAGGAGAGTTTTGTATAGCGCACTCACAGCCTAAGCGGCTTTCGGTACGAATTCGGTAGCCAGCAGACTTCGTCTCACGTAACAAAGGAGTGGGAAGCATAGCAGAGTCAGGAGAGCAGTTAAGGTAGTGAGTAGCGTGGAAGTAGCAGCTCAGGAACACTGAAAAGGATGAACAATTCTGGGTGTTACAAATTCTACCGGAAATATTACCGAAAAGTAGAATTAGCATGAAGAAGCAGTATTTTTTTTAAATAATAGGTTCTGTCCCTCGATTTGCTGACCAGGTGTGAAAGACATTTGAAATGTTTTCAGTTTGGCGGTTTCAAGCAGGCTCGAAAGCAGATATTTTTTTAGGGCAAACCGTTTGAGTACTATCAAAATACAGTTCTATCAGATCACGGCTAAATAGTTTTTCTTGATTTGCTATGTACCCTCTTCTTGAAAACCTAAACAATTGTGTCGGCACAGGAATGGTGAAGGTTTGGCATTCGGTTTGTGCATGTGCAACCATAGGCCAGACACAATTCGAGACTATGCAAATAGTTGAGGGTACAGGGAGTTAAAGCGAGAAATCACCCAACTCCTGTTTTTGATGGAGAAGCAGCAGATAGGAGCAGCCGGCGCCAGCAGCAGATAGTGAAGCATCAGCCAGCCACAGCAGTGTCAAATTGGAGTGAGCACTAAATTATTGAGTTACTTTGCCACATGTCTGCCCAGTGTCTGGCAGACATATGGCAACCAAATGTCTGCTTCTGATATCTGGAGGCAGCCGGTTAGGGTGATGCATCATATCGTGTCTGCTGGCATTTGAGCACAAAGCAAGGAGTGCTCGGCCGTGAGATTCTGAGCAGGTCTTGCCGACAACTGCTCGAGGCCGGAGAAATTGGTACAATCGATTGTCTGCAGCAGTCAGCAGTGACTTGGGTCGGGTAGCACCCTCGACTGGTCGCTTGCCATCCGAGCATATCGTGGTAGCGAAACTGCTTACTTTGATTATTTGTTTATTTGCTGCACAGCCGGCCGTGCTGTTTCTATTACATTCGGTATTATGCATATACGTGTCTCAATATAGAGCTTATTAGCAGTGTGTTGGCTGTTTTGCAAGGCTAGGCACTTGTAACACTTGTGTATGATTGATTGCCTTTCGTGTATGTTTGCAGCAGTGAACTTATTTTCTGCTGGTTTTGGCATGGCAGGAAATCTTCACGTGTTATCCCACGTCTGACATTACAGCAGGGGTCGTGGGTGGGGACGGCCATCAATTTTTTCCTGCATCAGCAGTGTAAACGCCCTAACTAGGAGGAAAGTTGGCATTGGTTCTGAGGAAATTGATAGTATGTGAGTGCAGCTTCTGTGTCACTGACTCTAGCCCGATGGCGGGAGGGGAGGGTTAACCTAAGTTTGTTCACCACAATTGATCCTAACCATAGCTGGGCAGCCTGCAGCGCCAACATGGCACTTGGTGCAAGAAACAATATAAAGGAAGCTCCAAAGAATGTTGTCACCTGACAGTTAGTCAGTCACCTGTCACCATTGATAACAATTTCTGCTCGCTACAAAATCACAGCTTTGCGAGGAAATAAAATGTAAATATTTGCCTGGTCGGTCGTCATGTTAGCCTATGAAATGTGCATACCAAGACCTTGTGGTTTTGCATGGAAAGTGACAACTTGTGAAAGTCTTGCAGCCCATGAGGTTGCGTTATTCATTCTTATAAAAATATTTTAGTGTAGGTGATAGTGCTGCCGAACTACGTTCATCCAACCGGCCGGCTGCTAAACCAATCAAAGCTTGAACTGCACCTCCCCCATCCATAGATCTCTTCAAGGCCAAGCCTGACAGAATCCTTGCATAAACCTAGAAAATATCTTGCCAAGTTAGCTGGTGGGCCGACAGCAAATCCTGTCAACTAAAGCAAGCAGGTGACGTCGCAACCCCAAATAACGAGGAGCTTTTTCACAGCTGTTGTTTTTGCTCTATGTATTTCTGTTTTGCTGCAGCTGTGTCTTAGCTCCTAAAAGCTGCTTCGAAGTTTTAAAAGGACAAGAAAAATGGTTTTCGGTCCCTAGAGTGCTGGCCTAGTGTGCTCGTGCACACACACACACACACACACACACACACACACACACACACACACACACACACACACACACACACACACACACACACACACACACACAACGTCCGTGATTACAATTGAAACTTGTAATGTAATGTAATGTATCTCCGTCAGTAACTCCACAAAGTCATAAGGACCATGTGGGTGTTACGCAGGAGAGTTTTGTATAGCGCACTCACAGCCTAAGCGGCTTTCGGCACGCATTCGGTAGCCAACAGACTTCGTCTCACGCAACAAAGAGAAAGTGGGAAGCATAGCAGAGTTAGGAGAGCAGTTGAGGTAGTGAGTAGCATAGAAGTAGCAGTTCAGGACCGCTGATAAAGATGTGCCATAGTCGGCAGTTGGAGAGTAGATGTCGTTGGTGTTATTGTTCAAAATGCTCAAGGTTATGACAGGATTTGTTGATTTTTTTCTGTTGATATGGCCGAGTGTATAGTAGCTGGCTTATAATCTTACATGAAAGTTGCATGGCATTTCGGAACGTGACTTGGATGCATTAGACTGGGCAGGGATGCTCGTAATATAGTGCAAGGTTAGCAGGCAGATCTAAGACTACCCGGCCCTGAGCTGTTTGTTTGTTGGGACCCCTGATCCTTAAAAGCACTATCCGGTCTTTGTAGATGAGCTTTACTGATGAGATGTTCAACGTCGTCCTCGACAAGGGTACATTGGATGCTCTGATGCCTGACGGCTCAGAACAGTCACAGTCGACTGCTGACTCTGTGCTGGCTGAAGTATTTCGGGTGCTTCGCCCTGCCGGACGATACATATGTGTCACACTCGCCCAACATCACGTGATCGCTCACCTCCTCCGTTTTTTTGAAAGCAAGTACGAAACTGGTACAAAGCTGAAGCAGTGGTACCTGTTTTTGGTCGCACTGCATTGCCTGCAAATCGCTTGTGATGCAAGTAACACCACTGACTGCCCAAAAGCGCTATTTCTTTGGCAGCAGCAATGGCACCTGCCATGGCCGATCTTGTCCTAGGTGTACTCCTGTTAAATTGCTGTGTCGTGTGTGTGTGTGTGTGCGTGCATGTGTGAATGTGTGTGTGTCTGTATGCAGGTGATTGTGTTGTTGATTCTTCTTCAAGCAAAAAGAGAAGCAAATCATGAATTAATGCTGGCAACATGGGTATATGCGACAAGATGCTTGCTTCTTGTAACTCTATTTTAGGTGGTGGTGGTGTTCTTGTTTAGTTAAGGGCAGCTAAATAAAAAAAAATCCTACCTACCATAAGCCTTCTTGGTGCAGACAATGTGGATGATATTGATGATAAATTTTAGGGTTTTGATATAATCCTGCTAACCATTCGATCGTGCTTCCTTTGCAGCAAATGTAAAGTATCTAGAAAGAGATTGAGTTCTCTGAGGGTGCTAGATCAAATGTATTATTAGTATTATTATTATTGTAAGTGTGTATGCATATGTGTGATCTGTCATACTAGGAGGATGCATTTTGGGTTCTCTTCATCAGTAGCAGCTGATATGCTAATTTAAAGCTTCAGCAAGGTCATGTTTACTTTGGTCGTAGTTTTTGAAGGTCACTCATCGGCTGTGGACAAACGACCCACTCGGTTGGGGGGTCTTGTTAGCTCTGTGCTAGCTGGTGGGGCACATGCTGCTTTCTAGTTGTGCTGTTTTATGAATTTTTCATTTATATGACTTGTGGCTCTGTCTTGATTTGACTCGTAGATGGTGGCTCGTAAAGCTATTACGTGTTGTTCCAATTGAGTAAAGTGAGCATACAGAAATTTGGTCGGATGTTGCCTTCTTTCTAGAAAACTATGGCAGGAATCGTATCTTTTTCCATATTGGCTGGGTGTAACCCTTTCGGAGCCATCAGGGGTGTACCGAACCTTCAAGTCGATGAGCTGCTTTATTGGTACGATAGATCTGATATGTTGGCTCGAGACAAAGAATGAACGGACCTAAAAGTGAGTGACAAAACCTTGAAGTCGATGCAGTGCTTGACTAGGACCCAGTACAGGTCGCCGAGAAGTGGTGTGATGGGCCAACTACGATGCTCATGACAGACAAGCATAGCGCCAGAGGTTTTTGCTAACAGCCCCACTGATTTGTCCCAGTGGTTAAGGCACTTGCCCCGACCAAGGTCTGGCCGAGGTCGCGGGCTCGAGCCCTGAGGCCTATGTGGGGCGCCTGAATGGACATTAAGTTCTCTTAGGGCGCTATGTAAATGAATTAAATTAAATATGCAAATGAATTTAATTTTTAAATGTACATGCCGGCACCCACACAAGATCAACTGCTAGGAAGACAGATACATTGGCAGACAGCTAAGTGGTCGGCATGCAAGTCCAAAGTTTATTTTGCAACTGGAATGTTTGGGGTCTCACAAATAACTGTGATACAGCTGCCATTTCCACAAAAACTTTGAGAGCTGGTTTTAATTCCGAATTATAGAGAACGAGAACAGTATGCAAAGTTTACCCACCAAACGTAATGGGATTTCCCTTCTGCATTTTTAGGCTATGACCTCTGATGGCCCTGCCCAAATGGCAGTTCTGAGCAGTCAAACTGTGATACAATTGCCATTTCAAAAAAAAAAGCATTGCGAAATTGTGGTTTTGATTGCAAATTATAACAAGCAATCATCCTGTGTAACCCACCAAGTTTCATGCGATTATGCTTTCGCGATCTCATGCTATAACCCCCAATGGCTCGGACCGGCGAGCCTCCCTACATATTCTAATGGCGATACAGCTGCCATTTCCACACCAGGCATCGAAAAACTGGTTTTGATTCCACAGTATAGAAAACCGAGTTCAGGGTTCACCCTCAAAATTTCATGCGACTGAGCACAGGCATTTTTACTCAATGGCCTCACATGGTCCGGGCCAGCCAACCTGCATACATATTCCAACTGCTATGCAGGTGCCATTTCACAATTTGAGGAACTTTGATTTTGATTCCATGTTAGAGGAAAGAGTGTTTCGGGTTGATCCACAAAATGTTGCTCAATCGCCCATGCTCATTCTCATGTTATAGCCTGAGATGGCCCGGACCAGCCAGCCTCCCTAAATATTCAAACTGCAATACAGCCGCCATTCCTACCAAAAGATGTTGTAATACTGTGGTTCGATTCCACATCAAATATGTGTTTATGGTACCTTTCGAAAGACAAATATGTTAAAACTGGGATCGGAAGTTCTGATTCTGATGACTTCCACGTGAAAGAAAATTGGTTATGCCAACCACATCTAAACCGGATGTAAACAGAAGCAACAATTCTACAAATAAAAAATGTACCAATCTCTGCATCATATGCAACTTGTATCCCAACTTGTCGAACTTTGGTAGATTGCTATAGATGCTTGAAGCTTGTTAAGGTGCATACATGTGACTTTTATACAGCTTCATTTCCAGGGTTGGTTGGTGCCTTGTAAATTAAATAAATCAACAAATATTTCACGTATCGGAATCAAATTTGAAATGCGAGTTCAGCTCTGCTTTTTCGACCCTAGTTTTTAATATTTTTGATTTCGGTTTGATACATTTGGCTGTAAACGTTATTAAACGTCCTGGAGCTTAATTTTCCGTAATCGTGGGCATATAGAACCAATTGCATCAAACCGAAATCAAAAATGATAAAAACTAGGGTAAAAAGCGAAGCTGAACTCACATTTAAAATTTCACTCTAATACGTGAAATATTAGTCGAGTTATTTAATTTACAAGGCACCAACCAACCCTGGAAATGAAGCTGTATTAAAGTCACATGTATGCACCTCAACAAGCTTCAATCATCTATCGCGATCTACCAAGGTTCGACAAGTTGGGGTACTAGTCGCATATGATGCAGAGATCGGTAAATTTGTAATTGTAGATCTGTTGCTTGTGGTTTACATCCATTTTTGGCGTGGTTTGCATAAACAATTTTTCCTTTCATGCGGAAGTCGTCAGAACTTCCGATCCCAGTTCTAACATGTTTGTCTTTCGGAAGGTACCATAAACACATTCGATTGTCGGGCAAATGCTATAGGTATTTTCTTGACTTCCCCTCCCCCCCTCCCGAAGCTGCACGATGCCTATTGTGTAATGGGCAGCTGTATCGCAGTTCGATAATCTAGCGCGGCTGGCTGTGGAGTTACAGATGGAGATGCATTATATTACATCACTTTTTAGTTCAGTCAATCAGATTGCTTTAGTCTATTCAAGTGTCTATGCAGAAAGAAACCATTAACTTAAAGCCAGAAGCCTTCACTTTCAGTAGTAGCAGATGTGCATGGCCACACATTCCTCTCAGTTTGATATAGAGGTAGCATCTTCTTGCCGGTTTCTGCTTCATTTCTTTTTGCCTTTATTTTGCATTCGCTTGTGCAGCCAATCGTGGTTCTCTCATTTGCTAGCTGTTTGTACTACAACTAACCTCTTATGCTTGTTAGCTCCTTGCAATGGTTTGAATCCTGGCTATGATGGTGCCAGAGTATTGATTGCTTACTGTAGAGTATCTAAAGGGGTAGGTGTACAGTATCTCTTAAATAGGTCTTCCAAAAACGGAGCAGTAGTGCATCTAATCGGAGTTGACTGTCTAGGAAATTCTGTAGATAATCCTGTTCTGAAGACACATACTACTAACCAGTAGACTTTCGTTTGTTGATTATTCTTCAAGCAAACCTGGAAGCAAATAGTAAATTAATGCTGGCAACATGCGCACACACGAGAAGCTGCTTGCTTCTTGCAGCTTCTCTATTTGAGTTGGTAATGGTTTCTGAGTTTAGTCAGGAGTAGCTTAAAAAAACCTACCTACCATAAGGCTTCTCGGTGCTGACAATGTGGATGACATTGATTACTAATTCTTGGATTTTGATTTGTTATCCTGTCTGGTATGCTGCCGTCCTAGTTCCCGCTGCCGCCATTCAGCTGAGTGTGCGAGAGCTCGTATTTATGACTTGTATAATTGCTACATTTCCGGCTATGAATAGCCATCGTCCGTGCAGACAACGGCTCGGAAAACAGGCCTGCGCTTCTCGATTTCAACACACAGAACGTCAGATGCGGCCAGCACCTGAGCTACTCTAGTCATCTTATCGACCTTAACATCTTCTAGATTAACTATAGTAGGTTCGTTTCTGCAGCCGTCATTAGCACACCTTGTCTGATATGTGCTATCAGAGGAATTCTGGTCACTCACCTTGTGGTATATATATATATATATATATATATATATATATATATATATATATATATATATATATATATATATATATATATATATATATTATACAATTCATTGTGTAGCGCCCCAAGAGAACTTAATTTCTATTCAAGCGCTCACATATGCCTCGGGGCTCGAGCCTATGACCTCAGCCAGACCTTGATCGGGGCAAGCACCTTCACCGCTGGACCAATCCAGCTCGGTGTATTATTATCTCAACCAGACTATGCTGGTTTTGGCTGCGTCGGATTTTGAATAATATGTACTACTGCATTTGCATGCCAAGCGGATCTTTAACCAAGAAACGAGTTCTGCCACGTATCTGTCAGAGTAACGCATCGTCACTGTAAGCAGCCAAACTAGTATTGCCATTAAGTAGTTTATTTTGATCAACATTAGTTGGTTGTAATATGTAGCACTTGTAAGCCTAAAGAAAATAAGTGAAACGTCAAATCTGTCAAATCTGCCTACTTTCAGCTACATAACATTGCTAAAATTCGGGCTTGTTTAGATAAGGATACCAGGTCTAAGATGGTCCATGCAATTGTGACATCCTGACTTGACTTCTCTAACTCCCTGCTTGCTGGCCTACCGGCATATGCGATCGGGCGATTACAGATGGTGCAAAACTCTGCAGCTAGGCTTGTCTGTCCTGAGCGTCGCAGTTGCCATATCACACCACTTCTCGCTGACCTGCACTGACTACCAGTCAAGCAATGCGAGCAGTTCAAATTACAGGAAAAATGCCATATGTGGAAGGTCATGATACCGTTATTGGTGTGATAGTAAGCCGAAGCCCTAGTTCGAGGCATAGCCAGGTAGCAAGAATCCTACCTTTGGATTGTTTTTGTTGCCAGCTTTCTACTTTGCCGTGATGTCAAGACAATGAGGAAGAATTAAACATGCTTAAGATACATACATCTTCGTGCTGACAGCACACAGGGCAGGGAAATGTTATTTAGTTCCTAATATACATCTTATGGCTAACTGGCAGTGCCAATTACCAATTGAGATCATCTTTACGGTCATCTTCTTTTAGGTCGTGTATAGTCCGCATTCATCGAATGTCCGATAGCAAGCAGAACCACCAGACCTCGACGTGGAAGTTGCCGGTGTTCGTAGTGGTGGTGACTAAGCTCAAGCAGCTTCCTGGCTTTCGAGCTGTAAGTGCTGTTCCAAGGCAATGTCAAAGAAAGACATCTTATGTTGTGCACTTGGTCGGTCCTTAGTGCTATTTATTGTCGGTCTATGTGCTAGGAGTTGTTGGAACACTATCATGCTTCTGTATAGGTGTTTTTATATATCTTAGCGAGACTTCTGGTATGTGAGTGTTCACCCCAACCTTTCGACCAACCGGTTCTCTAGCATAATTAACCTTCAATCCAGCTACACATTGCTGGTTGACGTCGGGAAGCTGACGCCGAGAGCCGTTGACGAATGCAGTTTGTTGCTGGCATTGTCTGAACTTCTAATCATAGTTTAATAGCTACGATGATCGTCGTCAGATCAACTTGTCGTGTGTATTGTATACCCCATACTAGCATTCCTCTGCAATTATTTCCCTCTGCTCCGGAAAACTAACGGTGAAGTGTATCAGGTAGCCTTTCATGAGAAGAAAGGCTATACTAGATGAAGATGTAGGATAAGCATGAAGTGTAAGAGGCAAGGGCAGATTTCAATGCATACCTAATTTGCAATCACGGATATGTCTTAATAAAGGTCCTTTATACTGACCTGCATTCTGCCGAACCACCACTTAAGTTTCTAGTCCGCACCACCTTGGTGGTCCATCAGCTAGTACAGTTGTGGACGAATCACTTAAGTCACTTATTTGGCTACCATATCTCACATAGCTCCTAGAGAAATAGGTTGGAAAGAAGTTAGTGATCTTAAAGAAGTTTATTGAGATTACCTCAAGGTCCTGCACCGTGATGTTTCCTGTCTCTGCACCCTACTGAGGTAACCCTACTCTGATATTTCAAAAGACATTCCCGGTGAACAACAGTGCTTGAAAAGTGATGGTTCATTTGTGCTACTCGACTTGTCGACTGCGTTTTATGCTACTTTTTTATTTATGCTACTTGACTTATCGACTACGATTTTGGCCTCGTGGAAAAGGAAACCCTTAAACTTTTCATGAATGCCACATGTTAACTGTATATAGTGCTCTTTAATTGTTTTGTACCAATCTTCCTTGAACTACCCAGAAGTTTCCTCTGCTGTACTTGGTTTGACTCCTGCTGCTTCTCTCTCCGATGTAACTCGGGGCTCGCATATAACTCCCCCTCCCAGCTATATATCCGTCGTATTTATGGCATGCAACACTCACTGGCATTAATTTCGGTCTGTATTTCGAAATGATTGCATTATTTACCCCCACCAATAAAGGACTCAGAGACTTTCTGCACTTCAGAAATGTCGAAAAACAATTGCAGCAGAGCACTCGTGGGAGTTATGCCCCACCTGCCTTGACTTGTCTTAGGTCGCTGGCCACAACAGATGTAATGGTCGCAACTGCCTGTCGCTCGGATATGCTCCTTTGGGTCTTGACTGGGCACATTGTAAATGTGAATTCAGTGACTTGTTATAAATAATAAATATTAGCTGATTTAACAGCCTCGTTTGTATAGTAGCAGAAGAGCGTAAACGGCTATAACCACTGCTTGCAGTTTGCAGTAAAGTATTGCCCACTGCAAGATTCGATCCCACGACCTTGTTCGTGAAGAGCAAGTGCCTTACCTCCTGGGCTATCACGGTCCAGACTTACATGTTGCAGCACTTTGATGTGGCTTACTGCCTTGTGTTTGGTCTAGTCATCCTTTTGGGTGAAAAGCTCGGCAAACAGGTCATGCCTCAAAATGTGCCAGCAAAGTGAACTGCAATCAGCAATAGTTCCTTGGTGCCTCAGCAATAGTTCGATATTGCCCGGGTAAGAGAGTGCACCGGCAGCACTGCGATAAGGCAGCTCATTTGGGATGATCAGACCACTGACAAACGGCTTGCCCACCAGACTGTTGCCGCCCGTGTGTTCCAAACTTGGCTGGTTCTGCATTTTTGTAGACCCTTCTCATTGCTAGTGTGCCTGCTGTGCATGCTGCATCTTGCTCGCTTAGGCTCCTAGTTGTGATCTTCTCGTAATTCATGTAATCCTAATGGTAGGCACTATACCATGCCAGGCCGGCTCTAGAGTGCCAGCAGCTGTTGCCATTAGAATGCCGGTTGGCTTATACCATTCATACTAGCCCTTTGAAGGTATGCCGAACTTAATAATATTTCCGAACTGCTGGCCTCAGGGATGACTATTGCAGGTGTTGTTTGCTAAGGATAAGGAAGGGTGAAGCTTACTTTACCCTGTACGTACATGCAGTGACGGTGACACTCTTTTGGTTAGCATCATACTCCATTCCTTCAACGAGAGAAGGAACTGAGAGTTGGACCTGGCCATTGGCCGGCATCTTAGCACACTTCATTTACCACCGATTTATCTGTACCTCCTTGGGGTGCTTTATGCACGAGTCCCTCATTGGGAGGGGGTTATTGTACACCAATAATTATGTAAGCTATTTTCTTAGGGCGAATATCAAGAAAATACGTAAAAAATTGATCTGGGAATCGAATACTTGTTTAGGGTACCTTACAAAAGACAAATGTGTTACAATTGGATCAGAAGTTGTGATGACTTCTACATAAAAAGAAAACTGATTATGCAAACCATTTTCCCACCTAGGTGTAAACCGGAAGCAACATATCTACAAATTAAAAGTGTACCGGTTTCTGCATCATGTGCGACTTGTATCCCGACATGTTGAACCTTGTTAGACCTAGGTAAATGAATGTGGCTTGTTGACTGTCATGCTGGTGACTTTTATGCAGGTTCATTTTCAGTATAAGTTGATGCCTTGTAAATTCAATAACTCGACAAATACTTCACTTATCAGAGTGAAAGTTGGAATGCAAGTTTAGCTCTGCTACTATCACAGATTTCTTGTAAACATTTCTGATTTTGTTTGGATACATTTTGCTATACAAGTCCACGATTGCAGAACATGAAGCTATGGGACATTTACTTTGGCTGCATACAGCAAAATGCATGTGTACAGAAAAATGCGTCGTGGCTGGTGTGGGATAATTCCAAAGTTGCAGATCAATAAACCAGAAGTGTTAATCTCCATTATTGACCTTCTCCTCAACTGCTCACAAGTAACCATACTAGCAGTGATCTGTTGACTGTGTTGACTGAGTTGACTTTATGTGTTGACTGAGCAGTGTTTATCCAGATTCTTTGTTTAGTATAGGCCACATCAAGGATGCATTCTCTTGCTGCCGTCCTTGCCTCTGACTGCAGCCGCACAGCGCACTGCTCGCTCTCTCTCTCTCTCTCTCTCTCTCTCTCTCTCTCTCTCTCTCTCTCTCTCTCTCTCTCTCTCTCTCTCTCTCTCTCTCTTTCTCCTCATTCACGTCAGCCTCTAATGAAATGGTTGCTAAATTTGTCTCCTAACTTTTAGTTCTTTTCCAAACAGATATCCTGATGAGTTGCCTAGACCTGTTGCTGCCCACCATGCAAATATTCTTAATACGTCCCTGGTTATCAATGAAGTTCCTCACCCTCTGAAACAGCTGTTGTGTAGTCACTCATTAAAAGCATTTCCTAGATCATAAGAACCCAGTTAACTTTCATCCAGTCTTACTTCTGCCATTCTTATCGAAGACACTTGACTGAGTGGTGACCCAGCGGATGAAAAATGCGTCCTTTCATCCGATCTTGCTAGCAAGTTCCAGTCGGGATTAAGGGCTAGCTATTCCACATAAATTACTCTGTTTAGAGTTTACAATCATCCTCTGAAAAATGCTGGTGGGGATAGGGCTTCTCTGGTAGTACTCCGAGATCTCTCGGAAGCATTTGACACAATTGACCACCAGATTCTTCTGAAGTGCCTCTCCACATGCCTAGTTATAAAATGGCATGGGGCTAAACTGGACCTAAACACAGGGCTAAACTAGCGCTCTCTCGGTCATCTGGGGGGCCCCTTCTTACTGTCTATGTTCTTCTTCTGGCCGATGTCATCACCAAAAACCACCTTGACTTTTGTTTCTCCGTCGATGGCACTCAGCTCTACCTATCCTTCGGCCAAGCCGTACTGCACATATGACTCATTTAATTACCTCCCTGCCTGCATCGACCAAAGTCCCCACTTGGATGACCACTAACTTCCCAAAGCTTTGCAACGATAAGACCAACTTAAGAGTAGCGAGTGCGCCTGGTGCTACCTTCAAGTCTGAAGACCTCACCCTCCAGATTTGTTCACCTAGCACCACTCTAGTGATGTCTTCCCGTAATCAAGTAAATGCAAAAAAGTTCACTCCAAGCAGTATTGTACAGACTTATGTTGTCTTTAATCCCGACATTAGCTAGTTGCTTACCTTTTGTGTTGCAGGTACTCGAGACGGTGTTTCTTGGCAGCAAGGCAGTGCGCTGCACCTCGACTGCTGCGATGGTTGATTCTGTCAAAGAGCTGCAGTACTATGCCCTGCTGCAGCACAAGCTAGCCAACGAGTAGGTCGTTGGGATCGGCGCCTTTGCTGATGTGCCTGCAGAGGCCACTGCTTCTGGCCGATTTCATGCAATCGCTGAGCATATTAACTATAGCCAGCATATCATTAATTGCCTCCCTCTATCACCGTGTGTTGACATGTTCACCACTGTGCATTGTCAAACTGTCAATTGTCATTATTAAAATTTCCATCTTGCTTTTTTTGCACCTGTAGGGAATGTCATGAGGAGGTGAAGGTTGATTTATATTCACTTGAGAATGAGCTTCCTCGATACTCCATCTATGTCATTGACTCGAAGAAGCTCATGAAGGCAAAATTTGGTGTGTTCATTATTCCCCAGGGACGGTAAGGCCTTGGTTGCAGTAATGCCTCGGCATGCATAGCACGGTGTGCAATTTCTTGCTGTGCATACGTACACTGTCGGAAACCTATTTTCTATCATATCAGCTTACTGGTAGATGTATACACCTATTTTTAACTAGCTTGCATGTAGAGATACAGTCGAGCGTTTGCTTATACTTATGCACACGCCTGTGACCACTTTTTCACCTTTGGTGGCATGGCTGTCTGCTTGCAGAGCTCATTTGAATTGATATGTTAAAAGTTTAGGCTTGCATGCGAATCATTTCGATTGCCAATGGAGCAGCTATGCACAGCTCCCAGTCACGCCTTGCCATCCACAGCTGCCCACCTTCCGTGAGACGGCGCAGCGTTACCGTCGAGATTGCCACCTGATTTCACTGCTTGCCGGTGTGCCTTACATGCGCAGGGAGGCCGAGTGGCTCTTTGCCACGTCTGAGGGACGGCAGCAGCTGCTGAGCACGGCCGGACATCAGCGCCTTGCCGTTGTCGCCCTCAGCCGCCAGCATGATTACGTTGGTGGCATGGAGCAGGTCAAGGATGAGCTGTCGGCTTGCGTGATGGAGCTGGCGCCTCGCTCGCTGCCCAAGGGCGCACAGGTATGACGGTGAAAGCAGCGCAGCATTTGCTTGCTGCCTGTAGCAAGTGCTGCACAGGCCAATGCAGAGCTTACAGCCAGCTCTCTCTCTCTCTCTCTCTCTCTCCCCTCTCTCCCCCTCTCTCTCTCTCTCTCTCTCTCTCTCTCTCTCTCTCTCTCTCTCTCTCTCTCTCTCTCTCTCTCTCTCGCTCTCTATTTCTACCCTATATCTTTTTCTATTCCTGAGAAACCGTGCAAGATAGTTTGGGATTGCCAGCTCCAGGCAGGGGCAAAATGGTGACCACAATCAGATGATTGGTAGAGTAGAGTTCTTGAGGTCTAAGTGACTAAACGTGTAATGCTAGTACAAGTAGTTAACCGGAGCTGGCATAGATCAGCAGCCGTTTATCGGCCGCATGAAACGTACCCTCAAGATGATGCCTGCGTTCGAGGGTGTGTGTAGCACTGCTGTTGCATCTCCCTTAAATCGGAATTTCAAGGAATGCTTATAAAAATGGTCTGACAATCGAATATTTGTTTAGGGTACCTTACACATGACAAGCATATTAGAAATGGAATCGGAAGTTCTGACGCCGTCTGCATAAAAGAAAAATTGATTTTGCAAACCATATCTAACCTGTATATAAACCGGAAACTACATATTTCCAATAAAAATGGTACTGGTCTCTCGATCATATGCGGCTTGTGTCCAAGCTTGTTGAACCCTGGTACATGAGGTATGTATGTGAAGCTTGTTGAGGTTTGTGTTTATGACTTTTATACATGTTCATTTTCACTGTAGCTTGATGCCTTGTAAATTCCATAACTCGGGTAGTACTTTGTGTATCATAGTGAAATTTGAAATGCAAGTTCAACTCTGATGGAACCGTGTTGCACTAGTTTATTTTATATTTTGGCTGGATACAGTTTGCTATATATGTCAACGATTGCAGAAAATAAAACTCTAGAACGTTAGATGTTGTGTATAGCAAAACGTATCCAACCTAAATCAGAAATAAACTGCAGTGATTAAAAAGTACACCTGAATTCACATTTCATATTTCACATTGATCAGGAATTAGTCGCGTTTTGGAGCATACAGGGCACAAAGCTACACTGTGCTACAAGTTGTAAAGGAGTAAACTACAAGTTGTATAGAAGTCGCAAGTGTTCATCTCAGAAAGCAACCAAAAATGCATCTCGATGTATCGAGGTTCAACAAGTTGTGATAAAAGTCGCATACAATAGAAATCGGGAAATATGTTGATTGTAGATATGTTGCTTCCGGTTTCCTTATGAGTTAGACACGGTTCGCATAATCATGTTTCCCTACATGCAGAAATCGTCAAAACTTCCGGTCTCATTTCTAACATGTTTGCCTTTTGAAAGGTACCATGAACAAACAGTCGACATGTTTGCCTTTTGAAAGGTACCATGAACAAACAGTCGATTCTTGAACTCATTTTCTAAGTATTTTTACGGCGTGTATCCTTAATTCAGCAACCCTCTGCCATTAAAGGCGTCAGCCTGTGTTTCTCTGTCTGTGGTCTTCAATCTTGGTCTCTTGCCTGGTCTCAGTCTTTCGTGTTTTTCTTGCCTAACGAGAACTTCTCCTGACCCTCCTGGCTTAAACCGGCTCTTCGTTAGTTAGTGTTCAATCGGTATGCTGGCAAAACTTGGCAACCACAGCATTACAACACCCTGACAAGTGCCAGGATATGGTCTTGGACATAGCCCACACAGTAGCAGCCCCTCTTTGTCGCATTCACACCGACGATAGATGTCGTCTGCATGCAGTTCGATGCACATGTGACTAGCTGAATAATGCCTTAGCTTGTCATAGCTGTGCATATCGACCTACAGTCGTCCCTCACGGCTTCACTCTATCGGGGCTTTTTGAAATACGTGTATATTCATTAATAAGTTGATCGAAATAGTGAAAATGATACAGCCCGCACTCCTTTGTCTGAGTCAATTATACACCCCTCTATTACAATTAAAATTAAAATTACTGTATGTATGGAACGCGGAAGAAAACAACGATGCACTTTTTGAAGATACTGCACCACCTGAAGACTCTCCTAATGAAGTCGAGCCTTCAGAGGAGCAGTAAACTTACTCTTCTTTGCTGTGCTCTGTATCTCTTTATCTTAATTGCTTTGTCATCAAACACACTATTTTCATAGCTTGGCGTTTGTGCATAAGAATTGTGTGTGTGCTATTAAATGTACAGTAATAACAATACGATGTTTGTAACGTCTAATAATATTCCTTATTTCCTCTTATTTTGTCTAATATATTTGGTCGTGCGAGTGTAATGGTGACTAAAGGGGTGTTATTTCATGTCCGGAGGGCTCTAATAATGTTAAAAACCGTATTTCGAGGGTCATAAACAGGTCTTCTATGCTCTAACTATGAAAATATTTGATTTATAAATGAAAAATCCTACTTCGCGAAAATTCACTTATTGAGGTATGTTCTGGAACTGATTAACCCCGATAAACGAGGGTCGACTGTACTATCATTTGCACTCTCGATTTGTCAGTGATGCATGCACAAAAACCTGTTTCCCTGTGATGGCTATACTTCACGGTCATTACTGTGGGATTGGGATCCTTGTTGCACTGGCTCAGATTTTACATCTTTGATCCAAACATTTTATTTTGCTCTTATGCAACGACTAGAAGCCACGTGATCGATATAGGCATGATCGTGAGAGAAAAACACTTCCAGTAGTTTGAGTATTAATGATTGTAGGGTAATGTTGAACCCCGACAGGGTTTTATGGGCAATTCAGCCAACTAAGTCGCCTAATTTAGAGAGAACGGATTATATGTCAGGTACATGAGAAATGTGTTCCTCTAGTGGCTGTCTTTGCTCACTTGGCAGTCTTGCAATGGGTATTGCTGCTGCTGCTGGTCACTTTGTAGATAGTCTTGTCATAGCTTTTGTACTTGGACCGCCTAGCGAGTAACAATTAACAAAACAAATCAGTGCAGGCTTTCACATTGCTATGCTCCTAGTCCAACCACTGCTCTGCATGAGGGACCTCTTCTTAGTGCTATGAAAATCGGTAGCTCAGGTGGAACCCATTCCTGTGATGCAGCGATAAAACTCAGTGATTTCCATGTTCCCGTTAAATATGCTTGCTTTCGACAACGTGTATTTGATCATTTATCCACTGTCTTGCTACTTTTTGGCACCTGTATCACATCGGTTGATTTGATTATATAGCTTCTTTGTACTGGTGTTTATGCTGCAGGGGCACAGCTTCGAGTTTGTCTTAATAATATCTGAGGTGCTTTGCCAGTTCTCACTAGTTACATGTCAAGCAATACAAGTATATTCCACAAAATGAAGTCGCTTTATGTAAGGCACAACATGCATTTGAGATATCATACTGGTGCTTATGGTTCATCTAGCTACAGCTAGCCCAAGAAACTCTATTGTTTGATTGCAGTCTGCAAAATTCGGACGCTTGGAGTCGTCCCTCAGGGCACTGGCAGCTCTCTTGTTCAATGTCTGTACAGCCAACGATACAATCTTCCGATTGTGAAATAACATATCTCACTTGTAGCTTGTTGGCTGCATTCAACCCAGACCTTTCTTTCAGACACTTAATATGCCTGTTTTACACTATCTAGACCACTATAGCTACGACAGGCATGTTTGCTTTCAGGAAGTTCTCGGCTCTAAATGGATGCCTAAAAAATACCTGAATTGCATTTTCGAAGAAGCACATGCTTGTATTTACTAAAGAGGTACCTCTTCAGCATCCTCAGGGTCAGGAAAGCATAGTTTGACTCTGCACCAGAGGTACCTTATGCGTTCGTCTATGCAGATGCAACCTTCAAGGCATAGTGGCATTATTCGTCTGTATTATGGGCGTGAGGCACAACAAACAAATGTATGTTAATATTTGAACATGCATTTTTCTAAATTTGGAACCTACTACATGCCCATTGCTTTCATCAACATTTCTTCATCATGATTACTGTCCAATTCTATATTCAGCTTGACTTGCAACTTATCTATAATTAATTTAGCTGCTGTCAGTTCACATGGAGCAACTTGGATGCATCTGTCAATGTCTCTGCTCATGCGTCCTTGTATGCTTCAATGTCGTAGATGGCTGACATGTTCTGACGCATGCCTGTCTCATGCCTCTATGTAAATTGTCATGCACAATTTTCACCTCTCGAATCGTTTAAAAATCGTGGTCCTAATTACCGTACATCAGGACAAATCACAAATCTCTGCAGTATCTATCATAAAGTACTCTAACATTACATCATGAATAAGTTATTACAATGTTTCTTGTGAATGCTAGATTTTCTACCGACGGTTCTGGGTCTTCTGCTGTACACACATTCCATTTCGCCACTTTTCTTGCTTTGGCTCATATAAATGAATCTGGGATAGAGATGGGAACTGCCTTCGAGTCCGACTGAAAAGTTTGCATTTTTCAGCAGATAGAGACTCGATTGTTTGTAGTTGTCAAATGTAACAATAAATACCTTTAATTTTTTTTAAATAGTCGGGATAGCACTTTCTCTTAGCCGGACAATAAAGTCGGCGTGGTCAAAAGTATTCAGTATAAAATGCTTGCTGAAAACTGCCACTTGCCAGCCGAGTTTCCGAGAGAGCCGTGACGGTTTGCATGCCACTCTTTAGTGCTGCTTGCACTCTTCAGATCATGGAAACGCTCAGGAAATGACGAGTGTGATTAGCTATTCTCTTTTCCTTAGTGACTTGCTGCTGCGGTTTCTTTACCTGGTGCTACTAGCATGCTCTTCTTGGGTTTTCCTTGGGCTTTAGCTCAAAGCTTCAGAGGATCTTCATTTTTAGATAACAAAAACGTTGCACTGGTTTTCTTAAGCAGCACCTCTTTAGCTTCATACTTCTCATTGTTGATGTTAGAAACAGCTTTAAATGGTTTTTCTACCGTTTCTTCCCCCCCCCCGGCATGCCCTGGCCACTGCTAGGTACCCGTGGGTGTGCCAGTAGACTTCAGATCAGCTCATCTCCCTCATTCCAGCTATTTAGACAGGTGCACATGAGGATGATCTGGCTTAGTCAAATTGAGCTGTCATGATTTAACACTAGCTGCTATCCACCGGCGTTTTAATCCTCATGGCTACCAGAGTAATAATAGATATGCATTTGTAGAGCTGCCCCTCCTGGTAACTTGACTGTCGTCATATAATTTGGTTCCAGACTGAATTTTTGTTTGGGTTTCTAGGAGCGCTGGTAGCACCTATTGCTGAGTAAGACCGGTTTGTGCTGGAATCTGGTTTTTCGTTTGAGGGACGGACAGAACTGTGTTTTTAGTATGTGCGTGCATGTGTACGTATATGCGTCAGGCTCTGTGTGTTTTTGCACATCAGGCTTTGTGTGTCTCAAGCCGATTTTAGCCACTTGTGTATTAGCTTAAACCAACCTTACAAACAAATGAAATAAGTTAAAACCCAAGTTATCTACCGACTTAACTGTTAGTGCCCACATGAGCAATCCCGCATGGTCAGCAATTCTTGGAGGCTTAAGTTGGTGGTTGTAACCAAGACGAAGCCAAGTGTGGCCCAGACCTTAGAGCCTAGCAAGAGGCAGCCAATCCAAACTGCCTGACAAGGTCCATCAGATCGGTCCATGGGGGCAGGTTTCGGTTGGAACCCTTTCTTGTCCTTCCTTACCTGCTTTTGCATCTTTATCCAAGATGCGTACCCTTCGCAACACAGGTCGTCGGTTCAAGTGCTGCTTCGGGCTTATCTAGTGGAGGGCCATTTCCGAAAAGCCTCTTCTGTGGGGCTATGTAAATGAAGCTCTTGAGCCGACCTTTATCTTTTACTTTACACAATTGATGGCTGCTGTCACTGGTGCTTCCTTAAATACTCGAGTACCAGCTCTGACTTTCCGTAGCATAGCATGCCTCGCTGCACCTGTATTACTGACTCTCTGCCACGGTCAGTAGGGCATCTGCCTAGTCGCCCTGGCCTGTCGATGGTACACCCTAGCTCCTCGCTGGCATGCACTTTCAGTGTGCGCTTTCCCTAGTTGTTTGAAGCCCAACACCTCTTTTGTCCTAGGTACCCTACCTGTCGGTTGGAGAAGGCATTGGTCACCGCGTGATCCTGAAGAAAGGCACCAGCGAGCACAGTGGCCTGTTCTATGTCGAGGATGTTGAAGTCAACTCGCGCCTCAGCCTGCGTCAGCTCCTCTTTGCTAGCAATCTCAACCTGGTTCAGACGCAGTTCAAGCTTCAGAGCAGTGAGCCTCGCTCGTGTGCTTTGTCTGCCCTACGCTACTCGGCTTGCTTAGTGCCGCTCGTGTGCATCCCGTAGGGAAATACTCAATTACCTGCTGAAAGTCTTGAACCCACGACCTGTGAGGTGAAGTCGTACGTGTTGTCGCCTGGTCACGTGCGCCGCTAGTTTGACCTGCTTGGTCGGGACGGGGCAGTCTAGCGGCCGTTTTTCTCTGCTTTTCAGCACTGCCTGCTGCCGCTGAAGGGTCTGACAGATGTGACAGGCCGCGATAGTGCGGGATTTGCAGTCCCGGCAAGTCAACGTGTCATCGGCCTGTACCAAGTATAGTTCACTGTACTTTTGCCGGACACTTTGAGGGCGATTAGCTATCGGATGAGCCCCTTCAGTCGTTGTATGATTAGTTGCCTCCTGCAAGTTCAAGATCTGTGCCCTCTCGGCAGCCAAGCTCTTTGCATTCTAGTTGTTTACGCGGCCCCATTTCGCTTGTGGGCCAAGATCGATGGCCAGTCAATGTTGGATCGTCCCACTCTAGGACGATATATCACCAGTCACCGTGGACGTTAGGGGGTTTTCTTTGCTCGATTTGAATTTTTTGCCCCTAGCTCGAACCCTGGTGTGTCCCTTAGCTCAGCATCTCCGGCAAGGGGTGCAGTGCCTCGTGGCGCTCCCCCTTGAGGCTCTGGTTGGCACTTTCTAAATCTGGAATCGGTGTAGTGCCTGAGTGGGCAGCAGATTACGCAAAAGCTTTGAGTAGGCAGCAGTTTTCCCCCTTCGTTCCCAGATCAGGAGAGGTGCTTGGCAGTACAGGCCTGCCACCCGTTGGCTTGTGACTGGCCTCCTCCGATAACTCTTCCCTCCCGAAATCTCCCAAAAAAATGTTTAGTTTCAGTTTTGACATGAGTCGAAACTAACTAAGGGGAGGGGGAGAAAAATAAGCCTGGCACTCCCTCTGTGCTTGGACAGGCTGTTAGTGGCTATGCCTGGCTATTGCTCATCGTGGTAAGGCTGAGTTTGGTTTGACCCAAGTTTGTGTCTAATATTCATGTGCTAGTAGGTTTTTGTTTTTGTCACATGCTGCTCTCCTCCCCAATCTGTCAATAGCTGTGTGATTCGGATGAATCATTTGTGAATCATATTGCCTGCTTGTGTGTCTCCAGAGCTTGGACACAATTAACCATAAAGCTTCACCTGTAGCCTGTTTTTCTTGCCCTCTTGGAAGTGCTGGCTACTTGGGTTGATGTTTTTCGGTTCGTGCAGTTCATGCTGCTCCCTCTGGCTTTCATTAGCAAGCCGGTCCGGTCAAGCCTGCTGTAATTCTGGCACTTGGTAACAGGCATAGTCGTCGGCCTAAGTTGTTGCCACTTAATGCAGGCAACAGTAACTATCTCTTAATATGTCAAGTCTGGTACTAGTAGATCTCGCCGAATGATCACTTTCTGAGTGGTTAGGAGCTCTGTATCAATGTGACTTATGGCTCTGCATTTGCAATTTAAGTATACAGATGATTGTGTTTGTAAAGCAGAGAGGAACGATATCAACTGCAGCCCCCTGCTCAGGTCGACTTGATGAAATATGCACTTCTGGCAGCACTTCTACCCCTTTAGCTTTCCTCATTACTTGCTGGGCCTAGCAAGTTGAATGCCCTCCCTTGACAGGAAATCCGTGCTGCACCTCTGGATGGGTGCAAATAAATACTATGCATCCATCCTGCTCGGCTTGTTCATCCTCTTCTCACCTCTGCCCTCTCCAGCCCTCTCATTTGTCCCATGTCTCTCACGAGCTCTCTACTTGTGTGCTGCATTGGATCTGCCTTGTATCAGTCCTGCTGCACTTACAAAGTAAGGCAAGCCGCCGCTTGCCTCAACCCGATGCTTTCTTTGTGTGTGTGCTTGTTTTTGTCGTTTCACAGTTCGTGTAGAAAGAGTGAAACTGATGGCCTTCGTGCAGGTCGTGAGTGTGATACTCCAGATGCTTGAGTTGAGCTTGAAGCAAACGATTGCTCGGCAATGTGTTTTGTAGAAAAACAAGGCCGGGCCATTATCAACAAGAAGGCACTGATGAGTGCATATCATGTGCACTTTGTGGCTGCCCTGAGTCTTCTGCCTGTGCCAGGTAAGGGTAGTGCCTATGTGTACAAGTTATGCTACTTCAACCGTGGCCTTTAGCTGCCTACTGGACATCTTGAGTGGCTATATGCTTTAGCAATCGTAAATCAATGGAGTCAGTTAAGTAAATTTCTGGACATGTATAGCTCAGCTAGGGGAAGGGTCTTAGCACCTATCACATCCTGGTGTACCACAATCCTTCACCCAATAAGGTGAAAAGCTATGAGCACGTCTACATGATGATATGTGGATACAATATTTGTGGGAGTAATTGTATCGTGCATATCTGGCTTTGTGGCTCACTGTTGGAGAAAACACCGGGACTATTCTGTTTTGGGGCACCTGCACTCGTCGGTCTTTAAATATCAGTTGAAGCCACGTTTTTTAGTTGGACTCCACCTGCTTAAATGTTCTTTATTTGATCTGAGGTTATTCTTGCCTCAAAGTGCTTGCAATGGCTGATGGCTTAGAAAGAAGTGAATGGCCTTCTTCTTGCTACATTGTGAAAGGAAGGTTCAAAGAGCACAAAATATTTAAGCTTCCCCCTCGAACTTTCACTAGCTTGAGCTGCCCAGATAGTGTCGCGGAGTCTGTATCCAGTTTATCCTTTGTTCAATCACATGTGCAGTTCCTCACGGGTGCATTCTCCACCCTTTGCTGTTCTCTGTTAATACCGAGCCTATTGGAAAAGGGATTCGGGACCATAGGTTCGGCTATCACTTCTATGCTGACGTTTCCCAGCTGCATTTGTCATTTAAACCATCGGAATCCACTGCAGATACCGAGAAACTGAATGGTTGCCTCCCAGACATTCGATTCTGGATGCCAGCCAATGTCCTTAAACTAATCAATGATTAAACCGCACTCCTGCTAATACGATACCCTAAGCATACGGCTGGACTAGAAGAATTTGCTCTCCGAATTTGTGATGCTGTAGTCTAACCGGCACCGTATACTTGGAATTTAGGTGTTTGTTTGATAACTGCTTGGCGTTAAAAAGCTTCATTAAGAAGACATTTCCATAGCTAGCCATCACGCTCGATGCCGGCACAGATTAGGGACTGTCTACTACAGTGTCACGCTAAAAATATATCTAGCTCCCTGGTTGTGTCTATTTTGTTGGATTATTGCAAATCAATTTTCGCCGGGCTACCCAAAAGGGCATTAAGCCTCTGAAGCTGTGATGAGCGTGGCTTCAGGGCTTGTCAAAAAATCGTAGAAGTTCACCTATGTGTCTTACTTTCTTAAAGAGCTGTGATGGCTTCCAGTCGATCAATGGATACCGAGCAAAATTTTTACTCTGGCCCTTGATGCCTGCTATGGCTTGGCTCCGTCGTTTCTAACAATAATAGGAATACTAATGCACTTGATAAAGCGCCCTCAGAGAACTCAATCTCTTTCTAGGCGCTTTACATTTGCTGCAAAGTTAAACGCGATTGGATGGTGAGTAATATCATGCTTGATAAACAACATGAATTACATGGTTAGGGGTGACATGCACAGGGTCAGCATGCAAGTGTGGTTAGTGGCAGCATGCACAGTGTCAGCACGCATAAGCACATCAAGGACGAATCACAGGAACCCACTAAATGTTGTCCTAAATAGGTGTATTTTTAAGTTCTTTTTAAATGTGGTTTAGTCAGGCTTTGGGAGCATACGAACTAAATGCACGGTCTCCAAACGATTTGAGGTTTGTACGAGGTATTGGTAAACTGTTGTATTCCGAAAAGCAGGTGGTACGATGCTTGGCATGGTGGAGGAGTAGATCTGAGAGATAGGCTGGAGCCAAAGAATGAAGTGACCTAAAAGTGAGCGACAAAACGTTGAAGTCAATCCGTTGCTTGACTGGTAGCCAGTGCAGGTTGGCGAGAAGTGGTGTGATGTGGCAACTGTGAAGCTCATGACAGACAAGCCTAGCTGCAGAGTTTTGCACCAGCTGTAGTCGCCAGATCACACATGCCGGTAGGCCAGCAAGAAGTGAGTTACAGAAGTCAAGACGGGATGCCACAAATGCATGGACCAACTTAGACATGGTATCCTTATCTAAACAAGCCCGAATTTTGGCAATGTTATGTAGCTGAAAGTAGGGAAAGACTTGATTGCGGAGCTGATGTGGTCGTCTAACAAGAGGTCACTTTGGAACGTGACGCCTAGATTTCGTACAGATTCAACAGGAGATATGCTGATATAGTCAATTTTGAGCGTTAGCCTTTCCAATTTCTGAATCACACTGGGTTTGCCCATAAGTTAGTAATAGTTAGTTAGTAATGGTTTGTAAGTTAGTTTGATCATCGTTTAGTTTTTGAAAATTTGCTACCATCCATGTGCGGATGTCATCAATACATGCAGCAAGTGAGTTGATAGAATTCGAGGTGCTTGAAGGCTAGGAGGGATCAAAGGAAAGGTACAATTGAGTGTCATCCGCAAAGAAATGAAAGCCTAGGTTGTGTTTGGCAGTCACATCAGCAAGAGGGAGAGTATAAACTGTGAAAAGAACCGGACCTAGCACGGAGCACTGAGGTACTCCATATTTCAGAGGTACCTAGGATGATATTTGTCCATTCTCGTCAATACTCTGGAGTCTCCCACTGAGATAGGACCTGAACCATTGCAGAGCAGTGCCAGTGATGCCCAGGCGAGATCAGAGGTGCTCTAGAAGAACTTTGTGATCGATAATGTCAAAACCTTGCCGAAAGATCGAGCAAAACAAGCACAGGCACTCTACCTGTGTTTGCATTCCTAAGTAGGTCGTTGTACGCCCTAGGCAATGCTGATTCTGTGGAGTGATTAGCTCTAAAGCCAGACTGGAACTTACTAGCAAGGTTTGAACTTGCAATGTGTGAGTTCAGCTGGTCTGCCACGACCCATTCCAGTGTCTTTGATAGGAATGGTAGAAAGAGATTGAGTTCTCTGAGGGCACTTTATCGAGTGCATTATTATTATTATTAGAAGGGAGACTGGGCAGAAGTTGCTCAAGTTCTCTTGGTCTAGTGTCACTTTCTTGTGAAGTGGCCTGACTACAGCTTTTTTTAAAGGTGCTGGGACATGATCTGAGGCTAATCTTAGCTGCTTAAACAGCCTTTTTTGTATAGCGACAGAAGAGACTTGGTGGCTATCGCCACCGCTTGCAGTAGCGATAAAGGATCTCCCACTGCAGGAATCGAACCCACGACCTCGGGACCGAGGTCATGAAAGCAACCGCCTGACATATTAATTATGTTAGTTATGCATGGCAGCAACATATCAATGCAACGTAAGAGCAGGACAGTGGGAATAGGGTCCAAAGGACTTGTTGTCTTCTTTGATTAGGATAGGAACTTCTAGCTGAACTGCTGTACCGGTTTCAGCCTCCTTATACCCGAAGGTACACTAAGGACAATGAATTAGCAGTTTCATTTCTTTGCTTGACGACTGTTGGTGACAGAAGCTTTTGCTCTACAGATCCTAGACTGCAGAATTCAATCCCACAATTCTTATGCAACTGCATTTTCTCTCCTGCTACCGACTCTGGTAAATCCTTTGCAGCCTTCTTTGCAGCCGTCCTGAGCTGGTACCTCCATGTTACTCACTTCCAAGTCTGTTCTCCTGACTCAGCAATGATTCTGTTTATCGTTGTTGGGTGAGATGAAGTCTGTTGGTGCAAGCCTCTTAGGCTTATGCAGAATGGTAATGAGTTTTTGAGCTGCTGCTACTATTGCTCTGTTGCTAAACTGCTTATGCCAGTGTCGACTGATGTTGCCCCTAACGATCCGGCTATTAGCACCTGGTCGGGATTCGTGTATTCAAGTTTGCATTAGTGCTCCGGTATTTTCGTAAGGTTTTGTGATGTGGTCAAAAGCATCCTTTAGATGCCTTTGTCTCATCTGCAGCTGCTATTTGGGGAAGGTTACTGTGTGATCGCTTCGGTCAATTGCCATTTATGCAACGATTGGTTCAAATTGTGAACAGCTACCTGGGTTGTTTGCTTCATGATGACGATACCTGATGGTTTATGTTGCCCATGAAGATAGAGAAACTCCTCAGCACACAGGAAAAGTGGGTCTGCTTTGCCTTTTGCTTCACATATCTGCCTATTTGTGTTGAAAAGCCAGGCTTTAATTTATATAAATAAAATTCATTTGTATTATGCCCTAAGAGAACCTAATCTCTATGTATGTGCTTCACATATGGTAATAATAGTAAAATTCACTAAAGTTACTATCTGCTTATATAGTTTATATATGAAAAAGGCATGTCAATTGGTTAGTGATACATGCACTATTTCAGCATGCCTAAGCAGGCAAGGGACAATTTACACAGACGGAGCAAATGATATGTGGAACACGTGATTTATTAGCTCCTTGTTAAATGTCAAGTCGGGGGACGTTGTGACATCAGTTGGAAGGAGTTCCATGCTTTGGGAGCATACGAAGTAGAGGCAAAGTCTCCAAAGGATTTGAGGTTCGTACTAGGTATAGGCAAATAACTTGAGTCGAAAGATCAGGTGGCCCGATACTTAGCCTGATTAGGAAGAAGTTCAGGTAGGTTGGCTGGAGAAAAAGATCTAGTGGAAGGCGGAAGCCTGATTAGCAAGTATTTCCGACGGGTAGGCCAGAGCAGGAGAATGAATTGACCTAAAAACGAGTGAGAACCTTGAAGTCGATAACTGAACGATGTGAACTGCTTGATGGGGAGCCAGTGCAGGTCGGTGCAGTTGTCATATTGCAGTTGCAACGATTGCGACAGACTAGTAGCTTCAGAGTGTGGCACCAACTGCAAGTACCTTATTACACTAGCAGCTGACAGACTTGACTCTTTAGCTGGTGTGGTCATCTGGCAAAAGGTCAGCTAGAACAGGGCGTCCAGACTCCATGCAGAGGCCACTGGAGATAAGCTAGTCGAGTCCTTTTCGAAAATTTGGCTTTCACGTTTCTGAGTAGCACTAGGTTTGCTCAAAACTAGTAAGTTTGATGTATTGTCGTTCAATTGATGATGTTTCAACAGTCTTTATCGGAGAGCTGGGTTACTGGTGCAAGATAGCCACTGCGTAAGATTGCCAAGACTTGTTGCTTTAGCTGTGAGACCTGACCCCTAAGGCTGGGATTATCAGTGCAAAGCATCAGGCCACTCTCACTTTTTTTGGCTGAAGTAGTTCGTTGCAGGTGGTAGCAGCTCACATCAGCTTTCTCGTGTGTGTTGTGTGAACTGTATCTCTTGCTAGCTGGCACGCTTTGCTGAGCCGCAAACTCCTGTGTCCTCCGAGTGCTCGCCATCAAGGAGCAAAGATATACAGGGCACCGAAATTAGCCTCCCCCCCCCCCGAGGCTTCCATTGCGAGGCGCTGCCGCCCCGACCCGGTACCTGGAGTAGCATGTGAGGATCCAATTGGTAGATTGGAGTAAAACCTTCACCGGCAAGCTGAGAAAGCCAATGCCAGTTTGCCTCAGAAGCACGGTCCAACTGGGCGTCCTGTCAAACCTTTCCTCTGAGGTTTGGTTGTGTGGATCGTCGAGCACTCGTCGGCTCTGTCTGATCCGCACAACTGGCCTCTTGCGTGGACATGGTCACCTGTGGCATTGGGGGCGTGCGCTCGGCTTGCTTGCCTCTTTGCCTTTTAATGTTGCCAATTTCTGCATCGGAATTGAGCATTGGAGAGCTGATGTAGTATTTGTTGTGCAGTGCATCCTGTGGATGACATAGTGAAAGTTATTGTTTTTCCTGGCCTCTGGCCGAATGATAGACATCAGAAGTATCTCGTGTGAGTGCTTGCAGTTCCAAGTTTTTCACTGGTGGGAGACATCGCTCGCCTGAAATTCGGCAGCCCGGCACCCTGGGGGCTGCGGCTCGATATGACCCACAAATTCTGGTTTGCAACCTTTTCAGTGTGGCTCTCCTCGGAAGATTTCTGGAAGACTATTGGTTTTGCTGGTCACCGAACCTGCTTATGTCACGGCAGTATACTGCATGGTTTGGCAGCCACGGAGCTTTTTCCCTTGGCCCTGTATTTAGATAAGGCTAAGCTATGCCACAGCAAAGTAGCTGTGTGTGGTTTGGTGAAAGAACACGAGCCTTGACATGTGGCAGCAAGCACCTTGCTCAAATAAAGAACATTCTTTGCTGGAGGTATTTCAGCAGTAGAGTTCAGAGGAGGCTCTCCCCGTGACAGAGAATGCGCCCTGCCCAGAGTTCAGAGCTCATGCATAAAAATGGAAACTGGGTGCTACGTCGTTGCTTAGCATACGGCTTCCTGTACGTGGCTCTTGTCTGTACCATGTATCGGTTGCAGAAGTGACTGGTTTACTGCTGATAATTGTGCATTAGCTGGTGCCTCTGTGAGAAACTACATTTTATACCATGCTTAGGGGTGGCGTACGGGAATTACACCCTAGTCTAGTTGACAAAGTGATTGATAGCTAGCCAGTGAAATTACATAAATGCCTGCATATTTATTTGGATCTGTCAGCTCGGCAAATGTATTAAACCCGGCCGGGGCGGCAACTCCTAGTGCCTTTACCTACTGATCTGTCGTCCTGCCTGCCAGCCAAGAGCATTTTCTACAAAGCATTGCTGCTTGGCAGTCGAAGTTTTGTCGGCCATATGCATTGCTCGCTTGTAATGTTGCCCTGCTGAGGTAAATGCACTCAACCAACATAGGTGCCTGACACAAATGCTGTGATCGTACTTATAATAATAATAATAATAATGAAATATTTTATTTTGCATCATTTCCTAAGAGAATCAAATCTCTGTCCGGGCACTTGACAGCTCTCTGCAAGAGAAACAATAGCCGAGAGTTACTAACATGGAAGTTATTGTACTTAGATAAGCATGTAAGCAAGAAGACGGGCACTGATTTATATGGCCCCTGGTTCGTAGTGTGACTGAATCGTGTACAGGTAAGTAGGCAAGGCTCACCGGAAAGGAGACGTTCACTTTAGACACGTGGAAAACTGAGTGGCACGAGTACGGCTTTACGCCGGACAAGATGTGTAGTAAATGTGACAAAAGCCAGCAGTGTGCACCAGACTTGCTTCATAGAAACTGTATAGCCTATCTCCAAAGGATGTCAGTTTAGTACAAGGAACCACGAGACTTAAGAGAAGGCTTAGTGGAGTGACTGGTTCATCCAGTACACTAGAGGGTCAAGGAGGTCGGATAGGTGTTTTTGTCAAAATTATAAAATGCCTGATTATACTTCGAAGTCTTGGGCAGTCTCTTGTGGACCCGTGCAGACAAGCCTGTGCAGGCTTTCTTGCTGTCCCTTGGTCCCAGCTTTGCAGGCTTGGAACGGACCTCACACATCGAACCTGCGACCTTTGTGCTCTGCTAGGCTGCCTCTAATGTAATGTATCTCCGGTTGTAGCTCTACAAAGCCACTAGGATTAAGTCGGTGTTAGGCAGGGGAGTTTTCAGTAGCGCACTATATAAGCCCTGATTAGCGGCTTTCGATGAGCGTGTGGTAGCCAACAGACTTCATCTCGTGCAACAAAGAGAAAGTGAGAATCATAAGCTGGGTTAGCAGGACAGTTGAGGTAGTGAGTAGCGTGGAAGTAGCTGCTCATGGCGGCTGGAAATTATTTGCCATGGTCGGCAGCAGGAGAGTTGCATTAGAATTGTGGAAATGAGTTCTGCAATCTAGGACCTGCAGAGGTCAAGCTGCTGTAGCCGATGATCTTTAAGCGTAAGAGTGGAGCCATTAATTTATTGTATGGCAAGAAGAGGCTGAAACTTATGCAACAGTTCTACTAGGTAGAAACGGGCCAAGCCGTGGCAGGTCTTGTGGAGTTGTGTAAGAATTTTTGCAATGCACTCGTGCTGTGGCTGGCCGAGTCAGGCTGTACCTGTACTGATTATTCTAATCATCTACCTGCACACGACTGGCACTTGCCCTTCTGTATCTTTCGAGAGCCCCGGCTGTCTTCACTGAGGCTGCATCCATGCTGCCTATTATTGCACTTGGGTGTCCACAGGCTGGCTCATTCTGATTGCCTGCACACCTCCTAATCAATGACCTTCAGCAGCAGCATGTGTACAGGCTGTGCTGCTGCAGGTAGCTCACAAAGGGAACAGACAATAGAAAGTGAGCACATTTTTGGTAGTAGATTAGGGGCTCAGGGGTAACCCCGCCTTGTTAATGTGGTGTCATTTCCATTTCTTCTAAAGATGCCGCGATTGTGTACTCACTTGTGCAAACGTCCCATGTCACGACAGCGTTTTGCTAAGTCCTTTCTGTACTCGCTGCCACCATGAGTAGAGAGTGAAGTCTTGTGAAGTGACCCTGCTGTACCTTTCCTTATGTTAAATTAAGTTTTTCCACCTTTCTAGCATCATCAGGGCTTCGCTACTGCTGGAGATTTTGCCACTTCATAAACTGCAAGTCATGATCTTTCAGCATGGGACCCTTAGCTTAGTTATTATTGCATCGGCATTATCATCTTGTGCTGGTGCAAGCATGCAAGGGTGTGGGTATTTGCTCAGTAAATGCTAAAACATTAATAATACTTTTGCGAGTGGCATGTCAGTGGCAGCAGCCAGGCTGTTCGGCATTCTCTATCCCTGTTATGAGCTCATTCACTTTTCAGATATTTTGGAAAAAAGTCTACTTGTCCTAATAATCGGGCTCGGTGGAGGAGCACTGCCATCCTTTCTCCACAGTTGCTTCCCTAAGGTAAGTGAATAGCCAGTAGCCAGGGATTACCTGCATAGCAGGTTATGGCTGCAACAGTGTTAAGCTGCTGCTCCCGGCCGATAGATCCTCTTGCCCTCTCTTTTATCAATCTCTTACTTTGTCTCTCTCTCTCTCTCTCTCTCTCTCTCCCTCTTTCTCTCTCTCTCTCTCTCTCTCTCTCTCTCTCTCTCTCTCTCTCTCTCTCTCTCTCTCTGTCTTTGCTCTCTCTCTCTCTCCTGATCTTGGCATGCACCAGTCGAGCCTCTGACGGCGCCAGCCGTGCTGGTATTGCTGTCTGCTAAGGAGAAAAGATACAGCGTTATTGTCAGCTAAGCTCGGGCTAGCATTCACGGTCACGTGTCGGTCACGTGTCGGTCACGTGTCGCACTACTGGCAGAAAACTGCCAGCCGGTGTCGAGGTTACAGCTCGACCTCAGATACAAGCCCTCATCATTTCCGAAGAAAACGGATTTCCCAGAATGCCTGCTCTTGCAGTTAGAAGCTCCAGCAGCCCCAGATGCAGCTAGAATATCCCGCAGCCTCACTCCTGCCCCGAACCCGATTGGTTGATTCGGGCTCCAGACCCCCTGCCGACAACTCAGCTGCTCTGAGATAGGGGATTCGATAGAGAAACCAGGGGCCAACCAGCACATGATTCACTGAAGGAAGACTGTCAGCCACAGAGGAGTCAATGGAACCGCTCAACGTGACCCCTCTTCAGTTAACGCTTATGCATCATGCTGGTTGAGAGTAACCACTTCTCGAAGCATGTGTAACGTTACTAAAATTTGGGCTTGCTTAGATAAAGATGTCTCAGCCAAGCCGGTCTATGCATTTTGTGATGTCCCTTGTAGATTTTTGTAACTCACTACTTCCAGCATTCTAACTTGTGTAACAAGTCACTTACAGCTGGTGCAAACGTCTCCAGCTAGGCTTGTCTGTCGTTAACATTCATGCAACTGCCACATATCACCACCGCATTCAGACGTGCGTATCGACTTCAAGCAGCATATCGACTTCGGTGTTCAGTCACTGACTTTTAGGTCCCTCCATTTTCTTGCTCCAGCCCACCCATCTAAACTACTTTCCTCTTAAGCTTCAGAGCAACTCTGTCTCAAGTCGCTTAGCTGTTCCTTTAATTAACCTCAAATCCTTAGGAGACAGTGTCTTCAGTTCGTATACCCCCAAAGTCTGGAGTTCATTCCTGACTGAAATCACTGCATTCCTTACTTGACATTGAAAAAGAAGCTGAAAGAGCAGCTGTTCCACTCAGCATGCACTCCATCAGTGAGAATAATTCTTTATATGCCTCCTGAACTTGGACATAGTATGGCTACTTATTTGGCATTCTTTCTTTCCAACATATATAAAGTGTTCGGTGTCAGCTGATGGGTCGTCGACGTTGTCGCTGCACATTACATTGCTTCTGTCTAAGATTCACCCACTCAATAACTAGCATTGGATCGAGTTTCAAGATTCTCTGGCTAAGGTGTCACTTCACTTGTCCGTGCTAGCCAACCTATCTGCAACCCCCCCCCCTTCCTTACTCTTTGCTCGACTCACGCATATCGTGCTCCTTGGCTGCGAGTCATATCGTGCTCCACCCACTAATTTGAAATCTTTCGGTGATCAGGCCTTCTGTTCGTATGCACCGAAAGTCCGGAACTCTCTTCCGGTTCCTTTTACCACCTGGATTGACTTTCCATCATTTTAAATGTCAGCTAAAAATGCATCTCCGTGCTCAACTTTCCCTTCACCCCGCGTTTTTTTTGTTCCACTGTGCTTACCTGTGCATCATTCAGTGCTTGCTACTTGCCAGATGTCCCACTAACCAGTGGCTCTGATGTTTTTGTGTGTTTTGGCATGTGGGCATTAGCATATTTTTTTGCAATTGCATGACTTTCTAATCATTATACTATGCTTGCTACTAATCTTTGTTTATTAATTTTAAAGTGCCTGGATATAGATTTAGTTTATTTAGGATTATATGCAAACGATAAATGTATATCGTTATTATTGTTATAATTAGTGTTAACTGATGAGGCGTAACTATTTTTCTTGTTAGGCCACCCTAGACTGACTTACAGTACTCTAACCAAGGGCTTACTACGTACCTAGTAAGATCAATATCTAGCCATTGCAATAGGGTCCCTAATTTTGGGCAGGGATAGAAATTGATGGCTGGCTTTAGAGGTGGCCTTCTGAATAAAGTAAGAGCTCTGGTCCTATAAAGCTCTCTCAGTCAGCTTTTCGGTTACCTGTATGCAATTATTTGCTAAACGTGGGTCAATATCAGCCTATTCATGCTTGAATATATAATTCGTCCAACTTTCAAGCATATATTTATTTTATTTACAAAGCTCAAAGGGCAGTACATGCATGGTCATTCATCCTAAAAACATAAAACGACGGTCCCAAAATAAGATCACTGAAGAGCACAGAGTGGCAAATCGGTGTGATATCTGATGTTATGAAGAGCCCTACAAGCCTTAAAGTTCAGCTCACAAAATACGAGTTAGGTTCATGATAGTCCTGCATCAGCCCGACGTGTTAACGTTTGCAGGTTCCTGTCCCTGCCTAACTACCATGTGCTGGATGTAGAATGCTTCATCTATCTGCACTGTATGAGCATGAGCAAGCAGGTCTCAGCGACCTCAGAGAGCAAAGTGAAGATCGTCTTATCAGTGGCCTTGTTTATATGGCTGCAAAAAAGCCTTAATGGCATCCATCCCTGTCTGCGGCCGCAGGACTTGGTAACTTTGTACCGCGACCTGGATTTTTTAGTTTCGGCACCTTGCCCCTTAGGCTGAGAACCTGGGCAAAGTAAACGTCAGCTGATTCCAAAGCCTCGTGTATGCAACTTCTCACGAGCATCGGCAGCTTTCACCCTGCTTGCTGCTGATAATAAACACTCGCCAGCTGAAGGACTTGAATCCACGACACTAGTCTTGAAGTGCAAGCGCCTCACTGCTGGGCTAAGGCTCGGTGAGCAGGGTGCATGTTTTGGTGGTAAATCACTGTATGCACTATGTTATGCTATGAAATATTTTTCCCTGCAAGTATTGAACTGGTCGTCGTGTGGCATGTTGGATAGCCATAATTGCTGCTTAGTCCAGGCCGGTAACTATTAAATCATGGTGCTCATAGTTTGCCACTTTGCTGCACCATGCTGTACCTTTTCTTTACAAACAGATGGTCATCGAGGTCGTGGAAATTGATGAAGTCATGGTAGCATTGGCAAAAGAGCTCTTTGACCTTGAAACAGATGACCGGCTGACCGTTAAGGTTGCCGACGGCCTGCAGTACGTCAGCAGCTGTGCATCTACTGGTAGGTCTGAAAATATCAAGATAGAATATGTGATCTTGTTCTCCTGCTTAGGTATAGCCCATGAAAAGACTTCGTCTTTACATTAGTCTTTGTAAAGCAAACTATTTTTATAGCACTAGTCACTTGAGCTCATTCCCTGCTTGGTTGGTGGTTCATCTATCTAATGGAAAGCAGTTGACCTGCTGCACACTGTGTGTAAAACAAATTCCGGTTAGAACAATTGGATCTTGCTCACTTTTGCTCAAATATCGTTTTCCATGTTATGCCAAGATTTAAATGGGACTGATTTTTGTTCTTTCACATATATCCCAGTTAAGCACCCGGCTAGATTGGCTAATGATCTCATTATTGAGACTGCTTCCTCAACTAGCCATCATGTTGATCCCAAAGTCCTTACTCTGGCCCACAAGGCCTGCCCTGCATATCTAATGAACTGATGCTTAGGTTTCAGCCTCCTTGTACACTCTGGTTCTCTGCAGAGTATAAATTAGCTGTTTCATTTCTTCACTTAAAGACTGTTGGTTACATATGCTTTTGCTCTGAAGGCCCTAGTCTGTGTAACTCAATTCCACAATTCTTGACCAACGATCTCATTTAGCTTTGCCTCATACCGACCTTAAATCATATGGAGAGCGTGCCTTTAGTTCTTATGCTGCCGAAGCCTGGGATTTTCACTGTCGACTGACGTCACGGCATCTCCTGACTTGACATAAAGAGAAGCTAAAAATGCACCTGCTTCTCGTAGAATTTGCAGGTTCCCTGTGATTGTCAACTGTTATTACTAACCACATTGACATGCATCTTTTACAGCATATATAAATTACCCTCCTGTTAGGTCCGACTTGCATTACGACATCCCCTGACTTGACCACATTTAAAAAGAAACTAAAAACGCATCTATTTATCACAGCATTTAGTGGGTACTTGTGATTTGTTCTTTTTTCCCAATACATGCTGGCACTGTCTGCATGCTGCCATTTGCCATATTTGCATGCTGACCATGTGCATATCACCCCTAACCATGTTATGCTGGTTGTCATTGAGCATGCTACCACTAACCATTCGATCGTGCTTTTGCAGCAAATGTAAGTGCTTAGCTTTGGTTCTCTGAGGGTATGAAGTTTGTTATTATTATTATAAGATTTAGCTCTCTGAAGGCACATACAAACGTCTTACTAACATTAATATATGTGTGCTTGCTGCCGAATGTGGCACATCCTTTCCAGCCAGCCATCCTGAGCTGCTACGTTCATGCTACTCACTTCCTCGACTACCCTCCCGACTCTGCTATGTGTCTCACTCTCTCTGTTGGTGATGAAGTCTGTTGGCTTCTGTTGGTTGTTCTGTGCACCCCGAAAGCTGCTTAGGCTTTGAGCATGCTATTGAAAACTGCTTAGCATAACACCCACTTAGTCCTAGTGGCATTGTAGAGTTACAGACGGCGATACATTGTAAAGGCCGAGTATCCATTTCTAAGCTCCGGCTTATTTAGTTGCCCTATTTCTTAACCTTACAGGGTTCCAGAGGCCGGTACTCACTAAACAGAGCCTTGTGGGTGTGCCTAGCTTTCTCTTGTATGGCTCTTAAGAGGTATAGCCCCTCGACAAGTGGACTATGAGCCTCTAATTAATGACTGGCAACCAGTTAGGCATAGCATGTGCACTGGGACTGGCCTTCGAGAGGTAGCTACCTATTGGGTCACAAACAGCGTTATTTGCTTACGTCACTTTGCAGGGCCTGGCAGGTGCCAGTGCCGTGGCAACCAGGTTAGTTGGCCGGATTTGACTGACGTGGGATATACGCTTTTCTCAGAGGTAACGTGGGAAAAAAGACTAACAGTTAAAACCATCACTGATGGCATTGCCAAGTTGTTACGGTCCACTAACTAAATCTGGGCTGTGTAGTCATTCGACTGATATAATCAGAGCCATGATCAGCAGGGCTTTAGCAGCTGCATCCTGTCTGTACTGTGGGCTGGGCGAAGGGAAGGAAAGCATCAACAGTTCCTAGGCAGTCAACAGTTGCGTGGACCTACCTGAAGGCGCATGTCAATTTACTTCTCTGCCCATCTCTAAAGTTCGGGTCCGGCTTTCTTCTGGCTTAATCCTGGATGAGTGTGTGGCTGTGGCCAGACACCTTTTGCCAGTTGGCACTCTGTTATTCGTGCATGCAGATACCGGAACTTCTTAAAGCAAAATTAAGGGGGCAGGGGATATGCCCCCCACCCTATGGGATTGAGCTCCCCAGGCAACATATTTATTGAAATTTCTCAAATACCAATGGAACAATTGGAATGCAAATTGGCACAAACAACAAGGGTAACACGAGCTATCTTTTGATGTTACCATAGATGTCATAGTGACCTTCGTATGACCTGTGGGGATTAAGGTCACGTTTTTCTTAGCTATCCAGTCAAACATGGCCATCTTGTAAAGTCGACAGATTCAATACTGTACACTGTAGTGATCGTATAGTTGCCGAGCGTTAGCCCGTTAGTAGACAGTTCGTCCCCATTGAGATGATTGGTGTAGGGCTGCTTCTCAGCAGTTAGTACCAGAACTTTCTATCGCATAAAAGGGCATGTGAACGAGCATAAATACCTAGACATCCTAAAAACGTGTGGGCATTCCACGTGTGATGGTGCTAAAAAGTGGTGGCTAAAAAATTCTGGTCTGCTTGATTGAATCAGTAAGAAGTGCACAGTGTTCGTTCAGGATTATGTTCAGCCTTAATTGCAAGGCCACTGCCTATTTAGTGAGCAAAGCTGAGGCCAATCTAATTTTGGGTTGGTTTTCAAACTGCAGATGGAATCGTTGTTGAATAAATGGCCAGTTAAAGCTGTTTACCTAAATCTTTGCAGTCTCTGGGACTCAATTCTGGAAGGTGCTTGAAGGCTCTTGATGCTCTCCAGCATATTGTGGCAAGTCCCTCCATCCTCTCTAAGCCTTACATCCTCTTGCGAATATGAGAACCACGTCATGCTAGCACACTAAATCAGGGAAGGTAGATGACATACAAAAATGCTCCTTTTTCTGATTGTGTGCCCACTAGCCATCCCTCTCTCATCTCTGTCCCGTCCCATGTTACTGTAACTTAGTTCTGACCCTCTCATTAGTCGAGGCAGTGAGTAGCAAAGATATAGAAAGTTGTAACTGCTGGAAAGGACGTGCCCTCCCCTTGCTTCCATCCCCCCATGTCAGTCTGCTATGCCTTCTATTTCACTTTTGATCCAATTAACTGCTAGCTGCATTGATCTCAATTTGACTTTGATCTTCGCGAACTTTCTTAAGTCTGATTGATTATAAAACTAATATACCTTTCACTCGAAATACTTTGAGTTCACTTGAAGTAGCAGATTTGTGTCTGGACAGCTGAGTGTGTCGATGCCATCGTTCATGATCACATGAGTTGTAGCACTTCTTCATTCACTGGTCTAACTTTGGTTCATTGCCTGTGCACCGAGTTATGCTGCTGGTGAGCTATGGACCAAGTAGGATACCTTCTGCTAGGACTCAATACCGTTCATGATAGTGCAAAATACTGATAGGTCCAGCAGGTAATGTATGTCTTAGTAATTAGTTAAAAGCATAGCCTGTTTTTCTTGGCATCTTGTTTGCCTCCAGCAAGCATTTGTCCATTTTCCCAAACCTTTACCTTCTTTGTGGCTATAGCTCTGGTTAGGCATTGCACCGAGCTGGTTTGGTCCGGTGGTTAAGGTGCTTGCCCCGACCAAGGTCTGGCCGAGGTCGTGGGCTCGAGCCCTTAGGTATATGTGAAGCCCCTGAATAGAAATTGACTTCTCTTAGGGTGCTATACAAATGAATTATATTTTTGTTAAAGAGGCTGCAGTTATGTCACACATTAGACTCCCTGCTGCCACCTCCGGGGCCACAGCATATTGGCATTAGATAATGCAGTTCCAGTGCCCAGCAAGCAGCTGCTGCCAGTAAAAGCATTCAAGGCAAAGCCTGAGGTCTGTAGGCAGTCCTTATAACCTGATCTGCTCGATTCACTTTACTGGGCAAGCCATTAGATCTGTCTGTTTCATTCTGGCTGAGCTGCTGATGCTTGTCTGCGCCCCTGGCTGCCGGCCATTGCCATGGTCTGCTGATGATGCCTAGACTTAATTTATTGCCAACTTCTAAGCTGATCCACTGTCCTTTAGTATGCCTTGCTTTTCATTGCCATGGGCTCATTTAGCCAAGATTGCTGTTCTGAAACTGACAGAACGACTCGCGAACTAATTCAGTGCCTTCTTCTGTGTCCCTGTGGTAATTAGCAGTGTGCTAGTAGTTTTTCTAAAGATTTCAATTCTTAATTCTTCTGCTCACTGATAGCAGTCCCTATGTTAGAACTGATTCCAGCTGTTGTCTTATTTCTGCACTCCGATTGTCGCCCTTCATGTATCTCTTTCCTTTCCTCACCTCAACTGATCCCAACTTGCCTCTCTTCACCTATATCTAACCTCATCTTGCCTTCACTCCCTACCATTGACTCCCGCCCTTCATTATCTTGTGTGTTCTCATCTGTTTCTTTTCTTTACTCCTCTGTTTCATACCGCTTCCCAAACCGTGTTCTCTTCTCCTCTCTCCTCCTTATCTTTTTTCTCCGCTCGAGGCATTCTTAGGCTGAAGCTAATGAGAACATAAACCTTGACTGTGCCTGAGGCGGCCATTCGAAAGAAAGCTGTATTTGCATGCTGAGGATGAGCCAATGCCTGCTGGTATCTCTTTGGCACATCTGTTAGGTCAACTGTGCTCTCTCTCTCTCTCTCTAGTTTATTTCTACATTAACTCGTCCCTTGATCCTCATTGTCTCTTAATTTTTCTGCTGCTGCACTCCTTCCCTCTATTTCTTCTCTTCTTCCTCTCTTTCCCAAAAATGTCGTTGCATTTATTCTAGATCGGCTTGTAGCATCATCGTGCTGACCTCTAAGATCGTAAGTACTCTCAGAAAATTTGTAGTATCTCTTTAATGAAGGTCGTGGTCCGACGGTTTCTCAGGAGTCTTGTCGTTAGTGTAAAACTGTGCTGGTATTTACCAAGAATGTGTCAGAATCGTTCCTTGTTCTGCTTACTGCCTTTCGCAGTACACATTTCGGACAAGGTCTTATGTCCTGCCTGAAGCATTTCCTGATTGCCATGTACTGCTGGCCTGATTGCAACCAAGCACATTCCCCTGTTTATGTCTCATTTGCAGCTTTAAGTTGGCCTTTCAAGTGTGACACCGCCGTCCCATGCTGATGTAACCGACTGAGCACTTTTCAGCATGGGGTTTTCAGGTTGGGTTTACAGCTAGAAAATTGCAGATGAGATGGGTTGACTGTCTACTCACGTGGCTCTAGCTGTGGCTTCTTCGAGTGTCGCAGGGTCAATTATCTTTAATAATAACAATGCATTTGTTATAGCGCCCTCGGAGAACCTAATCTCTTTCCAGACACTTCACATTTACTGTAAAGGAAGCTTGATCGAATGGTTAGTGGTAGCATGCCCAATGAACAAGCATAACTTGATTAGAGGTGACATGCACAGGGTCAGCATGCAAATATGGTTAGTGACAGCATGCACAGTGTCAGCATGCATAAGCATGCTAAAGACAAATCACATGGACGCTGTGATAAATATGTGTTTTTAGTTTCTTTTCAAATGTGGTCAAGTCAGGGGATGTCGTGACGCAAGTCGGAAGTGAGTTCCAGGCTTTCGGAGCATACGAACTAAAGGCACAGTCTTCGAAAGATTCAAGGTTCATACGAGGTATAGGTAAACGATTAGATTCCGAAAAGCGAGTGGTACGATGCTTTGCCTGGTGGGGGGAGTAGATCTGATAGGTAGGCTGGAGCCAATGAATGAAGGGACCTTAAAGTGACTGACAAATCCTTGAAGTCGATGTGTTGTTTGAGCAGGTCGGCGAGATGTAGTGTGATGTGGCAACTGCCACGCTCATGACAGACAAGCCTAGCTGCAGAGTTTTGCACCAGCTGCAAGCCCCTGAGTGCACAGGCCGGTAGACCAGCAAGCAGTGAGTTACAGAAGTCAAGACGGGATGTCAAAAATGCATGGACCAATTTAGATGTGATATCCCCATCGAAACAAGCCCGAATTTCAGCAATGTTGTGTAGCTGAAAGGAGGCAGACTTGACTGTGGACCTGATGTGGTCATCTGATAAAAGGTCACTTTTCAACATGACACCTAGATTTCGTACAGACTCACCTGGAGATGCTGGCAGAGTCGATTTTGAGCATCAGCCTTTCTAATTACTAAATCACACTTGGTTTGCACATAACTATCAAGTTGGTTTTATCATCACTCAATTTAAAAAGTTTGTTGCCATCCATGTAGGGATGTCGTCAATGCATGCAGCTAGGGAGTTGAGAGAATTCGACGTGCGAGAAGGCTGGGAAGGGTCAGAGAAAAGGTACAACTGAGTGTCATTCACGTAGAAGTGAAAGCCTAGATGGTGTTTGGCAATCGCATCGGCAAGAGGGAGAGTATAAACCGTGAAAGAACGGAGCCAAGAGCAGAGCACTGAGGTATGCCATATTTCAGAGGTTCCTATGATGATGTGATTGTGTCCATTCACGTCAATACTCCGGAGTCCCCTGCTGAGATAGGATCTGAACCATTGCAGTGCAGTGCCAGTGATGCCCAGGCGAAATGACTGGCGCTCAAGAAGGACTTGGTGATCGATAGTATCAAAAGCTGCCGAAAGATCGAGAAAAAAACGCAGAGAGACTCTACCTAAGTCTGCATTCATAAGTAGTTTTTTTTTGTACACCCGAAGCAATGCCGACTCCCTGGGGTGATCAGCTATAAAACCAGACTTATAAACTAACTTACTTAAATGGTTTGAATTTTAAATATTTAAGTTCAGCTGGTCTGCCTTGATTCATTCCATTGTCTTTTATGAGAACGGTAGAAGGGATACTGGGCTGAAGTTGCGTAAGTTCTCTTGGTCTAGCGTTGCTTTCTGGAGTTAAAGCCCAACTACAGCCCTTTTGAAAGGTCTAGAACATGACCTGAAGTCAAATACATATTTATGATGTTAGCTATGCACGGCAGCAGCTGAGCTATGCATTGTAGAAGCAGGACAGTGAGAATAGGGCCTAGAGGACTAGTTGTCTTCTTTAATTTGGGTATGAGCTACAAAACGCAGCCACTAGTGACTTCCTTGGAAGTAGACATTGAGGTGCTGCATGGAATTGAGGAACAGCATTGCAGTGGAGGATGCTGCTACCTATGGGGGGTTAGACTTCCTGAGCTTGATTTTCGGATTGAGTATTTGTGAATCAACCATGTTTTTTATAGAGACCAGACTTGACATTTGGTAGGATCGATTGGTACGATCTGCAGTAGTCCTCGTATGCCTGTCGATGGACTCAGTCCTGATCTTGTATGCTTTTTCAAGCTTGTGCTTGGTAGACTTAGCCAGTTTAATGTATGTGGTAAACCATAGGCCGTCTGGGTGAGTGTGTGCAGTATGCTTAGTCAGGATTGCAAATTCTCAAACTCGAGCATGTCAGCTAGTGTCGTGTTGTAGCAATCCACCAATGGTGACAGGTCAAAGAAGGATTGAACAGCAGAGGTAAAGCAGAAATTTTTGCACGAACAGTATCGTTTTCAATAGTCTTGAGGTTTCGCGATTCACAGGTGATTTTAGATGTGGAGGGCGCACATTGTAGACTGAATGAGATTTGCATGTGATTAGATCAGCAGGGTGATGATAAAGTGAGTTGTATGAGAAAATTATGTCGAGTGTGTTACCACTAATGTGTGTAGGCCCATGCACATGAGAGACAAGAGACAATGAGTCAGTCAGTTCACGAAATTCAGTGCTGAAGGTGGCAGGTAAGGTGTCAAAATGAATGCTGAAATCGCCCGTGACGCGGAAGGATCGTTTTCTTGCACACATAATCGGAAATAGATGAGAGAAATCTGAGATTAAGGAGGACTTGGTACCTGGTGGGCGATAGGCTGCTGCTACCATTGATAGCTTGTTGTCGGGTCATCTCAGAAACAATAGATTAGAAAGATTGCTTTGATTGTACTGCAATTGGCTTGAAATTGAAGAATGGGCATACAATAACAGCAACTTTACCTCCAGTTTTGATAGATCTAGGGGTGTGAAAAAAATCCTGTCTGTTGAGTCGTTAACTGTCAGGCAGTTTACCAATTTTAGCCAAGGTTTGGTCAAGGCTAGCAGGTTGAGGCCTTTGTCCGAAATAAGGTCGCTTATTTATAGGGTTTTATTGCACATTGAGCAAGCATTCCATAGACAAGCATCAAGTTGGGCTGCCGGAATTTATGGCAGTCCGGATTGCCACTGAGAGAGAGAGAGAGAGAGAGAGATTCACAATTCTTGAGGGAGACTGGGCTAAGCAGTTCGAGACAATACTAGGAATGCCAAGCGAGCGGGTTCCCATCAGGCAGTCCTGTGTCTGTGCCCTGTGCTCCTGGCGCTTTTATTGGTTAATGCGTAATTCATGGACCTGAGCGACAGAAATAGCATATAGGGATGCATTTGAACCATGATATTGAAGCGATAATTAGTACACACGATCATAACTAATAAGCAGGCTAGTAGCCGTCGGCGTATCTAACACCAGGCCTCCCTTCTGCGTGGCACACCTAGCCCGAAGTGGTAAGCACAGATGCCCATATGCACGTAATTTCTTAAGCATTACGGTCAAACAAAAAGCAGAGAAGCTTTAAAGAGGTCTTAGCTGTATTGGTTTCCGTATACTATATTCGTAAGAACTTTGGTTTTTGGAAGAATTATGCAACTGGCAAGAACCACTAGTAGCGCTTGGTTGTCAGGAGGCGAGGATCGTGCTATGTGACCGGTAGGAATGCGTGTTTCTTGATGTCTTTTTTATAACTCTCTACAGGAACTGCATGATGAGGCTTTACCAAACCCAAGTAGGTGCTACCATTCCTGCTATATTCGGGGCTAATTTGATTGGACAAAAGGGTCGGCAGTCACGGGAACAACTTATCCTTCTTGACTTAGTATACCTGACTTTCCTGTTGTAATTAAACATGATTATACTTCCTTTGTGGCACTTTGCATTGTTAGCTGTCAACCACCTAAGGTTTTTTCTATCTGTAGCTCTACAAGCTGCAAATACTCAGTGGGTGTTATGCTGTAGAACTTTCTATAATGCTCTCAAAGCCAAACAGCTGTCCATGATGGTAGGTAGCCAACAGACCTTATCTATCTGATGTTACAAAGAAAAATGGGAAGCTGAGTCAGGAAGGCAGTCGTGGAAGTGAGTAGCATCGAAGTAGCAACCCCGGAAAACGATGTGCCACAATCAGTAGCAGGAGAGCAAAGAATAGAACAGATAATTGATATCTATATTCGTTGATTCTTTTAAGGAAATTGGTCGACATCCAGGATCACGTGTCTGCAAGGCAAACATTCGGTTTATCAGTAGCTGCAGCAGCTTTCAATGGTTTAAAAGATAAATTCGGCTAGGTATCGTCAGCACGGTAGTGTGCACACGCATGCATGCATGCATGCCTCTCTCTCTCTCTCTCTCTCTCTCTCTCTCTCTCTCTCTCTCTCTCTCTCTCTCTCTCTCTCTCTCTCTCTCTTTCCCTCTCTCTCTCTCTCTCTTTCCCTCTCTCTATCACTCACTCACACTTTTAATCTGCCTCTTTCTCTCAAGCAGGGTTGTGATCTTTGGTTTGTGATCATGTGCCATGGGATGGCCTGTCTGCAACTGTACTGACAGCCTAAGCTCACATTTAAATGATGGACCTGGCCCAAAAATATTCCAGGTTGCAGATTACCTCTTTCTACTTAGAGCTGCCACCTGTTTGGTTGGGCGATTGATGCACTAACTACAGTAGGCCTAGGCTGCAGACTGTTAACTGTCAGCCACCTTGACTTACTGAAGGCATTCGGTTATTGACTACGGTTTTTCGGAACCTTCCCGATGAGGAGGTATTTCCGGAAATCCGTAAAATAGTAGTAGTAGTAGCAGCAGCAGCCTATGGTGGGCCAGTGAGCATATAATGATGGAGTCGAACTACCATACGCAATGGCCTTGCCTACCAGTGGAAAACGACATACTTGGTGACATATTTATGCCTGTGATTTGTCGTGCATGTAGCTAGAAAATTCTGGAGCGAATGCTCAGGAGGTTGAGAGAGAATCTGCCAGGGAGGCTTTGCATAAAGAGCTACCTACTCCTCGGTCCTCTCCTCGGAACTCGGAATCAGATGCATTTATAACCAACTTCAGAGCGTTTGGAAGCCAAACCGTCAATTCGTATATACCTAAAGCATAGATCTTTCAAACGACTGATATCGTTACATCCCTTGGCTTGATGACATTCATATTGCTAATAAAACCCACCTGCTTCTCCCTGCATATCACAGCATATGCTGGTCTATGAAAATGTGTTTGTATGTACTACAGTTGTGCATGCCATTATAATTAGTCGTTTGATGTGCTTTCTTTCTCAGCCCTTGTGCCGTGAAAGAGATTCAGTTCTCTTAGGGTGCACTGAATGTTGTAGAATTTATCATTTATTATTACATTCTACTGATTTCCTCGGAGGTTGGCTAGCTAGCTACCCATCTGCAGATAGCAGCACTTGGAAAGCTATCTCGGACAAAGGAGGGAACTGTGGACTTGATAGATGCCCTACCAACTTTCACGGTACAGGCACAATATCTCAAGAGTATGTGGGTGGTCCTCCTGAGATGCGAGCAGAGATGTCTGCCCTGATCTATTACCCGTGCGGTCCACGGGCGATCCATTCTCGTGTTGGAGGAGGTTTACGGCATGCACGTTAGTTTGATGACGGGGCTCAAGCTGTCTGCTCGAGCATTTGGCTTGCAGAGATGCCAACAGAGAGCGATCGAACGCAGAAGCAAGCCGTATGCCATCGCTAGCCTTTTGCTTGAGCATGACTGCCAGGTGCTGCAGTGCTGCCACTGCTCATAGTGCTCTTTGCCATGACTGCCAGGTGCTGCAGTGCTGCCACTGCTCGTGGTGCTATTTGCCATCATGTGCCCTGCAGCAATTCTTACATCATGTGGGCAACCGTTTGGCCGTTTTAAGCTACCGCTCACTGTTTGGCAGTACATTCTTGACAGCACCCTCCTGGCAGTACGTTCCTTGCAGTAGTGCTTGTCGACCAGGCTTATCCGCATGCAGGCTTAGCCAAGTCGCTTGTCATGCTAATATTGTTGTACCATTGTGAGACTGTGTGTATGTGTGTGCGCGCATGTGTGTGAATGTGTGTATGTTTGTGTCTGCGTGTGCGCGCCTGTATGTATGCGCACGTTTGTTTATTTATATGTGTATTGTGGGTGTTCTTACGAAGTGTGTGACTGCTGCTCTCTCTGGCAGGTCGTGAGAGCGGCTGTACTCTAGTGAGCAAACTGCCTGGGATTGTAGTAGCCGATGTATCAGGCTACTAAGACACGAGCCTAATCCGTCTGAGCATCCGGCTGCTTAAGGGGGCCTTTGGTAGGCTGAGGCTTGACCACCTGCTAGCATGTGAGAGAGATGGAGAAAGAGAGACAGTGAGAGAGAGAGTGAGAGAGGGAGGGAGAAAGAGAGAGGGAGAGAGAGAAAGAGAGAAAGAGAGGAGTCAGAAATAGGAAGGGAGAGATAAGAGAGAATTCCTGACCGCATGTAAGCGAGCATTATGAGAAACAATGATGCTACAAAGCAGGTGCAACCTAGAGCTTTTCTAGTGCTGGCAATGCTATGCAGCAGTATGTTGAGGTAACGTTTGCAAGGCTGGAAGGTATGCTCAGCAGATACCTAAACTGGGGTTTTTGATACCTGCTTTTGCATACGTTGCTGTATAGCTAAGATAGCTTGGCAAGCATTTCTGATACTGTCATGGAGCACGCGTGGGGCAGACAGAAGTCGACATCCCTTGACATGCAAAACACTTCGGCAGCATATGCTCCCTCTCAGGTGTCATTTGTTCAAGCACGACTGGCGCGCACATCTGCTAGCGTAGATGATCTGTACTTTGGGTTGTGCATTGCATCTACGCCAGCTAGCTCCTCCAAATGCACAACACCGGCAGAGTTCCTGACTCCACTCTTGTGTCCGACAGGGTGCCCCTCGTTGCCAATCACATGTTATCCCTGGCGATGGAGCCGACCTTTGGCACACTGTCTGTGTGCGATTGACCAGTTTCATGCTTCCCGGGCACCTTGTCTCAGTTTGGGCTCTGGCTGACAGCCTCGCGGTGCCGTCTGCCAGCGCAAAGTCCGGGCGGAGGACTCTGGTGACGATCACAGAGCACAGAGACGGGCGAAGTTGCACCTCACGGGCATCCTGTAGTTTCAGCCTAGGAGAGAGAGAGGGAGGGAGAGAGAGAGAGAGAGAGACAGGGAGAGAGAGACAGGGAGAGAGAGAGAGAGAGAGAGACAGGGAGAGAGAGAGAGAGCTTCCCAGTGGCAAGGGTAGGGACACGGAAGTCGGTCGACTGGGCCCATTTTTACTTGCACCCGGCTGCTTACTGCCTGCAATAGTTTGTTCTTTGAACTTCCCGTCTGGGCTTTGCTCTGCAGCAGGCCCTCTGTGCTTTTTTGTGGCTCCAAGCTAGCGTGTTTTTCATGTTTGTCATGCAGCATGCATGAATATAGCTGTGCTTGCCAGACCCCTGTATGTCCCACCGAGCGGTCCTTCCTCATTTGGCTGTTCGTCCAGACAGGCTGCCTGTTTATCCTGTCCCAGAACAGAAGCTAGCTGCATGGTACCACCTTCTGAACTGGTGCACGTGTGCCTTACCTTGTGCTCAATCAATGCCGGCTGATGATATAGTCCATCACAGCACGGCACAACATGATTCTGGAATGCCGGCTGATGGCTCTGCCCGTGTTCTTCGAGGATATTGTGTTGGTGAGCCATGTACCTAAGCTTTCAGGCTGGAGGGATGTGCACTATCTCTAGATATCTTAAACAGGGCATCATCTAATCAAAAACGCCTCAGAAGCAGTTATCTTAGACATAACGGTCCCACGTGACTGTGTTGCAGAAGCTTAGTAAAGGCAGTTCCAAAGAAAGCATCATCATTAATAGAGCATCTGCCTCCAGCATTATATTTATGGTCTATAAAGAGCACCTGGGGTGCTGCTTATCAAATTAGTCAAGCCACAGATGCTACAAACAGTATGGTGGGAGGAAGAGTCTGCTTCTGTTTTGGACCGCCTCCAACTTCCCGACCTTCTTTTTGGGCATCAGGTCCTATGGCCCATGGCATCTTTGCTGGCCGGGATCTCAATCTGATGCCGTCATTAAGTGCAATTCTCGTGGATACGCGAACCACTGGCCATGAGCACGACAGGCTGGCATCAGATTAAATGTGTGGCAACTGATTTCTGATATAGCATGCCAGCCAGTAAGCACGTGACTGCATGCAAGACCGAATAGGGCAAGGCTCCAGGGCTTAACTTGGGGAAAGGCTCATACAAAACTTTGGCTATAGGAAATCTCATTCCGAAGGTACTGTTCTTCCTTGAGTACCCGTCAAAGTGGTTTCCTCATTGAATTTAACCCCACGTTTTATTTGAGGAGACTTGTACGTGTGCATGTGCCATCCTCATGGTGATGAAGCAAAGAGGTCTTTAGTTACTGTGGCTCTAAACATCAGTCTCGAGGTAAACATGCCGTGTAATGGCCTTCATGTCTTCAGTTAGAACTTACCTCGAATCCATCTCAGATGCTGACTTAGTGGGCTATTAGTTTGCGCACCACCTTTCTTGTCAGGTTGCTTCAACCTTTATTATGGTTGCCGTGATGATGGGACATTCGGATAACTTGGCATTGAATGATTTTGGCAACCTTTGTTTTTACTAGTGCCAAAAGAATACAGCTGGCTTAGCTAATCATGCCAATTGTTTGGTCGGGAACTCTGCCAGTTGAGTAGTACTTTACTGCCGGTGGGGGCATCTATAAATAAATAAAATCCTTGCTGATTAAACAGCCTCTTTTTGTATAGCGACAGAAGAGCCTTTATGGCTATCACCACCACTTGCAGTGGCGATTAAGAATCGCCCACCGCAGGAATGGAACCCACGACCTCGGGACCGAGGCCGTGAAAGCAACCGCCTTACCTAGTGTGCCATCACGGCTCTATGCCACTCATAACTATGCCCCTAATAGATTCGCTGCCATCTAAACTAACACAACCACACGTTTGCTGTTGCTGTTCGTTTAAGACTTTACTAGTGATTCATTTCCTGTGGGACTTTTATTAATTGTGCTGCGCTTGAGCCCCTGTGACAGAGCCACTTTAAGGGGGAGATGGCTTAAGGGCGAGACAGCTTGAAGACTGGCTTTGCATTGTGTGCCACCGTAGACATTGTCAGCATGCCGAGCCAACCTCTCTCATAAATCCGTTATGCTGCTTCGGATGTTGCATCGTCATCAGAGCATGCTAGCGACACTTCGCGAACTTTGCTCAGGCTCTTTAGGGGAGGCGGTGGGGAGCTGTAGTGACTTGGCAACACTGATCGTCAGCCGATGATCATCAGTTGGATGTAGTTATGTGGACGGACATGAGTTTCATACCTCTTGACGGCAGGACTCGTGCTGCTTGAACTGCAAGCCAGCGAGAGAAGCTGTGCATTAGTATTACCTTTGTCGTTGTAAAAACTAGCCGGCACTGAAAGAGTTAGGAGATCGTATGCTATCATTGCTCTGCCAGGTACACCGATGGTCGGTCATTCTGGCGGAGCCTGCTACCGTCTTCAGCTTCGTCGGCTTTCGCTGCTGCCTCGTAGCAATGTCCAACTTAGCATGGCATCTGAGGGTGTTCTTTCGATCAGGCCAATTAGGGAACCGATCAGCTATCCTGTCTACATCTCCACCATCTGCTCCGACGATGGGCTCCGAGTGGACGAGCCATTGCCACCGGATGTCCGGCAGCTGTCAAGCACTGCACCAACTGCATCCACCTGCCGAAGCCTCACCCCCTGGCCCTCAATACTTCAGCCTGTTTGTTGGCTCGGTTGGGAGTGCATAGTGGTTGATCGGGCTTGCCTTCGAAAGTTCTTGGAGCCGTGGCATTCTCGGTCGGGAGCTAGCTGCTGCTTGTTGCTTGCCAGAGCCGCCGGTGCACAGTGCTTCATCTCCAGCCAGTGGAGCCGGCGGGTGGGAGGAGAGACCAGAAGCTGCTTGACGTGTTCGCTCAGCCGACCGACAGCTGCCGATCTAAGGGAAGCAAACCAATCCCGGGGCTTGCATTTGGCAGCAACATATATTTATTTTATGCAGTGCCCCAGGGGGTCTGTGCTTGGTCTGCTTCTTCGAACGGTAAATGCTCTTCCTCTCACAGCCGATAGCATTGCCTCTAACACTGGGTGCTTTCACTTGGATGCTGATGACACACAGCTGTACCTGTGCTTTGATCCTTTTAGCATGTCCAACTCTCTTGCAGTGTGTTTTGCTGCCGTTTTTGCTTGGGTGACATCAAAATCATATTTAACAGATATGAAACTAGCTTGCCAGCCATGGGCAAACCTTGTCTTGCTTAGAAATTTTAAGGCCTGACCCTCAAAATAGGTTGGGCCAGCATGATCAGATTAGGGTTTCTGCCCATTCTCATAGATCTTTATGCTGTATTTGACACAATTGACCACCAGATTCTTCTGTAGCATCTCCCAACATATCCGTGTATCACTGGCATAGTGCTTACTAGGTTAGATCCTGCATCTGTTAGAGATGTCCGAGTGTAGATGTAAATGGCTATCGTTAATAAGCGTACTCCCTAAAGTACTCGGCACCTTACTGCTTGGTCTTAGGTCTCCTTCTCACTATCTTTACCCCCACTCTGGGCGATGTCATCTCCAAACACAAACGTGGCTTTCATTTCTATGCCGATGACGTTTAGCCATGCTCAGACTCACTTAATTCCCTTGCAGCCTGGCTGATGACTTTTCACAGAGATGGTCCCTAACTTTCTAAAGCCTAACTACAAAAGGACCAACCTAATAAGTATGGATGGACAAGCCTAGTGTCACCCTCAAGCTGGAAGACCTCACCCTCAAGATTGGTTCATCTAGCTTGCACCAGCCCTACCTATAGGAGCTCTTCCCTCGTACAGTGTTTTGTCGCACCGCCCTGCTGCTCGGCTTCTAGTCGTCCAATCGATCCTCCCCCACTCATCGGGCCATCTTGTGGTGATTGGATGCCTTCGGTTCGTATGTCATGAAAGTCCGGAACTAGCTAGCGGCTTCTATCACTGCCTGCAAAGGCTTTACGTCAATCAAGTCTAAGCCAGAGATGTATCTGTTCAGCTTAGCTTTCCCGGCGCCCTAGTGAGCTTGTCTTTTCTTTTCTTCTTACATGCATTGCATCCTCACATGTGCATGATTCAGTGCATGTTACGATCCCAGGTGTCGCACTAACCGGTTGCCTGACTGTCTTCTTGTGGGCTTTTGTATGCTGGTCTAAGCGTGATATGTTGATGTTTTTTTCTCGCTTGCTTTTGCACGACACCCTGCATGTCATTAAAGGTCAGCCGATTCAACAGCCTCATTTATATAGCAGCAGAAGGGTCGTAACTGCTATGGCCACCGATTGCAAAAGCCAATGAAGGGTCGAACGAAGTCGTGAAGAGCTAGCGCCTTATTCTTGGGCCAAGATCCTTGGTTATTGCTACACTTACAGCAAATTATTAAGGACCTGGATAGAGATTTGGTTCTTGGGGTGGTAGCTATAGAAACGACTGGTTATTATTAACATTATAATTGCTAAGTTGTTAGCTGTCCAACCAACCTCAAATCCTTGGTAACAATGCTTTCAGTTGTTATGCTCCTGAAGCCCAGAATGCACTGCCTACCTAAGCAGCTACATCCCCTAATCTGGCACTTAAAAAGGAGCTGAAAGCTCACTAGATACTGATAGCATTAGCTGGGTCCGTACGGATTGACCTTTCGTGTTCTTATATGTACTGATACTGTGCATGTTATGACTAACTACTGTATGTGCTCCCTTCCTAGCATAGGTCACGTACCTAGACAAAGATTTAGTTCTTTTGAATTGATACACAAATATATCTATTATTATTATTAACTGAAAATCACGTTTGTGGCAATGCTGTTATTGGATCACATTTGCAGATGCTCACTACTTAAGTGTCTCTCACTCACTCACCGGACCGAGCAAGGCTGAGTTGCCACTGTTGCAGATGCTCACTACTTAAGTGTCTCTCACTCACTCACCGGACCGAGCAAGGCTGAGTTTGCCACCCACGCTAGCTCTGTAGTCAACATGCATCCCTGTGAGGGCATTAGACTGGTGCCATCCTGCATACTGGCTATAGTGAGATAGTAGGGGCCATCATCTCTGTGAGCACCTAATCACAAAGACCCGCTCGTGCACTGTCATGGACGATTGTGAAGACGAAGCAGCAACATTACCCAGCTGCTGCTGTGCTCTGTGCAGCCTGAGCAGCTGAGCAGGACTGTAGACCTTGACTAACCACTGCAGGTCACCTGCTCGGTTGGTCTTAATGTTTAGGAATGGATACTAACGAGCTAAGCCTTGGCTCATGTGTCCAAGCGACTACTATAGCCATGACTCTTCTGCTGTATTAAATACTTAATTGAGCCAAATTACATACTTAGATGCATCACATATTGCGAAGCAGTTCATTTGTTGCCTCATTGTGCCATCCCTCCCCCACTTGCCGACTATGCTACCATAAGCGACCGTTTCGTTCTCCAGCCGTGTCCTTACTAGTGCTTTCTCATTTCGTATTCCTTATTATATCCTTGTGCTTGTGCTGTCAGCATGCTTGCCGAAAAGTCTCTCGTATTCATATTCAGCACTCCCCCTCCTGACGGCCCATCTGTTGGCTTAGATCCAAGCCTTCTGTTTGAGCCTACACCTGATCAAGTGACCTTCTGCTGGTTGCCATGCCTCCTGTGGCTCCTTGGACCGGCTGCATCGATTGGCCACGTGTTTTTATTTGAGGGAAATGTCCTGTTTGACGAGTTCTCAGTGCAGGCCTGGAGCTGTGAGCTCTAGGCCTGCAGACTATGAGCCAGTAATGGCTGCTGCTGCTGCTCCACCCCTACCCTTTACCGAGCAAAAATGGCAGACGAAAAGCAGCAGCCAAAGCAAATCTGGGTGGCCGGCAAGCTGTGTGATATTCAAGTCCTGCACCCAGAGCATGAAAGCCGCAAGTGCGCTAGCTCAGGCTGCTGCAGTACTGCTGCTCGTGCACAGACTGCACGGCGGGAGGAGCACTCGCACCATTTGCAAGACTGGTGTTCAAGCAGCCAGAGGCCAACTCAGCATACATTCCAGGGCTCGGAACAGTAGAATTAATTGCCTGCTTGCTGATTGTGTCTTAGTCTCTCCTCAATCTACTCTCATTCGGTCAAGTTAATGGCAGCCGAGACGAAAGGATTCAAGCAACGAGCTTGTGCCCAGTGCTTAGACCCAAGCTTGTACCCAGTGATCACCTTGAAATAGGAACCCTTGCCAGAAAGGCAGTTGCCATGCTTTGCTCAGATCGCTGGTGGATGATGGTGGTTGTGTGGGGACACTTGGTGGCTGCCCCTGGAAAAAAAACAAATGCTCCTCTCTTAACAGCCTGGGTACTGTAGAAGTAGTGCCTGGGTAATTGTGCCTATGTGTTAAAGGTCCAAGTCTGCCTCTGCCTGTGTGTGTGAGTGTGCTAGCTAGTGTGCATCCACCCACCTGATCAGTCGAGCACAGTGGTTGGCCTGTCAGCCCGAGGCAAGATGCTGATAACCTGCCTTCCTTGGTCAATCGATAACGTCTTAGAGAGGTGGCAAGATTGGCCAGTATTCAAGGTTTCATTGATTTCCTTGTCACTCCCGTTCAACTCCCCAGACCAGCCGGTCGTCGGCACAGTCTGGTTTGCTTTATTTTTGAATCCAAAACGTCTCAAGGACATCTTGTTTAGTATGCTGCATTCTCTGCCGCTTTGCATTCGTGCCGTCGTCGGTCTGCGCTTGCACCTCGGTCGAATAATCTTTTTTTAAGTATACATTTAAATTCGTTTACTTTGTGCAGCCAAAGATAAAAATGTTTTTTGAGTTCCACAGTAAGTCTTGCTGGTCGAAGCAGGAGCTCTTATGTGAACTAGAGGCTGCTAGATCGGCTCGTCCATTCGACCACCTTTCCCCCCAAGAAAAAAACTAGTGCCTGATCGTGGCAGGCCATGGGCGGCTCGCTGGTGATTGCTGCAGCATCGCGGGGTTTTTTTTTCAAGCAATTTTTCAAAATTTCAAACAATTTCAGCACGAATGAGTACGTTAAGGACGATGGCAGTGCTGTACTGTTTCGGTCATGCTTACTTTACATTATCTGTAAAGTGCTAAAAATTTATTAAGTTATCTTAGGGTGCTATGAATTATCATTATTATTATTACTGTGGCAGGTGCGATGCTCACGATAGACATATCTAGCTGCAGATTTTTGCACCTCCAGCCGTGATGTAAGAAATGCTTTGGCCAGCTTGGCTGTGGAGTCCTTATTTAAGGAAGCCCTAATTTTTGCAGTCTTACATAGCTGATGACATCTGACTGTGGAAGCTCATGTGGCTATCTAGTGAACAGTAATTTTGGAACAGGATGCCCAGATTCCCACCCAGAGGCTTCAGGAAACATTCTGGCCGAGCTCACTTTGAGGGTTATGCTTTCCCGTCTCTGGGTAGCTCCAGGTTTGCCCACAACTATTACCTTGGTTTCATTGACGTTCAGTTGGAGGAAGTTTGCTACCGTCCGATTGCAAATGTCACTAATACATACTGCAAGGAAGTCGAGAGAGCTCGACTGCCCAGAAGGCATGGAAGGATTACAGCGCAGGTACAGCTAAATGTCATCTGCATTAGAATGAATATCTAGCTTGTATTTGGTGATTACGTCGGCAAGAGAGGGAGTACACATCGTGAAAGCAACTTGACGGAGAGCACATCCCTGTAGAGCAGACCCCAATATTTTAAAGGCTCGCCAAGTGCCCGGTGGCCGTCATCATCTACTCTCTGAAATTCCCCACTGTGCTAGCGCCGAAACCATTGCAGCATCGTGCCATGGATGCGATGCTCTGGCGATATGCCAAGCGTCCAAGAAGGTCTGGTGAGCCGTGATGGCACACTAGGTACGCCGGTTGCTTTTCACGACCTTGGCCCCCTGAGGTCGTTTGTTCGAATCCTTTGGTGGGTGATCCTTTATCACTGCTGCAAGCAGTGGTGATAGCCGTAAAGGCTCTTCTGTCACTATATAAAAGAGGCTGTTAAATCAGCTAGTATTTTGGTGAGCAACGGTATCAAACGTCATGGAGGAATCCAGCAGAACTTCTGAGAGACTGTGCCTACATCAATCAGCATTCCTGGGATCGGTGTATAGTTTCAGCAGAGCTGTCTGCTTGGAGTTATTAGCTGTCAAATCTCACTGGAACTACTTGCTAGGTTTGAGATGTTAATACATGAGTTTAGCTGCTGTTCCACTACTCGTACTGGTGTGTTTGATAGGAACGTTAAGCCTCGTCTGACTTAGGTGAACGATCTCTCGTGCTGAAGGGGGCTGGCAAGTGGCTTAACGTTTGGGGACCTGCATGCAGCCGCTGCTGCTGGCCTTGGGAGCAAGGAGAGATCGGTCCCTTTCTCTTTTGGATCTTAAAAAAGACCGTGCAGTTTCTGCCTCTGAGGTGGCTGCTCTTATTCAGCTAGTAGTGGCCTACGGAAGCACTGGGCCTGCAAACGTGGCGCGATGGCACCAGCGCTGGATGGCCGGCTCTCGCCAGCCAGCCCGCGCTGGTGCACTGCTGTGCATCTCTGTGGTCGTCGTGCTATTTCCCGGTTGTTAGTAGCAGCAGTGGCGCCATTTCTATGACAGGGGCCCTCTACGACTGTGTCATGGTGGACGTTGACAGCAAGGACTCGACCACGGGAATGAGCTGTCCGCCGGAGCCGTTCGTTGCAGACGAGTTCCTGTCGCGCCTTCGCGACATCGTGAAGCCAAGTGGCACGGCCGTCATTAACGTGTCGTGTCGTCAGGCTCAGCTTCGCCAGCGTGCGCTCGAAGCCATTCGCGGGGCTTTCGGCCATGCTGGCAGCATGCGAACGCCCGAGGACGTCAACGAGACGGTGGTGGCCGCACGGTACCCGCTGACGCCCGGCGACCGAGGCTGCGTGGAGCTGGCTGAGAAGCTGCAGGCAGCGGCTGGCAGCAGCAGCCAGGGGGCTGCCGCGAGCAAGCTCGATCTTGCGGAGCACTTGCACTCGATGGTCATTTTCTGAGCGATAAGCAGTGGTAGCTGCCGGCGACAGAAACGGCAACGGGGGGGGGGCCGCGGAACCGCCGCGAGTAGGCGATTCGGCAGCTGGCTCGTTCGTTCATCGTACCCACCTAACTGCAGGCAAAGGTGCTGACGACGGCCACGATATCGGCTGCTGCGATCGGCTTAATCATGCCGATGGTCGTGAGCTTGCCTTTGTAAAGACTGCGCTCTGGCAGCTGCAGCTGCTACCGGTGGGTGGACACTTTGGGCGCCTAGCCCCCTCCATCCCACCTGCCCTCTCCGAGTGTCCAAACACCTGGACGGATTAGCGATTGCAGGATCGAATAAGTTGAACCCTGGTGATGGTCAACTTCAGTATGCATGCACCACTGTGCTGCAGAACGTGGTCCTTTGTTGGTCTAATAAATTGCCGGCTCATAGCAGACCTTGGCTGGTGCTGCCTCCACCCACTGCTGTTGCCTATATGTGAATCATCGAGTGACCATTACTCGTTTGGTTTGTCTCCTTTCGCAGTATGTTGTGGGGTGTGGAATTGGCGCGGCCACTTTAGCACTCAGTTTGGTGTTGGTTTGTTTAGCCGTGCCCTGTTCCGGCTTTTGCTTTATGGTAGTGCTATCATTTGCAGCCACCTGCCTTTATCTGTTGTGCTATAGATTTAGTTCTGTAGCCTGAACTGCGACTAGCATGCTCACGTTAAGGGGTATAACCGAGGGATGGGGTGTTATGCCCCCATCCTATGAGATTTATCTCCACTGACAGCACATTTACTGCTATTTCTACATGACTAATGGAATGATTGGCATGCAAGTTGGCACAAACAAAAAGGATAACATAAGCTATCCTTTGATGTAGCCATAGCTGTCATGCTGACGTTCTGAAGACCTGTAAGAGTCAAGGTCACGTTTTTCACTGGACTTAAGCCAAACATGGCTACCTTGTCAAATCAACAGTTTCATACCAGTCACTGTACAAATATGCCAAACCCCTCAAACGATGCAGAATGTGTCTTTCTGGGGAAAAAATTCGACAAGTCAAACTTTTGGAAATGTCATCAAGTTCAAGGTCATTTGGGATTATATATGTATTATATATATACTTGCTGACCCATGACACGACTATGAGCTAATTCCTTGTCGACCTTCGGCACTTGCGTCTGTCTGCTGCAGGAACATGTAATTGATCTGTGTTTGCACTGCTACTAGCCTAGATCATTTGCCAGGATTTCGGTAGACAATTGTGGTACTGAAAGTGACTATATCGTGTGACCTATCTGGAGCGATAACCGAGCTGCTGGAGTGTGTTGAGGTGTGCAAGTCTGTCTTCAAAATGTAGCTTGTGAATGAACTTGATTGTTTCCTGAGCTGCTGGAGTAAGCAGGTGTACAAGCCGATCTATAAGAGGTCAAGAAAGCTTTAGGCAGTGGCAATCGGATCGGTGGACTGTGAGTTTATTTGAATCGAGTTTCGTGACTGCTCGCTCCACTGCGAAACCGAGTGAACCATACCTAAGATTAAGTAGCCGGAGGTAGAGCTGACAACTCTTCTCGAGGAAGGATGGGTCAAAACGACCGGTATTTGTTCCATCAGGTTATCAATTACGTCTGACGAGATTCGTGTTTACTTAAGTGAGTGGTTGATTGACGAGTGTTTTACAGGTGCTAAGATTGGATCCATCGTGGCTATGGTAAATGCGAAGGACAACTCGATTATATGTATGTTGCTCTCTGTGCCGGCGGCCAGAGCCCCCCATTGCTAGTATTTTTTTCACTAGAGCTACAAAGGATAGAGTCTACGGAGCAGAAGCTTCGATCGCCAAGTGGAACGAGAGGCTACGATGCAGCTCTGTCTAATCTAGTGGCAAGCTGATAATAAGCAATCGCCCCGTTCCAGAGCAGTCAAACTTATGTAGCTCAATTGCTTTACGATCTTCAATTTCTGCAAGATCATGCCAGTAGGATAGCTGACGACCCTCTTGACAATAGTGCTTATACCATGCTCGTGAACACACTCGGTGCTACGACTCTAGGTTTCCTGTACCAGCAGCTTTATTTTTTCGGCGGTACGTGCTGTGTATATATTTTATATATTTACGGCTTCGAACTTGTAATGGGGTGACGGTGAGTGGGGAAGCTGCAGTCCGTTGATTAAGCTAGACAGCAGTAGTAAGAGATTGCTCGAATTCGGAGAAGTACTCACGGACTAAATACCCGTTACCTAAATCCTAGCATCCAGCCGGCGTCGAGTGTGTGACGAGCTTCGCTTTCAAATCTAGCTTTGGAGTCTAGGCGTTAGTGGAAAAATTCTGAAAGAAACCAACGAACCAAAAGCGGCACCCGCCGTGATATTCATCGGAGAACTTGGTCACCGCTGGATGTATTTAATCGCTAAGATCGAATACTTTGACCGAATTCTTGCCAGCTGAGCCAGCTGTAAAAGACGGATATCTCATAGCACTACGCAGCCTAGACCTCATTAGGCCACAATGGCAGCCGATGGCTCGTCCTTTTGTGACTGTCGACAGGTGTTGGCCGAACAAAAGACATGGGCCGTAGTCAAGCGGTCTGACTGCACGTGCTAGACACTCGAGCGTTCTTTCGCGTCGTTAGCATGCTGCCATATGATAACTTCCTTATATGGAAGGCACTAGTTTAAATGATTCGTTGGGCGGCTTATAGGCTAGCTTTGACTATAATAGTCATATCGCTACTACCTAGCATGCGACTTCTGGAAATACTAAGCTGTGTGCATACGCGAAGCCTCAGAACCTAAAGATGCTCAGAACCTGCTTTGATTTCGCCTTGTCTACGCGTCAAAAGAGTACGAAAGTTGAGTTAATAGAAGTCAATTATTGGTTCAGTGTGCTGCGATGGTCGCTCACGTACTCGCCAGGACGCTGTTTTCGATTAGGACGTAATGCCCACGGTACAGTTTCTGCATGGCTCATGGCGGTTTGCACAGAAAGCTATTTCATTTTGTCACAAGACTGTTTAGCAGAAGACCGTGCGAGTGTCTGTTAATCAGTGAGATGCTATTTTTTATGGCACAATCCTCATAATGATGAGATTTCAAAAAACGGGACTAATGGGCTACCAAAGGACCCAATTTTAACCTCTCACATACCACATACCACTCCAGAGCCCCCAGCATGTACTGAGTCGCTTGAAGCATTTATTCGTACCCTCCTTAGACTTGTGAATGCTAGGGTTTAGAAGAAAAAAAGTCTCAGCATTTCAGCTGCGTCCACGCCTTGGTCTGCACCAGCATAGCATTTTACCCCGTTCACGTCATACGCTCAACCAAAAGCATCGGTCCTTTAAACTAAAGCTAAAGATACTTGCTGATCAAGTCTTTTTTCTTTTCAATTCGTTGCCACATTCGAGGCAATGAACTTCATATGATTGAGCTGGTATGAGCAAATAAGGACATACGTGTGTATGAACCGTCACATCGTATGCCCATATCGGTTAAGATGCTCGCCCCGGGGACCAAGGTCGGGGCTGAGGTCGTGGGCTCGAGCCCCCGCAGCACGTGTGAAGCGCCTGAATAGAGATTAAGTTCTCTTGTGGCGCTATAGAAATAAATTATATTTACATCTGTACAGTATTTGAGCTTCCATTTCTAGGTAATTTTTATAAGAATAAAAGTAACTCGTATGTATAGCACCCTAAAAAAAAAACGTTTCTCCACCCAAGTGCTTTACAACTAGCGTGCATGAAAAGCAATAACCAAGGATTTATGACAGTTAAGCTTCATGCTTAGGCAACCATACAAAAGTACACATGTATCATGCTTAGACCCCCATTCAAAAGCACAGAGTAAGACATTAGGAGCAAATAGCTGTTTTGACTCCTGGTTAGTAACAGGCAATGATTCATGCATAGACTAGCGTGTAGACAAGTAATATTAGCTAATTTAACAGACGTGACCACGACCACAAGCGGAGCTCGGTACCACCCGAATCGAACGCCGCCATTTTGTCTCCGGGCTTCTCGCGTAGGGGCACAATGTCTCCGTGCATGAGCGGCGATCTGTTCCGATTTCTCTGGAAATCACAAACGAGCAGAAAATACGAGTTCACTGGAACACAGGGATAGCTAAGCTTCACAGACGCGTCTTCAGCTGAGACCTAAAAAAGGCTAAGCCAGTGCAAGTGGTAACAAAAAGCCGGAAGCTATTTCCAGACTTTCAGTGCATGCGCACGTAAGGCCCGATCGCGGGAAGATTTCAATTGAGTTAAGCGCGAGGAATGGCGAGGCGATTGGAAGCCGATTGGAGCGAGCGGGCAATGCGAGAGCACTGCGTAGGAGGAGCAAAGAGGTCAAGGATAGGTAGGCAAGCGGTGCAAGCGAGCCGAGAGAGCTGCAAACTAACGACTGCATCCTAAAGTCTACTCGCCGCTTGATTTGGAAACAGTGAAGCTCAGACCAAAGTGTTGTGATGCGGCAGCTACAAAACTGCAAGTGTGCCGAGCCTATTGCTTTTCTTAAGAGCCTTCACGCTGCGCCGTTGTAGCAGTCCGCCGCTCTTCTGCTCTAGCCGAAGGATGCCGAGCCCGAACAGCGCTCGCTGAGGTTAGCTCACGGACACACCATTAAGAAATATTTTCATTTAACGCAGCAAGCAGACTCTTGGAAATTTTCCAGAATAAAGGCGCGACCTCAATTTTACTAGTTACTGCGTCGGGTACGCGGGTATGCGGCCTGCCTCATTTCACAGGACCCCGAGCGGTATTCCGTGGCGGCATTCCATCAGCAAGACGAGCTGCCAATTATATACTAGATACTACGCCGCGAGGCACCGTCGGGCTGACACATGCCAGGCCATTCATGTATGGGAGGGGCCGTTCGACTTTCGCTGACTCAGCAGGCCAGAGGGGCGACTGCCACACGTTGGCAGAATGCAGGCGGGCGAGCCAATAGAAGCCTCCGTGCCGGCCGCATCCGGACTGCAGGCGCGACTCGCGGCGCACGCCGACGTCCTTCCGACATCTCGGACGTCCGGGTAACGGTGGGCGCATTCGAGCGGCAAACTTCTTCCGGTTTATCTGTCCTCGTCACGCTCGACCTAGATGTTTCCAGCAGGGCGCGCACCAAGAACTATTTTCGTAACGCGGTGGGGAGCCGGATACTGAATTGCAAAGCTGTCGCGGAAAAGCCTCCGGCGGTGGCGCGTTAGCGCTCAGTCTATACGCGACCCGCACGCCACCCGCCGCACCCGTTCGCGGACTATTCTTCCCAGACGCTCTAGTCCGGCTTCTGCGGCTCTGGCGGCACCGCCTCTCCGCACGACGTCACCATCGCCGCACGCGCAACGAGGTCTGGCCGGCAGCGGACGCATTCGCAACGCCTCTCCTAGCGAGAGCTCTTCCAAGCCCGAGTGCGCGGGCGGCAGCTCGCTCGAACGCTCGCTGTCGTCGGCGGGGAGGCCCGGCGCGCGCGGCCAGGCGCGCGCGCCGCGGAAGGAAGCCTGGCGCTCCGGACCGTCGACCGCCGTCCCTGAGTCCTCCCAAGCTTCCGCGCTTGCGCCGAGACCGGAGCCAGCGCGCGCGTGGTGGGGCTTGTGCAACGACGACGGAACGGCCCGGGCGGCGCGAGCGGCCCGTGCGCGCTGGCTCTCTGCGTCCTCTCGCTGCAAGCAGACGCAGCGGCTCTAGCCGCCGCTGCGTCTGCGCCTGCGCCTTGCCCGGAGGATGTGCTAGCTGGAGCTTCGGAGCCCGCCGAGTGGCGCCGTTAAATCTCCTAGCTAGAGCTCCTCGACCGCGGTGCGCGCTCCGCCGCCCTATCTGCCGACGCTCGCAGTGTGCTCGGCTCGTCCTTTCGGCCAGACTCCTGGCGACAGTTCGTGCGAACCAGTGCCCGCGGCAGGCTCGATTCCGCGCTATCTACCCACCACGCGGGTACAGACTCGCGGAGAAGTTCGCGCGATGGCGCGTTCACTCCCGCCTGTGCTCGACAATGCAGAATCCCCTGCTGCGGGACTCGAACCCACGACCAGGGTCGTGAAGTCCAAAGGCCTCGCTCTCAGGCTAAAAAGCCCAGGGGCGATCGATATGGCCCTGAATCAGTTCACTTTAATTCGCGCCTATAAACGCAACGCGAGTGCGCACTGTGCCGTGACAGCCCAGGAGGTAAGGTGATTGCTCTTCACTACCGAGGTCGTGGGTTCGAATCTCGCAGCGGGCTAGCCGGTATTGCCAGCTGCAAGTTGCGATGAAAGCAAACGAGGCTGTTCTATCAGCAAGTATTTCTTTTCGCATGCAATTACCGAGAGCGTCTATAGAAAACGGCGCGTCTTGTCCGTTCGAATTCCTGGCTCCAAAACGTCCGTTGCAGTATACGGACACTGCCTTCTCACCAATCGCGTCGCAGCGGCCGACGGACGCAGCGCGGCCGACGCCACCCCAGCTCCCGCTCGGAACGCCTCGGAGCTCCGGGATCGAGCGGCGGCCACCGGCCTACGCTCGAACGGTTTCGATGTCTGGCATTGTTCGCCTGTCGATTTTCCCAGCAAACCGAGCGGTCCGCGGCGTCGCCGAGGCGAGCGGGGTGGAGACGGCAACCCGACAGGGACTACCCTACCATTGGGGGGGGGCGTATCGCTCACTCCTCCGTGCGAAAATTACTCTCGCCGGCAACTGTCCTGGCGTCGGCGTTACCATGGCCGAGAGCAAGCGTTATTAATGGTATAACGATACGATCGCTCAGCCCTTAAAGAGCTCGGTCATTTTTAGGCGCTTTGCGTATGCAGGGAATTGGTAGCCAGGCATTAGTCGGCTGGCGTATTAAGTACGCTGGCTGCCCGGAGGTCAGACCGGCGCCGCAGCGACGACTCGCTCGTGCACGCAGGAGGCGCTCAATAAGCCAGCGAGGCTCGCGACTGAGCCGATTAGAGGGAAGCGATGGAGCTCTCGTTCGTCTTCGTCTTCGCTCGCCGCGAAGCGCTGCTCGGCGACGGATGCCGAGCATCTCCGTGCGCAGCCCACCCACTGAGCAGAGCGGACGCGGACGCCATTACGAAGCGGCCGAATCTCTCACTCTCTGCCTCCGCCTTTCTCTCTCCCCCCTCTTCCTCTGTGTGTGTGTACGTGTGTACATATATATATATGTGTATGTATATATATATATATATATGTATATATATATATATATATATATATATATATATATATATATATATGTATGTGTGTGTGTGTGTGTGTGTGTGTGTGTGTGTGTGTGTGTGTGTGCGTGTGTGTGTGTGTGTGTGTGTGTGTGTGTGTGTGTGTGTGTGTGTGTGTGTGTGTGCGTGTGTGTATAAGCGCGGTCATAGCCGACGTAGCGTTACCGTTTGACTGCAGCGAGGATGACCTGGTGGCGGCGGCTCGGAGAAAGGTCGATAAGTACGAGGCCATAGCCCGGTTTTTTCTGACCGCCGGTTACCGGTCGCCAGCGGCGAGGCCTTCGTGGGTCGGCGCCCTGGCAGCTGGTGGCCAGATAATGAAGCCTGCCTGCTTGACCTCGATATTGCGCGCTCGGATAGGACGGCATTGCGGCGGCTGTGCGTTTCGGACGCCATTCTTGGTCGGAAGCCGCGTTGTGCCTGTTCCTGAACCTGGAGTCGCGGGTAGCCTCTGCGGCTCCGGCAGGGCAAGGCTCCTGCTCCGGCTAACGTAATGTAGTACATTCTAATATCGTAATACATTTTCCTCTATACATGTATATATGTGTGTATACATATGTACAGGTGTCAATGTAAATCTGTATATAAATAGCTCAATCTCTCTAGCTCGCTCTCCGTCTTCCCTACGCCAGCCCGGTTGTCTAGATTTGTTGGACTTTCTTATCTGTCGATCACGATCTTTGTATGTAAGATGAAACGACGCGAAAAGCAGTGGAATAGCGTACCGTGCATCTACGACGACCTTACAAAGGTCTGTTGAATGAGGAGAAAGATGCCAGTTTGCTTAGCAAGCGACAATCAGCGCTCGAGGCTGACAGTAATGATTAATCATTATTGGCTACTGCCGAGCACTGGAATGGCTGAGGCGACAATAGTAGCTGTCGGTGCGCTTTCGCTAGAGCTGCTGCTGTATCGGTAGCTATCGTCGACTGGGATGCGCGTGACGGCGCGCTACCGCAGCCGGCAGCGGCAGTGCCGCAGAGCGGTGCGCTAAGCGATAAGCAACTAATCGTTGCGGCGCGAGAGCGGTCACCTAGCGGAGGCCGCTACCCTCTACTTAAAGGTTTGAATCCTCCACTTTTTTATATTGTGCGTAAGGTTGGATGTGTTAGTAGCTCCATTAAATAAATAGAATTAAGGGCATCGATGCTGGCCTACCCGGCGGTCCGAGCCACCTCGTTTTTGCTGCTTTGCAGCCGGCACTATCCTCCGGCTGGCATTTGGGAAGTTGCTGCGGCGCGACCACAATCCGATTTGCTGCCGGGGGAGGATATATGTATATATATATATGTGTGTGTGTGTGTGTGTGTGTGTGTGTGTGTGTGTGTGTGTGTGTGTGTGTGTGTCTATAGTATATATAGAGAGAATATGTTTGTGTGCGTTGCGTGTGTGTTTATGTGCGTGTTTGTGAGTGTGTTCGTGTACCAATGTATCTTAGTTTAATAAATTGGATGGATGGATGGATGGACGGATTGACGGACGGATGAATTAGATGGATTGGCGGATTGACGGATGGATGGATGGATTTGTCGCAAACTCTCGCTGACCGAACAGTGACGCTGAACAGCCGAATACGCGGCGAATGGATAAATCTAGTTTGCGTTCAGTAGGTAATCTCACACGCTACACTTCAGCACGGCTGTCGCTGACTTTGACACATACACTTTAGGGGGCCAATTTTAAAATAATGTAATGTAATATAATTTATCTCCGTCTGTAACTCCACTAAGCCACAAGTACTATGTTGGTGTTACGCAGGAAAGTTTTGTATAGCGTACAAATAGGTTCAAATATGGCAAAAAGTGACTGAATTGGCAACAGAAGCGGAAGTTGAACAGAGGCAGTGGCTTGGAGAGGATAGAGAAGAATAGAGAGCGATGTGTATATATATAGAGAGAGAGATACAGTGCAAGTGAAGGAGCGAGGGAACTGCGAAGGGTGAGACAAAATGAGCGAAACCCAGAAATTGAAGACCCTTTTGATGAGGAGCTAGTGCAGGCAGAGGCGAAGCCAGGGGGAGTGGCAAGGGTGGCAGCTGCCACTCCCCCTGGCCTGGTGGGTAGGAGCTTAGTCCGACACCCGAACGGCCGACGAGCACCTTGGTGTTTGGCCAGGCTGCACGACACCGGCGGCACTGAGGGGGATGCTCCGAGACAAGCCTTCACAGGGGCTCCGCCCCCCCCCCCCGAGACCCGCATGCCACCCCGGCGCTCCAATCCTGGCTTCGCCTCTAAGTGCAGGTCGGTGAGAAGTGCTGTATTGCGGTAGTTTCGAAGATGACCACAAGAAAGCCTAGCAGTGCAGTTTGCACCGACTGCAAGCGTCTCATTGCAATGGCTTGAAGACGTGCGAATAGTGAGTTGCAGCAGTGACGACGGGATGTCACAAAGGCACGGACCAGCTTAGTTGTGGTGTCCTTGTCTAAGCAGGCCTGGGCTGTTGCAATGGTGTGGCGCTGAAAGTCGGCTGACTTGAGTCCAGAGCCCATGTGGTCGTCAAGTGAGAGGTCACTTTGTTTGTACCGATGCTGCAGGATATACTACAGGAGCCCATTTTTAGGGTTAGATTTTCCAATTTCATATTAAAACTCCAGTTTCCCATAGCGAGTAAGTTGTTTTCATCGTCGGTCAATTTCAGACAGTTTGCGTCCACTCAAGTGCGAATGTCAATAAAACACGCTGCAAGAGAGATGAGAGAGTTCGACGTGTCAGAAGTTGGGTAAGGTCAACGCACGGGTTCAGTTATACGTCACCTTCTGAAAAAATGAAAGACTGCGCTTGATTTTGTTATTGCTTGCACTTGATCCTGGATTGTGCATGGCGAGTAAAATGGCAGTAGGGAGAAAATAAATTGTAAGAAGAAGCCGACCAAACACAGATCGCTGGAGCTTTCCCCGTACGGCTTCCCGAGTAAATGTTATTCGTTACCGTCAATGCTCTGAAGTATCCCACTGGCAAGGCCCTAGACAATGGCAGAGCAGTACAGTGATGCCCGGGCAAGGAGGCCGACGCTCAAGATCGTAACTTCGTAATGCATGATATCGAACACTGCCAAAAGGTCCAGAAGACAGCAAGCAGACAGACTCTACGTAAGTCTGCATTGCCGAGGAGGTCGCTCTATACACTCACAGCATTGCTGCTGACTCAGTAAGCCTGACTTTAAATGAAACTCGCTAGGTTTAAAGTTTCCGTTTAGAATTTCCGCTGGTCTGCTGCTGCTTCTTACACTGTCTTTGAAAGGAACGACGGTAGGAAGACTGGGCAAAAGTTACTGTTACTTCTTCCTTTCTAGTGCTGACATCTTACTGAACCGCCTAACAGCAGTCTCTTTGAAGGATGCAGCTACAAGACCTGGGACAAAGGATATATTTACAATGTCGGTTGTGCACAGCAGTAGCAAATCCATGCGTCCCAGAGGTGGAGCAGTACATTTGGGTAAATTTGGGTTGTCTTCGAGACGAGTCTTAGGCTCGTCTCGAAGCTCATCAAAGCGTCTGTCTAGGACTTTGACTTAGACGGATCAAAGCTTTGACAGACGAGTCTTTCGAGCCTCCTCTCATCTGGTAAAGTAAGGCGGTTGCTTTTCACGACCTCGGTCCCGAGGTTGTGGGTTCGATTCCTGCAGTGGGCGATTCTTTATCGACCACTGCAAGCGGTGGTGATAGCCGTAAAGGCTCTTCTGTCGCTATACAAAGTGAGGCTGTTTAATCAGCTAGGATTTATTTATGTATTTATTTAAAGTGAGCTCTGATTACGCTTGCCACCACCTGGCTTTGTAGGTCACGCAATTGAGCTCTTTTTCCAATCAAAGCGAGTAGTTTAAATCTATCAGATATCAGAGGAACATGCGCATTACCTTTTCCAAGATCACTGAATAGTTTCATCTTCACATTCAAGTAAAAAAACAAGCTTCTCATCGAAATTCAAATTAAATTTTTCGCTTAATTTATGCACGATTACATTTTATTTTTGCATGGCGTGGCTATTAATTTTTTTATTAGGAAAGAGTGAAACCAGAATGTGTTTAATGTTTTTTTAATTATTCATGCTTTTGCTTGTCGCAAATTGTACGAGGCAATTACTTTTCAATAAGTAAAGCATATTTACTTTGTACAAAGAAGTGTTTATGTGCCTACTTGCAATTTACATGGAGAGGGTCTGTGCTTTTCATCATATTTCGTGAAGGGGTAAATTAATCAAGAAACGCTTAGAGTGGTTGTTACAGAAGTGTTGCTCCCCCTCTTCTGCCCTTGAGCCTGCCCGTCTCAGTGCAATGCACGTAGTCACCCATTTGCCACAACAACCTGCACTTCAAGTCCCCACCGCCGGTGGCTTTTTTAAATCGCTATCGCGGGTACGCGGCGGCAGTAGAGCTCGGCTCCAGCTGCGCATTAATGCCCGCAGCAGCGCTGCTGCTCGTGTGGTCACTGCAGCGCTTTATATCTTGCTATTCGAAAAGAAGATATTAAAATATGGTTTAAAAAAACAGTATTTTAATAAATGACCATTTATTTACTAAGTGCCCGTTCACTGTTGTCTTTTGTCATGGTCGTGGCATCGAGCTGACTGAGAGCAGCTGGAAACGCACTACTTTAGTAGGGCGCAAGTTATTACCTGTTAATAACAGCTAATAACTTTTATCCAATTGTAATCATGATGATCAAATATTCAAGTTAATAGCCCTCTGAGATCTTTGGACACTTCGAAGGTTTACGTGTGCGAAAGTCCGTACGGACAGACACCGGCTGCTTTAAGGTTTGATGATGACGGGAAGTTAGCGAGCGCAGTGAGTTTCCGGTTGGTGGTCGCCCAGCGGCCGTCGCCAGCGCTACATATGTGCCCGTATGTCAGCAGTGAAGCCGCGGCGAAGCCACTGTAAGCGCAAAAAAAGCCCGCCTTCTGCGCCAACGAGGGATCTGCCGGAGGAAAACTGTGCTCGCACGTGAAGCGCCGAAGCTGTGCGCGCACGTGGCGGCCTTTTCGCAGAGGAGAAAGTGGTGCTCAGCCGTAGCTGAGACTGCGCGCCGCCGCCGCCGCCGCCGCGGCTTCGGCTGAGAGCTACCGCAAAACCACAGCAGGCGCGAGCGCATCAGCGCTACTTGCGCGCGGCCTCTGCAGCTGCTGCTGAATCCTGTTACTTGGGAAAGGCGACATTTAATGATAGGCTAGCGTAATGCCACGCCGTAAAGAAATTGGCCTTTACTTATTCGGCGCGAGCTCGGTAAAAGTGCACCGTCTCAAAGTTCGTGACGTCAAGAGCTGACTCAAAACTGCTCGAAACCGTGCTACTTTAGGGAGGCCTAGCTAGTAGCTATTGGATATCGTTGACTCAGAGGTGCACAATTCAAAAATGCTGATGTCTACCGTCGACCGTCTCCTTAATTGCTCCCAGGTTAGCTCCTTATCTAGCGATCCTTGTGGGGCTCAATCAGATAGCTTGTCTAGCTTCTCTGTCATCAACATAGACAAGAGCAGGGAGTCCATCGCTAAGATAACAGCATCCCCACAGGAATCCTGTCCCTCAGTTCCTTGCAGCGCCTTATTGTCTGCATTCAACCCTGCCACTAGTGACCTTCTCATATTGAAGTTCGTCTCTCCGTCAATGAAGAGTACCTAGCCCTTTAGACCCTGTAGCCCCACTGTTCGTCTTTCGTGATGCAAGGATCTGTTACTTCCGAGCATAACTAGCGCAATAATTATGTTCTTGGCCTCCGTTTTTATCCTTTCACCTTTCAGAAAGGCTGTTTTTAGGCTACTAATTTAAAGAAAGCAACCGAGGAATTTGACCAGGAGAACTAAGGAGACTTCCGCACAGTCTCCCTACTGACGTTCCTATCGAAGACACCGGACCGAGTAATGCTAATGAATGCAAGCTAAACTTTTATATTGGGAACTTTCAAACCTAGCCATTAAGTTCCATTCAGGATTTACCACTTATCACGCTACTGAGTCATCATTGCTTTGAGTGTATAAAGACCTTTCCAGAAAAGCAGACGTAGGTAGAGTCTCTCAGCTTTTTAGCTTGATATTTTGGTAGCCTTTGATATTATTGATTACCAAGCCCCCACTTAACGTCCTTCATCTGGCTTGACCCAGTGGTCTAGGTTCTTTCGCAATGGAAAAATCCAAAGCATTAATATCGCGGGCAACAATCATTCGAGGAGGCACGAAAATAAGGTGTACCGAAAGGCTCTGTACTTGGTCCACTTCTATTTCTACTCTTCCTCTTTCCGAAATAATCGCCAAACATAATCTAAGCTATATTTGTTAAACCGGTGTCGCGAAGCTGCACCTGTGCTTTGACCGTTCCACGCTTTCCAGCATGTCGAACTCTCCCAACTCCCTCGCAGGATGTATTACTGATGTTACCATTTGAATAGACCAAAATTTCTCAAATTGAACACAAGACCAACTTACTGCTATGGGCAAAACCATTGTGACTCAGAAATTGGAAAACCCATCCCCAAAATCTGCTCCGCCCCGCATATCTCCTGTAGAGTGAGCGCGAAATCTCGATATCCTGTTCCAACGAGACGTTTTAAGCGTCCGCCGCACACCGCCGCATAGATAGGCAGTTAAGACTGCCCCACTTTCAGCTGCCTACCACTGTAAAATTTTGGGCCTGCTTAGACATTTATATCTTGTCCAAATCGATCCATGCGTTTGTGAAAAAACTGTACTTCTGCAACTCGCTGCTAGCTTGGTCCACCGGCGTGTGTGCAATCAGGCGCTTACATTTTTATCAGGTGCAAAAAACTCAGCAGCTATGCTTGTCTGTCGTGAGCGTATCTGTTACCACCGTTGACCGCTTCTCAACGACCTGCACTGGCTCTCACTGAAGCAGGATGTCGGTTTCAAAGTTGTGTCGCACTCACTTACTACGAGTCTCGTAGCTCGTGGCTCAGCAGCCTACTCAGCAGAGCTACTTGGCCATCGAGTAACGGCATAGCACGGCACCCGCTCTTCCTTCTCCTCTTCCTCCTCCTCCTCCTCCTCTTCCTCTTCCTCCTCATCCTCCTCATCCTCCTCATCCTCCTCCTCCTCCTCCTCCTCCTCCTCCTCCTCCTCCTCCTCCTCCTCCTCCTCTCCTCCTCCTCCTCCTCCTCCTCCTCCTCCTCATCCTCCTCCTCTTCCTCCTCCTCCTCCTCCTCATCCTCCTCTTCCTCCTCATCCTCATCCTCCTCTGCAAATGTAAAACGCCTAGAAAGAGATTAAGTTCTCTGAGGGCGCTTTATCAAGTGCATTATTATTATTATTATTATTCCTCCTCCTCTTCCTCCTCCTCCTCCTCCTCCTCCTCCTCCTCCTCCTCCTCCTCCTCCTCCTCCTCCTCCTCCTCCTCCTCCTCCTCCTCTTCCTCCCCTTCCTCCTCTTCTTCTTCTGACTCGGGTCGTTTATTTGCCATTTATTTGTTTCTCTTACCTCTCAGAAAAAGACTATACAAGGGCTTTCAGACAGCTGCGTGGCAACTGTTGTGTCACGTGAGTGCACCAACGCAACAGTCACGACGCCCGAACGTTTGCGACAATGAAAAGCTTACTCGCTATGAGCAAACCAAGGGCTACTCAGAAATTGAAAAATCTAAGCCTGAAACTGGGCTTCGCCAGCATAGTAGCTCCTTTATCCTCGGCGCTCGCAATCTGAGAGTCGTGAGTTCCTAAATGACCTTTCACTGGGTGGGACCACATCGGCCCCACGGTCCGTCCCAGCTGCTCACTTTCAGCCACATGCAGCATGGCAACACGTCAGACTGGCAACAGCTAACGACGCCGCAGTTAAGCTGGTTCACGAATGCGTGCCGTCCCGCCGGTGCTTCTGTAACTCGCTCCGTGTAGGTCCTCCGGTCCTCCTCGTGCACTAAGACTCGGGGCCGAAGTCTGCATCTAAGCTTGTCTGACGGCGACGTCACATCTGCCATATTGCATTGCTCACCTTTGACCCGCACTGGCTTCCCATCGAGCAGCACAGCGACTTCGAGGTTCTGTCGCTCTCTTTCTTCATTCTCTTGCTACGTCAAACCTAACGGGAATACTTCCTGATCGTCAGACTTCAAATCGTACTTGTCGCTCCTCTGACTCTTGGTCTTTTGACTGCCTCTCTAACGAACCTCAAACCTTTGGAGATCAAGTCTTCTGTTCATATGCTGCCACACCCTGGAACTCACTGCCGACTGACATCGCGACATCCGCTGACTTAACGACGGATAAAAAGAAACTGAAACCCAACTGCAACTCTCAGCCGTTGCCCTGTACGCGAATTGTCCTCGGTGTGCATACGCGTTCTGAATGTCTGCATGCCATCACAAACCGATTGACTTGCTTTCCTTTCAGCAAATGTCAAGTGCTTAAGGAAATATTTAGCTCTCCAAGGGCGACATGTAAATATTGAATTATTATTATTACCTACACCATACTCCCGCCGCCGGTACTGTTCAGGCACCGAATCGCATTCCATCGAATGTTTCATTAATTGCTGGCGTGGCGTCAAGCCGATCTGAGCCGAGTCCGCTGCTGCGCGCGCGAAGGGAGCGCTCTGGGAGCGCCGCCGGCCGGCGCCTCCTCGCTCAGCCGCACCCGGCGTAGGCGTGTCACTCTTGTCTAGTCGACTGAAAGCGTTTCGCGAGACGTCCTCGGAGCACGGCTCCGCGGAGCCACCGCCGGCGTCTTTATCACCTCCGTCTGCAGCGCTCCACCGCTACTGCCACATTTCCGGTAGCAGCGCAACGCGCGAGCCCCCCTCCCCCACCCCCGGCTCAACTAATCAACCGCAAAGTGGCGCGAGGCTGGCAAGAGCGGCCGGGCCTGGCCCGGGCGCCAGGACGCACGTCTTGGGTATCCGGGGACTGATTTCGCTCCAGCCTCGGCCAGCGTCAGCATAAGCGGCCGACACTGCCAGCGGCGCAGTGTCGGCGAAACGCCGCCTCGCTCTCTTCAGCCGCCGCCGCGAGCTCTCGCCGCTGGCGCTCGCTGGCTCGCACCCCCCCCCACCGCGAGCGTGGGCGCGCGCGCGCGCTCGCGACGTCGGCCGCTCGAAACTCCCGCGCCGCTCTGCGCCTTCGACTGTCGACCGTGGGTGGGCCTCCGTAGCGATTCGGTAGAGTGCGGCGGCAATTCGGTTGAATGCCGCCGCGATGCGGTAGTAGGCTGTGCACTCAAGCGCCGCCTCCGCCGTAGCGCTTTCGCGCCCGAGCCGCGACGCCACCGCCAGCTCATCAATCACTTGGCGAGGCGGGTATCGAGCAAGCACTGCGGCCGCGCGAGCACGGCAATTATGTAAAGGAGGGAGGGGCGGGGCCGGACTGGCAGTCGGTCGTTACAAACCCGGCAAGGCTAGCGTAATTCCTATTGGGTGGCCACGACGCACGACGCTGCGTCGCCATCTGGCGGTCGACGCCGAGCGGTATTTAAATGACTGCTGCGCGGAGGTGGGCCGTGGGGGTTAGTCGGCTAGCGTACTAGATACGACAGTCAAGGCGCTATAGCTGCCAACGGCCGCACTCGCGGCACCGCATCGAGACCAATGTCTTCTACTAAGGGCCAGTGCGCCGAAGGTCGCGACGGCGGCTCCGGCGACGACGCCGCCGCCGCCGCCGCCGCCGATCCGTCACCGTCATCGAGGGCTTCAGAAGGCGGCATGCGCCATCAGCGCGTGGAATACCTAATAGTGGGCGCGGGACCGGCCGGCCTGCAGATGGCCTACTTTCTGCAGAAGGCGCGGCGCGACTACATCGTGCTGGAGGCGCGCGACCGCTGCTGCGGCTTCTTCGACGAGCTGCCGCGGCACAGGCAGCTCATATCGATCAACAAGCAGCACAACTACTTCAAGGAGGAGGAGTTCAACATGCGGCACGACTGGAACTCGCTGCTCAGCGACGACGCCGAGCTCAAGTTCGGCCGCTACTCGTCCGAGCTGTACCCGCGCGCGGACGACATGACGCACTACATGCGCGACTTCGCCGCCAAGACGGCGCTCAACATACGCTACAACTCGCGCGTGCGGCTAATCGACCGCGCCGCCGAGGCGCGACAGCTGTTCCTCGTCGCGCTCGAGGACGGCGCCACTTTCTCGGCGAACGTCGTGCTCATGGCGACGGGAGCCACGCGCGAGAACCTGCCTCCAGAGATCCAAGGTGAGCTCTCGCGCGCACCCGCGCGCGCGCGCACATCGCGGGCGCACCCACCCTCCTCGCGGGCGCACCCTCGTCGCTTCGCCTGCTTCCGCCGCCGGCCTGAACCCGCTACCTCCCCGCCCCCCCCCCACAGAGCGCCGCCACCTGCATCATCAGTGCTCTCGCATGCGGTATCCACCTCTTTAATGGCTTTACCTTTACTAGAGCGATTTTCTCTCGACCGCACGGCAGGCTGCGGCGCCGACTACCGCCGCCGCAGCCGCCGCCGCAGTCGGCGACCCTCCCCCGAGGTTGCTACGCCGCTGCCGCGGGACCACCGCGCCGTAGCACGCCCGCTGCTTCGCTCGCGGCGACAGTGCGCTTGCCTCGCACCGCCGCAGGTGTCGAGCTGGTCGACACGTACGCGACTCACGAAATCGATCGCAAAAAGTACGATAACAAGCGCGTGTGCATCATCGGCGGCGGCAACAGCGCCTTCGAGACGGCGAACCATCTTTCCGGCAACGCGGCGGTGGTGCACATATTCATGGGCCACGAGCTGCGGCTCGCCTGGAACACGCACTACGTCGGTGAGCCGTTGACCGCGAAGCGGGCCTCGTTCTATCTCATCCTCGCTCGCCCTCCATTTCCTTCACCTTCACTCTTCTCGCTATCTTTCTCTACATCTCCTCTCCATGTTATTTTCTCTTCTCTCTTCTATCTCTACGTAATAGGAATATTAGTATATATATATATATATATATATTAATCATGGAGATGTAGAGAAAGATATATATATATATATATATCTTTCTCTACATCTCTATGTTATTTTCTCTTCTCTATCCCTATACCGATTAACGTTCCCTCACTCCTCCCTCTCCTTAACTTCTGCTCTTCTGCCTTTCTCTTTCTAAGCTCTCTGGCTGTCTTCTCTTTTCTCTCTTACTCTTCTCTCCTTGTCTACTCCCCTCTATCCTAGAACTCAATCTCTTTCTAGGCGCTTTGCATTTGCTGCAAAGGAAGCATGATCGAATCGTTAGTGGTAGCATGCTCAATAAACAACAAGAATAACGTTGTTAGGGAGGACATGCACAGGATCAGCATGCAAGTATGGTTAGGGGCAGCATGCACAGTGCCAGCATGCATAAGCACATAAAGGACGAATCAGAGGGAGCCACTAAATGCTGCGATACATTCGTGCGTTTTTAGTTTCTTTTTAAATGTGGAAAAGTCAGATGTCGTGACGCAAGTCGAAAGTTCCAGGCTTTGGGACCATACGCACTAAAGGCACGGTCTCTAAAGGATTTAAGGTTTAGGGTTTAGGTGAATTCGATGGGAGGCCTGGGAGAGATCAAAGCAAAGGTGCGACTGGGTGCCTTCTGCATAGAAGTGAAAGCCTAGACTGTGCTTGGCAATCAAATCGGCAAGATGGAGAGTATTAACCTTAAAAATAACGAGACCAAGCACAGATCCCCGAGGTAGCACGGAGCCCCGAGGTAGCACGGAGCCCTGAGGTAGCCCATATTTCAGAGGGTCCTCGGATGATCTGCGTCCATTCACATCATTACTCCGGAGTCTCCCACTTAGAGAGGACCTGAATCATTGCATTGCAGTGTCAGTGATGCCCAGTCGAGATAAGACGCTTTCAAGAAGGACTTGGTGATCGATATTATCAAAAGCTGCCGAAAGATCAAGCAACATAACATGAGGTACTCTATCTAAGTCTGCATTCCTAAGTAGGTCGTTATACACCCGAAGAAATGCCGACTCTGTGGAGTGATTAGCTCTAAAAACAGACCAGAAATTATTAGCAAGGTTTGAAAGTTTCCATAAATGAGTTGAGCTGGTCTGCCACGACTCGTTGCAGTGTTTTTGATAGGAACGGTAGAAGGGTGACTGGGCGGAAGTTGCTCAAGTTCTCTTGGTCTGGTGTTGCTTTTTTGAGTAGTGGCCTGACTATAGCCTTTTGAAAGGAGCTGAGATATTATCTGAGGCTAGTGACATATTTATGATGTTTGTTATGCATGGCAATAGCAGATCAATGCATCGTAGAAGTAGGACAGTGGGAACAGGGTCCAGAGGACTTCCTGTCTTCTTTGATTGGGATATGAACGTCAGAACTAGGTCACTAGTGACCTCCGTGAATGTAGACATTGAGATTCTGCTTGGAATTGATTGAGAGCATTCCAGGGGAGATGCTGTCATCTTAGGATGGCCTGTCTTATCTTGTCTATATTGTTGACAAAGAAGCCATAGAAGCCATCAGCTAGATCATCACAAGTATCACTGAAAAAGGAGGTAACCTGGGATCGGTTAAGGTGACGGTTGATCGTCGACATCAGCATTTTTGGATTGCATCTGTGATTTAACAATGTTTTATATAAAAGCTAAACTTTGCCTTTGCTAGGATCGATTGGTACGATCTACAGTAGGTCTCATATGCCTGTCGATGGACAATTAGTCCTGATCTTTTGTGTGCTTTTTCAAGCATGCACTTAGTAGACCTAGCCAGTTTAATGTCTGTGGTAAACCCTAGGCCGTCTCGGCGAGCGCACATTGCGCTTAGTCAGGAGTGCAAACTCATCGAGCTTGTCAGCTAGTGTCGTGCTGTAGCAATCTACCAATGATTAAAAGTCGTAAGGAGGATTGAGCAGTAGAGGCGAAGCAGATACTTACACACGGACAGCATCGGTGTCAAGGGTTTTGAGGTTTCGAGATTCACAGGTGAGTTTAGATTAGGAGAAGAAAACATTGGAGACGGAATGAGATCTGCATGTGGTCAGATAAGCATAATTTGGTAATGATGGATGACAAATTGCAGTTCTATGAGAACATTCGGTCGAGCGTGTGACCCTTGATGTGAGTAGGGCCATGCACATGAGCCGCAAGAGACAATTAATCAGTCAGTTCGCGAAATTCAGTGCTGAAGGCGTCAGATAAGTTATCAAATGAATGTTGAAATCACTCGTAACGAGGAAAGATTGATTTCTTGCACACGGAGTCAAAACAAGTTCAGAGAAATCTGAGATAATAGAGGACTTGGTACCTGATGAGCGAGAGACTACTGCTACCATCGGTAGCTTGCTTTTGGGTGAAATCAAGACAACAGATTCGAAAGACTGCTTCCAGGATACTGCGAATGGCTTGAAGTCAAAGTTCGAGCGCGTGATAATAGCAACTCCTACTCCAGTTTTGATCGATCTAGGGGTGTGAAAAAAAGAAAAACCAGCGGGGACTGCGTCTTTAATTAGTCCAGTTTTGGTCAAGGCGAGCAGGTCGAGACCTATTTCAGAAATCAGGTCGCTTATCACTAGAGGTTTATTGCACATTGAGCGAGGATTCCAAAGAAAAGCTTTAAGTTGGACCACCGGAGTTATAACAGACCTGGTGACCACTAAGTTAAACGCTTGAGGGAGAACGTGCTGAGCGGTTTGAGACAATGCTAGGAATACCAAACGAGCGGGTACTCAACTCGCTGTTCCCGCCAAACGAGCGGCGTCTAAGTTGGCGGCTCCGGCCACCGAGGCGGCTCCGGCCATCTTTTGTGTATGCATTATTAATTTATCTTAGCCCTAGCAATAACATCCAGGGATGCAATTGAACGACGATAATGAAGCGATAGGGCTCGCACGATCATAACTGGCATGCGAAGAACGCGCGTAAGCGCGCTCGTTGTGCCGAGGCAATTCGAAATGGTTTTCTGGTTTTCTTAATGAAGCTTTTAACAACAAGCAGTTATCAGAGAGGACATCTGAATTTTATGCACACCATGACGGCCTCGCTAAAGCATCGCCGATTAAAAGAGCCAAGTTTCATAGTTCAACCGCACACCTAAAGTGTCATATAAGAAGGGGATTGGTTTTATCCTCGCTTAGCTAAAAAAAATTAGCCGACACCTATAATGGAATGTCTTCCAGGGAGGCATTCAGGTTATCAGTCGCTGCAGCTGATATCGACAATTTAAATGACAAGGACATATGGGTATTGTCAGCATTGAAATGATAGCAGATCCCAAATGCACGAATAAATGTTTCGGAGAAATTCGCTATAAACGGAGAGCAGCAGAGGACCGAGAATGGGCCCTTGTGGAGCTCTGCAGGTGACTGATCTGCTGGGGGAGACATGACCTCGATAGAACACGGTCTCAACTCGATCGGACGAGTATGGCTTGAGCCACACACGAGCCTCATCCACCACACCGATCGTTGCTCTTCACCGTTGAAGTACTCCCTCTCGCTCTCTCTCTCTCTCTCTCTCTCTCTCTCTCTCCTCTCTCTCTCTCTCTCTCTCTCTCTCTCTCTCTCTCTCTCTCTCTCTCTCTCTCTCTCTCTCTCTCTCTCTCTCTCTCTCTCTCTCTCTCTCTCTCTCTCTCTCTCTCTCTCTCTCTCTCTGTGTCTCGCACACACTCCCTCACTCTCTCTCTCACTCGCACTCACTATCCCTCACTCACTCTCCCTCACTCACTCTTCCTCTCTCTCTCTCTCCCTCTCCCTCTCCCTAAACCTCGCTCTCTCCTCTCTCTCTCTCGCACTCACTCTAAATACTCACTCTTCCTCTCTCAAATTTCTCTCTCTCTCTCTCTCCTTTCTCGCTTTCTCCTCTTTCTCTTTTTCCATCTCTCCTATTATCTCTCAGTTTTAGCCGACGCTTCGGCTTGATTTGGGGCAGGGCAGCGCCAACGATCGCGTACATATTTCGCTCACACGGGCCCAGTCTCACTGGCTTAGCGAAAATCTCACTCACTCAAGCTGAGGTACCAGCCTACGGCTTGTACCGCGGCTTGATCTATTGCCTGCGCTCGTTCCCGCTTCGGTCGAAAGCGGTCATGCGGCGACCTGGCTCTACGCTAAAGGCCTTTCTGATCCCCCTCCAGATATGTTAATCCCATCCCGGGTGTTTTCGCCAGTGTAACCAACACGACACCTCACTGCGGCTAGCTGCTAGGTAGCGGCCGTCACGGTAGCACAACTGCCCGAGAGTTTCACGCTCGTTGTCAGTGAGACAGGCGGCAAGGCAACAGCGGGGCCCGAAGCAGAAAATGATTGGGCAGAGGCGGGTAAGTGAGAGCGTGAGCAAAGAGAGTAAAGAATGAGAGCGCCTGAGAGCGCGTGAGAGAGAGAGAGGATAAGCGAAGCGAAGAACGGAATTAAGAGTCAGCGAATGCACGAGCCTCCTCCAGGAAGCACACGTTCCGTTCGCGAACCGTACACCGGGTGCCCACTTGCTCGGTTTCCGTAGTGGCGAGAGGGCTCAAATTGTCACTGTCTGCCGCTGGACGGACTTCGCCACGTGTCTAAAAGAAATATTAGCTGATTTTTAACAGCCTCGTTTCTATAGCGACAGAAGAGCCCTAGCGGCTGTCACTAGTGCTTGCAGTCGGCAACAAAGGATCTCTCGCTGCAGGATTCGAGCACGCGACCTCGGTTGTGAATAGCGAGCACTGTCTACTTGTGCCCCTTGCCTTCTCGCGCCAGCCTGCTCGCCCTTTCCGCGCAGGCGACGTGAGAGCCGTCAACAATGCCATTATCGACATGTATCAGCTCAAGTCGCTGCACGCCGTCCTCGGCAGCCGCGCCGAGAGCTTCGAGAAGCTGCCCAACGGTAACGTGCTCGTGCACCTCGTCGACCTTGACACGCACTGGGACGTGCCCGGTAGGCTTCGCTTTGCCGTCGAGTACGACCACGTGATCGCCTGCTGCGGCTTCAAGTACACGAACGAGGAGCTGTTCGCACCCTCCGTTCGACCCAGTACGTCTATTTTTTTTTCCTTCTCACTGACGCTCTTCGGCTGCTTCGTCGCGCCTTAGCCGAGTCGCGGCTCGAGAGCGCTCGAACGCAGCAGCTGCAAATCCGCGAAAAATGAAATTCAGCCCTGAGCTGGTGCGGCATCGCATTCGAGTGCCTCTCAGCTCTCACGTCCGATTTGCGAAAGTCTGGTTTCCTCCGCCCGTTGAAGACTCCATGCGCCGCGGTCGTTACCCGAAGCTGAACAGCATCTGGGAGACCGACGTCTCGAACCTGTTCTACATCGGCACCGCGATGGCGGCCACCGACCGGAAGGCCTCGTCAGGCTTCATACACGGCTTCCGCTACAACGTCCGGACGCTGTTCTATCTACTCGAGGAGCGGCTACACGGCGTCCCGCTGCCCTATGTCACACTCGACCGAAACCTGGACGCAGTCGCCGACAAACTGATCGGTGAGCGCCGATTCACTGCCGTCGTCGTCATTTCCCCTAGGCAGCCACCGTTTACCCTGGGCAGCCGTCGTCTCCGTCAGTTAGTTGCCGCCGCCTCGCCAGCTGCCGCCTCGCCCGCCGCCGCCGCATCCAAAGCAGCAGCAGCCGCCGCCGTCTATCGTGCGGTGCTAGAGAAGCAGCAGCGCGGCTGTGCCTTTGCACGCCGGCGCGAGCCGCGCGGGTCGCGCCGCTCTTGTTGCTGCCGGCGCCTCGCTGGCGCGGCGGCCGTCGGCCTTGAGCGGCGGCGGAGACGCCTCCGCTCGTCGCGTCGGCGGCGACGCCTCCGCTCGTCGCGTCGGCGTCGGCATTTGATCGCCGCCCACACGTCGCAGAGCGCTTCAGTGTGTCGGACGAGATCTACCAGATGTACTCTGTGCTGGGCGACGTCATGCTGGTCGACGATCGCGATGTGCGCTACTACAGCGGCCTGCCCCTGCAGCACGTGCTGCAGCGCGACGACTTCCTGTGCAAGGAGCACATGTTCATCATATTCATGGACTACGGCTTCCACAAGTGAGTCATCCGTGCCCCGCCCGCCCCCGAGCAGTTCTTGGCCTCGAGTCTTGCCACCGCCGGCCGGTGATCGGAAGTGAGAGGGGGCCTGCCTCGCGGGCAGCCTCCTGAGCGAAGTCAAGATGCCGCGAGCCACCGCCACCCAGTCGCGCGCAGCGTCGCTCGGCCTGGGGGCGCGATCGCCCGCGGTAAACCAAACCCTGACCCACCCGCCCATCCGGCTGGCTCCTTCCGCCGGCCGGGCGATTTACCCACGGCAGGCGGCCTTCTTTTTCGGTGGTGGAAACCCTAATAATAATAATAATAGTAATAATAATAATAATAATACTGAAACCTCACTCTCGCCGCCGCCGCCTCCTCTTCTTCCAGGTTTCCCGGCGTGCCTGTCGACAACGTGCACGCCCCCGACTTCTTCAAGAGCAAGTGCGTGCCGTTCATTCATCCGATCGTGCACTACTACTCGCGCGGCGTGAAGAGCGACGAGCTCGAGCTGCACGAGTCGCTCGTCGTGCGCTTCGACGCGTTCTCGTGCGCCCAGTTCCCGCAGTGGCCGCACCTCACCAACGTGAACCACATCAAGAGCTTCGTCAACGACAAGGTGAGGAGCGCGCTCGCGGCGGCCGCAGCCGCCGCTGCCGCCGCGAGACCCCGCCGTCATGCCTTATTTCTCTTTCCTGTTGCACTGCTCGGACGCGGTTTGTCAGTCTCGAGGGGATAGCCGTTTTCGTGCGAAGATCCGCACGCAGATCTTTCGGGCGACGCAAGGACGAGCCGGCGTTCTATACGAGTTCTGGATGAGGCGTGCAGGCTTTTGTAGCAGCGGCTACGTCGCGTGGCACCAGTCGCGATTTGACTCTTTCGGCCAACGACGGTTGCCGGCGACGCGAAGCGATTCCGAGTCGCTGATAATAAACCGGCGCTGAGAGAGAGGGAGGGAGGGAGAAAGAGAGAGACGCTTGTGAAGTACGACGATGCGCCCCTCCTACGCCGCTGGCCAGTCAGCGCGTTGAAGTTGCACTCCAAGTCAGCCTCGCGATCCGTCCCTTTCTCTCAGGTCAAGTGGACGGACGAGCAGTTCAACCTGCAGGTGTTTCCCACCGAGATGCTGCTGCGCGCTTTCACGCCGCTCAGCGACGAGGAGCTGGCGCGAATACCTCGCCAACCTGACGCCAGCAAACCGTGTAAGGCGTCGACCGAGCTACTCCCGGCGCCCGGCGCCGAGGACATCGGCCATGACGCGCAGCCTCCGCCGCGGCGCCGAGCCGCTCCCGTCGTCGCCGCCGCGGCGGCGGCAGCGGATGAGCCCACCGACGCGAGCCAGGATTCGGCCGGCGGCGATGGCGCGCGCCAGATCGCCGCCGCGCTCTCTCGCTCGACGGCATCGGTGGCCGCCGCGACGGCAGCGACGGCCTCTTTGCCGCCGGCGCTCAGCGCCATCGCGGCCAGCGTGTGAGCAGCGGAAGTAGGCTTCGCAGTAGGCTTCGCAGCGAAGGCATTGAGTAGAGTGCGCGTGAGCGGCGACCGAAGAGATACGTTTCGCACCAGGACGTTCGCCACCGCCAGGCGGCGAATCGCGTAGCCTACTTTTCAATCCCTATTTATCGTCACCTGAGGCGGCGACGACGATGCACGAACCCGTCTCTCCGTTTTCGTCCCTGGCCACTGCACGTCTACCGTGCTAGCTGTAGGACGGTCGAGCGGGCGATCGGTCAGGCGTCCCCAAACCCTTGGCAGTGTTGTCTGCTCTGATACTTGCTCAGCACCGCGACACAAACGGTTCTTACCTCTTTGTAAGCTCACCAGCCCGGCAGGAAATAAATTACGTGCAAAATGCTCCTACACGACCAGCCGCGCCGCGCCGCTGGAGAGCTGAGATCGCCCACTGCTACCGTCGGGCGCGCACCCTGAGCTAGCGAGCTCATGAAAAGGCGAGAAAGAAGGATGTTGGACCGCGTGTAGGACTGCGGCATCTTATCGACGGAAGGGTTGCTGCCAGCTGTTCGAGTCTCCTAGCCTCCACAGCATCCGCTGAGTGCGTTTTCTAATGCTATAAATTGACGTAATCAGCCAGCTTGGAATAATGAACTCAATTATTCAATCACTTCAGTAGGCCAGAACTCAACGTTGGCTGAATCTAAGATTACTAGCTTCGGCCTCCACGACGACGGCAGAAGTAGTCGCTAGGCATCTTTACTAATTAAAGCGAGAACGTTCATCCTTCCCTCCGTCACGGGGCAAGATGGCGCACTTGCGACAGGTGGCAAAATGCCCCAGCGTTGTCTTCCGTGACCGTTACTTCCGGGAGTGACAAGTAATAATAGACGCGGAATGTGCGTCTACTATGACTCAGCGAAGCGAGTCCACAGGCAGTAATCTGCTCGTACTTAATTAAGTAGTGACGCAGCGGTGGCGTCGGCTGTCGACGGTGAATTAACGCTTAACCGCCATGTTTTTAAATTACGAAAGATCACCGCCGCGGTTTGCCGGCCTAAACTAGCACCGACTTCGCGTCGATTGGCGCCGGTGTAGGACAGACGATAGTGGTTGCTCGACGACAGCCTCCTACGCATGCTCTAGAGGAAGCGTGATCGGATGTGTAGTGGTAACATGCACAGTGTCAACATGCATAATATCGTTAGTGGCAACAAACGGAATGTCAGAACGACTGAGCACTCAAAGGAAAAATCACAAGGACCCAGCAAATGATGTGAAGAGCAGGTGCTATTTTTAGCTCATTTACGCTGGCGAATGGCGAAGGTACCTCAACAGCCGACGGGCAGCGGCCGGATTTTCCTTTAACAGCGCTACATACATTGCCCATCCGTCTTCAGCTGTGTTTACATGGCAGACTTTCCTCCCGACCTTCCTCCTAGTTTGGACGTTTATGCGACGGAGTTGATGGCAAAATTAGTCCTACCCACAGCCCGTGCTCTAATCGGGGAGGCTAGTATGAAAGAGGATTTCCTCGGAAAGACGCGAAGCCAACACCCGCCGAAGTTGAGTACCCAGTTGCAGGTATCGTTGTAGAGTAGTATGAGAAGGATATAAATAAAAGAAAGAAAAGCTTTTAAAAGAAGCCATTTCGGGAATTGAAAAGTATTAAGTATTGTTCGCCGTAACGGGTGTACGGGTGTACGGTGCTAAGTAATGTGCGTCTTTAAGGGTTTGTGGGTGGATTTTATAAACATATGCACATCTTTTTCTATTTAGAGAAGACTTAGCCTTGGATGCATAGCAATCAATGTTCAAGGACTTGCTCTGAACTCCTCAATATAACTCGAGCCTACGAACGTCAGCCATTTTTATTTTGCCAGCGGGATATATGGTACGAACCCCGGTGTTTGATTGGTCGGCTGGACCAACACTGAGCCAAAAAGTAGAAACAGATTCTCCTTCATGATGGTGATGTAGTGGCCCAAATTTGTGGGAAATCGGTCAAAAATATGTGCCGATTTAGGAAAAAGGTGCTCCGTGTAAACGCAGCTTAAGCCAGATGGTGCTCAACTTCACGGGTACCCAGGTCGCGGGTCCCAGTGCTATGGCGAGCCATTCTTCAGCGTCCGCTATTTGCCGAGCGCCATTAGGTCCGGTTCTTCAGCCGGAGATACTGGCATATAGCCCTGCAAATGAAGGAGTTGAGTCAGGTAGCCTGTGCATACTTTATATAAGTTAGGCTGGTCAGAGTGACCCAATGATGTGCGTCCATACGTTTAATAAAGCAAGTCGATATCTCTGCGTAGAGTGGTATATTTTAAAGCCGCTCTGGTTTGGCCCAGGGCGAAGCCTTCAACGATCAAGGTCGTGGGTTCAAACCCTGCCGTACATGTACATCGTCTGGATAGAAATTAAGTCATCTTAGGCCGCTAAACAAATAATGTATGCATATATATATATATATATATATATATATATATATATATATATATATATATATATATATATATATATATATATATATATATATATATATATATATATATATATATATATATCTGCATATATGAATAAAGCCAAAGAGAAGGCGATACCACGTTACCTGCATGGAAAAAACTTTCTGGCACGAAACTCTTAAGTATAATTGATCAATAGCTACACTTACATGTCATATCTGGTTCCTATCGGTCTTAGTTCTGGAGCCGCCAGTAATCACTAGGGCTATCATAATACGGCTGATATGGCATTCCGTGGCCTCAATTGCGGGCTGGCGCATGCTAGCGAGAGCCTGCCTAAACCATCGCAGCACGACCGCTCTATCAGCGATGAGGCCTGATCAGCGTATTGCAATCCACTGTTTCGTAATACAGGCATTGTTCTGCAATGGCTTCGGTCTTAATTTCGACGTAACCGGAAGCGTCACGGGGGAGATGCCGTGAGTCTCTTGGAAAATTATGAGGCCACGGTTGATAATACCGCGCTATTCTACAATTGCAGGATCAGGATGTCTAGCCCAAGCAAAATCGTCGAAAAAACTTTTCAATTGAGAGAATAGATTCTTGGTACGTGCCGAGGTGCGAAAACATGCAAGAAGAAGTTGAGAACTTAATCCTCATGGCAGCATTTTGTACCGTACGTTAATATCTCTACTAGTTAAAGCGAGAAAGTCTGTCTCTCCCTCCATACCGCCGAAAGATAGCGCACTTGCATCACGCGGCAAGATGGCGTTCTTCCGTCTAGCTGTAAAATGGCGCAGCATTGTCTTACGTGACGGAACAACTGTAATTCAGCGAAGCGAGTCCACAGACAGTGAGCTGCTCGTTATTTATAGGCTCAATATTGAATACGATATACTGCTTATCCCGTTTCAGTGCTTCCGCAGAGACTACTGCATGCGGTGCGGTGGATTGGCTTTAAATGTAATATCCTGCACTCAGAAATTGGTTTGTGTACAAGGTTGTGTAAATTTTTCAGGAAATCATCACGTTGTGAGCGGATATCGCACTCCACAATTATCAGCAGTGGCAGCTTACATTTATTTATGTATCTGTATACGTTCTTCATGGGTTCGTACAAAAATTTTTAAATCCTTTCAAATATCAGCCAGCTGCATTGCCATGTTTGTCCCAACACCTTACCAATTCAGCGGTGTATTGCGGTAGCAAGGGAATGTTCCGTTGCTGAGCTCCATCCTCTATCGCCCCATACAAGACGTAGCGACCGAAATTCTTAGTCCTCTTCTGGGCTCGATGAAAAGGCCATTCCGAGAGTTCGGAACCAAAAGAAAAGAAGGCCCAGCTGTCCGCCTGCCCTGCGGGAGAAATTCGCTCGCTGTACCAAAAAGTTGCGCTCGCTGCACCAGAAAGTTTCGCTCGCTGTACCAGAAAGTTGCGCTCACTGCACCGTAGAGTCGCTGTTGCCGAGCGAGGACGAGCTGCCTCCGGCGGCGGCGGCGGGAGTGGAGGAGCGGCAGTGAGCTATCAGCATCTACGCTCGTCTGCGCCGGGCGAGTGACCGATGAAACAGGTTCAGGTGCGCAGGCCTGACGCCGCATTCTTGACGCCGCCGGACTGACGCCGCACGCCTCGCCCCCTGCAGTCTTGCAACCGAGAGATCATGCAGAGGGTGTGGCAGTAGCGCTATCCATTTTTCTTCGTCGCTAGATTTTCAAAGACACCGATGCGGGTGTTAACGGTCAGCCCTGGTAGTGATAAACAGCACAATTTACTCGTAAAGCCCAATTGGGTAAGTTTAAGTAAAGATCGACACGGTAAGCAGCTTCACCTATAAAGCGGTAAAAGTGCTTCAGTGACTTTCACCATTTTTTAAGCGGGTCATATAATATTGGCTGCATCAGAAAATCACTTGCGCCATGATAGTCGAGCACATCCCAGGGTCTTAGCCTGGGGGCCCTATGATGACTATATCTCTCTTTCTGTGCACTTCACGTACATTTTCAAGGCGGAACATCAGCTTATTTGCAATGCGTACATGCACGACTGCGGAAAGCTCAACCGCTTAAAGGAGGATTCCCAAGGGCGAAGCTGGCGCTGTGTGAAACAGGCACGTCTTTAATCTTTCCGTTAACAGTCGAGTCGTGATTGGATGTAGGGTTTCTGAAAAATAGTAATTTTTGAAAACAGCTGTTTACTGCTTTTAATTTTCTAAAAACAGAGGTCGTTGTCACTTTTTTCCATTTTTCATTATATTTACGGTCAATAGCTTATTTTTGGTAAGAAGCATTATTATACAATATATCTTTCGTAATAATTTTTAAATCAAGTTATTTTCCTCATTATACTAATATTTCAATAATACAAGTGCATTAAGTGGCATGTCTAAAAGACGCGTTCTTAATTTTGTACAGAAATTTATAGGAGCCAAAAATCTCTTTTAACATCCGTTGATGTCGGTTTAATGGATAGAATTGTGTTACACGATTTCTGGAGATTTTCAGTGCGCTGGCCAGAGTTCCTGGAGAGCGTGAATTTGGGCTTGGGCCATTTGAAATTGTCTTGTCCTTTGAATGCAATTGATGATCCATCTTTCAGAATTGACCAAATTAATTCATCCTGAAGAGAAAGGTTCACACTTTCAGCTGCATTTGATGACTGTTTGATGACGACGTCTACATCGTTCATTCCGAATAGACAAGATTCTAGATTTTCTGCGAAATTTAGCGTATTTTATGACGGGCAACAGATGGATCTTTGAGATTGCGCCAGAGGTTCATGGCATCATAGTTCAACGCAATTAAACGCCACAACTCAAGTATACAATGAGCTGCATACTTATGTCATTAATCAGTTTAGAGAACTTGTTGAAAATTAAATCTTAAATTTTTCAGTTCTCATCTACGTCGTTGCTTCTCGACTTGAATTCTCAACAGCAATTTTCACAGGTTCCATTGCCTTCAGAAGAGTTTTGAGGGGATCAAAATCCAATGTCACAATCATCTCTAGTGCCCTGAATTCGTTTATTGTCTCGCGGATGGCGACTTTTATCTATACTAGTGGCTCTAAAATTTTTGGGATAGAATTCCGCCTCATGTTCACGCTTCTCAATCTCGTGTCCGAGCTCATCTCTTACTTTGGATTGAAAGACATTATTATTTCGATCAATTGATTAACTCCCTCAAAAGATAGCGTACCTCCCTCAAAAGATTTTCCCTTGTATCCATACCGTCACACATGTAAATTTAAATCTTCCATCTCTGTACTATTCTTGTACACTGTGTCACATACTCTGAGGCGCAGACTATGGTTTAAGCAGAGCTGTCTGATAACATCGATGTGGCTAATGCATTTTTATTTATTGCAGTGCCATCCTGAATTGATCTAATCAAATCCCTCGCCAATATGATTCCAAAACGCTCAAATGCTATTTCATTGATTCGACCATATCAGGAGCAGTGCATGAACCAAATATGAAAACAAGACCCTTCCTGACTGTTGTTTTATTGCCGCTATCATGAATTTTGACTCCGAAGAATCGACGCGTCCTCTCACGGTTATGTATTTATCCACAGACATGCTAAACTTTACTCCTCTCTCGAGTTTTTCTTTGATATTGGCAACCGTTTTGTTTCTCTTTTGTTCGCAATCACCATGCATTAGCTTCGCCACATTGCTTTTGCTAGAAGGAAGTTTGAATCCATCCCGTGAGATCGATTGCCGTATATATTTATGTCAATCGATACCTCAAATCGATATTCCATCAGTAGCCTGATCGGTAAGAATCGCCTTCAAACTTTTCCGCCCAGAAAATTGGCAATCGTGTTTGTTCTCCTATTGCTTGTGGGCTCTTTCTTGGATGTACACCCTCAAGCAGGTTTCCCAAAATTAATTCTATGTATCTACAGATGATTTTTCAACGTTGTTGAGGAGTTTCCAAAACTTTTGATCGTTTTATAGCACCATCCACACTGACCTTCTCGCTCTTCTGTAATTGGATTCTTTCTTCGCGTTATGGCGTATTCCCAAACTGAACATGTGGCTAACAAGAACATCAATATTTTGTTATGGCCACAGGATCAATTTTACTAATATCTTACATAATATTTGCAAAATTTTACTTTAATTTAAGTTTTGGTGAGTTTGATAAAATCAAAATAAAAATCACTAACACACGCAAAGGAAATTTAAAAAAAATATCTTTTTATTTAAACATTTCCGTAAGAAACTGTAAAACAGTTATACAAAAACAGCTGTTTTCTTTTGGGAAAAAATAGTTATTATACCGTTACTGTTAAATAGTTACCTGAAACCCTAATCGGATGTTGGGATTAGGCCATTAGAGATTTGCTGGTTAGCAGAGAGCGGGAGTTGATGGTATTGTCTCCAAATCATTGGACTTTGGAATGGCGCACGACTCAAAAGGCCCGAATCAGAGGAGCGCTGGCGAAGATTTGGGAGGCCAAATGAGCGATGGTTTCCACTACACTAGAAGGAGCAAAGGAATGTAGGGAATACAAGTGAGTTACAAGAACTTTAAGTCAGCGCATACCTTGACTAGGAGCCTTCTCAGTTAGGAGTCGAATGTCCCGCACCATAGACAAACCTTTCTTCGGTAAGTCTTCCTAAATGTCTGTCAAATTACCCCGCTAAGTGCACACAGACAGAAAAAAATAAGATGTAGTCGACTTTTGGAAAGTTAGCTGAACTAGACAATCGAAATATATGCTGAGACCATAGAGGATTTTGCGCCTAAGCTAAGTTTAAGATCGGGACTTCAAGTTTCTGTATGACGACGGATTTTAAGCGCGACTGGCAAGCTGTTTTATTATCATCCAGTTTTAGAAATTATGCTTACATTACAAATTAGATCAAGTTTTTTGAGGGAGTTGAGAGGCAACTGAAAGGTGGGAAGACACTAAAGATCGAGTGAAGTTGCGGACAATCAGCTTGGAAATTTGAAATTTCATTTTGCTTAACGATCACATCATTGGAAATGAGAAAATTTGTAAGTATTGACGATTAACAATAGTAATAATAATAATAATATTAATAATGCATTTGATAAAGCGCCCTCGTATAACTAACTCTCTTTCTAGGCGCTTTACAATTGCTGCAAAGGAAACGCGATCGGATGGTGCGTGGTATCGTACTTGATAAACAACATGATCAATACGGTTAGGGTGACACGCACAGGGCAGCATGCAAGTGTAGTTAGTAGCAGCTTGCACGATGTCAGCACGCATATCTACATAAAAGGATGCCCGACAACCCCTGCACTGCCATTGCTCAAGTGTGACCCGTGTAAAGATTACTCACCGAATGAGGGGCTGACATCGATACTGTAAGAGTTTCCTCCACCGCACGCCTTAAACTAGGGTGAAAAGCTGGCCAAGCCCGAGGGAAATGTTAGCCTCTCAGGACAATGTCCCCTGCTACAACGGAGATCAACAACGAAACATTGCCTGTGGTTCTATGAAAATATGTAGAACGACATGCTGTGAGCTAGATCGTAGCAAGAATCGCCACTAGTGATGACATCGAGGTGATTGGTCGACAAAAGCACTTTGGGAATGCGCATCAGCGACTCCACGTAAAAGCTGCTGTCTAGAAATTAAATTCGTTAAAGCACAGCTGATGTAACAGTCTAGTTTATATTGCGGCAGAAGATTCTTGACGGCTATCACCGTGGCATGCAGCAGCCGATAAAGAATACCACAGCAGGATCTCAAACCCACGACCTTGGTCGTAAACAGCGAGCACCTTTCCAGTTTGGCTAAGACCCAGGGGAACCGTGAGTACAAATGCGAGTCAAAGATATGCATGCATCTGTACTATGTTTGCGAATGTTTTTTTAAACTAGCACTCCGTAAATTATAAACATTTTGCACGTTCGCCTATGCCTACAGCCGCGTGGAAGCGAATCTGCCGATACCGCATTCGTATTCGCCGCCTCCTGTGAGTCCCGCGTTAGCTGCACAGCGAGTGAAACTTTACGGGTGCTAATTAGCCCAACGGGATATCATGAAATACGAACGTAAAGGAACAAGTCTTCTGAGTCAGCATAAAAATCCAACAGTTGATAGCTGCACTGGGGTTTCAGAGGTTTTCTTTCTACTTCAATTCAGGTTACTACAATTTATTGCCTTAACGGGACTTGAATCCAATACCTCGATGGCAATGAAAAGACATTGACCACTGGCCTAAGACCCAATGTAGTTGCACAAAGCTCTATCAAATGTAGCTCAAAATTCTTTTCTTGTGATCAATTGCAGAACTAAAAAAAATCCTAGCTGATTAAACAGCCTCTTTCTGCATAGCGACAGAAGAGCCTTTACGGCTATCACCACCGCTTGCAGTGGCGATAACGTATCGCCCACCGCAGGAATCGAACCCACGACCACGGGACCGAGGTCGTGAAAGCAACCGCCTTACCTAGTGTGCCATCACGGCTCGAGACGAGTTATTGGTGCTACGAAACCAATAATAACAATAATGAACGCTACAGTTACGACATTAAGCTCACTCCTCTGCATTGCACTGGCTCCGCCTCAAGCAATGCATCGACTTCCAGGTGTGCTATCCCTCACTTGCAGCATACTTATCTGTACTACTTCTAAATCAGGCTTGGCATCGTTCAACCCACTCTTCTGACTCAAGTCGTTTAGCTGTGCTTCGAATCAACATCAAATCCTCTGGAGACCGTGCCGACAGTTCGTGTGCTTCCAAAGCTTGGAACTCATTCCCGACTGACGTCACGAAATCAAATGACGACATTTAAAACGAAGCTCAAAAAACACCTAGAGCCACGCTCTAGTCACTTTAAAGCAGTCGCTAGTGACAATTAGTGATTTATGAGATGTAATCATTCGGAATCGGCTATGTCAGTATTATCTACAGCTTAGGCCAGAGTTTCTAAAGACTTTGCGCAGACGACCTCTTTGAAAATCTCGCTAAAAAAATGACTCTACTTTTTCTAAATGTGTAGCCCCATTTAGTAAACGACAGAAAAGTAAAAAATATGTAAATGTATCTGGGCTTTTTGTTGACAATTGCTAATGCATTGGCATTGTAGGAAACAGCGGCATCCGACAATGCCAATGCATTAGAGGAAGCAGTGCTTCGGGTATTTGAGATAACTTTCCCGAACGAGTGCGGGAGTGCATCGTTGTGGCCATACTCGATGAGACCCTCGTATCGCAGCGTTCCGGCTGCAGTTTCTTGCTCGAGTGGCGGGAAATCGTCACGCTAGCTAGTGATCAGTCTAGCGCCAGCCAGTCAAGCCTAGCGCCAGCTACGCACGCGTTGCACGTGGAAAAGCCCTTGTCCGTAAGGCTCTGCTCTGCGCGTGCTCGCTACAGGTAGCGTCAGAACTGAGTAACAGCTGAGAAGTTGTCATTACGTGCCAGGCTCACGTCTACGAATACCTAAGCGCTTACCTGCTTTCGATCTTGGGAGATATATAAATAATACTAATACCTAGCTACTACTACTAATAATAATAATAACAATAATAATAATAAGATAAATAATACGAATACCTACCAGCGCCAGGTGGCAGCGGCGTCCGCTACACGATCCCGCAGACGTCGCAACGGCAACTGTGCTAGTCGTTGCTGACGTATGACGAATGCCGGTGAAGCCCTGATCCTTTGAACCACGATTAGAAAATTGTGCGTGAACCATTGATACCTGAAGGCATGCCTAAAGTAGTGGAAAAGCGGATGCTAAGAAGATCGCTGTTTCCTAAGGATTATATCTCCACATGCTTAGCTGAGAGAGGTCTTTTTAAAAGCGAATGAGGGTTGAAGACATTCAGCATCCGACGAAGGACTTACGAGAGTCTACATCCGTAACCTTATAAAAGTGAGGGCTTCTTGCTTAGCTCGAATAATTAAGTCTTGCCAGTCGGGCTCAAAGCAGATTCACGGTATCGTGAAAAACTGGCTAGCCAACTCCAAGGGGTCTATTTCTCCATACGTAAACGGCTCGGCCGCCAGATTTCCAGCATACCTAATTTTATTAGATGCAGATGCACGTGCCTCCATAAAGCCACTTCTGACTAAAGGTATTATTTAGTCACAACCTTTGACCTTAGTTAAGACATTTCCCTAGATTTCTGCAGATGATGTGGCTACCTTAATAGAATCTAGTAAAAAGAGCTTGTCTCCTTAAGATTCAATGCCATTCCCTATGTAGTCTTCACCGGCAGACAACTTGTCATAACTGAGAGTTTTATAGCTTCTTTGGATCACCAGGTTGTACCAATTCTGCAAATTGGCCATCGTTTGACCAATACCTAACCAACCTGGATTACATTTGGAGGTCCTATCAACCAATTCCATGAAATTGCTCTCCTCCGTGTAACCAATGACGTCCTATGCAGCAACAACGATGGGACTGTCGCAGGCCTAGTTGATCTATCAACCGCGTTTGACCCTTTTGATATCATTATCCTAATTGAACGATTGACGACAGCAATCTGTCTTCCAGACGAGGCAGTGGCGTGGTTTAGATCGCCTTTGTCTGATAGTGTTCAATTCGTGGTGCATGGTGGTCAGGTCGCCTCTACCAGAACAGTCACACGCTGATTCAGGCAAGGGTCCGTCCTCAGTTTTTTGCTGTTATCTAATTATATTGCACCTCTTGTAACGCTGACGATACTTGGCCGTATGCGTCGCTTAAACGATTGGCATCTGCGGTAGCGATTGATAAACCCAAAGCTTGCCTTGCAGGCGTTCAATCCTAAATGTTAGCTAATTTCCTTAAACTTAACGATGATAAAGCGCAACCACTACTCGCAGTACGCCCAGGTGTGTGGCTTGACATGAAGACTTTGCTCTTGCAATTAGTGGTGCTGCTATGCGTCCGTCACCGTGTGCTCGGAATTTAGTTTGGTCTTTGACAGCTGCTTAAACTTTGAAAGTTTCGTTAAAAAGACAGCTACCACTGCTATCCATCGGGTCCGGATCTTGTCTTTAGTTTATTAACTGTGTAGCACGATGGCTTGCAAGCAATTTAGGTAGCGCTCTGATTCTGCTTGAGCTAGATTATTGTAATTCCATTCTTGCTGGGCTGCCAAAAAAGCCACTAGGGCTACTGCAGCTGGTAATGAATAGGACTGCAATGCTAGTTATAAATTTTGATTGGTTTTGCCACGTGTCTCCGTTGCTGAACGAGCTTCGACAGCTTCCGGTTAGTCTACAAATACAGAGTGCAGTTCTTACGCTGATGCACAAGGACCTCCCCATGGCTTGACTCCTTACGTAGCTGTACTGCTGAAGCAGTTTCGGCCTCCTCGTGCCCTCTGGTCATCGATGGCCTATAAATTAGCTGTTACGGTCTTCAGCTTAAATACAGTTGGCGACAGAAGCTTTTGCGCAGGTGCTAGCTTGTGGAACTCACCTCCGCAAATCATTAGGCACCAGCATCCAATCTCGCTGCCGACCGGGGCACATTCTTTCTAGCCGTCCTCAACTAGTACCGCCATGCTACTCACTGTGTAACTGATCTCTTTACTCAGCTGTGTTTCTCAGTTTCTCTTGATTGCGTGAGATGAACGCTGTTGGCTACTAAATGAGTACCAAAAGCCGGTAGGGCTTTAAGTTTGCTGTAGAAATCACTCTTTCAATGTGCGCAGACGGATAGTAAATTTAATTCCGCAGACGGCAACGTCACTGGGCAAGCGACTGGGAAGGCGCGTCTCCGCTGAGCGTTGTAATACCGCCCTCTGCGACTAAGGCAATTGTTGAGTCACAACATGTGACCTTCCTTAAGAGAAATTGCCATTCTTCAAGTGCAAGTAATTAAGCCACTCTTTAAGTTTGATAGGAGTGCGAGAGTTCTGAGACAAAATGAAAACATGGTGCGAGACTAAAGCACGAGTACAGTGGTTTAACATCATACCCGTAGAAATTTAAACTTTCATTTCCCGTAGAATCGCATCATGGAAATGAGGAAAGTTAATTAGTTTTAGTTAATTAGTTAATTAGTGAGAATTCGACCTACAATATATGCTGCGATTACTCAATCATACCTCATTGTATGATTAGTCGCCGAATGAGCGCTGGGGGTTAACACTGATACTCTGTAAAAGTTTCCTCTACCAAATACCCTAATCTAAAGTGCAAAGCTGAAAAATCCCAAGGAAAATGTTGGCCACTCAAGACAATGTCCCTTGATATGTTACAACGGAGATTACCAACAAAAGATTGCCAATGGTTCTACACAAATATGTAGAAAGACATGCAATAAGCTAGATCGCAGCATGAATCGCCACGAGTGATGATATGAAGGTGACTGCAGGAGGCCGAAAAAAAACACTCTTGGAATGTGCATCTGAGATTCCATGATTTTCCCGTAAAATCTGCCTTCTTAAAACTAATCGATAAGAGTATTTATTTCCTTAACTACAGATCCAGTTAACGAGTTACGCGTATCTGCACTACGTTTGTGAATCTTTTTTTCAAGTTAACACTCTGTCCGTCCCAGGAAGCTAGCTAGTTTGGGTTAGCCGACAGCTGCATGGAAGCTAATCTGCCGATTCCGCCTTTGTATTTGATCCAGCAAGTGCCCGCGTTAGCTGAGCCGTGAGTAAAACTTTGTGGGCGTTAAGCAACCTAACGGGACAGCGCCAAGTACAAAAGTAAAAATATAAGTCGTCCGTGTCAACCCGCTTCATTCAATGAATAATGGCTGCACTGGGGCCTCGAAAGCCATCTTTCAACTTTGAGAGGCCTTCAAAGTATTGCCTTCAGAAGCACTTGAACTCAACGCCTGGGTGGACAACGAAAAGCTACTGACCGCAGAGCTACGACCCAGGATGGTAGCACTACGGTCAGCCAAATCTAGCTACAAATTCACCTCTCACGATCCATTGCAGACCTACACACCGAGCATGCAGGCATGATGTAGCTCAATAGAACCCTTTTTAGCTACAATTTCGGTGACAAGGTACGACGTTCATGTTCACGTTCACTTAAGAAGACAGGGACGTGGTATGGATGGTACATTGGCACGAACTTTTTACAGCTATTGTATTCGTTTTTGCGACGTTTCGCTAGTTTTTAATACAAAAGAATTGTTTAAAGAATTTTCCAATAACAAATAGGAGCCCAGAGCGACATGGCTACACATATTAGGCCACTGTCTAAATCTAAATTCACTTACTTTAGTGACTGAATAGTAATTACCTATATTTGTGTTTTTGGCAAGACACTTATCGAGGAAAAACAATCGCTAGGATATGAATATTGCAACTCTGATAAGCTATGTGGCCGAACTCAAACTGCTTTTATGCTTTGTGACCTCTTGAAAGGCTGCTCCAATTCCCATCACATCCAAAGTCAACTGAAACCTGCGAGACTTCCAAGAATGCTTTTATGAATCAGAAATTAGGCAAAGCAATCAGCATACATTTGTAACACAGGCTTTTGGATTCAACTTTTAGACATTGTCATATCTTTCATCAGAGGCGTGGCAAGGGGGCGGGGTGGAGATAGATTTCCCCGGGCGCTAAGACCTAGGGGCGAAAAAAGCAAAATGAATTGTGCATATCTTTTAATAAACTTTATTCATTTGAAAAAGAAAATCTTGATATCAGGAAAGTCCTTGCTTCAATGGACTTGACTGTTGCTGGCTGAGCTGGTTAAGCATATTTACAGACTTAGACCAAGCTTTAGCTTGATGCCATGGTGGCACATACGCGACGACACGGAAGCACCGAGGGCCTTCAACGGCCGAGTATTCGACTGGCGCTCGCAGCGAAACAACCGCGCGGCGGCCGCTCACACCTCCGTCAGCGCTCCAAGAGCCCTTCCCGTCCACTCGCCCCATCTTGCCTGCAACAGGCGAGAACTGCGTCGCGTCAAGGGCGAGCCCGGCCAGCTACGCCGCGTCGAGGAGGGTGAGCCAGCGTGTCATGGCTGAGCACTGATATGAGCAGCATTTTGCATAATTACGTGCGATAGCGACTACTGTGTGACTTTTGACCTAGCTACTATATAAAGTTTGTGCCTGACTGCAGTCGCTCTCCTGGAGCAACGGTCGGCCGGTCGGTTAGTCTACCGCTGAGTGTGAGCTGCTAGAAGCCGGTTAGCTAGTCCGCTGGAAGTCACCTGTATGCGTCAGCCGTCAAATGCAGGCTATTAGTGCGTTATTACTAATATGGTTTTGTTGTTGGCGCCGAGCGCAGAATACCAAGCGCCCTGTTTTTATCTTTGGCGTATTGCTAGCTTCAGGTCTCAGCACGTTGCACGCGGTATGCCACTACCCGAACTAGTAATAATAATAATAATAATTCACTTGATAAAGCACCCTCAGAGAACTTACTCTCTCTCTCTAGGCGCTTTACATTTGCTGCAAAGTGAAATGCAATTGAATGGTGAGTAAAATCAGGCTTTAAAAACAGACAAAATGAATAACATGGTTAGGGGTGACATGCGCAGGGTCAGCATGCAAATGTGGTTAGTGGCAGCATGCACATTGTCAGCGCGCATAAGCACATCAAGGACGAATCACAGGGACCCACTAAATGCTGTCCTAAATAGGTGTGTTTTTAGGTTCCTTTTAAATGTGGTCAGGTCAGGGGATGTTCTGACGCAAGTCGGGAGGGAGTTCCAGGCTTTGGGAGCATACGAACTAAATGCACGGTCTCCAAAGGATTTAAGGTTTGTATGAGGGTTTCGCGATTGAGAGAACCGGACCAGCCTGCCTATCAGATCTATTCCCCCATCAGGCTAAGCTTCGCACCACTCGCTTTTAGGATCTAATCGTCTACCTGCACCTCGTACGAACCTCAAATCCTTGGGAGACCACGCCTTTAGTTCGTATGCTCCCAAAGACTGGAACTCGCTTCTGACAGCGTCACGACATCCCGTGACTTGACATTTGAAAACAAGCTAAAAAAAGCAACTATTTATCGCAGCATTTAGTGGGTCCATGTGATCCGTCCCTTGCGTGCTAATGGATGCTGACACCGTATACGCTGCCACTAACCCTATTTGCTTGCTGAACATGTGCATGTCACCTATTACCATATTATTATTCTCGTTATCATTGAGCATGTTACAAATTACCATTCGAACATGCTCCCTTTACAGCAAAGTGTCTAGAAAGACATTGAATTCTCACAGGATGCTATAGAATTTATTATTATAGTCATTATTCTTATTACCGCTGCTGTACCAATTTGCACGTTTTGGTCACTCTAATCAATATTCTGCAGACATAGTAAGAAAAGGGCAAGTGGGCGGTGCTCAGCACAGAAGATGAAAACTCGAGGAGAAGAAAGAAGCGGGAGCAGCGTCGAGCACGTCGGTCGGTAGTAGAAGGTCTCTTGAAGAAGGTAACGCTGTGAAGACACAGTGAAGACTCAGAAAAGCACCGTGCAAATGTTGACTTTGTGCACAGACAGAGTGAATATGGAAGAGCAGCTTTAGGAGGACGAAAGAAAGCAGGACGGAGGCACTGACAAGAGCAGGGAAGAGACGGAAAAGAGTGAAGGAGGCAGAAAGAAGAAGAAGATACGGAATCTGCTGCAATTTCCCGCAAGTGCTGACCCTCAAAGATATTGGCGAAGTTTGAAGTTTGGCCAAAACTCTGTTTTACACGTCACTCCGCAGCCACTTCGAATTGAACATCGATACTACGATGCTGAAGACTGCTCCAGAACAAGGAAGGTACATTTGCTGAAAAAGGTGGTCGAGCCATGAGCACAGCCTGGTTCAGGAGGCAACTTGCTAATGGCTATGAAGTTGGCAAGACCTGGCTGACCTACTCTCCCTCAAAACAGTCGGTATATTGCTTCTGTTGTTTGTTCTTCCCTAGGTCCAACCCAAAATTCTCGATCATCACTTAAATTGGCAAAAGAGTTTAGCCAGAGAATGAAACCTGATAAAATAATTGTCCATGAAAACAGTCCTTCTCAGTGTGTGACTTTCACCACAAAGAAAAAACAGAGAGGCGCCTTCTCAAAAGAAGCGAAATAGACACTGATGTTGAGGCAAACATTGTAGAGAATGAAACGATGGAAAGAAGTCTTAAATAAAGTTTTCAACTGCATCAAGTTCTTGGTTTCTCAAAACTTGGCATTGCGCGGTCACCAAAAGAGTATTGGCCTGGCTTGTGTGAGAAACTTTGGAAGCTTCTTGGGACTTCTTCATCTTCCATCTCAGTACGATCCTCTTCTGCAATCACACCTGGACCAAGCCAGAAAGAATGCAACGCTTGTCTTGTATCTCTAAAATATAAATATAATTCATTTTCATAGCCCCCTAAGAAAACCTAATCTCTATTCAGGCACTTCACATATGCCGCGGGGCTCGAGACCACGACCTAGGCCAGACCTTGGTAGGGGCGAGCACCTTAACCACTTGGTCAAACCAGCTCGGCGTCTCCTCAAACCCAAAATGAGTTCCTTAGTATACTTGCATCCACAGTCAGAGACAAGCTACTCTGCAACATACGGCGAAACGAGTACTGTAGAACTCTGTTAGACTCAACTCCTGGTTTGCTACACCGCGAGCAGATGTTTGAGGTCATTAGATGTATTGATGTTGATATTTCCAAAAGACAGTCACAATCAAAGAGTCTTTCTAGGGCTTTCTGTAAATCTGCACCCATGATGCTGCAGCCATTGAGTGTGATAACCATTTTCAAGATCACCTACTTTTTTCTTTACAAGATAAACTCTGAGGTGGAAGAACTGGCTAAAGTCTCAGCATCGCTGTCAAACATGACTCTGCAACTAGGTGGAGTGCAAGAGTGGAGGCTGTGAAAGCTATCTATGATGTACTGGGCAGCATTGTAGGATGGCATTGTAGGTCTTTTAGAGCAACTGTTTGAGGACACAAGTGGAACACTTGAAACAAGAAGAGAATCTGGCAGTCTCCTACATTAAATTGTATTTTAAAACTTAAACTTTTTGGCTCTATTGCCATTTTGGTACAACATCTTGAGGAAGATTGACCGCGTTCAGAAATGACTGCAGAATCCAAAGATGAACTTTCAAAGATGCCTCTTCCGATCTCTACTCTCTTGAGATTGAGTTGTCAAGACTTCGAGAAGACCTGTGCCAAGAATTGCTACTAGAGACCAAAAGGAGATGCGAATTGTGGAGAGTTTTAGTTGAACGAAGAATACGGCGAAGGACACAGATGCCTGGAGAGCTCACTCAAGTTGTTTGTCTCTCGGCAGAGAAGAATTCAAGAATAATGAAGGACAGTATAGACTATCTCTGACAAGAAAGTACAACTACGTTTTATCAACAGATCTTGATGCCAAATTTTATATCAAGCTGGAAGTTAGGAATTTTTTGAAAATAATTGACTATCTCAAACTCCGCCAGCAATTTCTTGATCTCGGGAGTTTCCTATTGTTCAGACGTTGATGAAACAGAGCTGTACAATGAAATATGTGACTATAAAATGCTTCTTGCCAAACATCACTACTCGGCACTGAAGACCCTCTGGAACTCCGGTCTTTCATTGTCAGTTACGGAGAAGGTGTGTTTAATAATAATAATAATAATAATAAAATTGATAAAGCGCCCTCAGAGAACTTAATCTCTTTCTAGGCGCTTTGAATTTTCCGCAAAGGAGACAAGGTCGAAGGACACAGATGAATGTTTCCTAATTTGAGAGTTGCCTTGCAAGTTCTTTTCACCACAGCTGTATCAGTTACCAGTTGTGATCGCTCATTTAGCAAGCTGAATGTAGACCTGTATTATCTAAGATCATTAACGTAATTATGGATCATTTTATTTCCTGAAAAATAAAACAAAATACTGGTACCTTAAGATTTAGGATTTAATTTGTAAGTACGGCCAAGAAATAATAAAGCTCTCTAGTGTTTTTGTCAAATTTTTCTTTCGAATGCCATAACACCAATTGATCGTGAAACTTAGACACTTCAAATATGTCGCTACCAAAAATCACTATTTCGTTCATACTTTACAAAAAGAAATGAGAGTAAAGAGTCTCATCTAGCACAATTTATTTACTAGTAGCTAGCTCACTGTGTCCAGTCGAAACCACGTTTCTCTTAATTTCTTGTATCTTCAAATCGTTACTTCTGCGGCAAAGCAAATAAGTAATTGCAGAAATACATCAGAGGAGTTGTCAGCTATACTAATTGCAATCTATTCCATCAACTTTTGACGAAGCTAAGCAAAGATGCCGGAGTCTAGACATGACATTGACCGCAATCCACAACCAATTTGAGATTGATGAGACTTGTAAATAAATATATTAATGCCAAAGTAAGCGAAGAGGACTTTGCTAGTCTAAGTGCAGTACTTTTTGTTTAACTTATGCTTAGGCTGTGCCTTTTAAACTAAGCTGCATTAAATAGCCATTTACGAATTTTCTCGGTAAAGACCATTCCTGATGCTCAAGCGGCAGCTTGTTCCACATACTCAATAGGTCTTTTTGGGATGAAGGGAACATTAGGATCGGCCTAACCTACCAGCAACCTTGTAATTGGCTTCTAAGCTGGTAGAGGTAGGACTTTGGATGCAAACCATTCGGATCGCTGCCGTATCAGTAAAGTGACTGGACGCGTGGACAGCCAGGCAATTGGAAAAACAGGGGGGGTATTGTGCCCACCTCCAAACCTAGTAGAACCGCAGTTGGAATGACATCGTATCGACTGACAATCTGCATTTATTTATCAGCGATGCGATGAAAAACTGCAATACTGATGAGCAAATTTAAACTTTGTTTGTTATGCACTAAAAAAAAGTAATAGTTTGCTTGCACACCAATGATCCGTTAGGATTAGCAGGTTCACTTTAGAAAAATGTTATGCGATTATCTTGGTCTGGAATTTTTGGAAGCCTGAAGGGCTCTGTGGGTGTCACGCAGCACATGCATTTTGCTATAGGACAAACAGCGCGTATCGTGCGTTCGTTGAGCCTACCATACCTCTCAGACTTAATATCGCCCAGCCAAGAGACTCTGAAAAGCATAAGTAGTACAAAAGACCAGTCGAGGAAGTAGTATGAAAGTAGCAGCTGCGGATTGCTAGATAGGATAAGCCACAGTCACTAGAAAAAGAGAGCATGACCATGCAAAAATATTGGCAAAGTGAATTTTACAGTCGAAGACCTGCAGACTGACAGCTTCGGTTTCCAACATTACTTTAAAGCTGCCTATAGAATTTTCTTAACTAATCCATGAAACTCTGATTAAATGAAAAGAATGTTCATGACAGTAACGCTTAACTATCAAACTCCAGAGTACAAGTGTTTGTTTCATATGATTGGCTTCGAACAGACTAATATAAAAAAAAATATTGAAATATCTCCACATGCAAGACAATACCAGGCAGCCTCATTGTATGAATTCACTGCACAGGTAATTGTGGAAGTATTAAGGATGTTGTTAGCTCTACCAAAATTGAGTCAGTACAGTCTAATAGCAACTATAATTAACTAAAACATAGCCAGATAAGTTATTTTCCCATGTCTCTAATAGGGCATGGATTCATCAGTAAAAAGCACAGACATTTGGACGGAGTTTATTATTACCTCAATAAAGATCTTCGTTGAAAATAGAATTTCAAATCGAATGTAAAAAATATATAGCACCATGTTTCCTCATCATTTTGACTCTACTGATTTCAAAATAACTATATTTCAAGCTCTCCGCACATGTGCTATTCATTGATGAGCCACGCTGGCGATTTCTATGTGACTTCACTCACAGCTTCTCGAACAAAGTTATCATGGCCACATCAAAATTCGTCCATATCATCCAAATGTCAATTTATTTATGGCCTTTTCATGTGATTAGTTATCGAATAAGAGAGTAATGTAATGTAATGTATCTCCGTCAGTAACTCCACAAAGTCATAAAGACCATGTGGGTCTTACGCAGGAGAGTTTTGTATAGCTCACTCACAGCCTAAGCGGCTTTCGGTACGCATTTGGTAGCCAACAGACTTCGTCTCACGCAACAAAGAGAAAGTGGGAAGCATAGCAGAGTCAGGAGAGCAGTTGAGGTAGTGATTAGCATAGAAGTAGCAGCTCAGGACCGCTGAAAAAGATGTGCCATAGTCGGCAGTAGGAGAATAGTTGTCGTTGCGTAAGAATTGTGGAAGCGAGTTCCACAGTCTAGGACCTGCAGAGCTAAAGCTTCTGTCGCCAACGTTCTTTAAGCGGAGGAATGGGACAGCTAATTTATTGTCCACATAGGACCTCAGGGCATGAACAGGCTGAAACTGATGCAGCAGTTCAGCTAGGTACGAAGGAGCTAAGCCGCGGCGGGCCTTGTGGGTCAGCGTAAGAACTTTGCTCTGTATCCTTTGCTCAACTGGCAACCATCCTAGCTCTTTCAGCAGAGGTGACACGTGCTCAAACCGCTGGGACTTGAAGACTAGCCTTGCAGCCATATTCATAGTCAGCTGTAGTGGCATAATAGCTTTCTTTGGTAGACCAGCCAAAAGGCAATTACAATAATCAAGCCGAGACAGAACTAAAGAGCTAGTTAATTTTTTTACAAGCCACTGTGGGAGACAGCTTCTAATCTTGGACAGGGATCGGATGTGATGGCTAGCTGTAGAGGCAGTCTTCTGAATGAAGCTTTTGAAATTGAGGCAGCTGTCGAACACGACACCTAGATTACGAGCACGTGGTGAAGGTCGCACAATAGCATCACCTATTAGAAAAGCAAAGCCTTTTAATCCAGCCACACGCTTAGGGTGTCCCATGAGCAGCAGTTCGGTTTTATCGTCATTTAATTTCAGGAAGTTTTCCGACATCCAGGATCGAAAATCGGCAAGGCAAGCATTCAGTTTCTCAGTTGCTGCAGCAGATTCCGACGGTTTAAATGACAAATACAACTGAGTATCGTCAGCATAGAAGTGATATCCTATTCCATGGGCCTTAATCACTTTTCCCAGAGGTTGTGTATAAATAGAGAACAGCAAGGGACCGAGTACAGACCCTTGAGGGACTCCACAGGTGACCCTTAAAGGCCAGTAAATGGTTTACTGTTCTATAAATCTGTTTAGTGTCCGACTGGCAGGAATTCAGCTTTCTAATGAAAAAAGAAGCCCTGGTTTTTTTAAGCTGTCGGGTGTAAACTCGAAGGAAATCTTTAAAATTGACTAGGGCCGGCCTCAGACCCCGATTTCTTGAAACGACGTTCCAGCCTGCGCTTAACACGGCGCATCTTAACGAGTTTTTTTGTAAATTGAAAGTAATCTCGACGACTTTGAACACGGATAGAGTGAACGGGAGCATGCTTGTCAAGAGCACTCCTGAGTGTCATGTTCATCGCATCAGTTAGGGTATCGAGACTGCCGGTCGAGTCTGAATGCAGATCAAGAAGGCCTGCATCACAAACAGATTTCAAAAACTTGTCCATGTCAATGCTTTGTTAGTTACGTCGTTTGGCAAATTCGACATTGCCCTGTACGTACGAGGGAGCAGGAACAGTAAACGAGACCAAACAATGATCTGAGAGGGTGAGTGGGCACACCACAAAGTCAGTGGGCAGGACATTCTTAGTGATCACGAGATCTAGAATGTGGCCACCGACGTGGGTGCTATGATTAACGTGTTGGGCCAAACCAAAATTGTCCAGACAGTCAAGAAATGAGCGGACCTGGCTGTTGCTAGGGTTGTCAACGTGAATATTGAAGTCTCCTACAATCAGTAATGGCCTGTTGACACACAAATATTTTAGCGAGGAACTCTGAAAACTCCTCTATAAACAAGTTTAGACAGCCAGAAGGAGGCCGGTATATCGCAACGGTGAGAGGCACTGTCTTTGATGAAGACCTGATAGCAACCGATTCAAACGATGACCCATGCGAGAAACTGCACATTCTATAGCCAAACGATTCGCGAACAACAATTGCAACCCCGCCACCAACCTTGTCAGAACGCATGGACTGATAGAATGAGAACCCGGGTGGGGTGGTCTCGGAAATACAGCTACTAGAACAAGGCGTCATCCAGGTTTCGGTAAGCAGAAATGCATCTAGCTTCTCCTGGACCACCTGATCGCGGATAAGTAACCCCTTGATTTTTAGCAAGCGGACATTTAGTAGGCGGAATTTAAGAGGCTGTCCAACAACTGGGCGACGGCAATAAAGTGGCTCGTATTCTCTACCGTTTGCGTCCGGCCCGGCGGAAGCTGGCTCTTCGAATTTGAATTGGACCTTGGTAACGGCCGTCGGACGACGTTTCCCAACGTGCTGGGCTACGGCGGGTGGGCTACTACCGCAACGAGTACTATTCAGCGCTTTAAACTTACGAGTCGTAGGTGTGATAGCCGAGCTGTTGATAGGGCGAACGCAGGATGCAGGAAGGTTCTCACTGACCCGCCGGAGAAGGCCCGCCGGTAGGTATCGACTAATGGCGACATCGCATCTTATGCTAAGCAGGTCCTGTTTTGTGTAGCATATCCGAGGACAGCTCATAAATATTCACAGCGAAGATAGCAGCAGAATACCCAAAGGTATTACGGAGAAATCAAGTAAAGGTCCACACCACGCTAAGAGTCGCCCGAGGCCGCTCTTTAGCGCGGGGAGAGTCGCAGAGCCAGGATGATCAGGTAGGTGCTAGCCATGACAATACTAAAATATGTTGAAATAAAAATAATGATAACAATGATAGTCTTAATAATAAATACATTTAGCACCCCAGAGAACTCAATCGCTTTTAGTCACTACTATGCTATCATATTCTGTATGAGAAGCATTTCAACAGTGTTTATTCGAAACACCTGCAGCAGCTTTCACTAGACTGATAGTAATAATAATAATAATAATAATGCACTTGATAAAGCGCCCTCAGAGAACTCAATCCCTTTCTAGGCGCTTAACATTTGCTGCAAAGGGAAGCGCGATTGAATGGTGAGTAATATCACGCTTGATAAACATGAATAATATGGTTAGGGGTGACATCCACAAGGTCAGCATGCAAATGTGGTTAGTGGCAGCATGCACAGTGTCAGCACGCATAAGCACATCAAGGACGAATCACAAGGACCCACTAAATGCTGTCCTAAATAGGTGTTTTTAAGTTCTTTTTAAATGTGGTCAAGTCAGGGGATGTTCTGACGCAAGTCTGGAGGGAGCTCCAGGATTTGGAAGCATACGAACTAAATGCACGGTATCCAAAGTATTTGGGGTTTGTACGAGGTATTGGTAAACTGTTGGATTCCGAAAAGTGGGTGGTACTATGCTTGGCCTGGTGGTGGAGTAGATCTGAGAGATAGGCTGGAGCCAAAGAATGAAGTGACCTAAAAGTGAGCGACAAAACCTTGAAGTCAATGAGTTGCTTGACTAGTAGCCAGTACAGGTCGGCGATAAGTGATGTGATATGGTATGCAGTGATCTTATCGTGACATCTTTAGTTGAGGTTTTTAAAAGTACAACATATCCCCGCTTTTGATCGTCTCAAGCCTTGGATTGGTGCTGCTGGTATTAATAATGAAAATCTCATGAATGACTGTAGATACGGTAAAGAACAGATTCGGAACGCTAGGGCTCCCCAACCGTAAGTACTATCTTAATAACGCTTACTTCTTACTGTGCACGTGCATAACACATCACACCTGCTTCGGCACTGCTGGTGTGCCCCTCCGTGTAGAGAAGTTTATTCATCACCGCAGGAGACCTACATCCTTCAAGAACCAGCCATGGAGTACAGTAAATCTAGCATAGTGCCCAGAGCACGCTTTAACTGCCTGGACGTAAGTCCAAATTACAGCACCCGTTTGGCCCAAAGCCTAGCACACAACTGGACAAAATTATATTATGCAGCCTAACCATGGATTATCTCGTAAAATCACCTAGCTATTACAATTTAGGAACCATAAATAGTAAATATCTCAGCAGTAGAATTTTGATTGATCTAAAACACTGCCATTTATTAATAAGAGAGGATGAAGGGGTGGGACCAATGTTGAAAGTTGTTTTGCCTTTGAGCTACCGGTAATAAAGATGAAGTTCCGAGACCACTACTTTGTGCTCTTCGCATAGTGTCATAATTGGAGAAACAGCGGTATTTAGCTTTTTCTGTGCTGTCCGATCAGTGTTTGCAGGTTATGGATGCTTGACGCTGGTGTCGCCCGGAAGCGTGGCTATGCTGGAGGGGGCACAGTGCCCCTCCATCCTTTGCTTAGCAATCGGTTGGGTGCAGGTTTGGGTGGGAGCTGGTATAAGGTGTATTATTTTGTCTAAAAGCGTGCGCGATGGTTTATCTTAAGGTTTCTAGTTTCAATTGCCTCTAAGATAGAAAATATTTCTCACGGACAGAATATAGAAGAGAGCAATTTTTTTTAAACACTAGAATCTGGAAGACACATGGTTCTCCATTGTTATGTCAGGTTACTTTGGAATCTATAGTTATAAAGATTTAGATTGACTCCATTGGGCCGTTGTTATGCAAGCATCGAGTTTTTTCTTGTTGTAGCACAAAATACACGGCTAAGAAGTATATGGAAGCCTCTGTGTGCTCCCCTTGTAGCACCAGACCTCGACCTCGACCTTTAGCCTTTAGCCGTGCTGTTTAAGCAGTGTATCGGGTTACAGATTCTTGTAGCCGATGTCGCCCGATTACCAGGCTTTGGTAGGAGCAACTGTCCCTGCATCCTTTACCCAGCGATTTGGTACAGGTTTCGCGCAAGCTGAAAAAAGGTGAATCCTTTTTCTAAGAATGCGACGGCTTATCTTGAGGTTCATAGCTTCAATTACCCTTAGGTTTAGAAAAAACCTGGCACGGGCAGCAAATTGTTAGACTACATTCCAAACAATGGAATCTGGTAGACATCTGGGGTTCCATTGATTTTAGGTTACTATGGCATGTATGGTTTTAACATTTCAGGCTAACTGCCGTGATTAATAAACCTAAAGCGCGAAGTTTTTTCTTGTCATAGCAAAACTACGTCCTTAAGAAACAGCTGGAAGTCTCCACTAAACAGTGGGATCAGAAAAAGCAACTATTAACCTAAACTATTAGCTGAGTAGCTGGTCAAGTAATGCGTGCGAGGAAAAATTGTATGTACACTGACAAACTTTTCCTATATTCATTATACTAATGATACGCGAGCTGCCTAATTACATATTAATCGGTCACTCGCCCTTCGACCGGTGCGTGACATTGCCCGCTGTCTGCAATAAACCTTGAACTTTAGGTCCTACTAGTGTCATTCACCAATGACTTGCACTTTCAAGTTAAAGGTTACAGGTTCGCTGTTTGGATGATCCAGGATTTCCATAAATTTCCAATAGATGACCAAAAGACTCATTTCAGAGATACCAATATCTCTTTATGAAAGGTATATTAAAAAGGTATCCCATTAGCAAGCCTCGGGCACGTACCTGTAAGCTAGCTAGAAATTTCTCCTGTTTCTACCAAGGGGCGGCAAAAAAAATTATAGTTCTTGGGCTGCGGTTACCTGATTATATTTCATATTATATTAATACTATACATACTATTAATATAATGCTAATATTAATATATTTCATATTATATTAATACTATACATACTATTAATATAATGCTAATATTAATATTTTATTAATCATATTTGTCTGGAAGTAGGCATTTAACTATTTTTTTATTGATATCGTTAGCTCCAAAACCCGAGGCTTGTTGCCGTGTGGACCCTCTGGGCTTATCTAGAGATGGATTCTAAAGTAATTCGTAATAAAAGGATAGAGTCGAGTAGAAATTGGGTTTCCTTGTCATTTAAAAAATGCTGAGCAAGAAATTTGATTGTTATATCACCACCCAATTTTTTTAATTCGTCATCACTATGTCCTTCCACGAGATTAATTCAGCTTCCTTCAAGAATAATGCTCGCTGTCTGCTGCATGTAGCTCAACATTCGTGGCAGGTTAGTTAGGTATACAATAGCCAAACTGGAAGATGCATGTTGTAAAATTACATCTTCCTTTCCTCACTTAATATGCAAACGTACTCATTCTTGGGCAGCAAGACGCTTCAAGTTAGTTCACTATCTTATGTAGGAGCATATTATTCTTTATTGATGACCTTAGAGCGATTCAGAAGCAGTGAATTCGAGGTCGTAGGAGCCACGCAGATTTTGACCTTCGAGATAATTGTTATATTCCTGTATTTGGATTGATAGGAGCCAACTATACGTCAGTGCTTGGATTGCGAGCGCTAAATCTGAAGCTGTTCTGATGCACACTGATTAAAGTTGAACTGATAAGTTAAGCTAAAGGTGCCTTCACTTACCACCACTCTCAGCTGCTGTCAGCATAACTACCTGCACTGCTACTGCATATAAAAGTATGTACACACATTTTCACAGCTCTGGGCTTCACTAATATTTGACGTGCTTATACTAGTACCGTTCTGCGCACGCGATGGCGGCCTGTATCATTCTGGACGTGGAAGCTCCAATGCAATAATGGGTGCATTTTGTCTGGAAGGGTCGGATAATGGCTAAAGCCAAGTTGCAGTTGTCTTACGCTAGTATCTTTCCTGCTAGATTTAATAGTGAATCACGCTTTTCAAAGTGTCTAGAAAGAGATTGAGTCTTCTGAGTGCACTATATGAAATTCATGATTATTTTTATTACTATTAACTATTGATATGTGATGCTCTGATACTTGCAAGCTGCTTTGATTCTCTGCAATAATTATGGATGCAATCAAGCGAAAGCATGAGATTCATCTTCATAATTCTAAACACATTTTAGCTCCTTGCTTCTTTCAAAGCGTGCAAATAGGTTCGCGTGCTCCGAGTACAAGTAGGACGGCGCACATCAATACCATATAGCTGGCGCGATGCATATAATAAGCATTGCAAATCAAAGTAGAGATTTCCCAAGCAATGGCGCTGTAAGTTCCAATACCCCGTCCGTTATTTTTGATAATCTCTTTCTGGTGTGATTTTAATTCATGTATACATAGCGACAGAGTTGCAGCTTAAAAACCTGCTCTATCTCAAGCCAATTAAACTAACAAATTGAACGTGTTAGGACCCAAAGAATCCGGGAAGCTTTACAGCCCAACTCATTGATTGCACAGCTGTAGGCGAGAAAGAGGTCACGACTGCTTCGATTGAGCGTTAAGGAAGAGCTCTGAACATCCAAGCGTAAAAGAACACCAAGCAAACGGATTTTTTCGCAGCATAGTAGGTTGGCACAATGGTGCTTTAACATCGAACGTTCGCGATTTCGTTAGTTAATCGAGCTGAAGACGGCCTTAAAGTAAGAATAAGGTATTTAAAGTAAAGGGTGCTAAATTTACCAGCTCCCCCCAAAATATATTCTTATTTAGCTAGTTCCCAAAAATAGCGGCTAGGCACAGGTTTGGGGAGAATTGAGTACTTTACAGCCTAAAAGATGAAGCCGCGTAGTAGGCTCGGATTTTTTCTGATTTCTGTTTTTGAGACCAGAGCACTCTTATCTGCCTGAATTAAAGTCTCGTGTGCAGGAAAGCCTAGCACGCAACTAATTGGAATTATGCCGAGGTTCATAGTTTCTACTGCCCTTGGTGTCAGGTTGATTTGGCATCTACGGTCATAACTATATAGGGGGTTCCTTTTGGCTAGTAGTAATCAAACATGGCGCTTCTTTTTAGTAGAAGTACACAATAATTGCATAAGCAACAGCTGAAATTCTCCGCCAAACAACAAGCAAGCCACCAAAACTATCACCTTATTAACTGGTGAAGTAAGATGTAAGAGCAATAATATGATTTACAGGGGAAAATTACCCGGATTTCTGAAATAATAATACTAGTAATAATGCATTTGACATAGCGCCGTCAGAGAACTCACTCTCTTTAAGGCACTTTACATTTACTGCAAAAGGACTTATATCGGTTCTTGCTTAGTCCGATTCCGTCAACAACCGTCTTAAATTAGCAAGAACGAGATACTCGCAACTTAATTTGTGGTCCTGAAAAGGACCGTTTGCTTTGATACTGCTGTACGGACGCGCTTCTTAAGCCGACTTGGCCGTTCTTAAGCCGACTTGGCCGTTCTTAAGCCGACTTGGCCGCCGCAGGCTTGTCCGTCTTCTTGGGCAGAAGCACAGCCTGGATGTTGGGCAGCACGCCACCCTGCGCTATCGTCACGCCCGCCAGCAGCTTGTTCAGCTCCTCGTCGTTGCGCACGGCCAGCTGCAGGTGGCGCGGCACGATTCTCGTCTTCTTGTTGTCGCGCGCCGCGTTGCCGGCCAGCTCCAGCACCTCGGCCGCCAAATACTCCATCACCGCCGCCAGGTACACGGGCGCTCCGGCTCCCACGCGCTCCGCGTAGTTACCCTTGCGCAGCAGCCTGTGGATCCTGCCGACCGGAAACTGAAGTCCGGCGCGCGACGACCTCGACTTGGACTTCCAGCCGCCTTGCCTCCCTTACCACGACCGGTCATTTTCACTGCACGACGAATTGGCGATTCAAGCTCACTGGCACCCGGCCGCGTTATTTATTGCACTAGCGGGAAACAAGATAAGCCAATCATTGCGTGTCTTGTTCGTAAGCTCGAAGCAGTCACCAATCAAAGACAAGCCCGCTCAGTTCAAAGCGCCGACGCTTAGTATCTCTAATTTGCATGCGACTGAGTATATATTCTTCATCGCCTGTTAAAAGTCGTCATACTGCGATTTGAGTGATTGAAATGCCGCCCAAGGTGAGTTCGAAGGGAGCCAAGAAGGCCGGCAAGGCGAAGGCCGCCGCGGGCGCAGCCGCCGACAAGAAGAAGAAGCGTAGGAGGAAGGAGAGCTACGGCATCTACATCTACAAGGTGCTGAAGCAGGTCCATCCCGATACGGGCATCTCGAGCAAGGCGATGAGCATAATGAACTCGTTCGTCAACGACATCTTCGAGCGCATCGCCGCCGAGGCTTCGCGTCTGTCGCACTACAACAAGCGGTCGACGATCACGAGCCGCGAGGTGCAGACGGCCGTGCGTCTGCTGCTGCCGGGCGAGCTGGCCAAGCACGCCGTGTCGGAAGGTACCAAGGCCGTGACCAAGTACACCAGCTCCAAGTGAGCGACTTAATGCAGTCGACGCTGCATCAACGGTCCTTTTCAGGACCACCAACCTTGACTGAAGAGTTTCTATTTCCAGCATTGCTATAGTAGTGCGAATGCTGTGCACGAAGCACTCAAGTAGCGAGCCCAGGTGCAAGTAACCAAATTCCTATGGAGACCGTGCATTTAGTTCGTATGCTCCCAAGGCCTGGATCTCTCTCCCGACTTGCGTCAGAACATACCCTGACCTGACCACATTGAAAAAGAACTTAAAAACACCTATTTAGAACAGCATTTAGTGGGTCCCTGTGATTCGTCATTCATGTGCTTATGGGTGCTGACATTGCATGCTGCTACTAACCACATTTGCATGCAGACCCTGTGAATGCAACCCCTAACCATGTTATTCATTTTGTTTTCGTTTATCAAGCATGATATTGCTCACCATTCAATTTCATTTCCCTTGGCAGCAATTGTAAAGCGCCTTGAAAAAGATTTGAGTTCTCTGAAGGCGCTTTATTATTTTTAAGTGTATTATCATTATTATCCCATCCCAAGTGCTTCCTTTCAACCAAGTCATGAAGCCTCACGCACGAGCGAAATACTGTGACTCCTCGTCTCTGCTGGCCGATACCTTAACGTATTCCCAACGGTTTCGTTATCTAAGCACACTTAGTATGCATCAAAGTGGGGAAGGAGGGGAGCAGAAGGCTCGTTCACCGTAATTTTTGAAGGGCTAAATGACTAGCTGTGTTGTAAAAGTGGTTTTGTGTTAACGGTGAACATTCATGGTTCTGTTAATGTAGTGTTGCTATGAAGCAGTTCAAATACGTTTCAGTTTCCCTACAGTAAACGAGTTCACTCTCTGGTCTCGGCTTCATTCGCCTCTCACCGGGGTAAAGGCATGTGCTGTAAGCATATGTGCTGCGACTTGCGAGGCAATTATATTTCATGACAGAATAACTGACATCGAGTTCCCACACAGCAATCCCGATTACTGTGCCTAAAGAGCAGAAACAAAGAGTAGCTACCAGTCTCCGGAAGGTTGACCTCGAACGGCGAGCCGTCAACCCCGAAGTAACTGACAAATTATTCGTAGTCCAACTCGGCAACAAAGCCCTGTGATAAGTGGGCAACGACACCAACAGCACTTTCACAAGTGATCGGAGGAGCACATCGATGCTAAGCATGCCCGTACGTAAGAAGCTAACCGCGGATGAGCAGACGGACTGAGGCTTGCAGTCACTGCTAGATTAACAATCGTCCCTCTTCAAGAAGCTGACCTCTAAAGCATTCGAGGCTGCTGAGCGGCACACTCGTGCCTATGAAGTGTCCGTGTTGATTTCGAAGAAAATGCATCCCTTCACCGACGCCGACTTTGAAATGGACTGTATACTTGCTGCTGTTGAGGTCATTTGACCAGAGCAATGCGATGCTTTCAAGGTACTCCCTCTGCACGCACTGTGATTCGACGTGGAGGACTTGGCCTCTGATGCCCGATCTTCGATGTTTACTAAGTTACAAAGTATCGATATATTCTCAATCGCCTTGGCTTGGTCGAGAGCTGTGATATGTAGGACACTTTTTCAAAAGATACGCCCTGCCAAGCGAAGGCTTTCATGCCATTTTAGGAAGTCTGGGTCTGATGAAAATCTAGTAAACTTCAAATGCTTCCTTCTAGTCTACACCCGGAAAGTTTAAAAAAATAGGGCTTCTTTTTTCACTCGAAAACTGAAGTCCTGCAAATCAGATCCAAAACAAGTTTGCAAGACAGTAAACAATTTTCTGGATAATGCTGTAAGGCCTCATTCCCCAGATATCAACGTCTCGGCCAAAAGGTTTTCAGCCTTCTTTACTGAAACAATTGTACACATTCGTGCCTCCATAAAGTCTCCTCCAACCAAAGCAATTGCTGAGGATATAAAAATTACTAGTGATTTAACAGCCTCTTTTGCATAGCTACAGAAGAGCCTTTACGGCTATCACCACCTCTTTCGGCTGCAATAAAGGATCGCCAATTGTAGCATTCGTAAGCAACCACCTTACCTAGTATTCCACCACGGCTCACCAATTGCCGAATCGCAGCCTTCCTTAAAACCTTCCTTAAAAGATTTACTGAGGTTTCTGCATGTGATGTTTCTACCTTAATATGCCATCATCTCTGTGGTCTTCACTGGCAGTCCAACTCAGCTCAGCCATAACCGAGATTTTCAATGCTGCTTTGTAAAAAAGGGGGTTGTACCCAAGTCCTTCAAGTTGGTTATCGTTAGACCAATACTTGAAAGCCTGGATTGAATACAGAGGTCCTTGCATACTACTGCCCAGTTTCCCTTCATTTTTGTCAAAGATTCTTGAAAAATTGTCGCTAAGCAGCTGGTAGCACATATCGAAAAGATTGAATCTCATAAATTTCGATCGGGGTTCAAGCGGCAGCACTCCACTGAAACTGCTCTCCTCAGTGTTACAATGTCCTATGGAGCAACGATGGCAGATATGTCACTGTCCAAGCTCTTTTAGATCTATCAGCTGCAACATTGATCACGATATCTTGCTTGAATGAATGAGAACAGAGATGACACTGTATGCTGCCACTAACCACATTTGCATGCTGACCCTGTGCATGTCACCCCTACCATGTTATTCATGTTGTTTATCAAGCATGATATTACTCACCATTCAATTGCGTTTCCCTTTGCAGCAAATGAAAAGTGCCTAAAAAGAGTTCTCTGAGGGTACTTTATCAAGTGCATTATTATTATTACTATTATTGGAGATCGTTCTGGAAGCGAGGCACTGGCATGGTTTAAATCGAACTCTTCCGATAGTGATTCAATCCGTGTAGTGGGGGCGTCAGGTCTAATTCACCAGACCAATCACCCGCGGAGTACCTCAAGGTCCGTCCTCGGTCCTTTGCTGTTCTCCATTTATATTCAACTTCCGGGGAAAGTAATTAAGGCTCGTGGAATAGACTGTCACTTTCATGCTGATGATACGCAGCTGCTTTCATTGAAACCGTCGGAATCTGCTTCAAAGACTGAAAAACTGAATGTTTGCCTTCCCGACATTCGATCCCGGATGTCGGAATATTGTCTTAAGCTAAAGGACTATAAAGCTGAAGAGCTGCTCATAGGACATCATGAGCGTGTGGCTAAACTGATTATAATAAAACAATAATATATCAAGTTCTTCTTGAGCGCCTCTTATCTCGCCTGGGCATCACTGGCACTTCTCTGCAATGGTTCAGGTCATATCTCAGTGGGAGACTCCAGAGTTCTGACGTGAATGGACAAAGATAATCCGAGGTACCTCTGAAATATGTCGTACCTCAGTGCTCCGTGCTAGGTCCGGTTCTTTTCACGGTTTATACTCTCCCTCGTGCTGATGTCATTGCCAAGCACAATCTAGGCTTTCACTTCTATGCGGATGACAATCAGTTGTACATTTGCTTATATCTCTCCCAGCCTTCGAGCACCTCGAATTCTCTTAACTCCCTTGCTGCATGTTTTGATGACATCCGCACACGGATGGCAGCAAATTTTCTTAAATTTAATGGGGATAAAACAAACTTACTAGTTATGAGCAAACCAAGTGTGATTCAGAAAATGGAAAGGTTAGCGCTCAAAGTCAGCTCTGCGAGCATATCTCCGGTTGAATCTGTATGAAATGTAGGTGTCATGTTCCAAAGAGACATTTCGTTAGACGACCACATCAGCTCCCCAATCGAGTCTGCCTTCTTTCAGCCAAATAACATTGCTAAAATTCAGGCTGGTTTAGATAAGGATACTACATCTAGGTTGGTCCATGCATTTGTGACATCCCGTGTTGACTTATGTAACTCACTGCTTGCTGGCCTACTGGTCTGTGCAATCAGGTGCTTACAGCTGGTGCAAAACTCGGCAGCTAGGCTTGTCTGTCGTGAGCGTCGCAGTTGCCACATCACACCACTTCTCACCGACCTGCACTGCCTACCAGTCAAGGAACGGATTGACTTCAAGGTGTGTCGCTCCCTACAGCTCCCTTCATTCTTTGGCTCCGCCCTGTAAATCTGATTTACTCCCCCACCAGGCCAAGCATCGTGCCACCCACTTTTTGAAAACTTACTGTTTACCTATACCTGGCACACACCTGAAATACTTTGGAGACCTCACATTAATTTTGCATGCTTCCAAAGCCTGGAACTCAGTCCCGACTTGCGTCGCGACATCCTCTGACTTGACCACATTAAAAAAAAATCACGTACCTATTTAGGACAGCATTTAACGGGTCCCTGTGATTCGTCCTTGATGTGCTTATGCGTGCTGACACTTTTACATGCTGCTACTAACCACACTTGCATGCTTACTCTGTGATTGTCACCCCTAACCATGTTATTCATGTTTATCAGGCATGATACCACTCACCATTTGACCGTGTTTCCTTTGCAGCAAATGCAAAGCACTTAGAAATGTACCATCCACCGGGAGTCATTGTCCACTAAAGCAGCAGGCGTGAAGGATATCGTGTCTGTTGTGGGGAAGTTGGTGAACGCAGTTCTAGCTCAGCCTCTCAACCTCAGCATCTTCAAGCACACGTGCGAAGCTGCAGAGGCTGATTACGGCATCTGTCAGTTCGGCTTCCTTACTGATATACGTTCTCACCTTAGCGAACTCAACCTGAAGCTGCAAGGTCGTGGCGTGCTCATCACGAAGACGGAAACCTGCATGGGGGCATTTGAAACAAAGCTGATTTTACGGGAGAAACAGCAATTTCCTGCAAATAGCCCAGTGTGGTGCAGCTAGGTTGACATCGAGAATACACCAGTGTGCAGTCAAACCTGCAGAATGAATTCTCTTTACGATTTATTGATGTGCATTCTCACTCGTAAGAGTTCAAGATCGTCAGCACTCATTTTGACTTTCCCTATGACGACGCCCCCTCTGATGTACAATTGGAGTTTATTGCAGGTTGATGCAGGTTGATGCAGGCTTCGGACGTTCACTCGTACAAGTTTACTGCCTGCACTACTTACACTTACTTCTACCGTCAGCTGGCATATGCTCAGTTTCTTATGTTGTCATCCTGTGCCAAGAGTGCGATCCCAATGTTTGGCAGTGCTTGTTAGTTCGAGCCGCTGTTCTTCAAGATGAAGTTATGTAAGAACAAGCCGAGCTCTCGGCTTGTTGACAATCGCCTTAATGACATTCTATTGCTGAACTTCTCATCATTTAAAAGTGATGTTGGATCTCTGTCTAAGAACATGCAACATCATGTTACCCATTGATCGTATTGTATTTTTGAATAAAAACCTTTCCTTGGACCATTCGTTTCTTCTGGTCTAGTGTATCTTCTTGACCTGAATTAGCCCAGTAGTCCGAAAAGTTTGCCGACCCCTGACTTGGAGGAAGACTGACCGTGTAAACTTTCGACCAACAGGAAAACAAGGAGGATGGTAGTAGGGTGATGGAAGTCGGTAGGAAGCAAGACTTATTATGCAAGCTCGGCTTTAGAGAACCAAATCTCTATTCAGGTGCTTTACAACTCTTTGTTAGAGAAGCAATCTCCATGGGTTTGTGACATGGACTTCATCATGGGTGGACAAGCGTGCACGATCGCACAAGTGTCATACTTAGATTCCGAGCGCACGAAAAGAAAGCACACAAGACAATCGGCGCCACCTGGTTAGGACCCTGGCTAGTAACATGCTCGGAGCCATGAACTAGCAGCAAGCACACAGACGCCCAGGAACAAAAACAGACAAGTCCTCTCGGGTGCTAGTAAAGCTAGGCGAAAGAGAGGCGCCTTCGGGTGAGGCTAAAGTGATGCAAAATCAATGATTGTGGTGATAGAAGCAGAACCGTCTAATGAGCCAAAATTTACAAGTAAATTCTAGTATACGCGAAGCTTTTGTGTCATCAGGACGAGGTACAGCACTTATATCCAGCAGAAAAACTGTCATCGGCCTAGTGCAAGCTTCAAACACCCTTACCAGCCACTAGAGGCACCGTACAGTGTGTGCACGTGCCAGCGTTTGTGTATGTGTGAGTGCGTGTGCGTGTGTGTGTGGATTTCACTGAGCCCTTGCATTAAAACTAATTGTTATTTCAAATGTACACGGTGCGAAGTAGTGCGAACGATTGGCGACACTTGCTGCACGAAAGTGTGCATGCCATTAAGGATGCCCAATTGGCCGAACTGTGATGTCCTTGCCTTATCATTTAGCAGCACATTCCAGGAATTGATGTCACAGATTCCCTGAGACCAGCACGACGAGTGACTGGCCTCTAAATAACAGAGGGAAATAATCCCCATCTCTGCATGGTGCAATATTCTCTATAATGCTAATGTAAGCCGTGGGGGTTGAAAGTCTTGCTTAAAGTAAGGCCGGGGAGGTGGCAGCTCGCAGAGACCCAACCGGGACTCATTTTCGCCCTCCCCCGTCTTAGCCCAGGGGTAAGATGAGCCGTGATGGCATACTAGGTAAGGCGGTTGCTTTCACGACCTCGGTCACGAGGTCGTGGGTTCGATTCCTGCGGTGGGCGATTCTTTATCGCCACTGCAAGCGGTGGTGATAGCCGTAAAGGCTCTTCTGTCGCTATACAAAAAGAGGCTGTTTAATTAGCTAGGATTTATTTTATTTTATTTATTTAAGATCTATTACTCCACCTTACACTTCACAATCAATCAGGGTGTGAGTTCAAGTCCTGCAGTAAGCAATTCTCCATTTTTTCACAACAAGCTGGAAGGATAGTCACTACGACTGCTCTGTTGCTATATATATGATGCTGCTAAGCCATATAATTTGTAGTTGTTCCTAACTAGGAAATCTTATTTTCAAGTAAATAGTCACCTGGAGTAAGGTGTCAGGGAGTTCCAAGTTTCCGTGGTGTCATGTATCCATTAAATGTCCTAATTGAGCAGCGGTCTTATGGAGAGTCTCTCCTGTACATGCTATCTAGTATAGTCTACTGTAATGTCTTCACAGAATAGTCTCATAAGTGACCTGCTTTCTGCTGTCCTACATGCAATCGGTATCCATTTGCTTCTGAATACCATAATAATAGTAATGATGCATTTGACATTGCACCCTCAGAGGACTCTCTTTCTAGACACTTTATATTTGCAGCAGATGAAGCACGTTCGAATGCTCAACATACCGCAACTTAAAATACTGTAACTTTACAGCCATACTGTTGCCGGTCCCTTGCGAGCGAGTACCGGCATAGGAGCTCAGGTCACTTGGCGAAGCTTTGGGTCAGCTTGGGCATTGTGGTAACAAGAGAATTTCGATTGCCGACTTCACAAGTCAAGAGCCAGACTAAGAATCTTTTTCAGCACACGATCTTCAGTGACTTGTACGGTTGGCACTGTACAACCGCATGTGCTGGACTGCATCAGTTTCAGCCTGTTCGTGCCCTGAGGTCCTGTGTAGACAATAAATTAGCTGTCCCATTCCTCCTAGCACAGAACACTTTAGCTCTGCAGGTCCTAGACTGTGGAACTCGCTTCCACAATTCTTACGCAACGACAACTACTCTCCTACTGCCGACTATGGCACATCCTTTTCAGCGGTCCTGAGCTGCTACTTCTATGCTACTCACTACCTCAACTGCTCTCTTGACTCTGCTATGCTTCCCACTTTCTCTTCGTTGCGTGAGAAGAAGTCAGTTGGCTACCAAATGCGTACCGAAAGCCGGCCGCTTAGGCTGTGAGTGTGGTCATTCCAGTATCTAGCCACGTCAAACGAAGTTGCGCTACATTAGAAATCTGCGGTATTTTGTTGATGTAAGTTTACAGCCGTCAGTCGAAGCTATGAAATTGTTAGCATAACATTCCTTGAATGCAGAACTGGAGAACTCATTACTAGTTGGGTGGCCCTGAAAAGGGCCTTGTTTGGGCTGCATCGGACGCACTTAAGCCCTCTCTCCACGGATGCGGCGCGCCAGCTGGATGTCCTTCGGCATGATCGTCACGCGCTTTGCATGGATAGCACACAAGTTGGTGTCCTCGAAGAGGCCCACCAAGTACGCCTCGCTGGCCTCCTGCAGGGCGCTCACGGCCGAGCTCTGGAAGCGCAGGTCCGTCTTGAAGTCCTGCGCGATCTCGCGAACGAGACGCTGGAACGGCAGCTTGCGGATCAGCAGCTCCGTGCTCTTCTGGTAGCGACGGATCTCACGCAGTGCCACCGTGCCGGGGCGGTACCTGTGCGGCTTCTTCACACCGCCGGTCGCCGGCGCGCTCTTGCGAGCCGCCTTCGTAGCCAGCTGCTTCCTCGGCGCCTTGCCGCCAGTTGACTTGCGCGCTGTCTGCTTCGTACGCGCCATTACTCAATCAAACTCGAGCGATCGACAGCCAAGCGACTGTTAGCAATAAATGGCTCACGACTGGAATATATATGTATACGCGCGCACTACGGTACCCGAGCTAAGCGGGCTCGATTACTATTGGTCGAAGGAATTGACGAATGGTAAATGTAAACACGCAATTATTTCTGTGAGGTCCGTACAGTGCCAATTATACCATGCCTGGCGCGTTCAAGGGTGGTCGCTAGGCATCTGTTCCGGAAGAATGTCCGGACGAGGTAAGGGTGGTAAAGGCCTGGGCAAGGGCGGCGCGAAACGTCACCGCAAGGTTCTGCGTGACAACATTCAAGGTATAACGAAGCCTGCCATACGGCGCCTGGCTCGCCGCGGCGGCGTGAAGCGCATCTCAGGACTGATCTACGAGGAGACCCGCGGCGTACTGAAGGTGTTCCTCGAGAACGTAATCCGCGACGCTGTAACGTACACGGAGCACGCGAAGCGGAAGACGGTGACGGCCATGGACGTAGTGTATGCTCTCAAGAGGCAGGGCAGGACGCTCTACGGCTTTGGAGGTTAAGCGGTGCTGCGCTTAAACTAAATAGCGGTCCTTTTCAGGACCACCAAGCACCTACGAAGAGCTTTCTCGTTCAACAGGCTATGAGCTAGTATGTTTAATTGTATGGTTGTGCACCGCGATCAGATTTCGTCCAACGAGAGCCTCCTGCTTGCTTTACCTCCTAGCTTGGTTGAGTGTGCGCCACTATCCGCCGCATCCCAAGTAGTATGCGATTGTGACTCATGGCAGCCTCACCCTCATCCAAGACATGTTCTGCATTCAGCCTCGCAGAGGCTCGGCCTCACTTGAAAATGCCTTAGATAAAAGAGAGTCTGTCATGGGTCAAAATCACTTACTACTGTAAGTACTCCACCGAACTTAGTGGGTTTGTATATATACTATAATACAATTTTTTTTTATAAAAAGTCAAGTTACTACATTACTCGGTAAGTTTATTTAAAAGAAAATATTTATATCTTATAGAAACGCGTGTGATAACTAATTTTAAGACATGAGGGTGAAATTTTCATTGAACATGCTAAGAGTTTGGTTTCTTCCTATGAAAATAGGTTTGGAAGTAACTTTCTTTCATTAATAAATATAAGTTATCTTTACAAAAATTAGGAAGTGAAATCAAGCAAACTCTGGAAGTTATTGCGGAAGCATTTTATAGTAGAAAATGATTAGCTCTTGTTTGGTTTCCCTTTTTGGTTTTTGATTTACAGAATGCCACATTTTCTTCACAAATACGTACATGTAATGATTCTCTTAAAAGTATCTTGAATATAATTAAAATAGTGTGTGAAAAGAAGCTAAAGTAGGAAAGATAATTAATTTAATTAAAAAAAATTTAAGTTTATATAGTTATTGGAATCAGCGTGGAGAAACGTTTTTCCTAGAGATTCTTTATCAGAAAAAATTTGCAAAGATATTTTTTGGGGCTACAGGTAGGAAAACTTTTCTTCTGAATTGAAAAATGCTTTATCGAGTGCTGTGTGTTTACGTATACTATGCGAAGATTTTTGTTTCAATACAAGAGGGGTAATTATAAACAATGACACACGATTCAAACGTTCTGTTTGTTGGCATGAAGAATATAAAAAGTCATATAAGCCCCCTTGGGAAAGTATAAAAATATAAATTACCTTTTATTATTTATTTTATTTTTTTATTATTTATTTATTTTTATTAATCCTTTTATTAAGGATTTTGCAATGAGAAGATTATTATGTCGCGAGTATTACATAACACCGGATTTTAATGAGGAAATTTACTTATCTTCTATTAAAAAAAACACTTTATAAGAATTTAGTGAAGCACACGATAATCTTATAAAAATGTTTTGCGAGGAAAAATAATCGCGAGAAAAGAGAATCATAAGAACCAGTTTCTAAGAAAATTTTTTTAAATTTATATAGAAGGTGGTGTCTGTTATTGAAAGAAAATCTGTTAACCAAAGATATGAAAAAATTATGCAATATAATACTAAAGTTCGATCGTGCCTAACTAATCTAACAAAACAAGATATACAATCAAAGTTGCAAACATTGTCATATCTTTAGGAATTACAATTTCGAATAAGTATATTCAATCATTCCCCAATATGACTCGTGTAGTTTCATCTTTTTCAGCACTATCTGCAGTGATGGTAGCAGTTGACTGTGTTCTAGCCGAAATCGACAAACGTACAAGATCACAATTAAATTCAAAGTTTATTTCAGAAATAACACGTGCTTTATCCGATAAAGAAATTACAAAGGAAGAGTTTGAAGATACTATAATAAAAGTTTCACCAAAAGAAACTATTCCTGTTTAATTATTTGTAGTTCTTCTACAACAAAACTTTTTTTAACATCATAGACCCAATTTCTAACTGATTGGTCTTTCATTACCATTATTCTAAGAATAGTATGTTTAGTTAAACTCCATATAAGATCTGTAGCTCTTCATCTCTTTTCATCTTCACCTGGTTCCGGTAAGTATCTAATAGTTGTTTCAAGTTATAATAATTCTTCATGTTCTCCTACTTTTCTATGGTATACTGGTTTCTTTAGTTTTAATATTTCTTTTTCATGGCTTTAGCAGGTTCTTCACAAATTGTGCTTGTAATATTATTTTTAAGATAATCTATAATCCTAAGTACATTATTAATCCACTCTTTGTTTCTAACATAATCTCTATAGTTAAGACTTTCTAATTCTTTTTTATACCGTGCAATAAAGGTTCTTTCTGGTATTGTTCGGTTTATTTTTTTAACTAAGGTAACACTCTTTTTACTAGTAGCTTCATTACACGCGTTTCACGTTTTTTCATTTCTTTCTAGAGATCTCCTCTGAGCTCTGATCCTGGATCTACTGCTATCTTCTTTGGCCATTCTTAACAACCTTGTATGTAAATGTCTATTATTTCTTTCGTTACTTCTTTCGAAGACTTTATTTTAAGTGGTTTCGAGTCTTTATATCTACTAGCAAGATCAATAACACTTAAAGCCTATTTATATCCAGAATCAGTAGGCACATACAAAATGTCTGTTGGGTGACTTTCATTAAGTTCTAATATATCAAAGAAACCTTTTGGAATTTTCTTTGGTCTTGGCTTAAATACTTGGCTTATATCTGAATCAGGATCGAACTGTCCTTCCTTTTTCTTTCTTTTGGAGTTAAGAATGACATTCTGTAGAAATGGAAATATTTTGAAGATTTGTTGCAAAACGTGTAGCGAACTTGATAATCGAGAGTCGCGTCATCCTGTTTGTAAAAAAATTACACCAAGACCAAAGTTAAAATATGAAGTTCGCTGTGACACCTGTGACCTAGATAGTACTGAAACAGAATTTGACTCAGGAATACTGTGTAATAACAAAATAATAATATGTGCCGATGGTCATTATTCTACTAATAAGTATTCTAAGGAAAAACCTAGTAAAATATAGTGTCTTGCACGAAAGCACTTTAAAAAATGTTCAGAAATATTTTGTATTCATCGTTGTTCAGGTCATGAAGCTGTTTCTGCTATTTTAAAATGTTCACTTTCGTATGAAAGGTAAGCGTAAAGCCACAAAATTAAAAGAACGTATTATTTTGTTAGTTTATTTATACTTCTCACGTGAGTATATAACTAACCAAGAGATTGACACTGAGATTTCCTAGATTATCAATGAAGTAATAGTCAGTAGGTACTCTATTGAAGAAAGCATAGTACTTAAAATCTGTTCCTGTTGTTACAGTATTTATAGCACGCATTTCTCCAGACACAACAGAAGTATCTGTACTAGGTCTTAGAACAACACAATTAGATGAACCAACAACCATAACGCTTAACTATATTTAAGGTGGTGCATTCTTATTAGTCCAAGAATAGTTAACAGGTGTTTTTTTATAATAACAATCATTGATCTAGGATTAAGTGACACTGGAATTACTCCAAATACTTTTTTACCGTTTTATCTACATAAGATTTCGTTGCAGCATCACTTGGATTAACAGGACTTGCAACATTAACAATTGATTTATTATTCATATTTAAACTAGTACTAGCAGGACTTCCATTGAGCATTACATCTCGTTTTAGGCCTCCATAAGTAACACAAAAGTCATCAGGAAGAACGCTCGGTGGAGTATTGCTTGAGTTACGGTAAGTAGAAATAATAGCAAGTCCATTCACATTTAGATCGCCAGTCATTGTATCCCAGATTTATTAACATAACTGCTTAACTGACTAACATTAACAGCGTCGGTAGGATTAACTCCTGGACCAAGATTAGCATCTGGTTGACCTTTGAAATCTACTGATCCATTACCTGTTACCATGAAATTAGAATCTGCATAGCTGTTTCTAACAGCATCGGACTACTTCACACGATCACTTAAGTTAATAATTCTATTCCCATTAGCTTCAAGGTCAGACAATAAATAACCATTTACTTTCGTGATTTAAGCCCTAAGATCTACTGTGCGATTCATCTATATATTCAGAAATTAAAAATTTTGATCTTTCTAATACTTCTTTTGCAATTGGTACAATTCACAAAAATCTATCAGGATTTTCTTGTACTATATGTATAAGAGATCTTTAAATGTAATATTTTATATCGTATTATTTTCTTTTATTATTATTAAATCTGCCATACGTGCCTATAATATCAACTCCAAATCGAAGTACTTTTCATCTTTAAGCAATAGCATAAAATGTAGACTTCTGATAGGAATATCTAACTCATATTTACTTGGTATTCTCGCATTTCCAGCAGCTATAAAATCAAGTGGCGCTTCTTCACAGTTTAATCCAAGAACACAAATTTCAAACTCAGAATAATAACATTCACTTAATCCTAAACCATGCAAACCTAGTAAACATTGAGCATTATATTGCTTAGGTATACAATCTATAACAGCACTCCTACTCCATTAATATTTTATTTGTATTCAAGTATCTCCATCAATTATACCATCTGGTGAATAACAATAAATACCATCGCGAGTAAAACAATCATTAACGCTTTCAAGTTTTACATGAAGTTTCATTTCTACAAACTTAGCAACAATAGGTTCAAATACTTTGCCAAATAGCATTCGTGGAAAATTCAAATCATTGGTGCTAATAAATCTAGCAATAGCTGAATATTGTTTTGAGCCATTAGCAAGTACAACTGAATTTCTAATATTGCAGTGATTATACGTACAAGGATTATCTGTGTAATCCTTGTATTTACCAAAATTTTGTGCAGCTACAATTAGCCACCTAACCATATCAATATTATTCTGAACAGATAATGTTCTAGTGTACTTTAATCCTTGGTTAAAACTATTAAGAGTCATGTTTTCATATCTTCTAATTCTGTAATTAAGTTTAATTTTCTTTGGTCACTCACTAGATGTATCTGAAAGACCTCTTTCAACACTTTCTTTTGGTGTGATACAACGTACCACAAGTCTCATTTTAGACATAGCAATTTTAAATGCTGTCCAAGTTCCATCAGCTGCAACTCCTACTGCTCCTCGCGTTTGAAGTACACGTGTGGCTCTTGATGTTCCTGTCATTATAGCATCACAGTCAAACCCTCCAACTCGTGTCATTTCAAGGGTAAACGGTACGTTAAAAAGAATTGTATTCATTTCGGTACAGAAACCAGAAATCTTGAAAGTGGAAGTGAGAAACATTAATACCTGCGTTATCAGCTAAAATATTTGAAAGTCCTCTTTGATAAACAACACCATTGTTTGAAGTAGTTTCTCCAGATGCTGCAGGACTAGTGTAAGAATTGGAAACGTACATGTCATCAACTGTATTTGCCTTATCTTTTTTCCATCCAGTTGCAGGTTCTTCTGTTCTATTATAATCATTCGGTTAAGTTATTAGACCTATAAGCGTTAAAACTGTTCCAGGCATTTGTTGTAATGAAAGACCTTATATTTCTCCCACTCCAAGTCTAACTCCCATTGAACTGAATAACCATGCGCCTACATTATTAACAAGATCAGCTGCAATTGATCAAGCGGGTGCAGCAAAAACTTCATTAGCAACTGTTTGAACTTGGGTTTTTTCTTCAAGTAGAAGGTAAGCATTAGAAAAGAGGTAGCACATATGTTGTTCACCAGGCACAGTAAATGTAATTAGTTTATTTGAAATACTATCAAGCTCATTTTCATTAGTTTGGTAGAATTCTCTATACTGGTAATATCTAATTTTATAATTAGGAAAACTCGAATCACCTAAGTCAAGTATAGTTTCCATAGGAGCACTAGCCATTTCTTCTTTATATAAAAAAGTGAAAGTTTATTTCTTACTCTGAATATATATAGACCATACATGCTCCTATTTTTTCATGTATCCACCATGTCCATCTGGTCTTGTTCGTTCAGGTAAAACAGATTTTTCTTTACTTACTCGTTCCATTTCCTTATAAGCTTTTGGATCATTTTTCTTTAAGTGTTTCTGCGTTATCTTTTGTTTCTTCTTCTATTTTAGATTTGTGCTTCTTTCTATTCATTGGTTTTACTTTTTACAACATAGTGCGCTTTATCTTAATGTCCGTCTCTTTAATCTTACGATCACAATCTTCTTCTTTCTTACGCTTTTCTAAGTCATATTCAAGCTCTTTTTTTCTTCTTTCCTCCTCAAGTTTATCATCTAGTTCTCTACGTTTATTGGCGTAATCTTGGTAAACTTTTTCTTTTTTAATTTGAAGTTCAAGTGCTTTCTTGCTTGATGCATCTCAATTCCTTTATTAGCAATGTTCATACTAAGACCTGTTAATCCTGTTAAGACAGAGGCGGCTTTTCCAATTCCGTCAATAACTTTATCAAGAACCCCAGACCCGTGAAATTGTCTTCCTTTTTTTTTACATGACCAATTCTAGCAAACTTACCATTGCTCTATATATTATTTTGAAATTTATACTGTAATCATAACACCAGAAACAAAATTAGCAGGATTTCCATTTTGACCTGCTGGAATAAATTTAAAACTGCTTATTCTTTCTATATCTCCACGTATTTGTAAGAATAATAGATTAGTAAGATGAAGATCAATCAATTTCTCACCTGGGCTAATATCATCAATATCTATGTTATGCAATTATCAACATTTTTCTAAAAATCCTGTTTTAAATTCAACAGGATTCATGCTAAGATTAACAAATTCAAAGTTAACGCTAATCCATTTACTACAAAATTACCAGGCAACAGCACTTTATTCTATGCTTTATAAATACCAGAGAAATACATAGCTTTTTCTATAGCTTCGTAAGGCGTCCCACCTACCATTGCAGGATCAAAAGATCCCTGTTGATTTGAATTGAATCCTAATTTGTTCTCAATGTATCGTTTATGGCACTTTCAATATTATTACTGTCATAATAACCAGGTTTAATTGAAATTGATTGTGTCATTGATACAGTAAGATTTATTTTAGACCAAAGCATGTCATTTACTTCTGTAATAACATTAGAAATAATTCTATTTGTGTAAACTCTTCGGAAACCAACTTTAATCTAACCTGAGTTTGATCCAATAGAATAGGTGGAACTAACGTCTTTGCTTCAGAACTAGTAGTCCCTGTTAATCTTAATACAATTCTTATATTATATTTCAACAACTTTTATAAAAACTGTTATCTGTTTTGAACCAAAGTCTAGAACTTTTAAGTTTTGATCTCTAACAACAGTAATTATTATATTAGGAACAGATTCACCAGAAATATTATGATACTCGTAGTATTCAGTTCGTACACCATTTGTTCCTAAGGGTAGAAATTGTGTGCAAAGCCACTCAGGACTACTGTTTCATCACCGTTTATAAAACTAGTTTGACTAGCAACTAAGTTACAATTAATAAGTATTAAGCTTAGATCAGAAAAAACTTCATTTTATGAAATAAATGTAACACTTGGAGTGCAATTTACTTGGTTTATGATACTAGGATAAGTTGTTGCAAAATTTGGATCTGTTGTATAAGCCGAACTAGTGAAACCAAGTAAACTTGATGCATTAAACTTACTAGCAAGAAAGTCCAAACAATCGGCATTTTAATCCAAGAGTTTGAAGTAGCAGTATCAATTCCTAGTTTGAACTTATCATTAGTAGCTCCAGATTGAATAACAGAATTATTTATCATATCTGCCATTCCAATATTTACATCGTCAGAGACAGCAGAATAGATTCCTGGCCTAATTGTTAGCGTTTGCTCAGAACCAACTGTTACTAAACAACAGTATTAATTGAAGTAGCTATATTCTTAATATAATTAGTTCCTACAAAATTTTTAAAGCATATCTTAAATTTCCTATTCCTAAGCATAATAGGATCATCAATATGAACTCTAATAGGATTAGCAGTTCCAGAAATATTGAAAACACATCTATCTGAACTTGATGTACTAGCCTTTTTTATTGCTACAAGATTTTTCTATATCTCTTGAGAGATTTTTACAAGTTCTGACATTTCTATAAACTAAGATCATACAAAAGTCTAACGTTCTTGCGATGTATCTCTTTGGTGCTTTTCTAGATTTCCCAAGGTAATCTACAGCAGAACTAATAGAATTTACTACTCCTGTGTTTCCAGCAGCAAGCTCACGAACCCATGGTTCTAGTTTATCAAATACTTCTGAAAAATCCTTTAAAACCAATGGAATTACTTCAAAACTTTCTTTAAGACCTTTGCCAATTTTTATAAGTTAACTACTTGTGAAATATAATAAAAAACTTTTTGTGTTTTTACACGCCTTTTCCTTTTCGACTTTTTATGTCTAAATAAATAGGGTACATTTGTGAAAAAAGATTACTTACATGAATCTGATCTATCATAGATTTTATGGTATTATGGTGATTTTTTGATATGGTGATTTTATTATATTGTGGTGATTTTATCGTATTATTTGTGGTATTATCATAGATTACATTTTATTGGTTGTAATTTCCCGTTTCTTTCCTCATTAGCTATATCTAGTAATTCTTTCTTGTGTGATTTCGTGTTGAAAAGTATTGGTTCGGTATTTCTTTTTTTCATCCTTAATGCTAGTATACTAATTAACAGCATAGCCATAAATATCACTAGCTGATTTTCCTGAAGTCTCATTTGGTTTTAGATATTTATTCTCTTCTCTTAACTTTAGTGATATTTCAAACATTTTAAGATATTTATTCTTAGTGTCAATCTCTCCTATTAATCTCTTTACAGAATTTGGAACATAACCTTGATTAGGACCTTTTAGCATTTAAAAAAAAATAGCCTTATCTAAGTCTTGTGTTCTTTCTTTTGTTTCCTTTGGTGTGCTAATAGTTGAATTTATTTGTAATTCATCAGCAAATTTTTTTGAACATCACCAATAGTTTCTCGTACTTCTGGGTTAGGTGCACGTGTCTTTTCTTGATTTACAAATTGTAATTGCTTTTTCAAAATCTCCAGATTGAACTGCTTTCACTGCTTTTTTTAGAGTGCTCGAAATATCTGGTTTAGCCTCTTATAAAAATCTCTGTTTTGGTCTATTAATAATAATAATCTTTATAATCTCTGTTTTCGTCTATTGCCTTAGTAGCTTCTATTTGTATGGCAAGTCTTGGCCTAACTCTCTTGAGCTTTTCAAGAACAACATTTCCTGAAGTATCATTTGCTCTGTCTAGTGCACGCTGATTAAGATGTGATTCAACAGTATCTCTTGCTGCAATCTCTGCTTCAAGTTTCTGTATTTCTTGGTCATTCTGTAATATTATTGCGTCTCTCAAATCTTGTAAATTTTGGATTTTATTCTCATAATCAAGCGCTTCTTGACCACTTCCCTTATAGCCTCTCTTGCTTGAATAGATTTTTCCGTGTATCATGTTTCCTATACCTATTAAGTATTTGAAGTAGTAATTAATTGCTGTCCAGTAGAATCAACGGACCAAAATCGTTCTTCAAATTATGTTCTAGTTAAAGCTATCACACAATAACCAAAACGATTCCTTGTGCAAGAGTTAACCCAATTTCTAATTTGCTTCTATCAATATCCCCAGTTCAAGCCTCACGAACATACTCTGTATCTGTTGCATTTTGTTTGAAAAATATTACCATATTTATATTATTCCTAATTTCTTGTCCAGGAATATTTGTAAATCCTTGAGCAAGATAGAATATATTTAGTCCTTTATGTCTTCCTCGTGTGAATTAATCTAATATTTTTGTTTGGTCTTATGTCATTAAGTCACCAAGTACAACAACATTCTTGCAATTTGTGTGTGAGTCTACTTCTGGCACTTCATCACTACTACTAATCCAAACATAAGCACCCTTCGCTGTATTATTTGTCATTGATCTAAGACCAAGGTACACATCTTGGTCTCAACTTGAAGCAATAATTGTACACGTATCATAGTTAACCATTCAATAAAAGATCTTAGTTCATACTAACTGCGAAGTTTCTTATCCACTAGGACCGAGCACTAACGCTCTAATAGGTTTATTGGGTAAAGGTTCTTTATGTCCTGTGTCAACGTCTTGTCCAAAATTAAAAGCATGGACTTTCAAGGCCATTTTCTATGCTAAAAAAGGTTTTTATATTTATAGAAATTGAACCAAATCTTTATTTCCTGAAGTGTAAAAGGCCTACAGACAAACTTCACACAGAATATACAGAATTCAAAAGTGAAAAAGGTCTTAGGGGAATAGTAAAAGCAATCTGTGCAATCTGTGAACGCAAAAAATCAAAGTTTTCTAAATTGAGATCTGAGGGTTCTGCCGCAGGCACGAGTGTAGCTAGTGGAGTTCTAACACACGGTAGAAAGTTTGGGACTACCGTAGCGTCAGCCGGTGGGCACGAGTGTAGTAAGCCATGTTCTAACACGAGGTTGTAAACTAGGTGGTAGTATGGCAAGTAAAGAAGAAATACTTGCTGAACTAAGAAAGACTATAAACAGTTTAGAAAAAGTAAAAAGTTCCCCTTTGACAGACACAGAAATATTAGAATATGTAAAATAACTAAAAGTAAAAAATTTCCGTAGAGTGTTTGCTAGAGATGAACTAACAAAACCAAAAGAAGACGAATCTCTTATTTGCAATACTGGTAAGTCCGACTTAGCAGACACCATTGGGTAGCACTTAAAAACTGGGAGATACTTGTTTTTACTTTGATTCATTTGGTGCTCCACCATTACCAGAAGTAATCGATTATCTAGGGGTTGCTCCAAAGTTTCTAAACTTTTAAATTACAAGAATACAACCAAATAGACTATGGAATGAGATGTCTAATTTTCTTAAAACTAATTGACTTAACTGATTTTGGAACTGCAATGGAACTACTACTGTAATTATTTCTTGAATTAAACAAAAAATTTCTTTATATAGAAGTGGAAAACCAGGAACAGAAATTTATTGTACTAGAAGATGCTAAAGTTGTAATCCCTAAAGGAAAACACGCACAAGTTCATGTTGATGAAAGAATAACTAAAGACTCAAAAACATATTTAAATGCATGGATTTATATCACACAAGATATGATTATGATTATTTTTATAATTACAAAGTATAGTTAGTCGTGCTTGCGAACAACTTGATCTTTATGGTTATGACCTTACACAAAGATCTACTATTGCAGTTATATTTGATTTCGGTAATAAACCATGTCTCTTCTTTAATCAGAAGAATAAACAATGAAATGTAATGCTCCAGGTGAGATCACTCAGAAACTAGGAAATGATTTTGGTATCATAGGTGTTCTCTATGTTACTAAAGATTATTATAAATTAGAGCCAAGATTAAATATAAGATTAAATATTGATCAAGTTAAAGTTTATAATAAAATTAAAATATCATATTTCAACCCTTCTGATTATTAGAAACAAAGATACAGGTTTATAAAACAAAAATATTAGTTTTAGGTTTAAATTTTTTCATACTTTTTTGTATGATATCTAACATTCTATCAACAAGATTTTAAGCATAATTATTTATCTTATTTAGACTTGCAGGATTTGATACTTTATCTTCAAGAAAATTAGTAGCAAATAAATCGTTAAGACCAAGACCTAATTTTGCTTTGGCTACCATTATCGTTGCAACTGTTTTTGCATGTTCTCTAACATGACTAATTTGTCTGGGATCAAGCGCAATACGTGCTGCTGACTCTACAAGTACTAAGTGAGAGATGCTTCTTATTTCTGTTTTTTTATGGCTCTGGCGTGCTTCCTGTTTTGATGTAATTGCGGTCGTGGATTAGTGCTCTTCTGTCTAAATCGTTCACACCTTCATAACCCTGTTCAATTCGTTCAATAAACTTTGTTCCTGGGCCTAAATACGAGTTTTTCCAGTACTAATGAATTTTCCTGCTTGAACTTCTTCAGATTTTACTCCTGATAGTAGCTTCATTTGAAATATCGTGCCGCCAGACAATCTATTCATAAAGTCAACAATGCCAGTGCCAATTTTTCAATTTGCTTTCAACTGTTTAGCACTGAAATTTATTTGTATGCCAATATTTTTGGACTTACATTTCTCAATTCTCGCTAGTTGTGTCTTGCTTGGTTACTAGAATATTACTTGTTCCTGATAGATCCTCGTGCTTGAATCTGATAGAAACTGGTTCTTTTGACTTAGCAATTAGATTACGCTGTGAGTCTCATTGAGTTTTTTATTTAAACGTTAAAAAACTATTATTCCTAAAAAATTAATCAAGATGAAGTAACCAGATTCAGATATAGAGTTATGGAGCTTCTAATGTATGATCCAGACACAGGTAAGTTTTTCAGGAGGTTTTCTAGAGATATTCAGCAAGATTTGGCTCAGAAGCCGTTTCTGTTAACTCGTCAGGTTATTAACAAATATCAACCGATGGAAAATCTTAATTTGCCCATAGGCTTGTTTGGCTAGTAATCTCAGGAAAATGCCACTCGAAGAGTTAGATCATAGAGACAATGATAAACTAAATAATAGGTTTAATAACTTCTGGATCAGATTTATTTGATATACAAATAAGCATAAGTGTCTATTAGGTAAGATGATAAAATGCTGAAAAGAAAGTTCTTAGATATGTAAGGAACTCTAGATCTTGACACAAGTAGAATAATAAATCTCGGAAACACTGTAGATGCATTATAATCTGTTAGTACAACTTTTCTGATAATAATTATCTTAAGAAAGATTCCGATCAAATAATAAGAGGAAGTTTATCTTCTCATTCACAAAAATATACTAGTGTATCAGATCCAATTAAAGGAAGTGACATAGCTACTAAAGCATTTTTTGATGATAAAGTTGGAACAGGAAACCAAGAATTAATAAAAAAAAATCTTAAAGTAAATCGTTTGACTATTACAGGTGATTTTTTTGATGACTTTTATTCAAACAAAATGGCTTCTATGCAATTAAAAATATTAATTAGCCCATTCGTTTCCCTCTTTTAAACAAATTAATTTAAAGGGTAATTTAATTGTTCAAGGAGTAACTAATCTTTTTAGTGATAAGTCTAAGCTTGATCTTTTATTTATTTCTTGTTCAAAAGTCCTAATTGTTCTATCAAATGCTTTGTGTTGATTAAGCTTTTCCTTAAGAACTTTAACTTGTTTTCACATTCTTGCTTCAAGGAAAGAATTAAATTACTTAAATAGCCTTTTCCAAATTTTTGTTAGTAGTTTGCTGCAACTTGACTATTATGATCTAAAAATACATAACCTCCAGAACAAGGATTGTGTTGATTAAAAGATCCTTTTATTGCCTCTTCCGGCTAATACATTTTTTCCAATAAAGACTTGAAATCAGCAAATGCTAACTAAGAAGACTTTATCATTTTTTTCAAATCTCTAAAAATATCTAAATTACCCACCCGTCTTATATTTCATGCTTTCGGCAAAGGGCATTTTTATTCGAGCTTTTCCGCAACGTTTTGATTTACAATCTAATATATGTTCTTTTAACTTGTCTTGTTTCTAAAATCTTAATAAACACCTTTTACAAAACAATCTAGTACCGTTATCGTTTTCTGTCCTACAAAGAGAATTAAAGTTTGTTATTAAAACATTGCGTGAATTTCCTTGAATATTACATAAAAGTAAATCTATACGCTTTTCACTTTCTTCTTCACTGACTAACAATGGAGTAATAGAAAAAGTAAACTCATAAACATTTATTAAAGCACCAAATAATCTTGAAAGCTTTGAAATACCTTCAACTCTCATAGGAACATTTCCATTTACGTAAAAAAGAATTCTTGCATCTTTTTCATCTATAGGAAAGAATAAAAGTTGTAATAAAGGCTGTAATAAAGGTAAAATATATCAGTGTTTCTATTATTTGTCTGAGATTATGTATCATTTCTGGATGATTCCTCTCTCTTAGATATAATGCTCTTAGAACACACAACAAAGTACAACAGTTATCGTCTTTATTCTTAATATTAGTAACACACCTTTTATTTTGTAGTTTTTCAGGTAACTTACAATAAGACCCTCTGATCTGTGGAACAAATCATGTAAATTTTGCAAAAGCATTAATAACAGCCACATATTGACCTCCTTCATTCCACTCTTCAGCAATGTTTTTAAAAGTAGAAAAATGTTTTTTAATAACTGCACCAAAATGAGAAACTCTGTTTCTCGTTGCATGAGAGCCTCCATTGATCGTTGCAAATATGGTTTCATTTATTTTTTGCATTCTCTAATTTTACTTTAATTAAAAGGCCCATTTTTACACTGCCAAAATAAGAAGAAATATCTTTCATAACAGTGATCAAACCATGAGTGCATTTTTTTCTAAAACACTTATATCTGCATCTTCTAATTCAAAACCTTTACAGTCATAGTCAATCTAATTTCCGCTAAAACTTGTTCTCCCCAAAAACCAATCGCTAGTTTCAATCTTAGAAAGTCCCTTTGCCTCATTAAAGAAAGTGCTATATTTAATAAATTTTTGTTTAGATATTTTTTTGATAGAAAGTATATCAATCATTTCTTTTATATCAATTGCAGAAACAGGATAATGAACAATCCTGGAAGATTTACCATATTTCTTGTTAAAAGAAGGCTTACTTCCAAACTTACTCTCACAGGAAGAAACCAATGGCTTAGCATGTTCATTAAAAGTTGCACCCTCGCGTCTTGAAAATGTGTTAATCTCAGGCATTTCCATAATATATACATATTTTTTATTTAAATTAATTTACCAATTAATATAGTAACTGACTTTTTATATAAAAAATTACAATAGTAAATATAAAAGACCAATAATTTCGGTGGAGTACAGACTCACAGTCATCTGAGGCATTTTCAAATGAGGCCGAGCCTCTGCGAGGCTGAATGCAGAAAATGTCTTGGATGAGGGTGAAGCTGCCATGAGTCACAATCGCATACTACTTCACATGTCGTAAGCGAGAGATGCTCGAACGTAACTCGTTCATCGTGAGCGGGCATATTCATAACCATAGCAATACATGTGTATAGCGGCCTCATAGCTTAATCTCATTCTATGTTCTTCATATATGCTGCAAAAAGCAGCCTTGATGCTATCGACGACTTGTACTTTGTGTGGTTACCAGTTGAGGAAACATTTATGGCAAACTTAATCTCGCCCAAACCACAGTGCGGCAGGTTGGTGCGAAAAAGGGTTTTTATCGGGAAGCCACCAAGCCAACTCAGTTTGGAATTTACGTGCTCATTGCAGGAATCTTGCGTTGGATCGCGTGCAAGTGATGTCAAACTAATCGCCTCCTGTTTCACTGATGGAAAGTAAGCACTCGTGCTCACTTTTTGTCTGGCACAGAATTTGAGTTAGTCGCCATTGCAGACGCGTAGGAGAAGAATGGAAAGATGGAACTCATACGAATACGGGCTTTCGGGGGCATTAATTAAACAGACACCTGTGCACAAAAAAGTCAAGCCGTATCGACAATGCGTAAGCATCCCATGTTTAGGTACTTGCCCTGAACGCCTGAATTAAACCTACTGATGTCGGCGATTGCTAGTCCTGTCTTGGGGTGCATTTGACGAGCCCTGGCGTTTTGATTGGTCGGCTGGTTCATCTGGGAGGCATTAAGTACAAACAGCTTCTTAATGACAGCCGGCCGATTTGGCTCCTCAAAAATGTGGTGACTGAATTAGCCCAAACCGGGGGAAATCGGCACCATATGGGCTATGATTTAGGATAAAAGTCGATAGTTTCAACGCAGCTTAAGGCTTGGTGATTGAGTGAGACGTGATATTGAGTGAGTAGCATGAAAGTAGTAGCCCAAGACTTCTGGAAAGGATGTGCCACAGTCGGCAGCAGGGGAGATGTCGTTTCGTGCTTGCTTTACAGCAAATGTAAATTGCCTAGAAAGAGATTCAGCTTTCTGGTGGCACTATACATATTCATTATTATTGTTATTATTATTATTAAGATGGTTAGTGATAACTTATCGTGATTCCTTTGCAGCAAATGTAAAGCGCCTAGAAAGAGATTGAGTACTCTGAGTGAGCTTTATCAAATATATTATGATTAATATTATTATTAAATTGTACAACACCATCATGCATAAGCGTACTAAGAATAAATCACAAAAACGAAGCAAATGCATTGAAGGACAAGTAGGTGTTTATCTTGTAGATGAGCTCGCTCTTCTAGACTGGTCGTAGGGTTCAAATCCTCCAGTTGGCGGTCCAATAATGCCAACTGCAAGCGGGGGTGGTTGCCACCGAGGGTCTTCTGACTCTAGACAATGAGGCTTTTAAATAAGGTAATATAATATTTGAGTGTCGTCGAGTCAGGATGGCTTTGCTTCATGGCGACCGACAACAAATCGCGCTTCGCTGTGCTCGAATAACGATCGTATGTTGCGATTTACGTTTGAGGCTCAAGTTCGGGTGGGTATTATCGCATTCGACTATGCATGGACTGCTGCGATATCATATCGCTCTCTCGACGACGTGCAAACTGCAAGACATCCGCGTAGCTTGACAGCTTTACTCGGAACTCGGTGCTGCTAAATATTAAACGATTCAGACTTCTTGCGGCCTTTCATTCAACGCGGCTGACTGCCGTAGCCAAGGCCGAAATCCTTCGAGTTGCACTTGTGGCGTGATGCAAAGTGTGTTGATATGACCAACTAACTTTTACCTTCTTAACTATTGCCAAATGTCTCATAAGACTGGATTCCTCTACGTTCTGATCATTATTAGCTTTACGTTCTTGATTGCGGCATTCCCCATCATGAATAGAGCTGGGCCTACGCCTCGAAAGTGCTAATATATATATCCAGCATGAACGGGATACTCGCAACTTAATTTGTGGTCCTGAAAAGGACCGTTTGCTTTGAGATTGCTGTACGGACGCGCTTCTTAAGCCGACTTGGCCGCCGCAGGCTTGTCCGTCTTCTTGGGCAGAAGCACAGCCTGGATGTTGGGCAGCACGCCACCCTGCGCTATCGTCACGCCCGCCAGCAGCTTGTTCAGCTCCTCGTCGTTGCGCACGGCCAGCTGCAGGTGGCGCGGCACGATTCTCGTCTTCTTGTTGTCGCGCGCCGCGTTGCCGGCCAGCTCCAGCACCTCGGCCGCCAAATACTCCATCACCGCCGCCAGGTACACGGGCGCTCCGGCTCCCACGCGCTCCGCGTAGTTACCCTTGCGCAGCAGCCTGTGGATCCTGCCGACCGGAAACTGAAGTCCGGCGCGCGACGACCTCGACTTGGACTTGCCAGCCGCCTTGCCTCCCTTACCACGACCGGTCATTTTCACTGCACGACGAATTGGCGATTCAAGCTCACTGGCACCCGGCCGCGTTATTTATTGCACTAGCGGGAAACAAGATAAGCCAATCATTGCGTGTCTTGTTCGTAAGCTCGAAGCAGTCACCAATCAAAGACAAGCCCGCTCAGTTCAAAGCGCCGACGCTTAGTATCTCTAATTTGCATGCGACTGAGTATATATTCTTCATCGCCTGTTAAAAGTCGTCATACTGCGATTTGAGTGATTGAAATGCCGCCCAAGGTGAGTTCGAAGGGAGCCAAGAAGGCCGGCAAGGCGAAGGCCGCCGCGGGCGCAGCCGCCGACAAGAAGAAGAAGCGTAGGAGGAAGGAGAGCTACGGCATCTACATCTACAAGGTGCTGAAGCAGGTCCATCCCGATACGGGCATCTCGAGCAAGGCGATGAGCATAATGAACTCGTTCGTCAACGACATCTTCGAGCGCATCGCCGCCGAGGCTTCGCGTCTGTCGCACTACAACAAGCGGTCGACGATCACGAGCCGCGAGGTGCAGACGGCCGTGCGTCTGCTGCTGCCGGGCGAGCTGGCCAAGCACGCCGTGTCGGAAGGCACCAAGGCCGTGACCAAGTACACCAGCTCCAAGTGAGCGACTTAATGCAGTCGACGCTGCATCAACGGTCCTTTTCAGGACCACCAACTTCTCGTCTGAGGAGTACTTTCGGTTCAGCTCACTGAGTACGTTAATGGTGGTCGCTGATTCAGTCTCAAATATGCAGATGGCTGCCTTGCAAATTCTGAGCCCCGTGAAGTAACATGCTAACGTTCCCCATATCTTAGTGTCGATCTAGTTGGTCACATGGTATGTTTTTGCAATTGCTGAGATCTGAATCCGTACCAGCAGTATAAGGTATTCATTTGTGTAGCACCCTACGAAAACCTCCCATCCAGGCGTTTCAAATGTGCTACAGGTCTCAAGCCCAAAATCTCGAACGTCAAAATGTTTTTAGACCTCAATCTCGGTAGCGGAAGCCCAGCACCTTAATCATTGGGCCAAAGCAGTAAGACCATCAGTAGGACAAACTGGAACCAGTTGGAACACACCACACGCGTGTCAGTCTAGACGGTAATACTCGTGAAGCAACGGCTCGTGTAGCACCGACCCTGGTGCTTGTCTGAAACGCTCGTCACTAAGTATCACCGTGGAGGAACAAATCGGATCGCCCTTGCCGAAAGGCAATGCTCTTAGCGGATTTTAAAGCGCGGAATTTGGCTTTTCTCTGGCAAACGACGACACTTGGAAACCTCACTTGAAAGCGGCCGCTTACTATCCTTGCAAAACAAAGTCGGGATTGTTCGATACGCATTATGGCAACCTACGGTTACAGGCTTGGGGGCACAGCGGCTACCGGACACGCCTAGCACGACGATGTCTGTTTCAGACATCGTCGTGACGACCGTCACGACCCGCACGAGGGCAGGTGGCGGCTGCTTTCTCGGGTTGCTCTTAGGTCCAATCATTCTCTGGCTACAGCCTACCTATCAGAACTACTCCCCCCCCACCAGGCGAAGAATCGTACAACTCGCTGTTCTGACTCGAATCGTTAGCCATACCTCATACGAACCTCAAAACCGTTGGAGGCCGTGCCTTGAGTTCTTATGCTCACACCACCTGGAACTCACTACCGCTTCAACGTCCCCTGACGTGACGACACTAAAAGAGAAGCAGAAAACGCTCCTGTTTATTACAACATGTGGCGAGTCTTTGTGATTCGTCTTTCGTATGCATGTACCTGCTTACACTGCGCCTGCTGCTTGCGGATTTTTACCGCTAATCATTTGGTAATGCTTTCTATACAGTATCTGTACAGTTCTTTCTTTGAAAGAAATTCAGTTCTCTGAGGGCGCTATACAACAACATTATTATTAATTTGATTCATTAAGAAAGCAGCACAAGACCAAGATAACTTAAATGAATTCCGACCCGTCTTTCCGTGTCATTCTTATTAACGACATTGAAACAAGTAGTGGCAGGTAAACTTAATTCATACATTAAAGCTTCAAAACTCGCAAGTAACTTCAAGTAAGGTTTTAGAGATAATCATCCCATTGGTTCAGCATTACTGCTGGTGCTCAACGACCTTCTCAGGTATGCTATGCAGACTTAAGTTAAGTCTGTTAGCTTGTTTTGCTTGATCTTTCACTAGTGATCGGTACTGTTGATCACCAAGTCCTTCGGAAGTGCCTTTGATCTCGCATGGACATCGCTGCCACTAAACTGCAATTTTTTATGACCTATCGTAGTGGAGACTCCAGAGTATTGATGTCAACGGGGAGAAAATCTTCAGTCGAACGACTTAAGTACGGGGTACCTCAAGGCTATGAGCTTGGTCCGCTTCTTTTAATGGAATGCACGGTGATGTATCCCCGTCGATCGCTCCACAAAGCCACAAAGAATAGGCGGATGTTACTAAGGAGAGGGCACCGAAAGCCGAAGTGGCTTTCGGTACGCATTTGGTAGCCCGCCATCAGACTTCATATACCCAACAAGGATAAAGTGAGAAGCGCAGCTGAGTCAAGAGGGCAATCGAGGAGAGAAAGTATTTTGGAAGTAGCAGCTCAGGACTGCAGGAAAGCACGCAGCCGGCAGCTGGAGATGTCGTTGCGTAAGAATTGCGGAAGTGAGTTCCGAAATTTAGGGTCTGCAGATCAAAAGCTTCTGTCGCCACAGGTCTATGTCGGGCCTTGTGGATGAGCGTAGCAACTTTATTCTGTATCCACTGATCAAACGGAAGCCATCGTAGCTTCTTCAGCAACGGATACACATGGTTGACCCTCTGAGATTTGTGAATTACCTTTGCAGCTACGTTCATTGCCAGCTGCAATGGCCCGATGGCTTTTTTTCGGTAGCCCAGCAATCCAGTCTAGGCGATACCAGAGAGCTAGTTAATATTTTAGCGAGCCACCATTATAGACAGGTCCCAATCTTAGATAGGGAACGGACGTGATGTTTAGCTTCTGAGGCAGTCTTCCTAATGAGACTTTTAAAATGTAGGCAGTTTTCAAAGACAGCACCTAATTTTTTGAGTACATGGCGACGATCACACAACAGCATTACCTATTAGACGATCGAAGCCACCTAGTCCAGCCGCACGCTTGGGGTGTCCTATGAAAAGCAGTCCGGTTTTTATCGTGGTTTCTTTTTAAGGAAATTTGCAGATATCGAGGACCAAATGCCTGCAAGGCTGGCATTCAGTTGCTGCAGCAGATTTCGACGGTGTAAACAACAAAGGCAGCTGAGTATCGTCAGTATAGAAGTGATAGCCGATCTCGTGGGCCTGAATCACTTTTCGAAGATGTTCAGTGTAAATAGAGAACAGCCAAGGACCGAGGACCAACCCGTGTGGGTCTCCACAGGTTACTGGTCTGCTGGATGAGACTCGCCCATCACACGACACGGATTAAACGTGATCAGAATTGTACAACTTGAACTACGCCAATGCATCCTATGCCAGACCAAGCGTTTCCCTCAATCGTTTAAGTAGGGTATAGTGATAAATACTGTAGAATGAAGCAAGATTACTGCACGACCAGGGCAATGACTTCCCGGTCATCGTGACGGCATATGTCGTTGATTACGCTGATGAGAGCAGAATCAGTGGAGTGGCTTCGCTTAAATTGCGACTGAAGTATTCTGAAAATTCATTAATTTAAATATGCGCTACAAGCTGCTTAGCGACAATCTTTTCGAGAGTCTTTGATAAACAAGGAATAAGAGAAAATGAGGCTATAGTTTACGAGGTCCACCAAATCAAATCCAGGCTTTTAAGTATTGGTGACAAGATAGCTGATTTGAAAGACTTTGGAACAGTTCTGAAATCCAGAGAAACTTTAAAAATCTGAGTTACGGCTGGAATAAGTTTGCCTGCCAGTGAAGACCACAGTGGGAATACTCTTCCACTTGCCAATGTAGTCTCCAAGCACGATCTAGGCTGTCACGTCTATGCAGATGACACATAGCTGTATCTATGCTTTGATTCCTTTCAGCACTACAGCACGCTGAATTCTCTCAACTGTCTTGCTGCAGGTATTGCTGGTATCCGCTTAGATTTCAGTGAATTCTCTCAAATTAACTGTCGATAAACGCAGCTTACTAGTTACGAAGAAGCCTATTGGGGCCCCGAAATTGAAAAGCTTGACGCTCAAATCAGTCGGCTCTGCCAGTCTGTCTCCCATAGAATCTGCTTGAAAGAAACGTGCCTTTCGCCAAAGTGACTTCTCACTAGAAGCCACGTGAGTTCAATCGTCAAGTCTGCCTTCATTCAGATAAGTAACATTGCCAGCCTTCCGGCCTGCTTTGACAGGGAAACCTTGTCCAAGTTGGTCAATGCATTTGTGACATCCCGTCCCGACTTTTGTAATTCACTGCTTGAAGGTCTACCGGCTTGTGCAATCAAGCCTTATACGTGGTAAAAAAGTCTGCAGCTAGGATTGTCTGCCGTGATCGTCGCAGTTACCACATTAGACCACTTCTCGTGGAATTGCATTGGTGCGAAATCTAGCAATGCATCGACTTCAAGGTTTTGTCACTCGCTTTAAGGTCCCTTCATTCTCTGACTTCAGCCTACCTATCATAACCACCACCCAACCATCATACCTCCAGTTTTTTTGAATAAAATCGATTAGCAATGCCTCGAATTAACCTCAAATCTTTTGCGACCGCGCCTTTGGTTCGTATACTCTCAAAGCCCGGAACTAACTTCCGACTGACGTCACGACATCCCCTGACTTGACTACGTTTAAAAAGAAGCTAAAAACGCACCTATTTATCACTGCATTTAGTGGGTTCATTTGATTTGTCTTTTGTAAGTTATCTGAGGGCGCTATGCAAATGTATTATTTTTGTTATTACTCTGCATGCCAAAAATGAGGTATTTGTGGTCATTAGCATCAGGCTACTTAAAACCGACTTGGCAACTTGAGAAGTGCTGGCCGGCCATACAAAATAATACATAACTCACTTCCGACTGACTTCTCGTCATACACTGACTTAACGGCATTTAGAAAGAAGCTAAACACGCAATCGTTCTTTACATAATTTACTGGGCCCTTGTGGTTTTTCCTTGATGTGTTAATGCATGCTGCCACTGTGCACATTACCACTCACCACATGTGCAAGTTGACACAATGCATGTTACCACTAACCGCACGATTGCAATTCCTTTACAAGATACGTAAAGTGCTTAGAAAAAAAGAGATAATGTTGTCTTGGGCGACATTTGTAGCTATTATTATTAGATATCCTTCCAAGCTAGGTAGCCAAGTCTAGCTACTACAAAATAGTGTTGAATCACCGATGCACAATCCAAAAAATGCTAATGTCTACCATCAACCCCCTCCATAACCGCTCCCAGGTTGTCTCCTTACTTAGTGATCCTTGTGGTGACCCAGCCGATCGCTTTTCTAGCTTTTTCGTCTACGAGATAGACAAAATCAGGGAGTCCGTCCCTAGGGTGGTAGCAACCCCCCTGGAATCCTGTCCCACAACTCCATGCAGCACCTCAATGTCTGCATTCGAGGTCAGTAATGACCTTGTTCTGAAGCTCATATCCCAATCAAAGAGGACAACTAGTCCTCTAGACCGTATTCCCATTTTCCTACTTGTACTATGCTTAGATCTGCTGCTGCCATGCATATCGAGCATAATAATTATGTCCTTAGCCTCAGGTCATGTCACTGCACCTTTCAAAAAGGGTGTTGTCAGGCCATTAATTAAGAAAGCAACGCTAGACCAAGAGGACTTAAGCAGCTTCCGTCCAGTCACCCTCCTCCCGTTCTCATCAAAGACACTGGAACAAGTTGTGGCAGACCAACTGAACTCGTCTATTGAGACCATAAGCATGTACGTTCCAGTCTAGATTTAGAGCTAGTCACTCCTGAGACAGCATTGCTTAGGGTGGATAACGACCTTCTCAGGGATCCAGACTTAGGTGAAGTCTCTCTGCAAGTTCTGCTTAAGCTTTCGGTAGCTTTTGATATTAATGATCACAAAGTCCTACTTGAGTGTCTCCCATCTCACTTGAACATCACTGGCGCTGTACTATGTTTCAATGTTTCAGGACCTATCTCAGTGGGAAACTCCAGGGTATTGATGTGAATGGACAAAGATCATCCGAGGTACCTCTGAAATATGAGGTACCTCAGGGCTCTGTGCCAAGTCTGGTTTTTTCAAGGTTTATACTCTAGCTCTTGCCGATGTGATTGCCAAGCACAATCTAGGCTTTCACTTCTATGCGGATGACACTCAGTTGTACCTTTGCTTTGATTCCTCCCAGCCTTCGAGCACCTCGAATTCTCTCAACTCCCTTGCTGCATGTTTTGATGACATCCACACACGGATGGCAGCAATTTTTCATAAATTTAATGGGGATAAAACAAACTTACTAGTTATGAGCAAACCAAGTGTGATTCAGAAAATGGAAAGGATAACGCTCAAAATTGGCTCTGCTAGCATATCTCCTGCTGAATCTGCACGATATGTAGGTGTCATGTTCCAAAGTGACATTTCGTTAGACGACCACACTCAGCTCCACAATCAAGTCTGCCTACTTTCTGCTACATAAAACTGCCTACTTTCAGCTATATAACCTTGGTAGAATTCGGGCTTGCTTAGATAGGGATACCATATAAGTTGCATTTGTGAAATTCCGTCTTGACTTCTGTAACTCAGTGCTTGCTGGCCTACCGGCATGTGCAATCAGGCGCTTACAGCTGGTGCAAAACTCTGCATCTAGGCTTGTCTGTCGTGAGCGTCGCAGTTGCCAAATCACACCGCTTCTCTCCGACCTGGACTGGCTACCATGCAGGCAATGCATTGACTTCAAGGTTTTGTCGCCCACTTGTAGGTCTCTTCATTCTTTGGCTCCAGCCTCCCTATCAGATCTACTCCCCCTCCAGGCCAAGCATCGTACCACCCGCTTTTCGGAAACTAGCTCTTTACCGATACCTCATACAAACCTCAAATTCTTTGGAGACCGTGCATTTAGTTTGTAGGCTCCCAAAGCCTGGAACTCACTCCCGACTAGCGTCACGACGTCCTCTGATGCAACCACATTTAAAAAGAAATTAAAACCTCACCTATTTATGACAGCATCTTGTGGGTCCCTGTGACTCGTTGTTTATGTGCCCATGCATGCTGGCACTATTGCATGCTGCCACTAACCACACTCGCATGCTGACCATGTCCATGTCACCGCTAACCATGTTGTTCGTGTTGTTTATCAAGCATGATACCACTCACCATTCGATCGTGTTTCCTTTGCAGCAAATGTAAAGCACCTAGAAAGAGATTCAAATTCATGTAGTAATCAGCTCTACTTGAGGTATCGAACAGGAGTATTTGTACGTCATGGCTGGTGCTCGACATCTGTAGCTCTCTGAGGCTATCGAATAGACAGACTGCTCTAAGCCAAGGACAAGGACTTGTCATGTCAAGTTACATGATCTATCTCTATTTCTGTCGTGCTGAGATCTCATCGGATCTCACCTTCTTTTATCTGCTGAGGCTGCAACTGTCATGCTCGAGGCCCAAGCTTCACCAGTCATATTTGCCACGCGTCGGTAAGGACTGGCACGAACTACTATGAACTACGAACGCCGTGCTTGACGCAAAACACGTTTAGAGAAGAACTGTGCATGGCAGCCTGTGCAAGGTGCAAGAGAGTGAAGCGACCAGCAAGGCAGAGGAAGGATCCTAAAATCGATTCAATGGTTAATGGGGAGCCCTCAAAAAAGTGGCACGATTCAGTTTGCAGAGGGTTTTCAATTGCACAAGCCAGAAGCCCTGAATATAAGGAAATTCAGTAATTTAGAGGCAATGTCGCAAAAGCGAGAACTAGTTTTGCAGTCATGCTCTTGTCTAAGCAGGCCCTGAGTTTGGCGACGCTTCCGGCTGAGTTTGTGCTGAAATGAGGTATCGTGCGCATCCGACGACAAGTTGCTCTGGAATATCTCAGGCGGATTACGGGCAGTCGTCAGTGAAGAGATGCTTAATCTTAACCAATCATGAGGGTGAAGTCTTCTAACTTGAGGATGAAACTTTGTTCTCCAACGTACATTAAGTTTGTCCTATCATAGTTAAACACGGTGCCATGTCGTATTGTGCTCTGTGGCCGCCATCAAATAAACCTTCCGACGCCTACACTACGCCCAACTTTCATTTCGGTGGCCAAGACACCCACAAAGTGCCAAAAAATCTCAATACACGCAGTGTAACCTGAGTAAATTGCTGCGTTTTTTCGTTTGCAATCTTTCGGGTGGCAATTTAGTGCACTGGACTCCTTTACTTCCGGCAACCGTTACCTGCTAACTTGATCAATCTCTCCCTTAGCCACCACCATATTCGACCTTGATATTGGTGCGGGTGATGTTCGTCTTGTGCACACATTTGTTCTGGATTGTGCTAACGTTTCTAAAGAAGGTTTGCCCTGAGCAATTTCTAAAATTAGACAGTTTCTTTCGAAATATTTCAAATCAGATAATAGTTGCTCTGCCCGCGTCTTTAGGTATACATTTCCCGACCCTGTTATGTGGAATCTGTGAAGTAGTTGACATAGCTTATTTATGTCGGTTTGAAAACTATGGACAGATGGGAGGGTAATTTTGGTAGACATTTCTAGAGGTGGTTTACTATTAAACTGTTTCCCAAGCCTCGACAAAACAAAGAACTTGGCAGTAATTTCTGGCGTCCAGCTTTCGTTCGTGAGTGCCGCAGCAAGGTATGTGCAAAAAACCTTGAACGACCTATTTGAAGGAGCCTAAAGTCACCCTCAGTTAATTTAATGGGCTTGGTTGCCACAAGCTTTGAAACCCTTTGAGCTAAAGAGGGCATGATCTCATCCTCGCCAATGCGGAAACTGTACAAGTCCATGTATTTCATAAATAGTCGTTTTCCCACGTGAAGACGGCAATTCTTAGACTTCATGAATGGCAAAAAAGTACGCGCACAACAAGCGACTACCTGTCTACCCAACCTAACGCGTTGACTACTTTCGGTCCGAGCTGTGGAGTGTCTGGCCAAGAGCAACTACTTCGAGGAACTTCCGAGATTTTGTCTTAAAGCTTATCGGATTACCGGCGCCTGCCGGCATCCGAGTGCCAAAATCTCTCGCCGACTTGGAACTCGAGCCGCTGCAAACTAATCGCAGGGAGAAGATAGGCATTCAAGAACTTGGCGCTCGCTGATATAGAAATGCTGGAGCGAGTTCCTGCAGAGATCCCAACGCCAGGCTTGTTATCGAAGCGTTATCGTAAAATACACATTTACCTGGAACTAAGCGCTTCGTATGGAATGGCAGATGCCGAAGCGCAGCGTTGTCGTTCTTCGAATGGCAGAGAGTTGAGGCTTTCGACGTTGGAGACTTTCGATCGGCGACGGCGACGGCTGCTTCGAAGCTTGCGGCTCCGCTGGCCTTCCCGCCGCACACCCTGTCTCACCCCCTGTCTCCCCCCTGTGCTGCTGACGCAAGCTCGTTAAGAATCTTGAATAAGGCCGTGTGGAGCCACTCGTTGAATGGCCTTTTCGAGGCTAATGTTAATACTTGAAATTACCCATCCTCTTTTGCAGGCCATCTGCCATATGCAGCCTACCTTTTATATGAATGCAGCATAGAGTGACTAAGGTTAGCAGCGGCTGGGAGTTTGTTCACTAATTATTGACCAAACTCCCAGCCGTTGCTAGCCACACTCCTGATTATAATCATAGAGTTTGGTCAATATACATGAGTGCGGCTATAAAGACCTCGTGTGTCCGTAAGACCAGAACCTAAGTGTATTATAAGACCACGGTGCGAGGCCTCGCGTGGATGTTTCCGGAGTGGCCTGGCCATTGACTTCAGATGCCTAATGCGTGCGTCTTAGGTACTCAACAATTTCGACCGACTGCCTGTCTACAAAAAAGTGGGGGCTCCCGCGTCTGGTGCCACCCCTGCTGTCTCCCCCCCACCGCGTCCGTCGAACGGCTTAGTTCTCGATTAGCGATCGTTATTGTCGATATCTCAATCTCGTTCTCGGTATCACTCTGGGAATAAATTGAATTTTATACTTAACCTGCTCGATCCATGCTCAGCAGCCTGAGTGCCAAACATGGACGCTGCCAAAGAGGGACGTGCCGAGCGGCGCCAGCGGGGCCGGCAGCTAGGCAGCAGCTGCAGCCTAGCTGCCGGCCCCGCTGAAAATGCAGTCGCCGTATGCTGTACACGAGTGCAACCTAAGAGAGTCCCAAAAAAGTCTATGCGCGATTGTGAACAACTAGGGTCATCATCACCGGAAGCAGCTGCCTCACGCCCGCTCTTACTGTTCAGCTGGAGCATTACCGCTTACTTTGTCCGCTTTGGCTGCGGGCCCTTTGCAGCCAATGTAAAGCGCTTAGACAGAGATTGAGTTCTCTGAGGGCGCTTTATCAAGTGCATTATTATTATTATCATTATTAAGTACCTGGCTGGTTGTTGCAAGTCGCCTAAAGACTTGTTATTTGACGTTGATTAGCTCTATTGAGGGTCTTTTCATCGAGTAACCTGCTGTTGCCTTAATGGGGCGGAGCACTTGAGCTTTTCAGCTTGACTGACGGAGTGAACTTGTATTAACTTAATGCAATACATACTTTTATGCTGCTATATAAGCAAAGCAGAACAAATTCAAACAGAATGCGCAGTTGAATAAGAACACAGCGAACGCATAAGCGAGCCGAGCAAAGCCAAAGTTAAGATGGACAGCTTGAGGAGATACCAGGCAGCAGGAATAAATATAGCATTGCTATGGACGGTTTTTCAAGTGAGTAATGAAACCCCATGGACATCAACGTGAAATAAAATTTGTTGCTAGCAGCCTGGAAAATATAAACAATCTATGGCTTACTGTCCCGTGGAGATCTCCCGAGTCATAGAACGGTCTCCACTGAGTACGGCTCACAGTGAGGCAGCCCCAACTGCTCGGCAATGCGTCCACTTCCCAGCTGCCCTTACCCCGTCAACATCACACCGACACTCAAGGTCATGCAGCTATAATTACACGCGCACTGAGCTCCTCTGTGACACACCCTGCCGCTAAACCGCAGAGGCAAGACGGTGCCCCACACGGCCCAAACGACCTAGCCAGCACCGGGTTCGACGAATTACCGCAATCCACTGCAATCCACTCTAATTAGGGTAGCAACGACCAGACGTAAGCGCTGCCGAGCACACATTTTTCTCTGATATTGTAGTACACGTTCGAATGTATCCGTCCACATAATTTCATGTCGCTGCACGCACACGCACTTATGCAACTGAGCTTTGGCGCTGGACAACTGTACCGAAATCCACCGCAATCCACCGAAATCCATTCGAGTTCTCGTCAAATCCACCCCAAATCTGCTGCGAACAGCTCCAAAAAGTCTGGAATGTCAAACTACGCTACACGCACAATGTACCCAGAAAATTCCGCACACGCGTTTCACGAAGTCCACTGAAATAAGATTGCAGTGGCCCAGGCCAATACCGCAATCCACTACGTTCCACCATGCAACAAAAGAAATCCTGACAGAAAAGCTCCTGTTTTGATTGCATATGACAACACACTCTGTGGCAATTGCATTAAAAAAATTTCACTTAAATTGGCACGGCTGTTCTCGTGCAATGCACTACAATCGACTGCAGTAGCCCGGGCCAATACCACAATCCACTTCAATCCACAGAATCCACCGCATAAAAAATCGAAATACATTTCGCCGAGCTCCAGTTTTTATTGCATATTAAAGTGCACCGGGTTGTGTGCAAAAACACGTAAAATAAAAAAAATTGTGCAATCTCGCACTGTGGCAACGGGCGGCAATCGCCTGAAATGACCTGCAAAACTACCACAATCCATTCTATTCCACTGCAAATCATCCTCAAATCGCCATCGCGAAGCTCTGATTGACATTGCATATAGGACTAGACTCAGTTCAAAGTGCATTCACGGAATTTCGCTCCATTGTGCACTCGCGTTCTCATGCAATGAATTGCAATCGACTGCAACGACCCGGTCCCATATCCCAATACACCCCAATCCGACGAAATCCGCTACAATTTGCTACACAGCGACCAGAACGCATACACTAGAAGCTCTAATTATGATTGCACGTTGCTCTACTCTTTGGTTATGGTGTACTTGCATAACTTCACTGTAATTGCCGCGGCCATTCTGCAGCAATGCACCGAAATCGACTGTAACTGCCCGGGCCAGTACGTCAATGCACCGCAACCCGCCGAAAAACGACCAGAATACGTACACTTTAAGCTCTAATAGGGATTTCACGTTACTCTAATTTTTGGCTATTTGTAATCCCGCAATTTCACTGCAATCGCCTCGATCATTGGGCAGAAATACACTGCAATGGCCGGGCCAATACCTCAATTTACAGCAATCTGATGCAAAATGCGCTGATATCGGTTTCGCAATGCTTCACTTTTTAATGCATGTTACAAAGCACACTGGTTAATGTCAACCACATCATTTTAACCAATTGCGCTCTTAAAATCTCGGGCAATGCATGGCAATCTACGGCAACGGCTCGGCTCAAAGCAGCAATCCACTACAATCCGTGGCAAGTTGACACTAAATTGGCTGCACGAAGTGCCGATTTTCATCGCATTTAAAATTTATTTGTGTTAAAAGTGAAATCATAGGACTTTCAAGCTATTTTGCACGTTAATTGTCAACAATACACGGCAATCGACAGCAATGGCAGGGACCAATACCGAAATCCGTGGTAGATCGACGAGAAATCGGCTGCATCAAGCTCAAATTCTCATTCCACGTAATATCTCACTGCGTGCACACATACTTTCAACGAGCTCTGACCGTTCAATCTTGAGCAATGAAATACGGCAATCCATTATGGTCCATCGAAAATCACTGGAAAGTGACTGGGCCAAGATCAAATATATCTTACCTGTCACAGCCCACTGTTTTGAAAGTGCAATATCAAATCCTTGCAACCAATCTCGCACGTACAATTGTGAGCAATGAACGGTAATCGAGAGCAACGTCCTTGGCCAATGACCCAATTCCCGGCTAGTTGAAGAGAAATTGGCATCGCGACAGCCTCAATTGTCATTACTGAGCATAGCAGACCACGCTGTAGTACAGCAGACATACGGCGTTAGAGCATAGCAGACAGCGCTGTAGTACAGCAGACAGCGTTAGAGCTCAGGTGGCAGCTGGTGGACAAGGATGCAGAGCAATGCGATCTATTTGCCTTGCTACTATTTGATGCACAAGGCTACAAAATGGTCCATTCTGCCAAATGTGGCCGCACTTCTGCACTAACCTACCCACACAATTTTGACACCAAACGCAAACTTTCGACTGCAAATACAAACGTGGAAACAATTGTATGACTGTACTCAAATCGACGCCAGCAATCTCCTCGGAAGAAGGCGCCGAAGGTTCGAACCGCCAGGGCTTCAATCGAACCACTCGCACCCGGATGCCGCCATTAGTTCAGCAATGTTGATACCTTTCTGACTACAATGCCGCGGCTGGAAGCAGAACGAGCTTCTAGATAGCGAAATATTTCTCACGGCCACCGCCAGCTTTGGAAGTTGCCAATGCGTCAGTTGCCACCTACATCTATGCCGTGCACTGCAGTCAGGTCGACTTATGGACAGCGAAAACTGTTACCCATTGAGCGCACTCACAGATTAATTTGTTTCCCTTCCAGGAAAGCTGTCTTCCCATTCACCCAAGCTGCATCAGACCGAGCACTCTGGAAGCTGTAACGTGGGCTCGCTCGTCCTTCTGTGAAACGCATTTTCGCCGGGGCAGTAGTACCTCAGGAGCCCTATTCGGGCGGCGTAAGCTCCGGCGTAAGCCCCGGAATGTCGTTTTAGATTAGACCCTGACCGGCACACGTCTCACATTTGGCAGTAAAGTAAAAAGGAAGGTTAGATAGTAAAGCAGCCACAGTTGTATAGCGGCGGAAGAGACTTGGCGGCTCTCACTTCCGCTTACTGTGGACACGAAAGAGTTGCCTGCTGCAGCACCCGAAGCCACGAACTGGGACGTTAAGTTCGAGTACACCAGCCCTGCGCTAAAGCTGCGCCCTTCTGCTCGAGGTCGAGGCTGCTCTTCCGCTTGCTCTGGCTTCGTCATTGGACGGCCCGCTGGGCCAGCGTGCCGCAGCTGCCGAGTTCTCTCTCTCTCTCTCTCTCTCACAAATTCTTAGTTTTCAGTTAAAGAATAGGCGACGTCTATATTAGGAAATAGCTCCCAGTAGGCTCTGAGCCGTGAGGGCAATAGCTCGGAAGCCAACGAAACGGTAGTGCGACTACTAACGAGCGGCGGGCGGCGGTACACTTCGTTGTTGCTCGAAGCGGTCTGCAGCGGTCCGAACGCCCGTATGTGCGCGGTGAGAGAGCCAAGATGAAGCGAGACCGGCTAAGAGAGAGAGAGAGAGAGAGAGAGAGAGAGAGAGAGAGAGAGAGAGAGAGAGAGAGAGAGAGAGAGAGAGAGAGAGAGAGAGAGAGAGAGAGAGAGAGAGAGAGAGTAATTAGGCGCTACATTTAGGCATATAGTAATTAAATAGTCGCTGACTAATTCGATAATATGATGCAGATTCGTAGAATTTCGAAGCAAGACTCCTTAAGGCTCATCACTAGTACTTTAACCGCCTCAAAGAATCGCCGCCTGTAGCTGACGACACTGCGTCTTTTTTAAATGAATACATAAATATCAACTGATTTAACAGCCTCATTTGTACTGGGGTACAAGGGCCTTAACAGCTATCTCCACCGCTAGCAGTTGGCAATAAAGGATCGCCCGCTGCAGGATTCGAACCCACGACCTCGGTCGTGAAGAGCGAGCACCTTCCCTTCGGGGCAATCGGGGTCTTTCCTACACACTCGGAACAAACCGCTTGAGCAGCTATGTAGTTTCCACTGCATCGCGTGGGAATTGACGTTGGCTTTTCGACCGCTCAGACGTGACGAAATCTGATCAGGTCAGCTACTCTATAAATCGATTGAAATACTATTTGAATGGGGTGTTCGCGGAAAGCTATTCTTAGCACTTAATCGCAGAACATGACGTCCGTGGCTCATCGGGGTGGCCCTGAAGCAGGCGTTGACTGGCAAAACCTCAGACCCAGTGGCTTGAGATGCGGCGAACCAGCAAGGTGTCCTTGGGGTCGACGAATTACCGCAATCCACCGAAATCCACTCTATCTAATCTAACATCGACCGGAAGTTAGGGTTGCTGAGCTCAAATTGTGGGCTGATATTGTAGTACACGTTCGATTTTATCTGTCCACCAAATTTCATGTCACTACGCGGGCACGCACACTTATGCACTTATGCACATGAGCTTCGACGCCTGACGCCTGTACAGCAATCCACCGAAATCCATTTATTTGAGTTCCCGTCAAATCTATCGCAAATCAGCTGCGAACAGCTCCAAAGAGTTTGGAATATCAAACTAAGCTACACCTACAATTTACCCCGAAAATTTCGCGAGATTCTGCTCACGCGTTCCCACGAAGCCAACTAAAATAACATTGCAGTGGTCCAGGCAAATACCGCAATCCACTGCATTCCACAACTCAACGAAAGAAATCCTGTTCAAAAAGCTCCTTTTTGATTGCTCATAACAGCACACTCTGCGAGAATTTTACTTGCATTAGCACGGCCGTTCTCGTGCAATGCGCTGCAATCGATTGCAATAGACCGGGCCGATACCGAAATCAACTTCAACTCGCCGAATCCACTGCAAAGAAAATTGAAATAGATTGCGCCGAGCTCCAGTTTTTATTGCATATTAAAGTGAACCGTGCTGTGCACACAACCACGCAAAATAAAAATATTGCATCCCTGCACTGTGGCAGTAGGCGGCAATGTCCTGAAATGACCTGGGAAACAACCGCAATCCACTCTATTCCACTACAAATCATTCTCCAATCGCCATCGCGAAGTTCTAATTGATATTGCATATAGGATTAGACTTAATTCAAAGTGCACCCATAGAATTTCGCTCCATTGTGCATACGCGTTCTCATGTAATGCACTGCAATCGACTGCAACGGCCAGGTCCCATACAGCTATCCACCTCAATCCGCCGAAATCCACTGCAATCCGCCGCACAGCGACCAGAACGCATACACTAGACGCTTTAATTACGATTGCACGCTGCTCTACTCTTTGGTTATTGTGTACTTGCATAACTTCACTGTAATTGCCTCGATCATTCTGCAGCAATGCACTGCAACTGCCCGGGCCAGTACGTCAATCCAGCGAAACCCTCCGAAAAACGACCAGATTACGTACACTTTAAGCTCTAATAGTGATTGCACGTTGCCCTAATCTTTGGCTATTGTGTAATCACGCAATTTCAGTGCAACTGCCTAGACCATTCGGCAGAAATGCACTGCAATTGACTGCAATGGCCTGGCCAATACCGAAATCTACAGCAATCTGATGCAAAATGCCCTGAAATTGGTTTCGCAATGCTCCAATTTTGAAGTCATGTTACAAAGCTCACTAATCAAAGTCAACAGCATCATTTTAAGCAATTACGCTCGTAAAATCTTGGGCAATGCATGGCAATCTACGGCAACGGATCGGCTCGAATCAGCAGTCCACTACAATCCGTTTCAAGTTGACCATACATTGGCTGCGCGAAGTACCGATTGTCATCGCATTTCACATTTCTTTATGCTCAAAGTGAGACCGTAGGACTTTCAAACTAGTTTGCACGTTAATTGTCAACAATGCACGGCAATCGACAGCAATGAAAGGGACCAATACCGCAATCCGTGACAAATCGTCGAGAAATCGGCTGCATCAAGCTCTAATTCTCATTCCACGTAAAATCTCACTGCCCGCGAGCCGCATATACTTTCAACCAGCTCTGACCGCTAAGTCTTGGGCAATGCATGGCAATGGCCCGGGCAAATACGCAATCCATTATGATCCATTGCAAATCACTGGAAAGTGAGTGGGCCAAGATCAAATTTGTCTTACCTGTCACAGCACACTGTGTTTAAAGTGCAACCACATCTTTTCAACCAATCGTGCACGTACAGTCGCGAGCAATAAATGGCAATCGACAGCAATGGCCCAGGCCAATACCCAAACTCGTAGCAAATTGACAAGAAATTGGAAGCGCGAAGCCTCAATTGTCATTACATATAACATTCCGCTGCGTTCCAAGGTAAAACCGTGGCATTTTCAAGATGCTCGTTAAATGTCAGCAATGCACAGCAACGGTAGGGGCCGATAGCGAAATCCGCGGAAAATTGACAAGACTGGCTGTACTAGCCTGCACCTCATTCCACGTAAAATGTAGCTGTTCGCGCGCATATTTTCCACCCATTGTGTGCGTTCAATCGACGGCAACGCACGGCAATAGAAGTCAATGGCCCGGGGAAATACGCCGATCCATAACGGTCCATTACAAATGGACCGACAGTTGCTGAGAGAAGCTCCAAACTTTCTTGCAAATTGCACTACACAGCATTAAAAGTGCAGCCACATCCTTGTAAAGAGTTGATAAAGGCACAATCGAGGGCAATTCACGGCACTCGCCCGAGACAATACAGCAATCGATGATTGTCTGTTACAATACTTCATAGCATTGCTAAAATTCGGGCTTGTTTAGATAAGGATACCACGTCCAAGTTGGTCCATGCATTCGTGACATCCCGTCTCGACTTCTGCAACTCACTGCTTACTGGGCTACCAGCATGTGCGATCAGGTGATTGCAGCTGGTGCAAAACTCTGCAGCTAGGCTTTGTCTGTAGTCAGCGTCGCAGTTGTCACATTACTCCACTTCTCGCCGACCTGCACTAGCTACCAGTCAAGCAACTCATTGACTTCAAGGTTTTGTCGCTCACTTTTAGGTCCCTTCATTCTATGGCTCCAGCCTATCTCTCAGATATACTACCCCATCAGGCCATCGTACCACCCGCTTTTCGGAATCCAACAGTCTACAAATACCTCGTACAAACCTCAAATCCTTGAGGAGACCGTGCATTTAGTTCGTATGCTCCCAAAGCCGGGAACTCCCTCCCGACCTGCGTCAGAACATCCCCTGACCTGACCACATTTAAAAGGAACTTAAAAACACCTATTTAGGACAGCATTTAGTGGGTCACTGTGTATCGTCCTTGATGTGCTTATGCGTGCTGACACTGTGCATGCTGCCACTAACCACATTTGCATGCTGACCCTGTGCATGTCACCCCTAACCATGTTATTCATTTTACTTGTTTTTCAAGCATGATTTAACTTACCATTCAATTGCATTTCCCTTTGCAGCAAATGTAAAATGCCTAGAAAGAGATTGAGTTCTCTGGGGGCGCTTTATCAAGTGCATTATTATTATTATTATTATTATTACAATTAAAAGCAAAGCTGGTAGGAGATCTGATTTTTCTGGCGTATTACAGTGCACTGTATTGGAAGTGCAACCGCATCCTTTCAACCAATCGCGAGCGTACATTCGAGGGCAACACACGGCAATGGCCTGGGAAAATACAGAAGCCCTCTAGTCAACATTCATGCGAAAATACACAGCTTCTTCTTACTTCGCTCCCAATGACCTCAGAATATTGCAAACACCTTGATATGGCCAATCAGATCCTTGGGCCAACGCACTCTTACTCATCCGGCGATTCCAGTGAATTCTCAAGATTACGTAATAAAACCACCTATGGGGGGGCCCTGTAAGCCAGGCTCTTACCGTCACCAGCTGATCAAAACTTGTACAGCTATGCTGGTGCATGCCATTCATCTGACTCACTGCATGGATCAAAGGCCGAATGCTCGAACCAGCCCTGTATCACAAGGGGCACAATTGCAAGATGGCTTAAAATTGGTCTCATTGAAGCACTCGGAGGCAATAATATAAAGAAAATGAGTTTTCTGCATGCGGCAATATATTAAAGTCCTCGCTTCAGTGGTAGTAGTAGCTGCTCCGTGAGTTTTTTGGCCATACAATGGCTGCGTCGGGGCAGGCATCCAGGGCATCTAGCAGTAATGGCAAGCAGGTACAGCAGTATGTACATAACAGCATCACTATGTGGTGCTGCAGAAATGAGTGCTCCAAATCAACAAAGCAATGTTGACAACAAAAGCCATAGCATACACATATGTATGCATGTATACAACAAAGCAGAAACCTGAATTTCAAAGGGGTCTGAAATATATAAATACAAAGATGAGCACATGACCCCACAGCAGATCTGCCAAAAAGTTCGGGTCGTGATCGCCCTCGAGCGCTGACAAGTGACAAGACGACAGCAGCATCATCAACACTGCCTACATCAGAAACTCCAAAAGCCACACTGCGTTGCCCAGCAGCAGCTTCAGCGGGTCTTCTGAGATGATGTGCAGTGCAGGCTCGACGGCAGGCAGTAGCCACATGTAGCAGCAAGCTGGCATCTTGCCACGGCTTGCATGAGCTTGCGGCTACATGTCACCGGTTGGAGAGCGATATAGGCGATGTTCCTCAGGTATGCCTGCTGTTCGGTCGCTCTCACGCAGACCCTCACTGAGCTGCCCACGCCCAATCAGATTAAGCAACGCCTTCGCTCCCGGATCTGAGTCCAGAACGCTTTTCCTTCCCTGAAAGACGAGGATAGAGGAAGGCCTGTTTCCTACTTCCCAGCAGCAGTGCCAGGGAAGGCGATACGAAACATCGCAGCGAACCTTCTCAAATGGCTAAAAATTAAGGCAGAATTTCAAGAAAATACTTATAAAATTGGTTCAACAACCGAATATTTGTTTACAATACTTTCAAAAGACAAATATGCTAGCAATTGGGATCGGAATTCTGACGACTTTCTAACTAAAGTAAACAATAATTGCGAAAGCCTTACCTAACCAGGATATATACCGGAAGGAACATATCTACAAATAAAAAATTACCGATCTCTGAATCATATGTGACTTGTGTCCCAACTTATTGAACCTTGGTACATCGAGGTACGTGTGTGAAGCTTGTTGAGCTGCGCGCCTGTGACTTTTATACAGCTTCCTTTACAGTGTAGCTTTGCGCCTTTTAAACTCCACAACTCGGCCGATACTTCAAGGAGCGGCATGAAAATGTGAAACTAGAGTTCAGCTCTACTTGCACCACATTGCCCTAGTTTATTTCTTATTTCGGTTGGATACGTTTTACTAAACATGTGAATGATTGCAGAAAATAAAGCTCCACGACGTTTGATGACATGTATAGCAAAAATTATCAACTAAAATCAGAAATTAACTAGCGCAGTGGCACAAGAAGAGCTGCACTCACATTTCAGATTTCACTCTGGAGAGGAAATTACTTAATTACAAAGGTTTAGTGTCAAATTCTTGCTCACCGAGTGGCTTACAAACTGCGTCTTTGAGAGATGCCCTGATAAATCTGAGGTTAGGTGCATGCCTCAATGCATCCTTGTTAGGTATGCTGGGGAGCAGAAAGTCAAGATACCTCGACAGGAGACAATGGTTATGGGGCGGTGGCCGTCTTAGGATGTTGTGCGCCCGGGAAAAGCTAGACAGATGGTGCCATCCTTTTTATTCAATATTTTTCAAGTAGACTTGATTTTATTATAAAATTACTTAGATGATTATAAATGAAATTCAAAATTACAACTTATAATAGTTACGTTCTGTGACGTCGTTGCCCTAACGATTTACCCAGCAGTGAGCCAAGCCCGAAACCGGCAAGGCCTGGGAGACAGGGGCTGCAACTTCTGTCTCGATTTCTTCCAGCTCGGAGCACCCTGCTGTCCAGCAATGTCTTCGCTAGTTGTGATATGCAGTTTTTTTAACTGGTAATCACCCATTTTGCCTACTGGCACTTGCTCCTTTCGAGAAAATTCGAAACCGGGCTCAAAATTCACTTACTCTACTTGTCTCCCAGAATAGTGCTTGCCTCTCATCGATAAAAAAAGTCTCTCGGATCTTTAACAAAAGAAATACAGGCCGATGCAGCCAATCGAGTGTGCCAGCTACTTCCCAATTTGCAGCAAGATTGCAGCATGCCCCTGGATTGTTCTGTGGAGAGTGGCCTGTGCAGTGACGGCAATCTTTCAATCTCCACCGCTGGGAGTGGCACGTGACAGAGCTTCGGAGAAGGTCTGTCGCTGCGATATTGATCATGTCACACGGCTGCTTAGCATTCACTGACTAGACATTTGCAAGTGCCAAGGTAATCAATGAGGAGCAACCCGTCAAAACCATGTGCTGCTGCTAACGGGCCAGTCCATAAGATGCCAGCGACATCAAAGCGAACGACGGACGAGGTCAGTGCTCGTACCTTGGTATCTGAGACCTGGTTGGCAGGCCATCGACTTTTGCTAGAGCTCTCAGCTAGCAGCCGTCAGCGAAAGTAAGCACATGCAACTTCAAGCCACACGGACTCGTCACGAGCAGAAAAAAAGTAATTTCGCGCGTAATGCCATTTCAGCAACCCTCTCACATGCTGCTGCTGGCCAAGCCAGCCCAAGAAGATCCCACAGTGCATGCTTATATCACAGAAGCATTGATCAACGAGAAGCGCATCGTGCAGAATCAAAATGCAATACCTCACACGCGTGCTTAGCTAACCAGTCTCAGACCCATAACTTGAGCCGGCATGACGATCAGCACACAGCACCGCCTGACACGTTGCCAGACACGGCATCAGCAGCCGAGGCCGGCATAGAGCACTTAGCTGAGAGAGCCACTGGACTCACTGGAGAGGGCTAGGCTTATTACAACACAGCAGCAGCCTCAGAGCAGCAACCATCTAGGAATCTGCTAAGCTCGTCAGCATGCAGCCAGGGAGCAGCCCTCACAGCATCTCTCGGCTCGGAGCCAGTCAGAAAACCAAACCAATCAAACAGTCAGAAAGATATACGGCATGAAAATAATATACCTACCAACTGGATGACCTGCAACGAGTAAGCACTCTTAAGCACGAGTACTCTTATGCACTCTTATGCAGGATGCTCGAGAGGGAGCAACCAACGAGCATGCCGACACGAGACAGAAACATTCCCAGCTCGCCGTGATAGCTACACACAGGCTCAGCATCAGTATCATCATCAACATCATCAGCCCAATCTGCAGTGCCCTGAGCAGCAGCATTGGCAGCAGCAGCATCATTATCACCATAACGTCAAACTCTCTGAACTCCCTCGCTGCATGTATTGCTGACATCCACACTTGGATGGCAGCAAAGTTACTCAAAATGAACGGCAATAAAATTACCTAACTAGTTATGGGTAAACCTAGATTACTCAGAAATTGGTAATAATCATAAAATGGGCTCGGCAGGTACATCTCCTGTAGCATCTGCACACAACCTAGGTGTCCTGTTCAACAGTGACCTTTCACAAGATGACCACATTAGATCCACAGTCAAATCTTTCAACTTTCAGCTACACAACTTGAAAAAAATTGGGGCTTGCTCAAAAAAAAATAGCATATCCAAGTTAGTCTGTGCATTTTCGACACCCGTCTTATGATTTCAATAACAGTAACGAAAGTACATTTGTATAGCACCCTCAGATAATTAAATCTCTTTCTCAGTACTTTACATAAGCTCCAAAGAAAGCACGTCAATATGGTTAGTGAAAACATGGAAAGGATCACCATGCATTAGCACACAAAGGACAATTCACAAGGAACTAGCATATGTTGCAAGGAAAAGGTGTGTTTAGCTTCTTTTTAAATGTCGTCAAGCTAGAGGATGTCGTGGCATCTGTTGGGAGCGAGTTCCAGGTTTTTGCACAATACAAACTAAAGGCATGGTCTCCAAAAGATCTGAGGTTTGTCCAAGGCACAGAAAAACGACTTGAGTCAGAAGAGCGGGTGGTACATACAATACACGATCTGATTGCAGACTCACTACATACAGGTCTTCCTGCCTGAGCAATCAGGGGCTTACAATTCATGAGGCATATCGTCATCAGCAGCAGCCCAATCAGCATATGCAGCACCAAAATGGGCATCAGCAGCATTAGAAACATTGGCAGCAGCTTGCCGCAGGCTAGACGGCCAGCAACAAAGAAGAAGAAGGGTAGCGATGGCAACTAACGGCTGTACATTAGCTGCTGCAATACACGGTCGTCAATTCTGAGAACGTCTGTATTGGGTCAGCAAAGCATCGCACGGGACTTACCAGTCCCGCTAGCTGGCAGCCTTGCACTGCCTGCGGGGTATCGAGACCGGTGCAACAGCAAGACAAGGCAAGCAGCTAAAGCTGTTTGATCCTTACAGATGCAGTAGGAGAGTAGATACGCAAGGGCCCCAGAGTGCCACAGCACGACTGGACGAACCGTGAGCGGAGAGGACGAAGAAGGGGGAGGAAGGGGGAGCAAGAGGAGCAGGTGTATCCCTCACAGGCTGCAAGGCAGGATTCCTACCGGCATACGGAATACAGCCTGTTAGGACCGGTGAACAATGACATACCACAGTTGCCTACTCTCCTCAGAACCGAAATGCCTGCCAAAGCCCACCATTCGCAGATACAATTAGTGGCAGAGCTGACCTTCTAAAGGGCAGCCGATCGGTGACAAGCCGAGCTTCGGCTGAGTGGCCAGCCGACTAGCCAGCGCTTTTGCTCAAAGATCCCTGCAGTGATCATGCTCAGAGTGAAGCGTAGGCCGCGATCGCCATGCGACTATGCCAACCCATCGACAAGTATGCCCAATCAATGTACTACTGCTGCACTCACATCCTCAAAGGCCAAAGCACGAACCGGTGGGCTTGGAATTCCAACCACTGCCGAATGCGACTTGGCAATATGCCTATGGCTAATTGGCAGTATAAAGGACCCAAACAACTGATCGAGGCACCAATGCAATTAGCCGGGGAGCAAGTCGGTTTGGCAGCAACATTCGGGGTGATCTCTGCTCAGTCAAAACACAACTGAATCGTGAGGGCTGATGGGCCATTATTAAGCAAGTGCCACTCTAGGGTGGGCAGCCAGAGGAGGGGAATCTACTTGGCAACAGCATTAACACCAAAGAAGGGGTTAGCTAATTCCTTGCCCTGGAAGGACCTGGAGGTCGCCAGGGACTGGCATGGCTGCTGCTGCAGCTCAGCTAGGTCTAGCCGTCTGCCTTGAAGGTGAGAATTTTGACTTGCATCTGCAAGGCCACGCTTTCATCAGTCGAGGGTGATGAACATACATGCACTAGGGGGAGGGGGGAGATCGGCAGCCGATGACTCCACGGATGGATGCAGAAGAGGTATGTCTAGCTACCCGGCAAACCCCTTTGGCTAGCCCCTCCAGGCCAACTTAAGTTAAGGTTGAATGGGCTTCGAGAATTCACAGGTATGCCTAGGGTAACAAGTGGTACGAAATATGGACCTGACAGCCAGGGAGGATACACTGGACGGTTCAAGCTCATCGATCCAGCAACGGGCTGTGTTCTATATGATTCACCCAACTCCATGCTTTCAGAGGTCATCCAGCCAACAACTGCATCGGTAGAAGGAGTCGTGAGCACTTGGACGTTGTGTGAGCACCTCGTTCAAAGGATGTGCCACTCTAGCAGAAGTGGTCTGAAAGCACCAGCATTTCAGCACGGCGCAGTTTTTTATCAGCCAGCACCCTAGAGCATACGGCATAGCTCTTTGAGAATGAATCAATGCGGTCTTCGCCTGCCCCCTGGGGGGGGGGGGGGCTAAACAGTGGGCCATGCTTCCACCACCACTGCTGCTCGAAAAAGCAGTAGTTATCTGCTTCTACAAGCAAGTACCAGAAAGGAGGGATGGTGTCCGGTCCGTGCCATTACCAGCTCAGCTAATGGCATGCAGTGGCCTCATTTAAGGGTGATAAAGTGCTTCAGATCCATAGGTCGATCGCCATCTGTCGTTCGGTATCCAAGTAGACCAGCAAAGCTCTCCACTTAATTTTTAACGACGACACTGCCAACTCACCCACAAGCGCATGCTGGCACACACACACACACACACACACACACACACACACACACACACACACACACACACACACACACACACACACACACACACACACACACATACACAAAGCTGAAGCAGAACGCGACGCATGGTTCTACATGAGACAGCTTGGCTGCACGGCTTGCACAAGAGGCATAGGAGAGAAACATACGCAAATATTATGACATTTACATATTATAAATAATATACAATTAATAATATATATATATATATACATACATAGTTATATACTATTATTTACAGATTATTTAAATGCATAGTCCCCTGCATAACCCCACGATCGACTGGAGCTGGTGAGAGTGAGGCTCCACAGCTACTGTGGTGGAGGATTCTGCTGCTGCTGCCACAGATGCTGGCATGCTGCCGCTGCCTTGCTACTGTCTCTCTACCGCTGCTTCTCTGCCGCGCCTTACGGCTCACCGGCTCGTCGTCTTCCGCAGCCGACTCTTGGCCAGGCTCCGGACCGACCGCCCAGACCTCCATGCGCGTGAAAGTGAACTCAGGCTTGCAGGAGAGCTGCGGCGAGCCGTAGGTCGTGCATGTCGGCTTGGCACGGCTGTGCCCGCGGCCGAACTCGGCGTCCAACCAGAGGCCAAAGTAGCTGAACTGTCCTCCCATTCCCTGACAGTAAGCGCACGACGCACAGCCCAGTGAGCAAGTGTGGGCAGCAGCGGCAAGCACACGGCAGGTGTACGCCGCGGGCAGCCGGCAGCTGGCTTGCAAGAAAAAGATGGCAGCTACAGGCCCCAAGGCGGCAGTGGGAGTCGGCCAGCCAGCTCAGAAGAACGGAGGGCAACAAGCAACGGTCACGGATGACGCCCCCATCTGCTCTCCATCTCGTCCCCCTCCGTACACCGCTCCCCATACCCATCCCGTGGCAGCAAACGACTCACAATGCCATTAGGAAGCGTTTCTTGTCCCACGTCGAGGTACATGTAGTTGTGATTGAGGCCTGTCGGTCGGTAGATGCCATACTGAGGGCGCAGCGTGAACAAGAAACATTGATGTGAGCCTGCAGACGGCAGAAGGCATTAGCAGTAAGCCGGCCTCCAGCCGGCATTCGTCCCAAAATAGGTGACAGGACCACACACACGCGCACACACGCACACACACACACACACACACACGCACGCGCGCACACACGCACGCACACACACACACACACCGAGATTCTCATGAGCACCGGCAGCGGCATAAACTCAAGCAGTTTCACCCATCCACGCCCAAGCTCAGAGCGCATGCCCTGTGGCTCTAGCGCGAGAGAGCTGGGAACAGGGAGCAAACGACCCGAGAACCGAGCAGCCAGTCAGTCCAGCGAGCCAGTACAACAGCGATCGAGCCCCTCTCAAGCAATGGCAGTGAGTGCTATTTATGTAGCATTCCAGCTTAGCATCGTCAGCAGTCAAGCAGTGGCCCATCAAAATAGAGAGTGCTGCTGTTGGCTGCTGCTTCTGCTTGCAGACTGCTCCAAAATGCCAGCTACTGTAGGCAGGTAGACAGAGCTAGATGCAGCAGCAGGCAAGAGCTGTCAAATCACTAAGTGGCAAGGCCGATGGGGCACACGTGCCAACCGACTGACAAATGCTGTGCTGTCAGTTTCACTGCAACAGCTAGAAACTTGCCATTTGGGCTAAACCCCATAAAACAGCATAGCAAATTACTCTATGATCTGTCTCTCTCTCTCTCTCCTACCTCTGCCTGTGCTGGCAAACGAAGTGTGGCAACACAGCTGAATGGCAAGCACGCGCTGTCTGCTTGCTTCTTCTAGTAACTGGTCTTCAAACCAGACCCATGCCTAAGGTCAACAGTCCTTGGCATTATGGTCACCCTCTGCCGGCTTCTTGAGGCACAAGAATTTCCGAGACAAAGAGACAAAGGTCGCAAAGAATTAAGGCTGCAAGGATCACCCACTATGGCCACCTCGCCACGACAGAAGCACGATGCTGGGCAGAGGAACGCCCACCTCTCCCTCCTCCGGGAGGCTTTAGGCTTTACTTAACATCGAGCCTGGTCAGCTCTTCGGCCGACAGACCAAGCACCTACCGCAACTGCGATGGTGTGGCAATACTATTTTCGGACGACAGCCTGCAAGCGATCGTCTGCGGAGCATACCCACACACACACACACACACACACAAGCAGAGTGGGCGCAGCACTATTTGGCTCCGATGACACGAGGAGGAGGCTGCGTGCAACGTGGCACCTGTGAAGCTGGGGTTTAGCTGCCACGTCTCGGCCGCGAAGCCACCGAACACGTAGCCATCGTCGTCCTCAATGATGATCAACGTCGGGCCTCTTCCCTTGATGAGCTTGACAACAGTGGTGAAGCTCTCTCCATGCTGCCTAGTAACGATATCAAGGTCAAGTGAGTTAAGTATGCTGCAGTACAACCACACCCGAGGGGAATTTATCTTTTCCCCTAGCATGTAGCCACACTGAGATCCAGAGCCAAAGCAAACGTGAAGCGCATAGAAAGAGATTGAGTTCTCTGTAGGCGCTTTATCAAGTGCATTATTATTATTATTAAAGCAGCCAGAATGCAGCCTCGGTGGCCTCAGCCTCGGCGGCCAAGGGCAACACAGCGACTGGGCTGCCACTCGTGTTTCTGCTGCTGCAGCTCGCTCGGACTGGCAGCTGGCCGCCTGGCTGCTGCAGCAGCAGCCAGGATGACTCTCCCCTGCCCCTGGCAGCACCACGGCGCAGGCTGATGTACCGGCTGTCGTAGGCGTGCCGCCACTCGCTGCGATGCTGATTCGGAATCGCCTGGTTCAGTAGGATGAGCATGGGCAGGTCAAGCAGAGTGTCGCCGTGGTGCCACGACTTGTTTCGGCAGTGCGGCACGGTCGCCCTGGGGCCCTGCAGAACCGGAAACGAGATCTTATCGTGGCACCGCTGGAGACTCGGGCAGCACGAGCGAGCGCATGGCAGCAGCGCTGCCGTAAGGGCTGCGAGCTGGTGGCGAGTGGTTCCGTGCAACAGCAACAGCCGCAGCTGCAACAGCAGGGCGCGTCGCGCCGCCAGCCCGAAGTCACGCGATGTGTGGTGATAACATGCATCGCGTGGCGACATGGCGCTCACCACGGCCAGGACGTCGAACGCAACCTGGAAGACGTAGGCGAGCATGTGGTGGAAGAAGGTGCAGTGGCCGAGCCAGCGGCTGATGGCATCGTCGCCGTAGCGCGGCTCGGCCGGCGTGTCAGACCCGCCGCCGATGACTGCGCCTGTGCGAACGGTGAGCACTCCTGTACGACTGGCGTGTAGCCGGCGCCGACAGGCACAGCTACGCTAGACCCCCGAGATGGACGGGGGGGGGGTATAGGGGGCAGCACCACGGGATTGGGGTACGGCCAGTCGCTCGGGGGGGGGGGACGAAAGGGAAAGAGATGCAAGAGCGCGGCGTCCCATAGACTCACCATTGCCGGCAAGGTCGAGCACGATGTAGGCAGCCAGCGAGGCGATGCCGACGGCCGTTATGGAGTCTAACTCCCAGCTGCGCACCTCAGGCAGCTCCTCGATGGCTATGAAGTAGGCTCGAACGACGTCCTCGACGAACTACAGACAGGCAACAAGACAGGCTCGGGATGAGTGGCGTCCTCACGTCAGCGACAACAGTGACCGAGCTTAGTGGCAGAATTTGCCAGAGCTCGAACTCGGTCTAGTCACAGCGCAGCAGTGTTCACGGCGCAGCTAAACAATAAAGGTAATATTAAAACATTTGTGTAGGGCTCAAATAGAACTCAATCTCTTTCTAGGCACCACATATATGCAAGCAGGACAGAAAGCACTCCAATCGGCTAGTGATAACGTGCACACAGCATCAGCACCTACAAGCATGCACAATAGATATGTAATACAAGTGAAAGCGCTATGAGAAATAAGTGGGTCTTTTTAAATATCGTTAAGTCAAGAGAAGTCCTGAAGTTAGTCAGAAGTAAGTTCCAGACTTGGAAATAAACGAACTGAAGGCACGGTCTCAACAAAGGATTTGCAGCTGGTTACAGGGAAAGTTAAATGACTCGAGTCTAAGGAACAGGTGCAATGGAGCCAAAGCCTGGTAACAAGTATTTACAGCGACTAAGATACAGATACTAAGATATACAGATCAGATATACAGATATACAAGATACATAAAGATATAAAAGATATACAAGACATATAAGATATACAGATACTAAAGCTGGAGTAAGACAATGAAGTCAACTAATAGTGGCTAATGTTGTATTCGCATTCACGTTCACGATAGACGAGCCCACCTGGACAATTTTGCCCCAACTGCAAGCATAGTGACTGCTGGCGACCATGTTGAACAGTCTGCTATGAGCACTGTGCCCATAGCAGACTTACACGGCTGTATGAACAAACGACGCAAAGCTAATAAATGGGGTTTTTGGGTTTAGAGTTTAGGTCTAACGGTTTAGGGTAAAGTTTTTAGGTATTAGCACGAAGCTCTGAATGGAAAAGATAAGGAAAACGTGTTTATTTAGCATAAAAATAAATATATGCAGGCGACCACGAACAGCCTGCTATGAGCACTTTGCCCATAGCAGACTTACGAGGCTGTAAAAACATGTATGAAGCTGTAATGTCGTATTAGCTACCTTACGTGTGGATGTGAGCAGCTAAGCTTAAAACTGGTCAAGGCCACTCTCACTTGCCAGCAGCCACTGCAAAGAGTATGAATTTTGAAGGAGAAGACTTTAGCGTGACTAAATTGGCCAGCCAATCACGATAATCGTGGGGCGTTAGGCCAGCTGCCCTGGAGTGCCAGCCTGCAATACCATGCTGCAAGCCCTCAGCAGTTTCATGGGACAGACTTCTTCTGCTACCGAGGTGCAACCTTTTAGGTAGCACTCTCTCATCGATTGGCACATCGAACCGCAGCCATCGACACGGTCAGGAGGCAGTCGCACGACTGACGAGCGACGCCATGCCTGCTGCCACCAAGGCACCTACTGTGTTCTTTCTCTGAAGGTGCATATGGCAGCCCTGAGCTGGCAGCTGATGCGCATGCATGTGACCAACCTGAGAAGTCCAGCCTGCAGACCAGCTCCGGCATTGCCGGTGGATAACGGCATAACATGGGAATGGGCTATATATCTGACGATGCATGGACTAACACGTACGCCTAGACACCCACTTGCCTTTGGTTCACAACAATAATACTAACAATATTAGGTCGCATGTAAAGCGCTATAGGAGAACATAATCTCTATCCAAGCACTTTAAAAATTGCTGCAAGAGAATCAATAACAAGGCTTAGTGACATGCATCGGTGCTAAAGCAAACATGAAGACACTCGCGGCCACCTCTGGCAAGTAAAACGAACTGAATTATGCACAGGTACACTCACAAAGCACTCAGGGCTAAGGGCAGGCCAAATTGGCCATTAGTTGACCGAAAAAACAAAAAGGAAAAATTCTTCATAGTGCACCATATGTGCCGAGCAGCACGGCAGTCAATCGGCAAAGAAAAGCAGCAGGCCCGCCATTTCATGAAACAACCAAGAAGCCAGGTGGCAGGCGAGTGCCTCGACACAGAAACAGCAGCTTGTCTGGCCGCCGCCGGGCAGCTACTCTGCTACGGCTCTCACCTTGCTCAGCTCGTCGGCACTGGCAGTCTTCACGTGACCATGAGTCGCTGCAGATACAGAGGCAGCGAGCGCTCGCACCAGCGTCGCCTGCTGCTCAATGCTACCCTTGAGCAGGATGCTCAGCGATCGGTAGAACTGGCCCTTCGTGATCGACGTAGCCGGTCGCCCTGCGCCGTTGACTGAATGTCTGCCGTCATTGTTATCGATGACCGACATCTCGGTGAACAGTTTGTTGACGAATCCGCCACTGAAGTAGTGCCTCAGATGTCCCTGCAATGGCGCACACCGATGTATATGTATCTAGCAACAGCAGCATCAACAGCAATAGCAGCAACTGCAGGCAAGCAGTAAGCAGACAGCTGGAATTAGTGGGAGAGAGAGAGAGAGAGAGAGAGAGAGAGAGAGAGAGAGAGAGAGAGAGAGAGAGAATAATAAAGAGTGAGGAGGAGAGGAGTGGATAGAAAGAGAGAGTGAGAGAAAGACAGAAATAGAGACCAGAGAGGAGAGAAGAGAAATAATGAAGAGAAAGAAAGAGTAAAACGACAAAGAGAAAAAGCAGATTAGAAAGAGGGGAGAAAACGAGAGGAGAGAGGGGGATTGAGGAGAGGAGGTAGATGAAGAGAGGGAAAGAAAGGTAGAGAAAGAGGGGGAGAGAGACAGAGAGAGGGAGGGATGGAGAAAGAGAGAGAGAGAGAGAGAGAGAGAGAGAGAGAGAGAGAGAGAGAGAGAGAGAGAGAGAGAGAGAGAGAGAGAGATGGAGATAAGTAGAGAGATGCCGGAGGCTATGACTCGGCACTATCCTCATTGAGCAAAATCAGCACAAAGGAATAGACCAAGGTCTGCATCTACACCGTAAAGCAGTAGCAAAAATGTAATGACTAAATATTAAAATTGCTGAACCATTTCGCATAGACTGCACTACTGCAGATCTGAGCACTGCTCCGAGCACTAGGTGTGCAAGGCATGCCAGCACGCTGCCGGCCTTCGGAGTTGAACCCAGTTTCTGCTCATCAAACGTAACAGATAGCAGGCTGCTAATTCCATCACAATCGAATCCTTGGCTGGAATCCAGATACTGATATCCTGGGACCTAGTCACCAAGTGGATTGTCGGATCAACTAATCTGTCATCACATTACCAACACTAACAAACCACCCAGGCCCTACCAGATCTGGCCAGGACGGCAAAGGATACTACAATCCAGTTTCCACCACAGGCACTGGCAAAGTTCTCCCTGGTCGGCAGTGACAGTAGTCGGTAGTGCAATCAACTTGCTCAGAGGCAGTTGGCAAGAGAGGCGAATGGACCTAATGGACCTAAAGGCACGACCTGATGCTTTGTAATGCAATGTATCTCCGTCTGTACCTCCACAAAGTCATAAAGACCATGTGGGTGTTACGCAGGAAAGTTTTGCATAGCTCACTCACAGCCTAAGCGGCTTTCGGTACGCATTCGGTAGCCAACAGACTTCATCTCACGCAACAAAGAGACAGTGGGAAGCATAGCAGAGTCAGGAGAGCAGTTGAGGTTGTGAGTAGCATGGAAGTAGCAGCTCTGGACCGCTGAAAAGGATGAGCCAGAGTCGGTAGTAGGAGAGTAGTTGTCGTTGCGTAAGAATTATGGAAGCGAATTCCACAGTTTAGGACCTGCAGAGCTACAGCTTCTGCCGCCAACGGTCTTTAAGCTGAGGAATGGGACAGCTAATTTATTGTCCACACAGGATCTGAGGTGCAAACAGGCTGAAACTGATGCAGTAGTTCAGCTAGGTACGAAGGAGCCTAGCCGTGGCGGGCCTTGTGGGTCAGCGTAAGAACTTAGCTCTGAATTCTTTGCTCAACCGGCATCCATCCTAGCTCTTTTAGCCAAGAAGACACGTGCTCAAACCTCTGGGACTTGAAGACTAGCCTTGCAGCCATATTCTTAGTCAGCTGCAGTGGCCTAATTGCTTTCCTTGGTAGCCCAGCCGAAAAGGAATTACAATAATCAAGCCGAGACAGAACTAAGGAGCTATTTAAATTTTTTACAAGCCACTGTGGAAGACAGCTCCTAATCTTGGATAGGGATCGGACGTGATGGCTAGCTGTAGAAGCAGTCCAAGTGATGCTACACAGCTTCTGCTGGGAAGGAGGGTTATAAAAACACCGAATCCAACATAAACAGCTGGAACGTTGCCCACTGTATCCTTGAATTAGGTCACGAAAGGTCAGTAGGCGACCGGAGTTGACATAACTTTATTAAATTGAGAAACTGAAAAATTCCAGTTACAGCCCGACTGATGAATGACAATTAAGATTGGTTAACTAGCAGGATACAGCAGTCAGCTGCAAGATCAGCCATTACTGCAAACAGGATTGCAAACTGGGCCACAACAGTTGGGACTGAGGAGGGCCGACACCCAGCAACAGGAACAGTCATTAGGAAAAATTAATTACTTTCAGCAGCAGGCTGGTGAGCAGACCGGAAAGAACACCAAAGCAGCCGGCAGATGGCAGACAGGCTGCCTTTGCATCACCCAAGCCAACCCACCTCCCAGGAGAGGGCCGTCGTCAAGGTTGAACTAGGCACGGCAAGCATATAGTCAGTGCATACCAGAGCTGCTGCTAGGTCATGAAAGAAGAGAGCTGGCAGAAGCATTGCCAGCAGACATTTTTAGCAAGTGAAGCAATAGGTTGGGTGCAATGCTGCTCGTGCACTCTGGCAGCTCGGCAGGGGCCATCAAAACGCTGCCCGGCAGCAGGCTACCCAGGTGGAAGGGGGCTACTGAAACTGCTGCCAGCAACAGCAGTAGTGGCCACAGGCACAGCAGTAAGCCAAAGCTGCTGCCTCCGTCTCTGCCTCCTCGGTTGCTGCGGTCCAGTCCACGAGCTTGCTCTGTACGCGTGCGCTGAGGTCATGCGCCTTAAGAGCAGGCCTGCTCTAGGGGAGGCTCGCTCGGACCTGCTTGGGCTCACGGCAAGCCAGCAGCCCAGCAGGACGGCAGCACAGCCTAAGGATACTAAGCCAGCTAAGCCAGCACACTGAGAGGAATGGGCTGCCCGAGCAAACGTTCGGTCCATGCCGATCGTCGGATCATAACAGCATGAGAAGATGACAATCTCCATCGACTCCCTGTGCTCTGCACACTGGGCGATCAGGCAGCAAGCTAAAGTTTCAACAATGGTAGGTGAGCAGGGGTGAGGTACAGTCCTTGGTCGGCAAACATGACCGAAGTAATCGGCCCATTAGCTGGACAGCCGGGCGAAATAAGGTGGCTCACCGAGCTGAACTACAGTGGCAGTGGCAACGTGAATGCATGCTGTGTCCCTGGACTTCACCACTGTGCGACCTGGATCTCTCTTACCCCTGCCCTCGAGCACTACACCATTAATGGTGCTTAGGCAAGCTCTCCTGCAATGGACCCCATTTAGCTTCCCGGCACAGCTGAGCTAGCTAAATCCGGGTTGTAAATACAATCACACGACCTTGCCAATTTCTAGTGCTGAAAGGTCAGCACAGGTTCAAGAAACCACATACTGTGCAGGGCCGAGTCACCTTGGCAACTACAGGGCAATCGGAACCACTGGCAGCCCACTGGATGCTCATTGCATTAGGTGTCCAGAGACAGCAGCATCCAATGGAGATGCCGAACACACGATTCATCAACAAACGATATCCATGCTACAAATTCACATATTCTGTGACTCTATTCACAGCCGCCAGACACTATGCCGAATCAATGCACTTGTACGTGTGTCCCCGGGTCTTAGCCCAGGAGGTAAGCTGCTTGCTCTTCACGACCCGCAGGTCGCGAATTCGAGTCCTGCAGTAGACGATCCTTTATTGCCCACTGAAAGCTGTGGTGATAGCCTTTAGGGCTTTTTTATTGCTATACAAATGAGGCTGTCAAATCAGCTAACCTTTTTGTTGTCAAAAAAGCCTGATTGGTCTTTTCACTTTCCATGCCACTTGAATCACTTGGCCTACCCCGCTGCTAGAAGCAGTCACCAATCCTGCACCGACAGAAAAGTATAGCCTGTATCCCAGCAGCTCAAATAGCACTGCACGACATCTCAAAACTGAGTAGAGTGAAAAACTAAGAAGGATGCAACGAGAGACACGAATACATAGAGATAGATAGAGATCAAGAAGCAGAGAAAGAGAGGAGGATAAAGAGATAGAGAAAGAGAGAAACTGACACAGTTAATAGAGACTGACAGAAGATAGAGGGACAGCGGTAGATGGTGAGACAGACAAAAAGGACAGAGTCGGGCAGACAGGAAGTAGGGTATATGGAGATACAGAGACATGGGGTTGCAAAGAGAAATAGATAGAGCAACAAAGAGGAAGACAATGAGAGACAAAGAGAAAGCAAGTAATGCCAGAAGCATGCAGATATACACAGAAAAAGAGAAACAGAGAGATAAGTGGACGTACCCATGAATAAATAAATAAATAAAAGTACTCACCGATGGAGACTTATAGATTTAAAGAGAAAGACAAATAGAGCAAGAGAGAGAGAGAGAGAGAGAGAGAGAGAGAGAGAGAGAGAGAGAGAGAGTAGTACAAAGAAAACGGGCAAGAGTCGGTGACTGAGACCACGAGAAAAACACAACAACACACAGAAGCTGCTTGGTGCAAAGTGTTAGTCGGCACTAGAGCACATCCACGTTCCCATGCACGGGCTGCAGCAGCAGCTGTAGCAGCAGGTCCGACAACTAAAGATAGTGCTTACTATGCCCGAGCCCACCTGTGAGTCACTAACACCGGCTGAGTTAATTGATTAGGATAGGCAGAAAGAACTCGATCGATAAGCCAGGTATGCAAAAAAGCAAATGTAACCGGAGGCTTGCAACGAAAAGCATACAGCAATTGAGGCAACCGGAAGGGTCGGCATCACGTACTGTGTACGTAAAATCAATGAGAGCTGCCTAGCAGTGACCCCAACAAACTGAAGCTACGGTCGCTATACCTCTTCCTGAAGCAATCCAAATTCCTCACCTCTTGATCGGGCGGCTCTGGCTAAGCTCCTAAATCATCATTGCCGATGGCTTGGTTTAAACTTGGTCGCCCTCTGTCTCTTTTTCATCTAACACCATCTCATCTTTTTCGCATCTCCTGTCTCATCTCTCTCTCCTGTACTCTCTCAGGCTCGGTGTCTGCCACTGTAAATACTTTAGTCTGTCTGTCTCCGTCTGCCCCATCCTTTGTTTTAGTCTGTTGATGCCAATTTATGAGTTAAAAAATGGATACAGCATACTAATGTAACTGTTCACAGGCAGGAAATACTTTGCCCATTGACTACTCATAAACTAAAAGCCTACAATCTTTGGCTGCTTCAAGTGGCCTGCACTGTCCAGCTAGCCTGCTGCTGGTGGCCCTAGAGGTCTGGTGTGCATCTTATAAGTTTGCCAATCGCGTGAATTAAGCTGGAGGTAATTCCTTACAACTGATCGCTGGATTGGGGGCGTACAACGTGTACACGACACGTACCCGTTGACTGTTAGAAGTCGACATTCTGCTGACGCACAGTTAGCCCAATGGCTGCAGCAGCAAGCCGAAGACCTAAGACAACAATGAGAATAGCTACATCGGCCGGCTGTCGATCATTAATTGGGAGCAAACCATATGAAAACACCGCCAGGCATTTGGCATTTAATTTCAACTGGAAACCAGTATGCCAAAAGCCGGTGTTCATCGACAATAGAATACACGCGAATGGTCAGAATTTGTATGCAAGTTCAGAACACATGGCCCCCCAGCAAAAAAATTAGCCCTCGAGCTGCCAGGTTACGAGTAGCCGGTGACCCCGAGAGAAAGGTGGACGTCTATCACAGCAACCGTTTGAGCTAAACAGTTAATCGCACAGAGCAAGCACAAACACATGCAGAAACGCATGCAGGCCCAACAGAATAAAGCTGTGGTTACACGATTAAACTTTTGATGACCACGACCAAAACTAACAAGATCGCCGAAGGAAATTTGGCCACGGCCATCATAAGCATCAAAGAGCTTCGTGAGCATCAGAAGTAGCAGGTCAAACGAAAATTCAACCGCATAAATGCATCAGTAAGCAATGGCTGGCATTCTAGCCAGCAGGCTTCAACCCCTAACCGATCGAAGGCTGTGCAAAGGTGTCTGGCAGCGCGGCAATAGTTGGCATGTAATAATAATAATACTAATAATAATAATGCACTTGATAAAGTACCATCAGAGAACTCAATCTCTTTCCACGCGCTTTACATTTGCTGCAAAGGGAAACGCAATAGAATGGTGAGTAATATCATGCTTGATAAACAAACAACATGAATAACATGGTTAGGGGTGACATGCACAGGGTCAGCATGCAAATGTGATTAGTGGCAGCATGCACAGTGTCAGCACGCATAAGCACTTGAAGAAAGAATCACAGGGACCCACTAAATGCTGTCCTAAATGGGTATGTTTTTAAGTTCTTTTTAAATGTGGTTAAGTCAGGGGATATTCTGACGCAAATCGGGAGGGAGTTCCAGGCTTTGGGAGCATACAAACCAAATGCACGGTCTCCACAGGATTTGACGTTTTTTACGAGGTATTGGTAAAGTGTTGGATTCCGAAAAGCGGGTGGTAAGATGCTTGGCCTGGTGGGGAGGAGTAGATCTGAGAGATAGGCTGGAGGCAAAGAATGAAGTGACCTAAAAGTGAGCGATAAAACTTTGAAGTCGATGAGTTACTTGACTGGTAGCCAGTGCAGGTCGGCGAGAAGTGGTGTGATGTGGCAACTGCGACGCTCACGACAGACAAGCCTAGCTGCGGAGTTTTGCACCGGCTGTAGTCGCCTGATTGCACATGTCGGTAGGCCAGCAAGCAGTGAGTTGCAGAAGTCAAGACGAGATGTCACAAATGCAAGTGAGGGGATATTGCACTGCAGCATATAGCTCTCCGCGCTACCTGCAGGGCGCTCTGGGCGATATAATCGCGGCCCTCCGTTGCCAGGCACTCGAACAGCCGCTCGGCTTTGCAGCAGTCGACCTCCTTGGGAAAGTACTGCGCAGCCTCCTGCGAGCTCGCAGAGCTGCTCGAAGCGCCCATTCTTTCGCTAACGTTCGGCTCTAACTAGTGCCTCTAGATCCGCGTCGGCATCGGAGGCCGCGTCGTCGGCGTCTCGCCGCCAGAACCGACGCACGAACGCATTACCGAGTCAGGATGAGGAGTTAACTTATAAGAGGAACAATAAGGCTCGCCATAGAGCCACACAGCCGGATGTTCCGCTCGCTGTGGCTACGTTAATTGCTGTCACCGATAGCGGTCGGACTGCCCCGCCCCCTTGCCTGCCGCGCCTCGGCACGGCGACGCGTCGGCGGCGCTGGACGCGAGAGCGGAGCGACCCCATCGAAAGCATCCTCTGTCCACGCGAAACGAGCGTTGCCGAAGAGTTTGGCCGGGACACGCGCGCGCGCGCTCTTCGCCGCGCTCGCGAGGCCAGCTAGTAGAGGCGCGCCCACGACGAAGGTGAACTCCGCTACGGAAGGCGCCAGGCCGACGGCGAGGCCAGCGCGCTGCGCGGCAGGCGTGAAGCCCGCACCGACGCGTCGGCTCGGCCCCGGCTGCGCTCCGCGCCGAACGCCGACCGGCGTCGGCTCGAAGCGCAGGTCGAGGCCGGCGCGAGCCACTTCTGCGCGACGCGCGAGCGCCAGCCGTGCGTCCTCACTTGAAACTGCTTTTCCGCAAAGGCGCCGGGGTCGCTCAAGGCCAGGTTCCGAAATAGCCGCTCGATTCTAGCCTGCTCCTCAGACGCAAACGAGTTCCTCGCTTCTTCGCATGTATCCCGGCTAATCTTGCCCCCCATGGTCGGTTTCAGCGATCGGCAGCGGCGAGTAGGGCTCTAGCGCACGCGCTCTTCGCGCTAATTGCGGGCCAGTCGCACCGCCGCTGAACGGCGAAGAGGAGCCGATTGGATAGCGTGCCGAAAGCCCGATAATTGGTTCATCCGCATCGGCGCCGGACGGACGGATGGCTCCTCGTTCTGAGGCTGCACGCGGTGCCCGTCGCCTTTGCCTCCTACTGGCAGCGCAAACGGGAGAGAAAAAACGGGAGCAAAAGGTTGCAGCACTTGACGGCACGGCGCCGCCGAGCTTTTCAATCAGGCAGCCGCGGTTACCGCCCACAGCCATCGGTCGGGGCGTGGGGGGCTTCCCGTTGCGGAGTCTACTGATCGACTCCCACCCCGAGGTTGCTTTTTGATAGGAGACGAACTAGATCGAATTTTAGGACACACTCGTCGCGAACCAGCGGAGCTACCTTCGGCGTTCGCCGTTGCGGTGGGCAGGCGGTCCTTCGAAATCCACGAGAGGCGAGACGACGCCTCGCGGCCGCAGCAGCTGGCTGCGGCCGCGACGCTGGTCGGCGTTCGGGGCCAATGCAGAAACCGGTCGCAGCATTCGCCAGAGCTGCAGACGGAGAAGCCGCATCCCCGACAAGTCACATGGGCTCCGTCATTTGATCTCTCTCTCTCTCTCTCTTCTTTCTGGCTCGTTTGTTATCTCTCTCTCTCTCTCTCTCTCTCTCTCTCTCTCTCTCTCTCTCTCTCTCTCTCTCTCTCTCTCTCTCTCTCTCTCTCTCTCTCTTTCTCCCACGCTTTCTCTCACACTTTCTCTCTCTCTCTCTCTCTCTCTCTCTCTCTCTCTCTCTCTCTCTCTCTCTCTCTCTCTCTCTCTCTCTCTCTGTGTCTTTCTCTCTGAAGGCAGGGGGCATATGTCCCCCGGGCTCTGGACCGCCAGGGGGGGGGTGGGTGGGGCGCCAAAACGGGTGCCTAATATTTTTGAAAAAATTGATATTATACTGTGTGAATATTATGGCGATTATCCTGATTAAGACGTGCAACGCGCTCGACGTAAGCCACCATCGCACCGAGGAGGCGCTCTTTTCGGAGTAGGAAGGCCTCCTGGTCGGAGAGTTGTGCCGCCTCAGCCATCGCATTGTGCGTAAAAAAAATCTTAGCTGATTAAACAGCCTCTTCTTGTATAGCGACAGAAGAGCCTTTACGGCTATCACCACCGCTTGCAGTGGCGATTAAGGATCGCCCACCGCAGGAATCGAACCCACGACCTCGGGACCGAGGTCGTGAAAGCAACCACCTTACCTAGTGTGCCATCACGGCTCTATCCATCTAATAGCTTGCCTCTGAGCTGCCTGTCGTACCGATGTAATATATGAGCAATTTTGTTACGAACGGCGAAGCGGTGGCCTGTGGTAGCGCTATTAGTAGCACGTTGCACGAGTTGGTAACCCTGAGACAGGGTACGGACGTCGGCGCCGAACGCATAGTGCTCGTCGTGCCGAAACCTTAATTCGAATTGGTTAGGCCGACGTAACAGCTGCATCGTGCACAGACATGCACGCAAGCACTCAAGAAAAGACAGTTCACTGGGGCGCAGGGGAATCTGAGCGGAACAGATTAAATAAGGCTTCCTCGATTGCTTGATTCTGGTGTTACGGCGGTCTGGAGGAGGCTCAAGATGGCACCAGATAGCCAGAAATGTCTGGGTCGAGAATAGAGCAGATCTGCTTGAGACACGAGAGGACCCGGAGCGGGGGGGGGGGGAGTGATGACAGAAGTCAAGACGGGATGTCACACATGCGTGGACTAATTTAGATGTAGTATCCCTATCTAATTTAGTCCATGCATTTGTGACATTCCGTCTTGACTTCTGTAACTCAATGCTTGCTGGCCTACCGGCATGTGCAATCAGGCGCTCACAGCTGGTGCAAAACTGTGCAGCTAGGCTTGTCTGTCGTCAGCGTCACAATTGCCACAACAAACCACTTCTCGACCTGCACTAGTTCCCAGACAAGCAAAGCATTGACTTCAAGGTTCTGTCACTATATTTCCGGTCCTTTCGTTCTTTGAATCTAGCCTACCTATCAGATCTACTTCCCCACCAGGCTAAGCATCGTACCACTCGCTTTTTCGGAATTTAATCATTTACCTATACATCGCACGAACATCAAATCCTATGGAGACCGTGCCATTAGCTAGTATGCTTCCAACGCGTGGAACTCACTCCAGACCTTCGTCACGAAATCCCCTGACTTGACCACAGTTAAAAATAAACTAAAAACGAATCTAATCATTGCAGCATTTAGTAGGTCTATGTGATTCGTCCTTTATGTGCTTTTGCGAGGTGACACTCTGCATGCTGCCACTAACCATATTTGCATGCCGATCCTGTGCACGGCACCCCTAAACATGTTATGCTTGTTGTCATTGAGCATGCTAGAACTAACCATTCGATTGTGCTTTCTTTGCAGCAAATGTAAAGTGCTTAGAAAGGGATTGAGTTCTCCGAGCGAGCTATATCAAGTGTATTACTATCATTATTATTAAAGCTAGGCAATGTGCATTGGCTAGCCTTACCTCTCCTCAAACATCTTAACTCGTTGTGGAGGCAGCTATTTTCTCCGCCCGTTTCGAGTTTTAACCCTGGCCAGCTTGGACCTTTCCTTGCTCGATCACTACTCCACCGTATAGGCCGCAGTTCCTGTATAGCGCTCGGACAGAGGTTCAGTTCTCTTAGTTTTCTTATCAAGTTATAACTATAGTTTTAATGGAATTCTGGAACACTATTCTCTGCAAAATTAACCTTGTCCAGAAATGGTTACACATGACTACAATGAATTTTAGAGAAGCAACAGCTGATCTTAGATCCCTGAAGCAAGAGCTAATCAAACTTAGCAGCAATTTTAGTGAAAATGCTGCAAAAGGCGCTGAAGACAAATACGCAGCCATTGAAATTGAGGAAAAAATAAGGCAACGTTAGAGGATTCCGGAGAAGACGCAATAGATGCCGGACTTACAGCCAAGGAAGAAATTATGTGTGTCATAAAAAGGGTGGTCGATCGTTTTTAATAAGAGATGTTGACACGATTTTGAGAATAAATGACTCTGACAAAAAATCTGGATTCCTATTAGATATGAAAATTCTTCCTCTGAAACGGATAACAATTAATTGCGTGGAAAAGCTCCATACATTTTGGATCGTTTTACGACAGTGACGCCAATAGCGAAGTGTTGATAACGGAGCGTGAAGATTGCAAAATGTTGCCTAGGAAGGGAATTAAAAATTAAACCAAGGACCTTCTGCATTATATTGTTGCATATAGAGATGCTGTATTTCCGAATTTACACATTTCTCTCCAAATTCTTTTGACGATTGTGGTATCTATAGCCAACAGTAAACGGTCTTTCAGCAAGTTTAAACTTGTTTAATCTTATTCGCGAGCTTCAATGGGGCAAGACCGTCTTAGCAAACTGGCTTTTCTCAGCATTGAAAGGGAATATTTTATAAGGTTAATTTTGATGAATGATCATTGACAAATTTGCTACGGTAAAGTCTAGGAGAATCTATCTATAAAATTTTGAGAACTGTAATAAATAGACTTTCAAAATTATCGTTTTTCATTTAAAATATCATGATAGCAATCTTATTATATTAAGGAATAACTAGAATGTTACAAAACATAACTACTATAAGCTGTGATCGTGAGTTTCATTTACATATACAATCGAATAAACTAAAACTTAATGTATTGCAAACTTACTGAATAAAAAAGGGTCCAGCACTTGTGTAGTTCGTCTCTGGACGTACAATCGAATAAGATCGCCTCTGCTCTCTCTCCCTCGCTCTCCCTTTCTTTTTCTATCTGTGACTATCTCCCTCTCTTTTTCTCTCTCCCCTCTGTCCCGCAATGAAATGTATTGTATCTCCGTCTGTAACTCCACAAAGTCATAAAGACCATGTGGGTGTTACGCAGGAAATTTTTGTATAGCGCACTCACAGCCTAAGCGGCTTTCGGTACGCATTCGGTAGCCAACAGACTTCGTCTCACGCAACAAAAAGAAAGTGGGAAGCATAACAGAGTCAGGAGAGCAGTTGAGGTAGTGAGTAGCATGGAAGTAGCAGCTCGGGACCGCTGAAAAAGACGAGCCACAGTCGGCAGCAGGAGTGAAGTTATCGTTCCGTAAGAATTGTGGAAGCGAGTTCCACAGTCTAGGACCTGCAGAGCTAAAGCTTCTGCCGCCAACGGTCTTTAAGCGGAGGAATGGGACAGCTAATTTATTGTCCACACAGGACTTGGGGGCGCGAAGAGGCTGAAACTGATGCAGCAGTTCAGCTAGGTACGAAGGAGCCTAGCCGTGGCAGGCATTGTGGGTAGGGGTAAGAACTTTGCTCTGTATCCGTTGCTCAACCGGTATCCACCCTAGCTTTTTTAGCAAAGGAGACACGTGCTCAAACCTCTGGGACTTGAAGACTAGCCTTGCAGCCATATTCATAGTCACGTGCAGTGGCCAAGTTGATTTCATTGGTAGCCCAGCCAAAAGGGATATACAATAATCAAGCCGAGACAGAACTAAGGAGCTATTTAAATTTTTTGCAAGCCAATGTTGAAGACAGCTCATAATCTTGGATGGGGATTGGACGTGATGGCTAGCTTTAGACGCAGTCTTCTGAATAAAGCTTTCAAAATTGAGGCAGCTGTCGAAAACGACACCTAAATTACATGCACGTGGTCATGGTCGCCCAACAGCATCACCTACTAGAAGAACAAAGCTTTTCAATCCAGCCACACGCTTAGGGTGTCCTATGAGCAGCAGTTTGGGTTTACCGTCATTTAATTTCAAGAAATTGTTTGACATCCAGGATCGAATATCGGCAAGGCAAGCATTCAGTTTCTCACTTGCCGCAGCAGATTCCAACGGTTTGAATGACAAATACAACTGAGTATCGTCAGCATAGAAGTGATATCCTATTCCATTGGCCTTAATCACTTTTCCCAGAGGTTGTATATAGATGGAGAACAGCAAGGGACCGAGTACAGACCCTTGAGGGACTCCACAGGTGACCCGTCTCGTGTGTGTGAAACCTGACCCCCACAAGACACGGATTGGACAGGATCAGACAAGTACGATTTAAACCACGCCAGTGCCTCATCTGCCAGACCGATCGTTGTTCTCAATCGTTCAAGTAGGACATCGTGATCGATGGTGTCGAAGGCAGCAGACAGATCTAGCAGAGCTAGGTCACTGACATTTCCGCCATCGTTGCCACGTAGAAAGTCATTGTAACACGGAAGAGAACGGCTTAACTAGAGTGCTATATATATATATATATATATATATATATATGTGTGTGTGTGTGTGTGTGTGTGTGTGTGTGTGTGTGTGTGTGTGTGTGTGTGTGTGTGTGTGTGTGTGTGTATATATCCTCCTCTCTTTCTCTCCCTCCTTTCACCTCTCTGTCTCTCTCTCCCTTTTACCCTCTCTCACCTTCTCTCCCTCTCTCTCTCTATATATATGTACATAAATAAATAAATAAATAAATATATATATATATATATATTTCTCTCCCTCTTTCTCCCTCGTGGCTCGTAGTCTCCATCACCAGTGGTGCTAGTTTAAGTACTACTAAGACAGTTAAGCAAGAATGAGTACCGTCTCAAAAAAATGAGATGGGTAGATAACTTGCTCTAATTTGCATAAGTAGCAGCTACATGCAATCTAGTAGGTGAATTGAATCAGCCTTGCTGCACTTGCCTTTAATGAACGATGGGCGTGCATCCATGGAATCTATAATAACACATAATAATAATAATACACTTGATACAGCGCCTTCAGAGAACTCAATCTCTTCTTGGCGCTTTACATTTGCTACAAAGGAAACACAGTCGAATGGTGAGCGGTATCATGCTTGATAAACAACATGAATAACATGGTGAGGGGTGGCATGCAGAGGGTCAGCATACAAGTATGGTTAGTCTATCCGTGATTCTTCACGGGGGTTTACTAAATTAACGCTTAGAATGACATAGGTTTGTTAGTATGTTTGGCACTATCATTGAAGTTTCTTTGACACTTACTCTTATATATATATATATATATATATATATAGTACTATTACGAGGCTTCAGCAATGATGTAAGTCAAAACGTGAGGAGATAATTTGCTAACATGCATATGTAGTTACAACATGCACTCTCATTTTTTAAATTGACCACTGAAGTGCTAGAAGTTCACAAGACTATGAACTTAAAAATAGGGTTGTTCAAAGGGTGGCCCTGGCATCTCAGCAGCTAGCGTTCTCTGGACAATGACCCTGATTTTTTGCTGTCGCCCTAAGTGACGACTTGCGCTTCGTGCGCTTCCCAGCTTCTGCTTGGACCGACTGAGTTTGCGTATTGGAGCTGCCGGATTTGAGTAAAGTGTGACTTTTGTTTTTATAGTAGCAGATGCACGACGAACTCACGAAAAGTGAAGCCGTTCGCCAGTCGCGCGAGCAGCAACGAGCCGGAGAAATAGAGTAAGAAGCAGCAGCGTGGCAAGCTCTCAGCATACTTCAAGTATGTCAATCGGTTACGTTTTGTCATCCGACAATCTCGAATATATCACATCATACTTGACGGACTGAAAACATAGTAGCGATGTACATTTAAAGACTGTCCGACCGTCTCCACGTAACTCACATGCAACTCATTGCTGATTCCCCACCAGGCGCTGAACGACATATTTCATAAAATTAGATTTATTTTCGTTCAATAGAACAGCTATTGAATACAATTTTGAATTTCGTTTTCATTTTTTCCCGCAATAGGACTGTGCACCCATAACTAAGACCTCGAAGCTTGGCAGTCAATACGGCGGGCTCGCTGGCTAGGTCAGCGGACCTTCAAGCTCATTTTAAAAAGCAAAGTTGGGAGTTTTCGTGGTTTTTCACGGGTGCAAGCTAGTTCATATTATATTTATTTAGCAGTCTTGGGTGAACCTACCTTTAATAGTGCTTCGTTTCAGGTCTGGTGATAAGCAGATGCTGCAGCTAAACCTCACCAAAACGACATACCGACGTAGTACTGACGATCGTCCTTCGCACGTGTAGCCGTTCGCGTTCTGACAATCGGGGCGTTACTTGACAGTCAATCGACATGGCAATGGCACTAATTGGCCGCGGTTCGGCGATGGTAGCCGGCGAAGAGTAAAGGAAAGCCAATTCAACGACCTCATTTATATGGCGGCAGAAGGGCTTCAGGGGCTATCGACCCCGCTTGCATTGGGCAATGGAGGAGGATTGTTTGCTGCATAACCTCGACGATCTGGATCGAGGCGATTTCACGTTAGCTTAGCATGTTAAGTACAGCAGACTCGGAAGGGACTTTGCGTGGCTAAGATTCTGTTGTGTGTCCCTGTTGCTTCTCGGCCACTGGTGTGCGGTGCCCCGCCCTCAGCGGGTGGTTGGGCGGTTGGCTCGGTGCAGCCTTCGATGTGGGCGGGTGCTTGGGCGGTTGGCTCGGTGCGGCCTTCGATGTGGGCTTGTGGCCCCCCACAGCGTAGGCTCACCACGGATGCACTCCCTTATCTGTGGTGAGTCAGCCCCTAGCTTTTATATGTACCCGCTTGAGGAATAAAGAGAGAGTCTCGTTCACCGCTCACGTTCGCCCGCTCGTGTCTTCGTGTCTCCGTGAGACTCCACTAGCGCTGCTGCAGCCGGAGACGCAGTAACTATGTTAGAGCTGTGCTGCCGAAGCCAAAGCCACCACCGTTTGCGATTGCACGCCGCCCCCACCCCACCTCCGATGACCAGGAAATAGTGCTAAGCCTACGTTGAAGGCCCGACAGCAGCAGCCCTATTTTAGACTGCTGCCTGGCCTCCGTTGCCGAGTTAGCAGGCTGAGAGAGTGGTCTAGAGGCTTGTCACCTGCGTGCCTTCTACTCGCAGGTTCAAGGTGTTACCTTACTGAGGAACCATGTTATTCTTGTTTATTGTTCATGCGAATCCTAACCATTCAATCATGCTTCCTTTGCAGCAAATATATAGCGCCTAGAAAGAGATTGAGTTCTCTTAGGGTGCTTTATCAAGTGTCTTATTATTATTATTATTATAATCCACCACTTTTTCTTAGGTGGGGGCTAAAAAGAATGTTAGCGACGCACGGCCACGAGTATTCGGCGTGCACATTCCAGTCCTGTTTTAGGCGACACTTGCTTTGATCGGACCTTGATGCTATCATACAACGGAAAAGCGTAGATTTTTAGGTGAAATAGAATAGCAATAATTCAATAAGAAATGTATATAGTGCCAAAGAGAACCAATTCTTTTGCTCGGCACTTTAAACATACTGAAAATGAAGCATGCTAATTGATTGACCTGGAGGTCTTCTTCCAGGAGACACAGTGTCCGATCTTCACGACCCGGGTTGTGGGTTCGAGTCATACAATGGACGATCCCTTATTGTCCACTGCAAAGGGTGGTGATAGCCATTAAGGCTCTTCCGCCGCTATATAAATGAGGCTGTTGGATCTGCTAACATTTATGTATGGTAGCACGCACAGTTGCAGATCGCACATGCACACAAAGGACAATATGCGTGGAAGGAGCCATGCTTGCATCAACAAGATAGTATGATATTTGTAATGTCTAATTTGTCTTATTTTCTCCTCTTTTCTGTTATATATTGGGTAATATGGGCGTAATGGTGAGTAAAGGAGTGTTATTTAGTGAATGGTTCGCTTGAAACCTGGTTTTAAACCTGCGGTTTTAAACCAACCGAAAATAGGCCTCAGTTTTATTGGTTTTAAACACCCCTTCACAGTTGAGGGTTTGCCGCACACCGGACGCACCTATTATTCACTCTCTCTGGCGCAACAAGACAAGAACAAAGATGGGCGCCTTGCTAGCGATGTATCTGTCCATTTTTCCGAGAAGTTAGAGTCAAAAGGATTGAAGCTGTCTCGACGTCGATTCCTACATTGTTCGTCTATTTGTGCGGATTCATGCCAAAAGACGACGCAAAATCTACTCAGTTGTAAAAAGGAGCCTGCAGGGATCGGAGAAATATTAGGATATTCGAACTTGACGAATTGAACTTGACGATTTGAACTTGATGGTTTTACACCAAAACGTCCCCAACCGAATTCTATCATACTACGCCGTCTGTCCGTTCATCGAGAAGCGCATCCTAATCCAGTTGGTACGACAGCATGAACGACGAGGAACAAAAGAAAGAGAACAGTCTATTTGCAGAAGCAATGCACCCCAATGCTGTGACCTTCTCATTCTTCTCTCAGCCATCATGGAGAGAGTTCTTTCAGTTCCTGCGTCCCTCGTTCTAGTTTCCGTCTGCTGCCGAGATCGACGGTGAACTGCTTGATGCAGAATACCAGGCGATCATGGCGGCTAGCATCAATGTCATTCAAACCTGCAACGTCGTTTGTATTACCATCGACGGTGTCACCACCCTCGCTGGCAAACAGGTCGTCGATGCAATAATAATAATAATAATAATAATAATAATGTACTTGATAAAGCGCCCTCAGAGAACTTAATCTCTTTCTAGGCGCTTTACATTTGCTGCAAAGTGAAATGCAATTGAATGGTAAGTAAAATCATGCTTGAAAAACAAACAAAATGAATGACATGGTTAGGGGTGACATGCACAGGGTCAGCATGCAAATGTGGTTAGTGGCAGCCTGCACAGTGTCAGCACGCATAAGCACATCAAGGACGAATCACAGGAACCCACTAAATGCTGTCCTAAATAGGTGTGTTTTTAGGTTCCTTTTAAACGTGGTCAGGTCACGGGATGTTTTGACGCAGGTCGGGAGGGAGTTCCAGGCTTTGGGAGCATACGAACTAAATGCACGGTTTCCAAAGGATTTGAGGTTTGTACGAGGTATTTGTAGACTGTTGGATTCTGAAAAGCGGGTGGTACGATGCTTGGCCTGATGGGGGAGTATGTCGGAGACATAGGCTGGAGCCATAGAACGAAGGGACCTAAAAGTGAGCGACAAAACCTTGAAGTCAATCCATTGCTTGACTGGTAGCCAGTGCAGGTCGGCGAGAAGTGGAGTAATGTGGCAACTGCGACGCTCACAACAGACAAGCCTAGCTGCGGAGTTTTGCACCAGCTGCAATCGCCTGATCGCACATGCCGGTAGGCCAGTAAGCAGTGAGTTGCATAAGTCGAGACGAGATGTCACGAATGCATGGACTAACTTAGATGTGGTATCCTTATCTAAACAATCCCGAATTTTAGCAATGTTATGAAGCTGAAAATAGGTGGATTTGACCGTGGAGCTGATATTGTCGTCTAATGAGAGGTCGCTTTGGAATATGACACCTAGATTTCGAGCTGATTCGACAGGAAATATGCTGGCAGAGCCAATTTTGAGCGTCGGCCTTTCCAATTTCTGGATCACACTGGGTTTGCACATAACTAGTAAGTTAGTTTTGTCATCATTTAGTTTAAGAAAATTTGCTGCCATCTATTTGCGTATGTCATCAATGCATGCAGCTAGTGAGTTTAGAGAATTTGAGGTGCTCGAAGGCTGGGAGGGATCAAAGCAAAGGTACAACAGAGTGTCATCCGCATAGAAGTGAAAACCTAGATTGTGCTTGGCAATCACATCAGCAAGAGGGAGAGTATAAACCGTGAAAAGAACCGGACCTAGCACGGAGCCCTGAGGTACTCCATATTTCAGAGGTACTTCAGATGATCTTTGTCCATTCACGTCAATGCTCTGGAGTCTCCCACTGAGATAGGACCTGAACCACTGCAGAGCAGTGCCAGTGATGCCCAGGCGAGATGAGAGGCGCTCTAGAAGAACGTTGTGATCGATGGTGTCAAAAGCTGCCGAAAGATCAAGCAAAACAAGAAGAGACACTCTACCCATGTCTGCATTCCTAAGTAGGTCGTTGTATACCCTAAGCAATGCTGACTCTGTGGAGTGATTAGCTCTAAAGCCAGACTGGAACTTAAAATGCATTGACCTTTGACCCTCAGGCAATGGTTTTTTTTTAGCAAATCACCATGGATATTCAAACGAATCGGCCGGAAATGTGCTTGGCATGACCAGGAACCTGAAAGACGGTTTGAACGTTGCGTTATTTCCGCCGATAGAGGATGAGAGCCCGGCACGTATAATCAATGACAAAATGTGGACTCTTTTCACGGACTGCCCAAATGTCATAAAGAGCTTGAGAAAGAAATTTGTTGACTGCGGAATCGTCGTGTTGGCGTTTGGTTGCTCAGCTCACACATTTCATAATCTCACCATGGGTATGCTGAAAGCTGAACAACCTAAGTTTCTTCTCGGGCAATTGATCTGTGTCATGAAGGGCATCAAAAATGTCCACCTGCTCAGCGAGATGTTCGATATCCTGTGTGTGCAAAAGATTGGCAAACTGTATCCGCTGCACTTGTTTACGAATACGCGATGGACAGCCTCTACGTATGCTTTAAGGCGAATGTAATAAGCGACCTATCGTTAGACGACCATATCAGCTCCACGGTCAAATCCACCTATTTTCAGCTTCATAACATTGCTAAAATTCGGGATTGTTTAGATAAGGATACCACATCTAAGTTGGTCCATGCATTCGTGACATCCCGTCTCGACTTCTGCAACTCATTGCTTACTGGCCTACCAGCACGTGCGATCAGGCGATTGCAGCTGGTGCAAAACTCTGCAGCCAGGCTTGTCTGTCGTGAGCGTCGCAGTTGCCACATTACTCCACTTCTCGCCGACCTGCATTGGCTACCAGTCAAGAAACTCATTGACTTCAAGGTTTTGTCGCTCACTTTTAGGTCTCTTCATTCTATGGCTCCAGCCTATCTCTCCGACATAGTCCCCCATCAGGCCAAGCATCGTACCACCCGCTTTTCGGAATCCAACAGTCTACAAATACCTCGTACAAACCTCAAATCCTTTGGAGACCGTGCATTTAGTTCGTATGCTCCCAAAGCCGGGAACTCCCTCCCGACCTGCATCAGAACATTCCCTGACCTGACCACATTTAAAAGGAACCTAAAAACACACCTATTTAGGACAGCATTTAGTGGGTCCCCGTGATTCGTCCTTGATGTGCTTATGCGTGCTGGCACTGTGCATGCTGCCACTAACCACATTTGCATGCTGACCCGTGCATGTCACCCCTAACCATATTATTCATTTTGTTTGTTTTTCAAGCATGATTTTACTTACCATTCAATTGCATTTCACTTTGCAGCAAATTTAAAGTGCATAAAAAGAGATTAGGTTCTCTGAGGGCGCTTTATCAAGTGCATTATTACTATTATTATTATTATTGGTGAAGCCGGTTCTGGTATCTATGTCTAGTTCGATCGATCATGACGACATACAATACAAGCACATTGTAATGATAGACGACTACGTGAACTCGTGTTGTCAACATCATACTGGGACGGACTCGTCGCGCTGAATTTTTTCTTTGGCTCCCCTAAATGCAGTAACTGGCTATCTAGACGGTGACATTGCTACGCTTTCGTTAGTATACCCGTGCTTCTTGTACATCGGCCACCATTTCAAAATCATGTCGAACAATATCGTGATTTGGCTGGGTCTAGATAAGGACGAACTGATACGGTGTCTACATGCACGATTTAGTTCCATTTACAGCCCGGCGCACGCGCTGGCTTTCGCGACGGATCTTTTGTACTTTGATTTAGCGCAGAACGTGCGTTCAAAGCACGGCGGTCCATTCCTTGGGCTTGTTCAAGGATCGCTGAATGAGCAGTGTATAATCGCTTTGAATCAAATTACTGGTTCAGATGTGTCCGCTCGGACTCACTTAGTTGAAGAATTCGCCTATTTTTCGTGCATATGCAAAGGCCCGGATTCTACATTGGTCAAGTACCGAAAGCTTCAACTGGCGTTGATCTGGGCACAAACAATCAATAATAGCTCGCACGGGCAACTCGCCCGATACTTGTGAAAATTCACGGCAATCCAGCCGGTGATGTTGGAGGCGAGCGAAATCATAAGTAAGACGACAAGTCGCGTGCAATCCAAGTTGCGGATTTGCTTATAGCGCGGCAAGGTGGAAAAGCAGTTGGCCATGGCGTAGGATGGAGCGTTCGCTGGACAAGGGCCGAGCTGGCGCCTTCTTGACAAGCCCTGCACGGCTCTATCCAACTTCTGTCGACGAATCTAACGACGAGGACGAATCGGATGAAGAGTTTGCCGATGAATCGGCACATGTGAATATCGGCGAGGGACCGGAAAACGTTCTCATCGGTGAGTTTGATGCATAAAGCTTGCTTGAAGAGGGCACAGTGGTTTTCGAGTAAGAACTCAACTAAACGAGCCGCCGGAAAAAAGTTACAGCCCGAGGTATGAAGAAAGAACTGAATAGAGTGTCATTGAAAACAAGAAAAAAACCAATAACACAGTAAAAACGGTTTACAATGGTTTTAAACTGCCCGCCAAAATTAATTTGGTTTTAAGCCAAAAACTAGTGTTAATTCATATCCAGAGGGCTCTAATCATGTTAAAAACGTATTTAGAGGACCGTGAACAGGTTTTCTATGCTCTAACTACGAAAATATTCGATTTTTAAATAAAGTATCCTACTCCGCGAAAATTCACCTATTGCGATAGAGTCTGGAGCTGATCAACCGCGATAAACGAGGGACGACTGTATATTGTTTGTGTCATATTTGTTTTCACCGCGCTTGGCTAGCTTGCACCGAGAGGAGGCAATTCTAGAAGGGTGGGAGCATAACACCCAACCTTTTTAATTCCCTCTCAACGAGTCGACCCGCGTGGACGACGCGACCGATAGACGGATCGACTGACCCTAGGTGTGTTGTGCAAAAAGAGAACTCCTTCGATATTGCCGCTGCTTGGCAGACCCAGACTACGAAGCGCAATTCGCGCTTGGGGTACATGTGGGTAGCATTTTTTCCAGAATTGAGTGCTGCGGGGTTAGCCACCTTGCCACAGCTAGCCGATGCGACGTTCGAGATACACCCGGGAAGCGGTCGACCGTCGTCCGAGTTAGCCATGCAGCGACGCGCCCGCACCGAGGGGCCGTCCGCTCTCACTCGCTCGCTGGGTTCCGCGAACTTGACCCCAGGGATGAGTGCGACGCTGAGGCTTTTCAGCTCTCGCCCATGCTCCGCTACCCTCACAGCGCGCCATATCTTCGACCGCCTGCGCCTAACGGAGCGCGGTGCGGCACGTCGCGTCGCGATCTGTTCCGGAGATAGGTGAGCCGGTCTCGAGAGAGCGCGAACGACGTCGCGGTGTGCGCCGCGCGCTCGAGCGAGCCTTTCCTTCCGAAGTCGGCTCGAGCGTGCGTGCCGCACTTCCGTTGCCGGCTGGGCCGTTTGGACCAGGCTGCCTTGCTGCAGCTGCCTTCGGCGTCGTCAGCGATCCACCGCCGCCGGCCTGCGTGCCTGCGCGGGCCGCTCGCTGGGCAACAGCGACGTCAGCCTTGAAACCTGCATATCGGCCGCCCGAGTCGCCAGCCGATCGCGTACAGGATTGGCTCGTCTGGTTGATCGAGCCGGCGCCGGTCGGGCTCGTCATAGCGGATCGATCGAGGAGCGGCGGCGGCTTCGAACGCCGCAAGCTTCGAGCGCAGCTAGCTGTATGCGAAGAACCGCCGCTTCGGCGGCGGCGGTCGAGAAGTCGGTAAGGCGGTCGCTAGGGTATGCCGGAGGTCGCACAGCGGGGGACGGTGCGCGACCGCTCCAGCAGCCCACTGTTGAACGGCCGCGCCCTGAGCCGAGAGCAGGCAGCCGGAGTGGAGGAGAGTCGGAGAGGAGAAAGAAAAAGCGAGTGTAAGGGAGAGCGAACTCGAGTCCTGCAGAGGAGATTCGTCTTTTGCCTGCTGCGTGCCAAGGTGATTGCTGCCAAGGCTCTTCCTCTGCGCTACTTAAAGGAGGCCGCTGAATTAGCGGATCTTAACCTTTATCTGTACTTACAAGTACAAGTAGGAATAATTTCGGAGTCAGTATAGGGAAGCACGAAGACCTAGGGGGCGGGGAGAGGAAGAGATGAGATCCCGCGGGTGGATAGAGCGGCCAGTTGGATTTTAACTTTAGTCTTGGTCGAGATCGCCTGCTGCCTGTTGGCTGCTCTGTCTGCCAGGAGGAGCTGCAGGGTTCGCAGGCACAGAATATTCTCTAACACTGGGCTCGGATGCAAGGCATCTCCGAAGATTCTAGAGACTAGTTGTCGATGCAGGCATTCTAGTTTGCTCTTGGTAGACACTCCCAAAGAGCTAACTTACTGCGGCCGTCGGATACCGTCAAAATTTTGTTAAGTGTCAATAGACCCCGGTCATACATAGCTAAGTCGATGCATGTATTAAATAGATGTAAGTGCGTTAGTGTGATATGCAGTGTAGATGCAGTGTAGATTAGAGTGTAACGGGGAGCCTCATAGAGCTGCTATGAGATGGCAGCTGTAAAGCTCATTGAGTGCAGACGGATGGTAGGGCAAGTGTCTGCTCTTGCCATGCTACCGCTGGCTCCTTAAGCATTCTCGCTGTTAGATGTCTCTATGAAGGTCAAGGTCGTCTCCCCATGCTTCGATTATTGTTCGCCTAATACTGGAGGATACGTAATGACCGGAAGCAAATGCTTGAGCACCTGTCTTAGCCGAGGGGTATGCTCGCACGCCACGACTCAGGCCGTGGGTGTTAGGCCTGCAGTGGGCAATTCCCCATTTCCCACTGCAAGCGAACAAGAGTGATAAACGCTAAGGCTCATCTGCTGCTATATACATGAGGTTGTTGAACTAATCGGCCGACCGTGACTAGTTTTGCTCTTACGTGTGAACATGCTTGCGTGCTGTCTTCGCGCATGCTCGCGCGTGTGTGTGCGTGCGTGCATGTGTGTGTGTGTGTGTGTGCACGCGTGTGCTCGCGCATGTGTGTGTGTGTGTGTGTGTGTGTGTGTGTGTGTGTGTGTGTGTGCGAGTAGGTGTGAAGGGCTGCATGCAGTGGTGGAGCTAGGATTTGCATCGGAGGGAAGCAAGACACATACAATGTGCATTTAGAGGGAGAAACCCGTAAGATTTTCACGAGAGAGGGAGGAGGAGGAGGGGTGGAGCTGCAAATAATGAAAGATTAAAGAGCAAAATTATAGCTTAAATTCTACTCGAGCTTCAGGGTGGCTCATCGGGTGGAATTAAGACGTAATTTCGTTGTCGGCGACGGTGGCCCCCCTGTAGGTATTGGGGGCGGCCTAGGTCGCTGCACGTTTAAGCGTAAAGAAAATATAAAGCGCCTAGAAAGAGATTAAGTTCTCTGAGGGCGCTTTATCAAGTGCATTATTATTATTATTGTTATTATTATTACCCTTAAGCTAACCCGTATGCTTACTGCCAAGCTTATCCGCTTACCCTGGCTCAGCCACTGGGTCCCTCAGCCACTCAGTCCCTGGCTCAGCCACTGGATGCATGGATGCGTTGGTGCGTGTAAATTTGCTTGCGTGTGCAAGAAAGAGGAGGCCCGGGTCGTCGGTCGAAGCAGGCGTGCAATGAATCTCACATCCGGTCGCGAAGGTGAAGGACTGTTAAACTTTCTAAGACGGTCCAACATTCTGCTGTCATATTGCTGAGATGACCCCCATTTTTTTTTGAAGTCGGTCCTTTACAGAAACCTGGCAGACAGTGCAGCTGTGCATTTCATTCTTACGAAGGGGTTTGCTGCAAGGGCCGCCGAATCCGTCAGCTTCCGGTTCGGCTCCTGGTGCTGTACTCTGTGCTCTCAATATGGTGCCCTCTCGTCGTAAGACTGGATACACTCAGCGACAGACGAACTGGAATGCTCGGAGAGGGAGTGAATTCAGAAAGCACTGCACCATGCACTGCACCTTGCAGCAGCAGCAGCAGGAGCAGAAGCAGTGGTGCTGCTTTTGCCCCTGACAGTAGAAAGCTCGAGAGTCACCATCTTTTATCGACTACTGATTCAATCCCGGAGCCGTCTTTAAAAGTTTTCAGTGGAGAATTTTAATAGCTGCCCTTACTTTTCAACTGAAGGCTACAGTCGTTTTGGCATTCTAACTTGCATCGCCTTACGAAGTCGGCGAGTCGGGATTTCGGCGATTAGGATGGCAGCTTCTTGCAGCTGGAACGGCTGCTCCGGCCGCCCTGCATGCATCTAAACCATGGTCCGTACACGGTGCAAAAGGCTCCCGAAGCCGAATGAGCGCTTAACTACGAGAAACAGCGTAGCTCGGTGGCCAGAGGCTTTTAGTCGACGAGCTACGACGATGCTGCTGCAGATTGTTGGGCGAAGTAGCTTCTGGAGTGAGGTGAATGCCCCTCAGCTTTTCTCTCGATCGTCGGCTACTAGCTCCCTCCAACCCTAGAGTGAGGCGCTTCGATCTCGATGACAGCTGGAGCTGTGTGCAAAGCGAAGAATAAATTTACAGATGCAGTGGGACCGAAACACTTCTAAATGGCGCGAACGCTGCGCCTCGAGCTCATTTAGAAGTGTGGCCGTGGTGAAGTCGAAGCTGGCTGATCGGCAGGCGGTTCGCTATAAGCGTATGGAGGCTGCTGCGAGTGACTGGGGCCCGGCGAAGGCGCAGCAGAAAAGTACTAAAACACGAAGCTCGATTACTCACTGATCTCGAATCTTCATCAGAGGGCCACACGATTGCTGTTGGCGATTGCTGTTGGCGGGCGGGAAGAGGGTTGCCGCGACTGGCAACGAGGCTGCTGAGTCATTGTGCACAGTTCCTGAAAATAGTGTGGGAGTGAGTTTGGCCGCCCCGTGACCCATAGGCAGTGCCCGAGCACGGACGATCAAGAGAACGGAAGGCCGTCGCTCATAGACGAAATTACCTATCGCATCGCCGTCGTCTTTTAGATTTCGACCGTTCCTGAAGGGCGATCTGTCTCCGGATGCAGGCAGTCGGGAGGCAGTTGAGAGGCTATTTCAAAGTGAGGTCTGGCGCTGGACTTTCTCGTCTTGTCTATCGACTTAGGCGAACTGCTGCGGCATTCGTTTTCACATGAAAGCGTGATCGAGGAAGAGGAGGTCGAAGGCGGATAGTCTGCCCGCCTCTGCCTTCCGCCAGCCACCAACCAGCTGCCTAGGACAGTGAGCCGTTACTACGTGAGCGTGCCTGTGACACTTTCTCTTTTAAAAGCGAAATGATCGACGGGGGACCCTGACAGAAATTCAAGCTTTCGCTTCCTCTTCACTTTCCATTTTTACCGGCGGCCCAGTCTTCTGGCTCTCAGCCGCTTCGCACGAGCAGCCAAACGTGGATGCACTCCAAACGTGGCTCGTGTGTGTCCTGAACTGCGTTCGATGCGCTAGTGAGAGTGACCTGGTTTTTGTAAAGGTGGGCTTCTCTGATGTCCGCAGACATTCTGTGAGACGGCCGTCGCTCAGTGGCAGACGCTTGATTGCACGGGCGCCGGCGTGTTCTAAAGGGTGGTTTCGAATGCTCAGAGGAGGCGGCGCACTCCGGCGAGTGAGCCACCTCCGCTGCTGTCACCTCCCTCAGGCAGTGCTCGACTGCTTGACAGACCTCCGTCAAAACTCCAGTAGAGACGCCATTCCGCTAAGGCAGGCGCCGGCTGGCGTCCGCTGTCGTGAGTTCGACTCGTGCGACCGGTCGGACACAGCAGGCCTTCCTTCCCGTCTGGCCCCTGAGGAGGTCTCGAAGGGGCGGCCGTCGTAGACTCGCTGTAAAAGCCCGGCTATCCTTTCAGCCACTCTGAGCTTGTAGTCTGCATTAAGTAGGGGCAAGTTATATTCGATTGGGTGAGCTGTTACGAGCCGAACTCGGCCCGCCAAACAGTGCCGAGATGCCACAGGCATGGCTCGTGCATGCAGAGCTGGGGGTGGGGCTTTGGGGGGGCCTCTCTCGGCCTGCAGCCGCAAGCGAGCCCCGTCCAGCTTTTCCCGGCGATGGCCGCCGGTAGCCGGTGCAAATGCTGCCAGTGCTCTGCGTGCAGCACTCATAAAGTGGCAGACGGCCTGCATTGAAGTCGATTGGCGCGCGCTGAAAAAAGGAAGTGCTAGCCAGCTTAGCCTACCTGCTTACCTGGAGGGCCGATGGGACTGGAATGGACTTACAGTGGCCATCTGTGAAGCCTGGGACATGGATTAATTGCCGTCGATTCCCCAAATGAAAATCTGGGGAGTCATTGTATGCGACCGTCTTCACTGCTACAGAAGCGGCATAACAGCAAGCTCTTACATAGGTGTCAGTAATCATAATTATAATAATAATGCATTTTTTAGTGCCTAATAGAACAAAGTATTTGTGCAGGCACTTAACGCATGCTGGAAGAAGCAAGCTGACTAATTTGTGATAACCTGCTCAATTTCAGAGCACAACACGTCAAGGACAATTCACAGAGACCCAGTCAAAAGATGTCGTTATATAAGTTCCCGTATTGAGTTCCGAACTGTAGCAGTACAAAACCGTGTTCCTAAATTCTGTGCTGGAAGGCTTGAGCTCTAAAAAGCACCTCAACTGAGCAGCCCTCCTACAGTGGCATCATGCCTGGGCCAACTCGGCTGATTATCGTGTCGCTTGCACTTCATGTCCGATGTTGCACAAGTAAACCCTGGAGTTTCTTTCTGGAGATGTTTTACTGGCCTACCAGCATGTGCGATCAGGCGATTGCAGCTGGTGCAAAACTCTGCAGCCAGGCTTGTCTGTCGTGAGCGTCGCAGTTGCCACATTACTCCACTCCTCGCCGACCTGCACTGGCTACCAGTCAAGCAACTCATTGACTTCAAGGTTTTGTCGCTCACTTTTAGGTCTCTTCATTCTATGGCTCCAGCCTATCTCTCCGACATAGTCCCCCATCAGGCCAAGCATCGTACCACCCGCTTTTCAGAATCCAACAGTCTACGAATACCTCATACAAACCTCAAATCCTTTGGAAACCGTGCATTTAGTTCGTATGCTCCCAAAGCCGGGAACTCCCTCCCGACCTGCGTCAGAACATCCCCTGACCTGACCACATTTAAAAGGAACCTAAAAACACACCTATTTAGGACAGCATTTAGTGGGTCCCTGTGATTCGTCCTTGATGTGCTTATGCGTGCTGACACTGTGCATGCTGCGTGCCACTAACCACATTTGCATGCTGACCCTGTGCATGTCACCCCTAACCATGTTATTCATTTTGTTTGTTTTTCAAGCATGATTTTACTTACCATTCAATTGCATTTCCCTTTGCAGCAAATGTAAAGCGCCTAGAGAGAGATTAAGTTCTCTGAGGGCGCTTTATCAAGTGCATTATTATTATTATTAATATGTTTACACATTTACATTGATGAACCGGGCTTATTTCGTCGATTTGACGTGACCCGCACAATTACTTGGCGTCTCATAGAGGGCGAAAAAATAACTTCACCCCACTTTTCACGGCTCTCGCTACAATTGTGATTGAGAGGCCACAGCAGAACCGGTGCTGCTTATTGGCCAAGCCCACGCCGACAAAAGCACGGCCCGTTTCTCATGAAACCTAGGAGCATCGCCAATTTCGGCAAAGGCACACTGAAAAGGCTTGGATGACTTCTTGGTTGTCATTCCTTAAATAGCAGTGCGACTGATGGACCTTTGATTAGTAGATCTCAGCCACATTTTACTCCTGCCCGATGGTCTTTCGCATTCAGCATGGGTCTGTATTTGACAAATGCACGTGTGTTTTTGTTTCCTCTATCAACATCTACAAATCAACCGTAGGATTCTGTTGTGCTTGCTTGATTCAACTAAAAGTGAATTATTGCCATCTGCACATGCAGTAGGCAATCGATCAGCAAGAGGGTTGGCGTAGCAAAATTTGCAAAAAAGTTGCCAGCTTAAATAAATGCTACCCGTCTGTAAAATTTGGTATTCTAACCTTAGCATATGAGGCCCAATTGTTGTGCTCTGCAGACGTCTAATTGGTAGTAGATTAATGATGGCTAACAGATTCCAGGACTGGATTCGTTTGATGGCCGTGCCACGCTACAGCATTAATGCATGAGCTCCCCCCAATTACCGTTTGCATTATTTTTCGCAATACATGCCATGCTGATACTGCATAGAACATGTTTCGACGTAAGTATAATTGAGGTTAGATGCCCCCTAATACAAAGCATATGCAGCTGCCCATCCATCGGTCTGCATAAATGGTTGTCTAAATGTTATGCCCGTGCTTACTTCAGAATACATTATTCGTCAAATCTAGAGAACCAATCATTGTCGGTTTAAAAATTATGCATGCACATAGAGTATACTTGAGGATACAATGCACAGAACAGTTTTCCTGTAATCAGAACGGCAACAGGCATATGATAATGTAAGACTCGGCGACTGACTTGTAGACTGAAAGCTAAACTAGTCACTCGGTGAAGCTGGGACGTTCATAAAAAAAAATTAAAAAAAAATCCCTTGCGGTGTCTGCTGTTGCTAAGCTGACCCAATTTAGGAAGGTTTCGAATCATATGCTGTTCACGTCGAGAGTCATAAATCGCCATCTCACCTTTTCTTGTTTGTATGAGTCTCACGGCTGTTAAGATTTTATTTTGATATAAAAGCCGGATAGATCTTAAGTACTGTCTCTCTCTATCTCTCTCACTTGCTCTCTACATCTCTGTCTGTCTGTCGGTATGTCTCTCTCTGTCTCTCTCTCTCTCTGTCTCTCTCTCTCTGTCTCTGTCTCTGTCTCTGTCTCTCTCTCTCTCTCTCACTCACTCTCTGTCTCTCGTTTTCCATCAAGACTTGAGTACCGTGTCTCTGTGTACGATACTCTCCGTCGTAAATCCCTCTAGGTCCTCGTGGTCTTGTCGACTGCTCACACATACTCGAGCTTAGCTTGACAGGCTGCTGCTGCTGCTCGAATGGCCTACGTTGGCTAGTGGGTGCCTGTAGCAGGCGTGGCTCGCTTCGCTGCCGTGGTAACCACCTCTTGCCTAGCTTTTAACGTATAAGTGGGCCTTTCGTTTGCCCAATGTACGTCTCTGTGCCGCAAAGTCTTGCTTTCTGCGAGACTGCTTGGCAGTGGACAGCTGTGGGCCAACGGATAGCCGGATATATCTGGTTATAACCACTCTCGCTGCTCGCCTACCGAGTCGTAACTACAGTGGTACCTCGACTTACGAGTGTAATCCGTTCCGTGCCGGAGCTCGTAACTCAAATTACTCGTACGTCAAATCAATATTCCCCATTGAAATGCCATTAATCCGTTCCGAACTCCCAATAAACGCTACGATTTCTTCCCCATGTTTTTAAATTAAAAGATGTGCTTATAAATAACGAATAATGTTTTGAAAGTAATACAATAGAATGTGTCGCAATAGACATGTTTTATTAATCCTAACGTAAAGGAGTAACTTGGAGATCAGACGACTTGAAGATGCTAATAGAGTTAGAGGAGAAAGGCTGAAATGAATATCTGAATCGTATCCCCGAGTTTTGCCCTTTTGGCCGGGCTCTCGCTTTCAGTTTATTGGCTGGCCCTTTACGCGGACTGATCAATTATGCGATGAACTCTCACGCGATGATATTGCCTAAATAGAGAATAGTACATACTTGGCTGTTCTTGCCGTAGTCGGATTTAACACCGGAGTCAGGCGATCTTGTGCGTCCAAGCACCACGATGGCTCGCTCGAGCCTGTCTGGGAGCGAACCAACAGGCCTGCGCTTGGCGTCACGCCCGAGACGTAGGGCAGCGTCTTCCAACGGAACGTCGTTCGCTGCCCTACCCTCATTGGCCTGAGTAACTGCACCCAGAGGGACGTTCGCTGCGGCAGCCGGCGGTAGAGTATCGAAAGCAGGCACGTAAGCCGAATTTTAGCTCGCAACTCAAAGCGGAAAAATCGGCCGAGAGGCAGCTTGTATATCGAAGCACTCGTGTGCCGAAGCACACGTAAGCCGAGGTACAACTGTATTCGTCAGCAGCTTTACACATCTAGGTCAGTCTACCTCGAACGAGGTTCACCGACTTCGCAAGGTTAAGAGACTGACGGCTGTATTCTTACTCGGCTGCTTGGGAAAAGAGAGCGTGCGATCGGAAAGTAGCTGCCGCGTCTCCCCCCCACTAAGCCAGACTATGTCTGGGAGACATTTTTTTTTAAAGCTGCCCATTCTTGTGACGCTACGCCCGCGGCCGAAACTAATTCCTCGTGGTAGACAGTGCTAGATGTCGTGCTCACTCGCCCCCGACCCCGGTTGAAGTGTTCGGTTGCTACATGGACGCGCCTACTGCATCAGAAAGGCAACCCTCGCCGCCCCGCCTCACAAATAGACGTGCGCGCACGTGGGGGGGGGGCGAGGGCCAGCAGCGCTCACGGGAGCGGAGCGGCCGGCTGTCACTCACTAGGCCCCCCCCCCCCCCGCTGTGATGCTGTCGGTCGCGCTCTGCTCGAAGCCGCGTCGGCCCCTTGAAGCTGCCTAAGGAAGCGAGCCGGGTGAAAAAAAGGTCGAGCTACGCACGGTTTGCACATCCTCGGACTGTCATTCATTCGATAGCGATCGGCAGGCAAGGTCTTTTCTCGTACCCAGTGAGGTGGAAATGTTTTCGAAGCGCGACGCGACGGAGCAAACGTGGCGCTGGTTCGCTGAAATTCGTGGGGTCTCGCTGGGCGCTCGGAATTAGTGCTAATCAAGCCATATAATTATGCCTAGCGTCCGTCTTTAAATCGGCTGGATTTCAAAGGCCGGCGCCGAGCGGCTGAACTTCAAAGGGTATACGAACTTTAATGGCGTCGCTTTAAAACGTTGGCATTGGCGGCATTGGTGCAGTGGACCGCCTCCCAAGTGGGTGCCTGCCTGGCCGGTAGCGCTGCTCGGCTGGCGTGTCTGACCGGCGGCGGCCCTCGGCCGGCGTCCCTCGGCCGCCTTCGTGAGTAGAAGAGCTACTCGAGTGCGCCTACCCTCGGCTGCTCTTTTTTGCAGGAATGAGCGAACGTGGGCACATCGTAATGGCAGCAGACGGACCATGCTACCGGCTGTGCGCTGCCGACGTGCTGTACGAGCAGCGTGAAAAGCTGCTCGCCTATGCCATCCAGGTGGCCAGCTCGGCTTCGACGGCACTGATCCTTACCGTAGTCGTCGGTCTGCTGATTTTCGGCAAAAAGCTGTTCGCTTCAACGAAGGACTGCCGCTGCAGCATCAAGGTAGGAGGAGCAAACGTTTTTTCCTTCTTCTCCCGACCTCCATTTTGCCGTTCTTCCACCCGAACTGCCGTGCCGCCAGCCAAGAGGCCAACGGGCTCGAGTTTTGTAGCAACGCCGCCGCCGTCCGCGCCCCCACCACCAAGCCTTTCCCGCGAGATCTTCGATGCACCGGGGCTTTGCTCGCGACCATGCTCGGGGACCACTGGCAGCTCGGCGCACGCGCGACGTCGTCTTGTGCATGTTTTACGATATCGTACGTCGGTCATCTTTTAGAGACTGTACGTCGTACGGCGGCTGCTGCTGTGTCAAGCAATCAGTGCCACCTGCAGCCTATGGCGAGCCGTTCGCGGTCCGGGCTCCTTCGCCTGTGGCTTGTATCGAGGTCAGGCCGTGATAGGTGCGTTGGACTCGTTGTCGGCGTGCATCTTTTTTGATGGCGACTCGGGCTTGGCACCCTTACCCCCCAGCTGCTGGCGGCTCGCCGACGCCGACGTTTCCTGCGATCGGTCGCTCGCTCCACTCGCTGCTCTTGGATGCGTCAATTTGCTGAGCATCCGTTTGTCGCTGGGTGGCTGATTGCCAAAAAATTGCCGATGCATTGAATTCCGGTTGCGGTTTCGTCGAATGCCTAGGTGCGTCGCACGACCTGCAGGGCGTCAGCACCGAGTGCTTCGCGAGCTTGGCTCTGCTGAGCTACGCGGACACAGCCGCCGTGCTCTGGTGGCTGTTTCTTGCCGTCGTCAACTCGGCGCTCTCTGCTCGCTGCAAGCCCGATGGCGGCGGCTGCGGCAAAGCCGTCGATGGCAAGGACCAGGCAGGAGCAGCCGAAGTGGCGGCGGCAGCGGCAGAGGTAGCGGCAGCGCCTCCAAAAGCGGCAGCTCCGGCAGCAGCTGGAGCGTTGTGGAATTACCTGCTGTACCACGACGGGATCGAATGGACCGGCTGGGCATGGGCGGTGGCCGCCGTTTTGACGGCGCCCTTAGTGATAGTCAAGGCAGCCGTCGTCGGTAAGCCACATTCGCAGTCGCGTGCTGGCTGCTTTTGAAGAGGCTGTTGTAACCGCAGCCGAAGTGCAGCGGTGCAAGCTTCGGGTTGCCAGCTTTTGACTTTCGACCTTACCGTGCCTCCGCCGGGTCGGCCGGCCCCAGGCAGCTTCAGTGGCATTTGGAGCGATTCTCTGTCTGTATGTCTATATCTGTCTGTCTGTCTCTATCTGCCTGTCTGTCTCTATCTGTCTGTCTGTCTCTATCTCTCTGTCTCTATCTGCCTGACAGTCTCTATCTATCTGTCTCTCTCTGGGTGTGTGTGTGTGTCTCTCTCTCTCTCTCTCTCTCTCTCTCTCTCTCTCTCTCTCTCTCTCTCTCTCTCTCTCTCTCTCTCTCTCTCTCTCTCTCTGTGCCAAGCCGTGTTGAAAGTGCATTCTGCTTTCTTTTGTTCCTTACCGCTTACATTTAATCTATTGGCAGTATGGTTGGTGTGCTTATGCGTGCATGCAATGATCGGTACCAGTCGGCCAACAAGCTTCCTACTCCAGCTAATTTGAGAATTACCCTAATTCTCACAGGGAATGATAGATATGCTATATTTTCAGCATTCTTGTAACGTGAGCGTTTTCTCGCACTCGTTGTGAGGAAATCCAGTTTCTTGAGGAGCTCACTGGTTGTGAACTGTGCAGCCGGTTTGACAGACTTCGAACGCTTGCTCCAACTCGTGTGCTGAGTCGCTCTCCCTCGGACCCCTCTCTCTTTCTACCCTCGCACGAGCCGGCTCTTGATTGCTTTTCGGAGTGGGTCTCTGGACCTTCCTCCCCTTCCCCCCGGGAGACAAACGTCCCGTGAACCCCCCCTCTCCCATCTAGCCAGCCACATTGACTCTAGTGGCAGTGTGGCGGCCGTGTCTGCTGGAAGCAGCAGTGAAGTTGATGCTTCCAGGTGGCAGCGTGCGGGTGTGCAGTCTTCTCTTCGGCTGATCGAAGCTAGCCTTCAGCTAGTCTGAGTGGCCTGAACTCATACGTAGATGAAGCCGAGCGTGCCGCAGTCGCTAAACGTAACTCGCTTAACAGCGAGTGATGCTCGGCACCGAATCTCATCTCTGTCCAGCCAAGTCGGCTCCGAAAATTTTCGGGAGGCACGATGCTGCCGCCAAATGATGGGAATTATCGTCTGATTCACGCTGTGTCGACACTGGGATCTTACCGTCTTGCCTGCTTGTTTTTTGTTGTTCCTCCTCAGGCTAGTTGTAAAAGAAGGCGGTGTGGTGTGGTGCCTACCACTCTGCCGCTGGCTTAGAGGAGGGAACTTTCTAGCTAAGTGAAAGTAGGAAAAATCCCCCATTCCGAGAACAGCGACTGCTTCTCCTGCCGAGCCGAACGTTTTGCCACACGAAGCTATTGACCCAAGTAGAGCGAGGATGACGTCTCGTGTCAGGCATTGCAAAGCAGTTGGGTGTGCCAAGAAGGAACTGCTTCTATTTGCCGCCACTTTGTAAAGCTTGCATCGCGAAGCGGTCCACGTCTCCACATGCACTTGCTTGCAAGCTGATGGCTGTACGTGAGTTTCTTGGAGAATGCTTTTGGTGCTTGTATTCTCACTACGAGGCCAATCGAACTCAAAATATCTTTTTGATCGTCGTGATCGCAAGCATGGGGAGGTGAGAGCTGTGACTCTTTCACTTTTAGTTTCAGCTTAAATGCTCTCTGTGAGCAAGGACTGTTGACTGACAGCAGTGAGACAGTGGTGTCGTAGTATGCAGCCTATATGAATGATGGTGATTGTCAATCAATCGATGCCTGCAGGTTCGAATGATCGGTCGCTTATTTTTTCAGGTAATTTTGAACTAGAGCAGATATTTTTTAACCTACCATCTTGTCTCGTTATTCATCTGCACATCTGGGCTTCCAGTCAAACCTTAGGTTACTCTGAATTGTACAAATATTAGAGGAACTTAATAAGGTCTTTGGCGGCACATCTAGACTGCGGCAAATCTCTAACTTTAATATTATCAGCAAGGCTTCTAAATCACCTGAAATTGGTGCAAACAATCGACTGTTCGTTTGGTCTAGTCGTCAACGGCATAACTGCTGAATAGCACCACTTCTTTCTGATCTTCAGTGGCCGACTCACAAGCATTGAATCAAATTTAAGATCTCTCTGTGGCTCATTGGTCGCTTCACTCGCTTGCATCAGCCACCGCCCAAATTCCTCGCCCCTCCAGTTACGTGCTTTTGCACGACCAGCTCTTCAGCTCTTAGCCACCTTCAACTGTGCCTCGAAGTAAATTGGAACTTTTTGGCGACCGGACCTGTTCAGATTGAATGCTGTGCAAATCTGGAGAACTCGTTTCCAGCTTCTGTCACTGCCTGCTTTGACTTTGCATAATTTAAGTCTCAGCTAAAGATACTTTTTTTGGCTCAGCATTCCCCGAACTCCTGTGAACTTGGCCTTTTTTCCATCTACGATTCGTATGCTTAGTTGTGCATGATTCTTTTCATGCCACAGACCAGGGATCTCACTAACCAGCGACCCTGAATGCTGAGCCTGCAGAAGAAACGGTGACTGCCGCAACTAACCTATTAGCTTGTTTCCTTTCCAGTTACATGCAAATGTTATTTATGACTATTAATTTTTTGCACGATTGCAAAAAATGGTTTCCACATAATAGTTCGGCTACTGGGAGCAGCACAGCACCTGGGAATGAGCCGGCAGTGCACAAGTTGAAAGCTTTTGCCCGGCTGGAGCTGGCTTCAACTACCCTTAGATTTTTTTATAGGCCCCCAGCAGAACTGAGCGAGACTATTCACTGCGTTGAGCATGCTGTCTATCACATTCAGCCAGCTTCACACAGGAATGAAGGTTTGTGATTGACATGTGATAGACACTAGGGAATTCCGGTAGGCAGGAAACACGCTAGTTGTAGAAAGTCTTTAAGCTGCCCTTGAGCAGATTCCACGAAAGCAACCACAGAGAGTTACTGCCAAAGAGGTGGCAAACCTATAGCGCCATGCTTCGGATGTCAAAAGGTAAGGACAAGCTAGCAGTTTGTCTGAGCAGCTCTATGTGTGTGAGTGTGTGCGCGCGTGCGCGCGTGTGTGTGTGTGTGTGTGTGTGTGTGTGTGTGTGGATGCACCCAAAGGAGTTTACTATTTTGATAATCCTCTCATCTAATGCAGTTGGTGTTTACACGATGGCTTGTGGGTGTGTGTAGTCTATCAGTTCTGTATGTGAACTGACAGCACATGCTGGTCTGCACAGAGTGCAGACGTGCGCTCGTGCCTGTGTAGCTGTGCAGTATAGCTAGCCATTGTAAAGGGGTTTTGACTGCATCATCGTCATGCTAGTTGGGCTTTATCGGTTAAGTTTGGTGAGGAAGGTTTCCACGTCAGGTAAGGCAGTGCTCTCCCCGGCTCATAGGATCCCCCCCCCCTGCTCGCTGGCGGCTGAGTGAGTGCAACTGCCGCGAACTGCTGCCACCCAGAATTCCCGGCGGCGAGCGAAGTCGTCTGCATCGAAGCATCTGTGGGTTGCACGTGCCGGCGCAGAGCTGTGCAAAGCGCCACAACCGCTTTCGCTGCTGCTTTCACTGCTGCTTTCACGGCCGGCTGCTTCGGCACTGACCCTCAGCGCTGAGCGGCGGCGGACGTGGTTCTTTGCCCACCAGGCGACGAGCTGACGGGCAGCTGCTCCCTGCCACCGGGCGGCGAGTCGCCGCTGGCTCCGATCGACACGTCCTACCGAGCGGCCGTCCTGCTTGGCATTGTGGTGTGGCTGGTCGTGGCAGGCCGAGACCGTCCATGGTCGATGACGAGGTGGCGGCGTTCGCTGTCTGCCGGCGCCGCCTCTGCTGGCGACCATGACAGTCGAGGCAGCGGTGGCCGCAGAGGCTTGGCAAGTTGCCGCTGCTGCCACCGCTCCGTCGCCCACCGGGGCGTGGCCGTCGATGTCGCTGCTCAAAGCCAGAAGAAGCACCCATGGCTGTCGGGTGAGTGCTGCCGATGCAGGAGGAGGGGGCCTGCCACCGTTGCACTTGCACCACTATCCCCCCTCTGACAGCTGCCATTACCTTTTGAAAGTGTGGATGAGCTAGCTGCAAGGGGCACCCCGTAGCAGGTACCACCTGCTACCTGTCTCTCGTCACCGATTCTTGCGACGTCATTGATGCGGCAGCTGCCAGCGCACGGGTCCCTGCCTGGCTGAGGCTGGCGCCAGAGCTGCAAAGGCTGAGGTCTGGAGGACCCTCCCCCAACCCGGGACGCTGTGCTACAGAGGCCGTTCGCACGTGCCAGCCAGCGATCGCTCTTGGGTCTTAGTCTACGATCTTCACGACCCAGGTGATGGGTTCGAGTCCCATAGCGGTTAACATTTTGCCAGCTGCAAGCCAGGGTAGGGGCAAGGGGAGAATGTTGAATCGGCTTACCTTTACATTTACTTTCCAGCAAACATAACACTTGGCGACCTCTCACAAAGGGGACCTTCAAAAAACCATGTTCTTTTGTGGACGTGATTGCAAATGCATTCACTCTCAATCGAATGTATGAAGAGAGAGTGCAGTTGGCCGTCATGCTCGCTGGCATGCTAGGTACTATTTTCTTTAAATTTACATGGGTGTACCTGCCGAGCAATTTAATCTTCATGTGACTGCCTGCAGAATTAAAAAAAGCTCTATTTAAGTGGAAGTGTGCCGTTGCACTTAAATAACACAAAGTGAGAAAGAGCTTGAACAGCTAGAGCTGGGCATGAGGTGACTGGCTGTATCAGAGGCCTCAGAGCGGCTGCTGAGTGCACGGGTGCTGCTGTTATCGTGATGGCATTAGTAAAGCTAGTCTCTCAAGTGAGTTATCTCAGAAAACTAAAAATCTTTTCCGTGAACTGGTGTATCCTCTCTTTTTTTTAACCAGGTGAATATTAGCCATTACTGGGAGCAGTCCAAATCTGAGGGAATACTTAAGCCTGGTTTTCTCGAGAAGTCTTCCTTTCTACCTACATCTGTCCTACTTCCTTTTTTGTAGGAAGTGCACACGGTCAGTCTTCATCTAATTCTGGCTTCCGACTCGCACTGCCCCCTGGTGTTTATTGGAAAGTTGCTCTTTTTAGGGAGGTAGGAAATGGCCCTCATCGATGCATCTCCCGGTGAATTGTTATCTTCCACGATTGCTTTTACCGAAGCCACCTCACTATTTGATTCTTGTGCGGCTAGCCTAGCTCGTAGATTTTCAGACATTACTCTCATGGACCGCTTCGATGATATCGTTGGTCGAGTCGTCCCCATGCTTATCAAAGCATTGAAGAAGGCATATCCTTGAGGGCACCCATGATTAGTCAGTTGCCAAGTCTTGGTCAGAAGTAGAAACACGTTTTGCTGCCGTGTCTTTGTTAAGTCTTCGCTTAGTTTTGGGCCCCTAACGTATTGGTGACGTTTACATCGGAGCCTCAAATAGGTCAGAAGCAAGACTCACCGTGTACAGCCGGCTAGCTGGTGGTGGACGTTTAGGCTACGTTACTAATGAGTTATACTGTATGACTCTTGCTTCTGACTCAGGAGATTGTGAGTTCAACTTCCAAAGATGATCATTTTTTCTTACAGTCTTCTGTTGAGGGCGCAATTATTTTATGTAAATTGTGCTGTTGGTTTAGCTTCGGTTCTACAGGCCAATTTTATTTAAATGGTCCTCCTGTTAAGCAAGGACACTGCCTTAACGTATCTAATTAAGTGGCATGTGGGCGCGGTGAAGATCAAGTTTCATGGCACGGACAATACACAAGACAGTGACGTTTGAGTTGTGTTAGAAGTGCAGTGGAATGAATTTGAGTCACAGGTGCACGAAAGAGACATGATAAGGAGTTCATAAATGTAGGGAATAGCACTGCGATCGAGAAAAAAATCACTGCTTTGTAACAGACAGGAGCTGTCGCATAAGCCGATCCTTCATCGACACGTTCGAGTAGCAGAATTTCACTCACCTATTCAAAATTTTGTGTACACAAATGAAGAGGGTTTGCGGGCTGGGTACTGGCACATTTATTCACGTGCAGGTCACAAGAATCTCGCTAGTAATGCCATTAACCCAGCACCATGCATCACGCCGGTACTACGACGTATTGCATGCTAGGTGTTACCGGAGCTCTGTATTTGAGCAATGTTAGGACGGCGTACAGGCTAGTATATTCACCAATGACCCGGTAAATGAGTGGGCTTGCTGCTGCGATCGCTCGCATTGCACCGGCCGTTGGGCAAAAATAAAGGCTCGAGGTTAATGTATACAGGGAACGAAGGAAATGGCCTCACTGACAGAGCACGGAGCGCAGCTAAGAATGAATCGTAGCTGCACTCGTGCCTACACATAATTTCATCGTATTTTAAATAGCCGTATATTAAGAAGGGGCAAGCTACACGCAAACGTGCACATTGTATGTTAGCCATGCCAGTCCATCAACGTTTAACACATACATTCGCTAACTAGTACACGGCCGTCCTATTTACGCGATATGCATATAAGCATGTAGTCTATAGGTTAACCGTGCTCGGTGCTGGTTTTGCCGTTTGAGTGGCTGCATCCCGTGCTTCCGAAGCGTGGGTTGATGTCAGCACTGCTGGAGTAGCTTTTGCCAAACTACGTGTCTCCTGCTTATATAATACACTGTGTAACAAGATGGGGTACCCCAAAGTCGCGGGTTCGACTGGCTTTCGTTTTTTCATTTGGTGCCCACAACGAGTGAGTATCATTCCGTGCGGGGGTGAGGGGCCCGAGGTGAAACGGCAGTCCCAAAGGGTACCTACGGCTGCAGCTACTTGGCAACAATTGCTGCACAACGGGTCGTTGCTTTCGTATATTGCGAATGCATATTTCTTTGTTGTTTTGCTCTTGTGATTTTAGCTCTGTAAAACTAAAATTCCTACAGGTTTATAAAGTAAGAATCTTAATTATACTAAGGCGTTTGTGTAAAGCTCCCTTTGCAGCAAATGTAAAGCGCCTAGAAAGAGATTAAGTTCTCTGAGGGCGCTTTATCAAGTACATTATTATTATTATTATTATTATAAAGCCCCAAGAGAGCTGAGGATCTCTTTCTGAGAACTTTACAGATGCTGAGAAGGAAGCACTTCAATTGCTCAGTGATAGCATGCACGGTAGCAGCATGTGTGAGCACACGATGGACAATTCGCTCGGACGAAGCAAATTCTCCGAGATACTGATGGGTTCTTAGTCTTCCTTAATGGTACATGTAGCAGCTTCAAGTATAGTTTTGCTTTGCTTTGCTTCGCTTCGACTCGGGCACCACCGACTTGTTGCCTCTGTTAGCGAACGGATGCTGCTGCTGTAGTCCAATAAGGCACTTCCTGCATGCTCGGCTGCAACCGCATCGTGTCTCGATGTCATCTAAGGTATGCACCTCAGCGTATACTGTTGCGCTACAACGAGGAAATGCATTTCTCCCTGTAGCTATTGCCGACAGCTTGGCCGGGCGCCGCTCGTCGGTGGCGGCAGACATCTTATCGCTGCCGGACACATCTCTGATGTCCTACGTCGAAGCAGGCCCGAGACCGGCTTGCTATGGTGGCGGCCGCGGCAGCAGCAGCAGAGCTGCATCGGCTTTCAGTGTGCCGACGGTCGCGAAGCAGCGATGGCAGTGCGGCAGGTATTCGGTTGTGTTCGACAGCTGCGGAGCTGCTGACAGCCGGCTTAAAACCTCGGACGAGAGCAAGCCAAACACCAGCTTTCGGTCCGGAAGTAAGTTCGTCTTTTGCTTTCGAGTGGCTGCATCCCGTGCTTTCGAAGCGTGGGTTTATGTCAGCACTGCTGGAGTAGCTTTTGCCAAAATACGTATCCTTGCGTTTGTGCTCGCTTCATCACACCAAAGCTCTTCCTGTTGCCGCAGCCCCCCACCGTCGACGGAAGCTGCATAGATTGCCAGGCGGATGGATCGATCGATCGATCGATCGATATATATATATATATATATGTATGTATGTATGTATGTATGTATGTATGTATATAGCTCCCTCAGAGAATCTAGTCTCGATCCAGGAAATTATAAACATGCCGACAAGCTGGAACGCACGGCTTTGGTAGTTCATGAGCTGTCGTATGGGGGTATGGGGGAACTTGTCGTGTTGGCTGCCTCTTGACCCTAGCCTGTTAGCACGTCTTTAGGCTAAGAAAACTCGTTGATATCCCGGTCGCTGGCCTGCAAGTGTGAGTTCTTGTCATGCCCACAGGCGTGATAGCTTTGGCAGACGAACTGCTGCTTCACTCGGGCTCATACAAAATATAGGCGCGACTAGTCCTGGATCGTGACCTTTCCATACGGCGCATCACTCAGAGAGCCCAGCTGGCTCTTGAAGACCTTTTTGTTAATGAACCCAATGGCAGTAGCTATCGACAACTGCTGCACCCAAAAAAGAGGCACCGGTCTCAAACGCCAGCCTGAATGTTTGGGAGCCGTCAGTCAGGCTGAGATCCTAGAGGGCTTTAAGCATGAGCCATTAGCCCCATTGCGTGTGGGAGCATTAGTACAGAAAGAAACCGTGTATATAACCAAGAGAACCGAGCTCTTTTGTGGTAACGTGATCGTGTGCTGAAAAGATATCGTGCCAATGGGTCATATTATACATATTTTTAGCGTGCACAAGGACACGAACGACAATCAGTAGTGCGGATAAAAAAGGCTGTGCGGAACAAGTAGGGTTTTAGCTGTTTTTCAATTTTGTTAAATCAGGAGCTTGAGGTCTATTGGTAGCTGCAGGCTTTCTAAGCTTAGGAACTGAACGCATTGCCTCCGAGAGATTTGAAGTTCGCTAAATAGGCACAACAACGTGAGCAAATTTAGAAGAGCTGGTGGTACGATGGGATGCTTCATTCATAAGTATTGAAGATCAAGCCATATTAAAAGAGGGAATGGATCTAAAAGTGAGTGCCGGCTTTGAAGCTGCTAGGTTTTTTGATGAGGATTCGGTACAAATTGGTGAGAAGTCAAGTCATTCTGCAGTAGCCTTATCTAACAATTCCAAATTTTTCAGCGTTGCATTAATGCAGTTAGGCAGACTTGACTGTTGAGCTGAAGTACTCATCTAGTGGAGAGTAATTTCGAAATGGGTCACCAAAATTGCATGCAGAGGCTATAGGTAACTTGCTGATGGAGCCCATTTTGAGAGCTAGGCTTTCTAGTAGTTTCTGACTGCAAGCCTCATGTCATTCATTAAGGAGCTAGTGACTACTGCACCGCCAGTTTTAATGGACCTCGGGGTATGGAAGAATGAGTAGCCTCTAGGATTGGTGTGGGTTCTTGTCGGGCAGTTCTCAGCTTCAGCAAGCAAGTCAAAGACGTCAAGAATCGTGTCACGTATAGTTAGGGAGTTATTTTCTTATGCAAGGACTTAATAGGCACATTTATGAGTAAGCCCATCCCATTGTAGCAGACTCGTTGACAAATAGGGTGAGTAGTTCCTGCAATGATTGTGCGATAGTGTGCTAAGCAGCTCGAAACCATGCAAGAAATACTGAAGAGGCATCCCTTACCCCTCTTTTAGTCCGTCGGGTTCCCATGGGAATACCCAATTCGCTAGCCTTGGCAGTGGCAGCAGCATCCAGGAATGCATCTGAGCGGCAATAGTGAGGCACTAACTGGCTTGCTGGACGGTACCGAGTAGTGTGGTCACTTACGGCCGGCAAAATCATTTCGCATCGGGCTGGTCGCTTTGCATAAGCTGTAGTTGGGAGAGAGCCACTGTTGCAATAACAACAATAATACTGAGAAATCCCAATAGTGCCTTAAGACAGCCAAATCTCTTTATAGGCACTTTGCATGTGTACTACAACGTAACTCCAAATCCGGCTCTAGTGTAAGCTCAGTGGCAACGATTAATGGTACATGTCAATAATTTACCGGACAAATTAATCTCTCCAATAATCAAATAATTGTTAAGAGTCCCTTTCAAAGAGGTGAATTTTTTTAATTGGATCTTAATTTGTGACGGTTTTCACATAAAAAATACGAATATGATTGGGCAAACCGTGCCTATCCCAGCAGTAAACCGGAAGCAACATGCATACAAATAAGTTGGGCGATCTCTGTACTATTGAATATATACATTATGTACTCCAACTTCCTGAATCTTATTAGCCAGTGGATTTTAAATGGATTCATTTATAGTGCATCTTTACCCTTTGCAAATTGTATAGCTCTGCCAATACTTTGTGGATCAATCACAAGTACAAATGTGACATCAGCTCTGCTTAATAATAATAATGATAATAATAATGCACTTGATAAAGCTCCCCTAGAGAACTAAATCTCTTTCTAGGCGCTTTACATTTGCTGCAAAGGGAAATGCAATTGAATGGTAAGTAAAATCATGCTTGAAAAACAAACAAAATGAATAACATGGTTAGGGGTGACATGCACAGGGTCAGCATGCAAATGTGGTTAGTGGCACGCAGCATGCACAGTGTCAGCACGCATAAGCACATCAAGGACGAATCACAGGGACCCACTAAATGCTGTCCTAAATAGGTGTGTTTTTAAGTTCCTTTTAAATGTGGTCAGGTCAGGGGATGTTCTGACGCAGGTCGGGAGGGAGTTCCAGGCTTTGGGAGCATACGAACTAAATGCAAGGTCTCCAAAGGATTTGAGGTTTGTACGAGGTATTTGTAGACTGTTGGATTCCGAAAAGCGGGTGGTACGATGCTTGGCCTGATGGGGTAGTATATCTGAGAGATAGGCTGAAGCCATAGAGTGAAGGGACCTAAAAGTGAGCGACAAAACCTTGAAGTCAATCCGTTGCTTGACTGGTAGCCAGTGCAGGTCGGCGAGAAGTGGAGTAATGTGGCAACTGCGGCGCTCACGACAGACAAGCCTGGCTGCGGAGTTTTGCACCAGCTGCAATCGCCTGATCGCACATGCCGGTAGGCCAGTAAGCAGTGAGTTGCAGAAGTCGAGACGGGATGTCACGAATTCATGGACCAACTTGGACGTGGTATCCTTATCTAAACAAGCCCAAATTTTAGCAATGTTATGAAGTTGAAAATAGGCTGCTTGTAAATTGCTGCAGAAGTATATTTTTTGTCGTTTGGATAAGTATCGCCATACCTTGACCACGATAAATAAAGAAAATAAGAAAATAAAGCTCCGTGATGTTTGATAGCATTTTTAGCAATATTTATTCAAAATAAATTGTAAATAAATAAATCAACTCATGCAGTGACACACAAGTGCAGCTCAATTCACATTTGAAATTTAACGGTAATCCATTCAATTTAGGCCGAGTTATGATTTTTTCAAGGCGAAAATATAGTCTATCACTAAAGCTGTTTTAAGCCAAAAGCATGCAACTCACCAAGTTGAAAACGTACATTTGAAACGTCTGGCATGTGAGAAGAAGGGGCGAGGATGGCTGCGAAGAGAGCAAGGGGAGCATACAGCTGACACTGGCCCGGTTGCAGCTGTTTCGCTTCGAGCAGGGCTATAGCAGCTCCTGTCAAGAAGCGAGCACGGCAGTGGACTAATCGTTCTGAGCCAGAGCTTTTCGGAGTGAACTGAACGGCACCGGGCCGCGCGGCTCTGAAACCCGAAGTCTGGCTCGCGTGGCCTAATCAAAAGCTTGGGCACGAGCGTTTCTCTGACCTTTTTTTGCCGCAGGCATGGTCACGCTGCCATCTATCATCAACTTTGAAGACACGAATCTGTCGTCCTTGGCTGGATGTGGCGAAGCCATGGCCACGCTGCACCAAACGGTGTCATCAGGTACGCCTAACCGGTGCAGGTCAGCCGAGCGAATTTCTGCAATTTTCTGACTGCTTGGTGGCGATGCTGCAGTCGTCAGCGTCTGAGTTGCCATTATGCACTTCGATCGAAGCAGCTCTATTGGGCCACTGTCGATAGCAGCGGCCGGTGGTTTAGTTCACAGGGGCACCACAAGACCTCTGTAGTAACAGACAGCAGTATTTATTAATCCAGCTGCCGTGTTTCGCGGGCTGTCGTGGTCTCGCATTGTCAGGAGACTCCTTGGAAACATTGACATTTACTTAGTATGTATCACCGTAGCTAGCTTCACCTAATATCTGACTGTCTTCCCTAGTACTATGATGCAGCTGTGCGATCATCTATGTCAGTGTATGCAAAAAATCATCCCGATGGTCTTGCCGCCTGAACTCCATGGACTCAAAGTAATTCACAAGTCCAATCACCATGTTGTGGCAAATATTGCTAAAAGCATGGTCTGGATCCTTGCGGTTTGCAACCGATGGTAGAACCAGTTTTTTCTATTTGCAATCAGCAGCAGTGCATGCTGCTTGAGCATTTATGCCCAGTGTCATAAATGAAGGCTCGGGACAATAAACTTGACATTGTATCCGGTCGGTTAGCCGATAGTGACCATTAAAGATGACTTATGAAAATTCCTCTGCAGTGTTGCTTACAGGGTGGTGAACAAGACCTTGTTCGTTAGAAGATGATTGAAAAGGCCCACAAAAGACAGCGCTTAGAAGCTTAAACCAATTTACAAAAACCAAAAACTGATAATGTTGTATGAAATTAATAATGCATTTTGTTATGTCTGCGGTACAAGTGACTTTTAGCTGTGTTTTAAATGTCCTCAAGTAATGCGACGTTAGTGATTTGATTTCAGTCCATATTGAGTTACAACCATATAGCGCATAGGGAATAATGGCTCGATCTCCGCAAAAATTTTTAAGGCGGTTTTGGGTGCAGCTAAGCAGCCAGTCTCAGAGGAGCAGGTGCTGCGAGAGCAGTTAGCTGATGAGTAGCTATTTCAGAATGGTAAGCCAAAGCAAGAGATGTAGGGACCTAAAAATGAGAGAAAGGACCTTGAATACTGGGAAGCCAGTACAGGTCGTGGAGAAGTGGTGGAATGTGATAAACATGACCAGTTTCGCAATCTGTAATCCTTCGATTAATTGGCCACAGAGCTTCGAGGAGAGAGTTAAAATGTCAATACATGATGTCACGAATGTATGGATTAACTTGGCTGTCGTGTCCTGGTCTAAACATGCTCAAATGTTTCCATTATTGGATGGCTAAAAATAGGCCGACTTGATTGTGGAGCTAATGTTCGCATCTAGAGAAAGATAACTGTGGAACCGCATGCAATCGGTGCTGAAACTACCGGGGGGGGGGCGGCAAGCCTATTTTGAAGGTCAGGCTTTGTATTTTCTGAGTGACACTACTAAATAATCTAAAAAATTTCGAAAACAGATACTGAAACGGATTTACTAGCAATTTATAGCTTGAGCACTGCACGAGAAGATGGCTCTTCACCAAAATGAGATTTTACAAAGAGGAACTTTCTGAAAAAAGAGGATGCTACTCAGATCGAGCAAGATAGTCGATGGCAACCATTCCTTCAAATTTCAACTCGTCACAGATAAATCTATAGTGGCGAGAAAGGCTGCACTTCTAGGCCACGTAAAACTTTGATTTTCAGTCTACAAATCTGGAGCCCTTTCGTAGACTGCTGAAAATTAAATGCCCTGACAGTCGTCGATAACCGGCTGTCCATTTGGTAGAATCAACACCCGGCTTGTTAATAGGGGTCGTTTGATTGCCCCGTATTCACTACCAAGCGACTTTTAGGTCCATGATAACAGCATTTCGAATTTCTGCCAGATATGAGGCGTTAGGTTTTTCTTCCTTACAGGTCGCAATGAGACGAGCGATGCTGCCCATTGGGCTCAGATGGCAGCGATGGCAGCCATCTCGTCAGCTAGCTGCAGGAGCCAAGACGATATACCGGTGAGCAAGCCTACGAACCCCTTTCTGCTGGTGGCATAGCAATACCTCTTGTATGCAACCCCTATATTTACACCTTATGGGTGGCCGGCTCAGTAAGATGTCTCCACCGCGTCTTCTGTGTAGGGAGAGAGTGCAAACCCCAAGGCCTGGTTTGGATCAGGTGTAAGATGCTCCCATTAACTGCCAAGGTCTTAGGCTTGATTCCTTCGGCAAATTTCAAGCACAAGGCTAGAGAGGTTGAATTCTCTTAGCATGCTATACAAATGAATTATTATTTATTTATTATATATATATATGTATTATTATTTATATACGATTATTTATATTATATATAACTATGTATTTTATTTATATATTATTATTATTTATTTATATTATATATATATATATATATATATATATTTATGTAAATGCATATAGATATTACACGCACAAGCGCGTGCACACAAACACACACCTATACCTAGCGTTCGATCAAAATGTGACCAGATCTGCTAATGGTGGCTGGATTAAGAGGACATAATTCAATTTATATGTGTATGTAATTTGGAAAAACTAGACTGGCTAGAAAGGCAGTACCTGGCTCACAGAAGCACACAGGTTAATTCAGCTGTTGCTTTACTGCAATTTGACATCGTACGTTGAGCGAACGAGTAAATTTTACACATCACACATTTATAGTCGTCTTTAGATCGTCTTATGTTCTCGAACTCACAGGCTGTAAGTTAGTTCGATCGTCGTTCTACTACACTGAGGGAAAGAAGAGAGAGAGAGAGAGAGAGAGAGAGAGAGAGAGAGAGAGAGAGAGAGAGAGAGAGAGAGAGAGAGAGAGAGAGAGAGAGTTTGCTTGTTTTACAGCAGACAGAGCAGGCAGCCTTCTTAGGAGTGACATGTTGCTGGTGCAGTTTGGTGACAGATATTATTGCAGGTGTGAAACCCCATATATTTTGTATGCTACTGACTGCTGACTGGATAGTAACAACATTGAGACTACATAGCAGCAATAAGCATGGATATTTAGGTAACTATTGTGGTACTAACTGTCCAGGAAAAGTCCGAGGTGATGGGAAATAAAGAATACAATTGTAAGCTTGCATGCACCTTCTGCTCAGGAAGTTGCGTTCCGGCATGAGCAGCTGTAGCATACACACTCAGTTGGCTGAGAAGATAAAAACGGCTGCCGACCATGTAATTATGTTGTAGCCCCGATCGGTTAGCATCGTTAAGTGAGCATCGAAGCAGTGCTAGGCTATGAGGTGAGACCCTGCTAAGCAAGCCACTGCCTTCTGCTACTGCGGAATAAACTATTCACATTACTTTAAAACTCGCAGTTCTGTAATCCAATACGATTCAAAGTAAGCAGGAATCAAGGGGTCATGATTGCTTTCATCACGAATGCAAGCCGCCTGTATGGGATCTGCTCTTGCAAATATGGTATTACCAACTATTAGCAACCGATCATTTGTTGGGGCAGCATGTATCCTGTTTATACCGTAGCAGTCGCTCTCTCTCTCTCTCTCTCTCTCTCTCTCTCTCTCTCTCTCTCTCTCTCTCTCTCTCTCTCTCTCTCTCTCTCTCTCTCTCTCTCTCTCTCTCTCTCTCTCTCTCTCTCTCTCTCTCTCTCTCTCTCTCTCTCTATCTATCTATCTATCAATAGGAGGGGGTATGGTGGGCAGCCGTTACCCAGAAATTTAGTATTTTTGCAAGTATTGTCCATCTCCGAACCATGATGGTAGCATTTCCTTGGATGACCAATGATTATGATTCTATGAGTAAGAACCACACATTGCTTATGTTGCAGCAGTACGCTTGCTTAGCTCAGTGGATAAGGTAGGCAACTAGACTGAAGGTGCTTGATAATCTTTGTCCTCGTTCGTTGTGGTGTGCCTTGCATCACAGCGTGTGCGTGCACAGCTGCAAGTTTTAGACAAATCGCTCTGATGCTTTGTTGGATAGGCCACGAAATTCGCCTGTGCACGTTCGTAGAAGGCGTTAGTCATCCCGAGAAAAGTCACGATAGTGTCCTACAGACAGTCAGTGCAAAGCAAAAGTTGCAAACCACTGGCAACCTTTTTTGTTTGGAATTGCGAACCCCTGGAATGTAGATTTCAACCAATCTATTGCTTCTGCAAGTTGCACTCTTTTTTCTCGGTTACCAGGGCAACCGCACGACTGATCTTGTTGATCGAGCTCGTGCACTTACGAAAGCTCAAATCCCCCGGGTTCGAGGCAAGCCAGCCAATTGTGGTCATAGTTGGCGCTCTGCATAGCTTTTTGCGATACAGAAATACAGCTCATTTTGTATAGCATCCTAAGAGAACTTAATCTCTGTTCAGGCGCTTCTTATATGGCTTGAGCCCACGACCTCAGGTCATCAAATACACTTACCTTGACCTTGCTAGAGGCGAGCACCTAAACCGCTGGGCTAAAATCAGGCTAGACGGTGCAACCTGTTTGCTCAGGAAATGATCCAGCAGGCGATGCTCCAATCATTTTCAGATGATCCAGCAGGAATTAATTGAAGGCTACATCGAATTGGGCCGCCTCTTTGACATCGACCTGGCCTCTGTCGAAGGGTGCTCCCCTGAAGTTCTCGGTGCGGTCTTTTCATCTCTGAGCGTGGTCAGACGTTGCTCTTCAGACATCGCCGGAGCTGCTGGTGATGATGGTAAGCAGCAGTTCAGATAAAGCAAACGTACTCCTCACTCGCACTGGCTGCCATCTGCAGTCACCCTCTCTACCCTGTGGACCGCTGTACTTTCTGCTCAGGGCTGACCTTGCTGAAGACTGGCCGTGCAGGCTAGGCCGGCAAGCCCCTCAGATGCTGATGCCAATCGGGTCTGCTGCACTTACTGGTAGGGCAGCATCCAATGCCTGTCGGGAATTTTGATTCATCAAATTCAAATTACGAATGGAACATAATAGTGATGAGCGATGCCGGCCAATACGATTTCAAATGATGTTATATTGCCATGGGCAGAGCAGGAACGTCATGTGACTGAACAGCACGTGCAAACTGCATCTTAATGTGCCGAGAGCCTGAAATTGGGTCCCAAAAAATAGCACCTCGAGGTAATGAAGCGTTTAATCTAAGAGTAACTCTTAAGGCGATTACTCGATGCATTCCGTGGACTTGCAAATGCACTACAAGCAAATTCAAGGAAGAAATTCTAGGCTGCCATATGCTTGCAAGAGGATGTGTTAAGAAGAGTACACACTGCTCGTTTGAGCCGCTCGTTCATTTTGTTTGTGTCAGTACAAGAATAAGAAAAATTTAGTACATCCAACCGAGCAGCGAGTGGGCCTAGTGAGTTCTCAAGGAGCTTTCTCCTTGTTGAGTTACCCCAATGCCCTCGCTATGGCATTAAGCTTTGTCCCCTCGAGGTTAAATAGAATACCCCGAAGGGCCCTTCTTTCAAGGTTTTGGAAAAACTTCGAACAAACCAACGATCAATTATAGAAAGAAGCTCACTTGCCGTCTTTGGCTGCCTTGCTGTACAACTGTTGCAAGATGCTAGAATGCAGACGTATCAGAATTGGCTTTAAAAAATCTTAGCTGATTTAACACCCTCATTTGTATAGCAGCAGATGAGCCTATCGGCTGCAGTATGTGCTAAAATGAGAGCTATTGAGTAAAGGCAATCAACCCATTCAAATGCGGGGTTCTGTGTGACATTTGATCACCCTTTAAGGTAACGTTCGTATTTCATTACTACCGTGGATTAGGAAATAGTCACCTTCGCATCAAATGTTGATGTGCCAATCCACGGTTCTTGGCTGAGCTATTCTGTCACTTTAAGTCAGGAGGAGTTAGCTTACCTCCTTGCGAAATGGCTATATTTCGAGCTCAGAGAAAGACGTCAAATGCAAACTATGCATTTACATGTCATCCACTAACCTGATTGATTTTCAGTGCGTTGTACCTCTACTTTGCCTAAGAAGCTGCTCATCCTGTGCTGGGGGCTGCCGATACTATAGCAAGAAAGCCACGCCGTCGCGTCGTGTTCGTTCCCTAGCAAAGATTTTGTAATTGTCGTGATGAACTGAAGCAGAGCCTGGATTGGCTCCTGGGTGGGCTTGCACCTCGTGGGCGCCACCACCAGCTTTCTATTTGCTAAGCTCAGGCAGTGGGAGTGACTTGCCGGCACTGCCGAAAGTGGACCAAAACGGATCGAAAGTTTGGCGATCGCTTAGCGGCTTGTTGAGTCGCTCGAAGCCCGTACGTGGAGCGTTCTTATGAGCGGCCCACCGAGCCGCCCACTTTCTCTTCGTCTCTTCACGGAGCATTATAGCCCATAAACCTCCCCTTGGGGTAGGCAGTGACCTGTCGCGTTCGATGGCCAATTAATGCAGCAACGTCTCTTCTCTCTGCTCCGTACGGCTTTGCACGGGAAATCTTTGCTACTTTTTAGGATCACTTCGCCTGTCGAAGATCTTCGAGTCATTTCGCTCGTCCGCCGGCGCCATGTCATCGTCGGCGTCTGCACCTTCCCGTGAACCTGACGGCACGCATTCGCACCTGCTCCTCGAAAGCCGAGCTCCAGCTGTAGCTCCAGCCAAGACGACGCCTTCACCAGAGGTTTGATTATTGACTTTGCTGAAAATGGCTCTTGATCTACAAGGCGACTTGTCCGTGAAATTGCTTGCTGGCAGGATTGGGCAGCCGCTCCAGTTCAACAACGAGGAGAGCTGCACTTTTGCATGGACTTGCGAAAACAGTCTGTCTCTATGCTTTCAGGCAGCACGGCAGGGAGATGTCGCTGAGCTGAGGTGTGGCCGAAGCCGAACGTTTGTGGGAGTGTGCGTGGCTGTTCACGTAATCCTGTCGGCAGCATTGATCGGGTAACTATCTCGGACTTGTTCACCTTCCGAAGCTTGGTGCTAGAGTCCACACGCAAGCATAATAATAATAATAATAATTCACTTGATAAAGCGCCCTCAGAGAACTCAATCTCTCTCTAGGCGCTTTACATTTGCTGCAAAGTGAAATGCAATTGAATGGTAAGTAAAATCATGCTTGAAAAACAAACGAGATGAATAATATGGTTAGGGGTGACATGCACAGGGTCAGCATGCAAATGTGGTTAGTGGCAGCATGCACATTGTCAGCACGCATAAGCACATCAAAGACGAATCACAGGGACCCACTAAATGCTGTCCTAAATAGGTGTGTTTTTAGGTTCCTTTTAAATGTGGTCAGGTCAGGGGATGTTCTGACGCAGGTCGGGAGGGAGTTCCAGGCTTTGGGAGCATACGAACTAAATGCACGGTCTCCAAAGGATTTAAGGTTTGTATGAGGTATTTCTAGACTGTTGGATTCCGAGAAGCGGGTGGTACGATGCTTGGCCTGATGGGGTGCACCCTTCATACCGCCTTGCCGCCATTCGTCGTACCAAACTAGACGCAATCACTTGACGAGAGAGCCTTTGCTTGTGGGGTGGTGGCTCGCCTGATAAGGGTGGTCAGTGCTGCTCGTTCTGTCGTATTTTTGGCGCTTTAACCTTGATGTCCTTAGCCGTTAAAGATGAAGGTTCGGAAGCTCTCTTTCCCGTGTAGCCCGTGATTTTCCATGCAGCTTACGGTGATCGTCGAGTAATCTTTCCGACGACAGGCTGTGGCAAAGACAGTCGTCGATTATCTTACAGTACTTCGATCATATGATCTCATATTCCCACCTTCTCATCCTGGTCTGAGAATAGTATGACGAGCTGCAGCCGTAGAACCGGGCTTGCACAGTGCCCAGAACTGCCGTGTGAGTTGTCGAGGCATCCCTTGGTATACTTGACACAGACCAGGAATAGAGGAATAGCATGCCGGAGTGTGGAGGCCTCGGTAGATAGTGGCACGATCGAGTCTGAATCCTCTGTCACTGCCGGGAATGGACTTGAGTTCTTTGCAGTTCTTCACCGGCTAGTTTGGCACACCTAGAGCCCTCATTCCTAATGTCCGCTACGTTCCTTGGTTACTCTTACAAGGAAAAGTTGGAAATTATTCGACACATTTTCCTACTATAATACAGCTATAAAGACAATCGTGCACTGTGCTTGCACCTACTCACGAGAGCTTGTCAGGAAGAAATTAAGCAAGCAAATTTAAGCAGAGTTAAAGCCGGAAGACGATGCAACAGCGATACCTGCATTGGTATATGTGCCGGAAAGCAATACAAGCATTTTTGATAGTCGATCAATCGTACTGGCTTGTTGACTGCAGCCTCAGGTTGACATTGGCCTGTAAGCTGTAATCAAATGAGGCCACTGCAGGCAGTGCATGCTAGGAATGAATTCATTGCAAATGGTTCTTAACTTAGTTTAACCGGCTGTCACAAGTTGCAAATCATGTTCGGTGTTGCTTATGTGTACTGACACTGTGTATGCTACCACTAGCCACACTTGCGTTCTGACCCTGTGCATGTCACCCCTAACCGTGTTATTCCTGTGGTTTATCAAGCATGATACCACTCACCATTCGATCGTGCTTCCTTTGCAGTAAATGTGAAACGCTTAGAAAGAGATTGAATTTTCTGAGGAAGCTTTATCAAGTGTATTATTATTATTGTTGTCATTATTGCTGAAAACTAGAGAGCAAACCGAAAAGTAGCGATGCTAGTTACATGCCCGTCCTTTTTACTTATGTTTTTTACCTGTGTGTCACTGAGTGACAATTCCTAAGTGAGGTCTCATTAACTGGCAGCTAAAAGTCTTTTGTGTTTTTGCATGCATGTCCTAGCGTGATAATTGTGTGCTATTCTTAGCGTGATGACTATGTGCTATTGCATGCTTACCTAAGCAGTGCGGCTAGCTTTTCATTGACTATTGGTTATTACTGCTCTAACAAGGATTTGTAAAGCTCCTGCATTAGGATTAAGTTCTCCCAGGGCGCTGCAGGAGAGATGCAGTATTACTATTATTATGCCTTGTCGGATCGATTGCAGTTGCCCAATTACCTGTAGCGGACGCCGTGTTTTGTGCAAAGATCTGGGATTTTGTCCAGGAGCATTACGAATGAACGCTCTATGAAATAGGATAAGGTCTTGGAGGGATAACGGATGCTACCTAGGCATTCGAGGCTGTTGAGTAAATGCACCCTTCTTCCAGATGGCTGCCGTGCAGTAGCGTTCGAAGCTGTACGCCGAAGCGGCCGCCTCAGCTGGTACAGCAACAGGATAGCAAAGAGCACAGCAATACTTTGCAATAAGTTTAGATAGTGTACTATGAATAAGCGGACAATCTGGAAGCTGATTCTAGAGTGTTGCTGCAAGGCTGAATATAGATCTCATTTCATGAATGACCTCAGCAGCATTTCCATTGTAAAGCTGCCGAAGCTTTCTTTTCGCTCATCAGATACTGCACTCGTTTCAATCAGACGTGTAAATGCAAATAAGACCGTGTATTCCTGGCTTTCTAAAAACCGAGTAGTCTTCCAAGCGCCTTGTCGGCTGTGCTGCTGATAAAAGCATTACGGGCGGTTGGAAATCTCGTTAATCCACGACTTATTCACTCCTCGTTTGCTTTACCATTTGCGTAGTCACTAGTGCTCCACAATTGCAACATATCCGCGTTCTTCCCAAATAGTGCGGCTGAGATTTGAGAAAGGAATAAATGTATTAACAGCCTAGTAAAAGCAACAGTGGCCGCCGCCCACTGGCATGAGCTTGTGCCAGTGGCAGAATGATGGATGTGATGCATTGATGCGCGTGCCGTAGCGAAGCTGTCTCGGGCGTTGTAGCTGCAATGCGTACCTCCACGTGGCAGATGTACAAACTGCGGCAGCCTCTCGCCTGTACCAATCGACGACCAACTTGAGCTGCTCGTCGGAGCAGCTGATACCACCGATGTCGTACATCGCCATGCGCTATGCTAAAATCATCTTCGAGAGGGTGGGCAGTTACGCAGATGCGTGCCTGCATGACCTGCTCTAGTTACCTGGCACTTGGCGGCAGCTCGCGGTGCTCCATACGTAGTCCCTCGATTTCTTCGGTCCCGGCAACCGTTGCACATCGTAATAGCGAGCCGAGAAAAGTTGCCAGTTCGCCAAACGCTTAGCCTGGCGCTGGGAAACGTTCGATTACGCTCGGATTTATTTCTCTCCTGGTTCCGAGTAAATGTTTTATTGCCACTATATTCAGCATTTCAGAAGCCCTATAAACACGGTCAGCTTTAGACAGTATTATATGTCTGAAAAAGTCACAGGCAATCTCGCATGCGATGCTTGCCACTCTTGAATAGTCAGTAGGATTAAAACGTGAGTTCCATCGAATAGGTCTTTAGGCCAGTTCATCAAAGTAAAATTGATTGCTACTGACCTCAAGCTGCCGCGTTTCCTTTTAATTCCAGGCTTCAATCCCTACCTTTTGGACCTCTCTTCCGTGCTCTATCTCTGATCCCCTTTGCTACGTGCCTTCAGACGAGGACTAAATTAACTTGAATCTGTTTCTATCAGACTCAAATTGCTGATACAGAAGGTTGTACGGTTTCCGCTGCTACTGGCGAACGTGCTAAATAGCATTTTCGCACCATAGGAAGGGCACTAGAAGAATTGATCAGTATTTAGCTATGCTGGATATGGTTGATTGACTCACGATTTAGAATAGATACTTGTGATTATGCATTTATATACAACTAGCAGCGAAGGCATTGGGAGCTGATGGTCTTCTGGCTTTTTGTAGCTTCAAGGTGCTGCTCTCATTCCGCTCGTGCTCACCTAATAACAGCCGACTTGAACAGCAGCAGCAGCTGACTACAAACACTGCGAAGCTTTCCCTGCTGCTCAACGAAATCTGTTCTCAAGAACTTGACGAAAAAGCTCAAAAACGCGTTGGTTACGATTCCACAGAGCTTGAAGATCATTCATCTCCGCGTAGCATTGGCGCTACCACAGCAGCGGCCGCGATACAGTTTCGGACTGCTTTTGTAGAACGAACCTAACACTGGCTGTCGCCTGCTCTCCTCAGACAGGTTTGATCACGGCAGTGGTTCGATGCCTTTTATTAGCCTCAGCGTGAGCGGTCATGTGTGTAAGCTTGTCCTATATATTGTAAAAACGTTTAGAAAGATGAAATACAATTGGTTTGAGAACTGATTCGTATGACTGTAGGGCACAGTATGAAGCAGAGTGTGTATTGGGCGGCTGTTCCGACAGCTGGCTGATACTTGCTGCACTCAGTGCAAAGTTGCAGCGACTTCGTGTGACTACTCGACTCAGCGAGTACAGCGACCAAAGCTACCAAAATTCCCTTTATCTATACAATAGGAGAAGCAGTATCTTCGCTTCTTATGCCGTGCACTTTCGATTCTTTAGTCGCTTAAGTGGTTTTACTGTCACTCAACGTGAGATTTTCAGCCAACCAAGTGCAAATAATGCTAGTAATACATACTGCAATGGAGTTGAGAGTTTTTTAGGCTTTAAGGCAGTGAGTATCAAACCCCAGGTGCCGCTTTGTGCTGCCTCCATAGAAATGAAAGCCTAGATTGTGCTTTGCGACTATGCGTTTTACATTATAAGCAGAATAGCATTTAAAGCGGATCACTTGGACGCTTCATATTTTAAAATCATACTGGATCGCAGCTGACATCTACGCATGATTCTTCCGCGAAAATGGGAACTTGAACAGCTTAATGTCTGTGATGCCTAGTGAGAAGGCGCTCATGAAAGAAGAGGTGATCAATGGTATCAAAAGCTACCGGGAAAATAGCAGACCTGCTAGACCAGTGGCTCTCAACCTTTCGAATGCCGCGACTCTTAAATACAGTCCTTCCTGTTGTGGCGACCCCCAACTATAAAATTATCGTGCGCAAAATGTGGCAATGCGTGTTTTCCAATGGTCTTAGACGACCCCTGTGAAAGGGTCCTTCGACCGCCAAATGGGTCGCAACCCGCAGGTTGAGAGCCGCTGTACTAGGCCGACGCTACTAAAAGTCATAATTCCGAGGTAAGTCATTCATTATCCCTACTAACTAGAGGGAAAAGTCTGTCGCGCCGCAAGATAGCGCGCACTTACGTCAAGCTGCATTGATAGCGCAGCGTTGTCTTCCGTGATTGAACTACCATGACTCAGCAAAGCGAGTCCTCGGGCTGCAGTGAGCTGCTCATATCACAGAAGTGTTGACCATAGAGTGATGTGTTTTATGACCTACATGGAACTTATTGCTCGGTAGGTTTCCATTTTGGATCCACGAGAGAGAGAGAGAGAGAGAGAGAGAGAGAGAGAGAGAGAGAGAGAGAGAGAGAGAGAGAGAGAGAGAGAGAGAGAGAGAGTTCAACTGATCCGACACTCACTCTAAAATGTCCCTTGATAGGACGGCAATAGGGAGACTGGGTGGAAGTTGCTAAAGTTCTCCTATTCTGTCGGCAGTGCCTTTCACGATACTCCACGCATTTGCACGATTTGCACGCCGTCTCCAATAGCGGTAGAGCAAAGCTGTGTTGTCCGCGCTCCGCTTCTTTCGATCTCAGCAGCAGCAGCAGCAGCAGCGATGGACTCCTGACTCTAAGCCGACTCCGCGGCAGCGGCCCCGAGGGAAGCGAGCAGCAGCAGCGCCGCCGCCAGCATGTACAGCAGCAGCAGCACAGTGGCAGCGGCGGCTGCTACTCTGCTGCTGCTGCTGCCACTCGGAAACGGGCGACCGCTCGCCGGCCCCGGCGAGTGGCGTACGGCAGAATGCCCAAATGAGCGACGCGGCAACAGCCAGCGTTTAGCTGGATTTCCCACGACGCACCGCAGGCCGCTTGCCGACCGGATGCCGCGGTGAGAACCGCGAGCGCTGGCGTAGCGCTCCGGAAGCGCCGCGCCAACGATGGCGGCGCGCCCGCCCTGGCAGGCCGTTGCTTTACCTATCGACACCGGTGTGGGAAGTAGTTAGCCGCATTGACGAGCGCACGTGTATCGATTGACGAAATTAGTGGAATCTCGTTGATCTCGCTCGTTGCGCTTAACTTAATCGCGCGTTAATTAATTAGCTCCGAACTTGCTTAATTCTGTCGGCGGAAGAAGCGTCGAACAGAGCGGACGGCAGCGAGCTCGACGGCAGCAAGGCAACGCCGGCGTTGCGTAACCAACCCGAATGACAATACCTTCCTAGATTTGTAGCGCTCGGCCGCGCGCGAGCTCCCAGCCACCGTGCCAATTACGTCCCTCGCGGCCGGAGTCGCAGCGATCGCATAAATGGCTTAACTTCGCCAGAAGAGCCCTGCGGCACTAGTTTTCCAAAGCCGGCCAGCTGCCGCCGCCGCCTGTAAAGAAAAGGCTGCGCGTTCGCTCCAAGTTCGCGCGCGCGCGCGAGCGCAAAATTGGCAGCGAAAACTGCGAGGTAAGCGCGACATGCTGGCGGCGGGAAAGCTCGCCTCCCCTTCCGGCGAGACTCTCGCTCATTCTCGAGCGTCAGCCGAGCGTAGGTGCTCGCAGCGTAACCAGCGCTGCCGACGGCGAGCGGCGCACGGCCGCGCAGACGTGGGTCCGCGAAAGCGCACCCGGCGAGCCGCTGGGCGCGCCTCGGGCAGCGCTCCGAGTCGCCGCGCGGAGCGCGTCGATCGGGGCGCCGAGCGGCGACTTTAAAGGCGGCAAGGGGTCTGCCGCCGCGGCTGCTGCTGCAGGCGCCGCGCAAGAGCAGATGAGGCCGACAGCTCGCGTGCCGCGGTCGGCGTCGCCTGCTTTCGGCACGCAGCGCCCCAATTTGTGGCCTCGCTGCGGCGGCGGCATACTTCGGCCGCTCGTCTCCTATCCTTTTCGCGTCTCCCACCTTCGCAGGGGCGCGCGAAGTTCGCCGCACGTGCGCTCTGGAGAGGAAGCGATAGAAGAGCGAGCGAGCGAGACATGAGCGAAGCGCTCGCGTGCGCCAAATGCGGCGACTGCATCGCCGACTGCACGGCCCTGAAGGCCGACGGCAAGTGGTGGCACGACGAGTGTCTCAGCTGCGTCATCTGCAGGCGGAGGCTCGCGTTCGACAAGACGTGCTACGTCAAGGACGGCATGTGCTTTTGCAAGACGCACTACTTCTCGTGAGTGGCGCAACGGCTGTCGCGGTTGTCTCAGTTTCCCAGCGGCTCGCAGACGCCCACCCCAGGTCCAATCTTATAGAGGAGAGCTTCACGAATCGTACTCGCCATGCGTTTCCCTCCGCTCTGCGGCTCGCTGGAGCGTGGAGCCGGGCGGGAGTGCTCCTCAAGGGCGGAGCCGGCGCGTGAGCGCCTAGCGCCTTCTGCGCCGAGTAGCTTCGCGCGGCAGCGCCGGCCGCTGCGATTCGAGTGGGTCCCTCCGGGCGAGCCGCTGGGATTGGCAACAAAGCAGCTCCGCAACGCTCAGTCGACGATTGCGCATTACGAAGCGCCGCGTTTGAGAGCTTGTTTGCAAAATCTGACGACGTTCCGCTGACGCGTTCTCTGAAAGGTAGACTGTGAAATAGCGCTCCGGTAGCTCGCTAGCACCGACACACTGAGATGCGTTGTGGAGCTAAGTATTGTCTTCGTGAAACAACACTAAGATTGCTCACTACTGCTCTGCAGCACTGTGCGTAATGCGTGTACACAGAAATTGCCAAACGGCATTTCGCTTTCTTGCGCTACTGACAAAATGGACTGTCGCACAGACAGGACGCAAGGTAGCGGACGCACAAGCGAATGGATCAAGCGATCGAGTGCAGCTAGGTGGTGCATTGTTTTTCGCGAATGCGCCGCCGTAAAGCCGCGAGCTCTAGCAGAGGCACTCCGCACGCGGTGCGGTAATGTAATATATCTCCGTCTGTAACCCCACAAAGTTGCAAAGACCATGTGGCGTTACGCAGAAGAGTCGTGTTAGCGCACTCAAAGCCTAAGCGGCTTTCGCTCTGCGTTCGGTAGTAAACAGACTTAATCTCAGGCAACCAAGAGAACGTGTGAAGCACAGCTGAGTCAGGAGAGCGGTTGAAACAGTGAGATGCACGGTATTAGTAGCTGGGGACGGCTGGAAAGCATGCGGCATAGGCGGCCGAAGGATAGTAGTTGTCGTTGCGCAAGAAACGTGGTGGTGAATTGCACATTATAGGCACTGCCGAGCAAAAGCTTCCGTCGCCAACGGTCTTTAAGCGGAGGCACGAGACGGACAGCTGCTCTATATGCGTGCGCCATTGGAGCGTCGCTCGGGCAGCCGGCTCGCGACGGACCGCAGGCAAATTGGCGGGATCCGTCAGGGGCGCGCGCGCGCGCGAGAGAGAGAGAAGAGACTTCTCGGCGCGAGCGCCGCCGCCGCCGCGAAGCCGCCCGGATGTCGATCGCGCCTCCGCCGCTCGACGCTCGCAGGATCTACGGCCGGAAGTGCAAAGCCTGCCGACGCACGATCTTTTCGGAGGACTGGGTGCGCTGCACGAGCCGCGACGTGTTCCACCTGGCCTGCTTCTCGTGCAGCTCGTGCGGGCGCCAGTTCTCCACGGGCGAGGTGTGCGGCCTCTGGGACGACAAGGTGCTCTGCCTGGCGCACTACGAGGCTCTCGTCGGAGGCTCGTCGGACCAAGGTCAGCCGCGCACGGGCCGCGCGCGGCGCCCGCCCGCCAGCAGCCGGCGCGATTGAGCTTCGCCGTCGCGTCGGCGTCTCGTCCCCGCTCGCGCGCGAGCGAGCGGCTTGTGCGGGGCGGCTGGGCCGCCGACGGCTGGGTCGCGACGTCGTCTATGGTTAGCTCCCTTCTCTCGCCTCCGTCCAGAGTCGGAGGGATCGAACAAATCCAAGAGAATGAGAACGTCCTTCACGGAAGAGCAAGTGCAGGTTCGTCGAGGCGAGTCGGCGACCGCCGAGAGACGACGTCGCCGTGCTTAGAAGTGCAGCGATAGAGGTTGCTTCCGGGGCTGGCGCGGAGGCGAGCGACGGTCTCGTCGTGCGCCGATGAACCCATCCCCACCATCCGAGTCCAGACGGCGAAATCTCTTGCGGCCAGCGAAACGCTTCGGCCAGCGCTAGCAGAAAGAGGTGCCGTTCAATGCGGAGAGAACGCCGCCGTAGCGGCGGCGTTGTCGCCCGAGCGGCCTGGCGACTCGGTGACCCGAGAGAGCGGAAGCGCGCCGACGCGGATAAGCCTCCGTCGTTGTAGATCCTGCAGTCCAACTTCCTGGTGGACACTAATCCCGACAGCACCGAACTGGACCGCATAGCGGGACAGGCCGGCCTGAGCAAGCGCGTCACTCAGGTCTGGTTCCAGAACGCTCGAGCCCGGATTAAAAAGGCGAGCGCCCAGGCGGATCAGCGTCTCGACCCAGCGTGACGCGCGAAAGCGCGCGCCCGCGCGCGCTCCAGCAGCCAGCAGCGGGTCGTTTCGCATCTCTCGCCGAGGGCCGGGAGCTGAGGCCGGGCGCTCCGGCGGCTTTGCCTGCGTCGCGTCGTTTCGTGCTCGCCTCCATCTCGGAGGCGAGCAGCGGAGCTGCTGGCGCGCACCCGAACGGCGTGCGGCCAGCAGCTCGCTGGCCGCACGCGAGTGCCAGGCACGTTCGACTGTTTGAGCGTTCGAGGCGCGTCCGAGTCACGAGCGGATTGAGTGGCTTCGCTGGCTCGCGCGTCGCGCCGAACTCGCATCCGTCGTGTCGAGGCAGCTGCTCGCGCAACTGCTCCGAGTCCAAACTGCCATGCGAGCAGGCTTCTCGGATTTAGGTCGCAAATACATGCGTGCGGTGCTCTCGCTCGCGTATCCGGTTAAGATGCTTGAGACGCTTAGCTCGGTTGGCAGCCGCTGCTGATGGGCGCATCGCCATCTTGTCTTCAACGCGAGGCAATCTCTTTCTCATAGAGATTATAGGGTGCGAGCCACGATAGCCGCCGGATGCAGGGCCGAAGGCTGAAGAGCTTGCGCGCGCCGCGGGCACCGTCGACTTGACTATTCAGTAGGAATTCAATTTCGGTTGACATGAGAATGCCGAGTTAACCGCTGAATGGCATTGAAATAAGCTGACGCCAGCGACCAGAGAGACTAAAACTTTGTCTGGAGAGGGAAAGTGCCTCGTGTAAGAGCTAAGATCTTCCTTGAACGCACACCATGAGGAAAATTTGCCTCTGGCTCTGTATTCACTTATTTATGATTATTTCCCTACTCTTTTATATCAAGCATCAAATTTTCTTGGACCGCAGGAAAAAGTGCAGAATGCGCTTACAGCGAGATACTTGTCTCCCACTCCGCTTGTTGTCTGCGGTGTCTCAGTCGTCTGAGATCGAGCGAATGCGGACACACGATAGCGCGCCGCTTCGCCTCTGCAAGATTCCGCTGCAGCTACACCACGAAATCGAAGCGTCCTTTAAACCGTTGGACAGCTCAACGATTGTATTATTATTAAATGTGTTATCATAGTGAGAGAGAGAGAGAGAGAGAGAGAGAGAGAGAGAGAGAGAGAGAGAGAGAGAGAGAGTCACTGCACTTCGCCTCGCTATTCGCTTCGGCGCAGGGACATTTGAGCGGCAAGCAAGTTGAAAAAGCAACTGCGATTGGCTGAAGCAGGCAGTTGAAAATGCAGTGTGTGCACGCTGCCTACCTAGCTCTAAAATGGGAAGCATCGATCCAGGCGTGCGTGCTATTTCGTCTGCTATCGCTCAAGCAGCGGCGATGCGAATCAGGAGGCTGCTTCAATGCCGCGGTCGTGCAAAGTGCAATCGCCGCTTTCGAAGCGTCTCGATTGCTCGCGCGAGTCGCCGTCGCGGAAGCGAAAGAGCGCTCGCTGCTCAGCGCGGCAGCTCGCCGCGCCCCGTTTTGGGGCTGCGTTGCACCAGCTCAGGCGGCGGCCGCCGCATGAGCCGGACGCTACCCGATCTGCAACTTTTCGTCGGTGCGGCGACCTCGTTGGGGCGCCCACTCCAGCGCGGCGGGCGGGCGGCGGAAGTTCGCAGGAGCGCAGCTCGCCGTTGGGCGCCCGACAGTTGCACGCCGCGCGCGCAGCGCGAGCGGCCTCGAGCGACGGCCCGCACGACCGTCGAAGCATCACCGTCGTTCGCCGCTCGCGGGCGGAAGCCGCTCCGGAGCGCGCGCAAGAGCGACGCGAGCGGACGGCCGCGAGTTGCCCGCGTCCCTCCGCTGGCTCCGGGGGCGAGGAGAAAACGAGCGGGCGCATTTACTGGCTCGGGCGCGCGCGCTCCTGCGCTGGTCTTTTAGAAGGCTCGCGACTGCCTGCGGGTCGAGCGAGCGGCCGATCTGCCGCCGCTGCGCCTCCGCCGTTCGCAGAGAGAGCGCCCGCGGGCGAGCGACGCAGCGTATTGAACGAGAAGCGTATTTGTCGTCCGGCGAAGAGCGAGCAAGCGACTGGCGCGTGGCGACGGCCTAGCGGCAGTCTGCCGTCGCTCAAATGGCAACGTCGCCGACGCCGGCGCTGCTCCTACGTGCGCCCTCCTCGCTACTGGCCGAGACGCGCGCTCGCCACGATGGCGCGCTCGCGCGCGTAGGAGGACAGATGGGGCGATCGCCCGTCGGGCAGCCATTCCGCCGTGCCTCGGGCGCGGCTCCTTCCACGCTCGAATCGGTTTCGCTGCGGTCGATCGGAAGTGCGCCGACGCGATGGCGGTTGCACACTAGATGCCCGCGATGTCACAGGAGGTAAGGTGCTCGCTCTACTCGGCCGAGGTCGTGGGTTCGAATCCTGCAGTGGGCGATCCATTATTGCCAACTGCTAGCCGCGGTGACAGCCGTTAAGGCTCATCTGCCACTTAACGACTGTGGCTGTCAAATCGGCCAATGTTGGTAGGGCAGAGAGTGAAGCCATCAGCGCTTTCCTCCACCCGCAAGCCGAGAGGCACGTCAGGCGGCTTCGAGGCCAGCCAGCCAAAATCGCGCCGACTCGCAGGCGCCAACGGGACTTCGGACTCGAGCGCGTCGGCGCACCCGTGTAGCCGCCGCAGCCGCCCTCCTCTCCCCGGACGAGCGCGCTCCAGTCGGGCACGGCCTCCGTCCGCCGAATCTGTAGCAGAAGCAGCAGCAACGTCCTTTAGGAGTCACTCGTGTCGGCTCGAGGGGGCGGCCGTACGACCGCGTAGCCTTAAGCTGCGTTTACACCACAGACTTTGCCACAGATTTTGGACAGATTTCCCAACGTTTTTTTTGGGTCGGGGAGAAGCCAAGTCTGCAGACTCATCAGCAAGAGGATCGGTCTACACTTTTTGGTTCAGCCGACCAATCAAAATGCCGGGGCTAATCACATACATTCCACTGGCAAATAAAAATGGCTGACGTTCATAGGGTCAAGTTATGTTGACGCGTTCAGACCAATCAGTCACTTGAATGTGGGATACTTAAGCGTATTAACCAATGCTTCAGACTTTTCTACATAGAATACGCTGTGCGTCTGTTTTCCAAATCCACAAACAAACCGCAACGGGGAACGTTTCTTAGCACTATACACCCGCACACCCGTAGCGGCGCACATTACTTACTACCACCCTTTTCCCGAGACAAAGTTTTTTTAATGCCTATCTTACTTTTATTTAGATTCTCCTCATACTACTCTACAAGGATGACTACAGCGGCAAACTCAACTTGTGCATGTGTTGGCGAGGCGTCTCCGGGGAAACCCTTTTTCATACCAGCCTTCAGGATTAAAGCACGGGCAGTTTCGGCGGGACTAAGTCGGCCATCGAATCTGTCGTGGACCATACTAAATCTGCCGTGTTAAGTCCTTAACTAAGAGGAAAGTCGGCGGCTGTCAGAAGGAAAGTCTGTCGTGTACTTGCAGCTTTCCGCGTGTGTACCTTCGGGGGTAACCCCGCCTCCGCATCGACCGACAGTCTCGCGCGCGTCTTTTCGACGACCGTTGGTTCGACCTCTCTACGGATGCACGCGTCGGCGATGCCAGTGTGCTGGCGCTTGGTTCCAGAGACGCGTTGCCTTCTCTCTGAGCCGCCAGCTCGACAGCTCGCACGCCCGCCAAGCAGCACGTCCGCCCGTCTACCTCCGTGATTCGTCTCTCCGACAGACGGTTCACCGCACCACGAAACCAGCCAATATTCTCCCTAAATGCTGGCTCTCTCTTTCTCTCTCTCTCTCTCTGCCTCTTTCTCTCTGCCTCTCTCTCTCTCTATCTCTCTCTCTCTCTCTCTATCTCTCTTTGCCCCTCTCTCTCTCTCTCTCTCTTTGCATCTCTCTCTCTCTCTCTCTCTCTCTTTGCATCTCTCTCTCTCTCTCTACATCTCGCTCTCTCTCTCTCTCTCTACATCTCTCTACATCTCTACATCTCTCTCTCTCTACATCTCTCTCTCTCTCTCTCTCTCTCTCTCTCTCTCTCTCTCTCTTTGCCTCTCTCTCTCTGCCTCTCTGAGTCTCTCTCTCTTTCTCTCTGCCTCTTTCTCTCTCTATCTCTCTCTGCCTCTCTCCCTTCTCTTTAACGACCTCGTCCGTATCCACTGTCTCGGTTGGCGTGTGACTGTGCTCTGGGCACCTTTACGACCCTGGTGGCGCTACCCAGAGCTACTTCATAGAATCATCAGATTCTTTTTTTCTGAGAAGACGAGCAGCTGGTGGTGGTCTGGTGTAGTTCCGGCGAGACACGGCCCAGATCTCTCGTGGAAAGAGTGCTGACGACATATGCTCTTTCTCTGCAGGTCTTAGACTGTGACGATGTAAGGCATTTGTATAATTCCCTGTGAAAATTTGATCTCTATCCAGGCGCGTCATGTATGCAGCAGGGCTCGAGCCCACGACGCTGGGCGTTCAAAGTAATTACCTTAACCCTTGAAAAAATCAGGGCGGCGATGATAATGATAGTAATAATAATAAGAATCGATATAGTGCCCAATGAGGGCCACATATTTCGTTAGGCACCATACGCAGGTAGAAGAAGCTCGTCGATTCATTAATGGTAACATGCACAATTTTAGAGCGAAAAAGTACAAAATGAACATTTCAAGCGGAGACTGAGCAAAGGCTGTAAGCAGCAGGTAGGCTTTGAACTTCTTTTTGAATGCGGTCAAATCAGTGGCTGATTTGATGTCAGTCGCTAAGGAGTCCCGAGCTTTGGGAACTTACGCCCTATGGGCGCGGTCGTTAGTCGCTCGGGCCGACGGGTTTCACTTGCTCAGCCATTTCGCAATCGCGACATCTCATTACCCACCGCAAATGCCGAGAAATTACTTCCTGCCGTCCTTCACTGCAGCTTATTTATTTACCTGCAAAGCTTTCACATCGCCGGCTTCTGCCATCCTGCGCACATTTTTCGTCACTCGCAGTGAGCTCTGCCGGCCATCGAATGCTCGCAGAAAGTCGACTGGGGCCTCGAGAGCGCTGCAGGCAAGTCTCCGGCGGAACGTCGGCCTAGCCGCACGGCTTTAAGGATGGACTTTACGGGCGGAGGAGGGAACAAACGCGCATGCGCACACTTGCAGAACTGTTTTTGCGGAGCTGTAACTGCGCCAACGATGACGCGAGAAAACCGAGTCAGCCGGCGAGGAATCTATCCGTCACTGTAGGGTACTGATAACTGCATTCGCGGCTTTTTTGCGGCGACGACCCGGGCACTCAGAAGCGCCGTGGCTCGCGTCGGTCGTTTAGGAGCGCTCTGATCGCCAAGCTAGAACCTCGCAACGGTGACCGCGGCCGCGTTCCTCTGCTGCCCGAGCCGGCGCGCGTGTCCCCGTCTCATCGATTTTCGCGCGGTCGCTCGATGCGGCTGCGGCCGCAGGTGCTCGCGCCCGTTCTCCCAGCGCGCTCGCGCCTGCCGCTGCTATGCGCGGGGGCGCGATGGGTGGGGAGGACGGCGCTCCGGCGCCTCTGTCGGATTAGCGGCGCGAGGCCGGCGGCGGCAGCGGCGGCGGCAGCGGCGGCGGCGGCGGCGGCGGCGGCGGCGGCGGCGGCGGCGGCGGCGGCGGCGGCGGGGGAGCGAGGCCAGCGACCGATCGGCGCGCTGCGGCCGCTGCTGTGAGCTGCTTTCTGCAGCGAAATTCGAGAGCAGCTCCGACTCGAGGCGACTCGAGCGAACTCTTTTTTTTGCGTTTGCCCACTGAAACGATAGAGTGCTAAATTAGCCACATTATGACCAGTATTCGGTATTCACGGATTCTGAATTATCAAGACTGTAAATTAATTATAGGATAGGCTACGGCAAAGTCAGGGCAGTTCAGCCGAAGCCGTAGAACAGGCGGTCGATTGTGCTCGAGGAGGTGCACCCGTGCGATGACGCGGTTTTGAGCACCAGGCTGCTTCGATCCGTAAGAGAGTTGCTGCACGTCATGGACGACGTCGAATGTCTAGCCGCAGGTTAGGCGATCGGTTGTGCTGCTACCGAGGTGGCGTCTTTGGTGACGCTGCTACAAACTTGGTGCGCAGCTTTCACGTCAAATCAGAACTAGGCCGAAAACACGGCACTTTTAGCTGTGCTAGTCTCAGCCGATGAGAGACGAATGCTGGTGACGCTTGAACCATGTAGCGCGGCTAGTTACTCGTAGGTGCGGCACGAGCGCACGCAAGTACGTCGGCAGAAGCAGGAACGCGGCAGCGATGAAGAGCGCTCGCACCTTACCGCATCGAGTCCACATCCATAATGTAAATAAGTCTATTTGACTGCAGCGAACGGTTACAAGCATTCAGCGGCGGCCACGAAGTACACTGACGTTCTGTGGCCTAGAGGTCAAGTTAGCTCCGATGCCAACGTTGAGACTCGAGTCCCAACTGCCAGCCTATCTATCTCAGGGCGCCGGATTTTTGTGCTGCCTCGGCAAATGGCTTACGTATGATTGCATGATCGCGTATAGTAATTATGCGCCATAATCCAGCTGATTTAGCTGGCGACGCCGTTTCAACGCCGATTTGAGCACCAGGCTGCTTTGAGCCATAGGGCGGCAGTTACTGCACGTCATGGCCGCCGTTGAGCGCCCGTAGCCCTGCGTCGCTGCGTAATGAACTTGTCAATGCTTGCTTATGGTCTGGAGCTTTCATCTTGAGCTATTGGCGATCCCTTTACTGCCCGAGTTCTGCTACTGCAGGCATCCCTGCACTCACCGGTGCCGCACCTACAAGTAGCTAGCTAGCCGCGAGTCCAAGGCGTCCAGGGCGCTTCGCTGGTCATTTGTCGCGCCTCCGCCGCCGGCAGTAGCAGCGCTTCGCTTCGCAGCGTTTGCGGCCTAGCTCTGTACGGACGTCGTGGAAGCCACTGCTCTCCTTTTTTTAGCGTCACGCTAGGGATATCGAATCAAATCGGAGCTGCGAATGCCGCGGTCGTCGCGGCCTAGCGGGCTGAGGTCAATGTCGCCGTTCATGAAAAGAGAAAGCGCAGTGAAATGAAAAGATGAAGCGCAGTGAGGTTGCTCGCTGTCGCGAAATAGCTGCGCAGTCGCACAGATGAACGTACGTAGCACTATTTCAATCCAGCCTATTCACCAATGCTAGCGAGAAGGAGAGACGTGTTTTGTCTAATTCGGCTGTTGAATCCACGACTTTTTTGATGTTAAAACGAAACCAAAAGTCCTACCTGCACATCAGCTTCGACGCCAAGAGAAGTTACGTATTAATGAGCTAAATTTTCAGCAAAGTAAGAAGACTTCCAAGTTTTGTCTAGGTCAAGAAATACCCAAAGACTAAAATGAGCAATCAGGAAATGACAAGTGTTTCACGTCTAGTTTCGACACTATACTTATTGATCATGCTCATGTTTCTGCACCATCTGCTTACGTTGCGCTACACTGTCAAATTGTTCCGGTGATGACAGCATTTTTTGAAGGGAATGAGTTTGTACGGAATACATTTGTAGGAAGTGAATCATTTTCTGTACTCTTGAGACATGAACGATTGGGCAATAGAACTTGCTAGATGAGAAAAAGCTAAAATAAGGAGTGTTTACGCATTAATTTTGCACCTTCATACGTTGAACCTCGCAGGGCAGCTGCGGTTCGTGGACAGGTCACTGCTCCGTGTTCGCGGCGCCGTGCCGCGCCACGTTCTTCTCTTGGGGTGCTGACCCAAGCTAGAGATCTCGCGAAGAGGTGACGAGCGAATGGAACATTTTCGGTCATGCTTCCCACGCCTGGAAGGCTTGCCGTTACATCTTCTCTCCGTGTGCACCGCTTTCGGCAGGCACAGCAGACTCGCGATAGCTGTCTTCGACGACCTACCAGGAGGTAAACGAAGAAACTTGCAATTAAAGGTTCCGAGTTTCCTTTTGGCAAGCCACCACGCCTTCATTTCTGGCTGACTTCTGTCTCCTTTCGCCGAACTCAATAGCTCAGCTAAGCTGAGTTAAAGAAAGCTGCAGAGGTGTCCCGGAAGTGGAGAGGTTTCTTTGAAAGCAACGTTTTGGATTTGCCGTTGCACGATCGGGGCTGGTAGAGCCGGTGACACTGCAAAGCAATCGGTACAGCACATTTGGTTTCGCGAAGTCTTTTCTTATATCGAAACGCCGCTGTCCGGCACAATCTAGTTCCGTCAATCAAGCTGGCGTTACTATCGGGGATGCTTAAGCAGGTCGCGTAGAAACATGTCAATGCAGATGTAGTGTGACTGTCGGAGGATTTCAGGAAACCACGATAAGATAGATACCCGCTTTCGGGCAATAATCTTGCGTTCTTGAGTTAACAATGTCGATGTCTTTCACTACGAGGAAATGATGTTTGGTCGTCGTTTTGAGCTAGAGGATAAAGCGTCATCTTTTGATCTGCGACTGAAAACCCAGAACTGTTCGTAATCGAGACCCTTGAGGGAAACAGCAGCTCGGGCAATTGCCTCAATTGCTCTTCGGGATTCGGAGTTTTGAGCTGCCAGCCTCGAGACGGCACGCGTAGCTGACTGTATTAAAAGTCTGATCTCCGGTGGTTTCTTTTGGAACAAGATGCTCGCCGTTATTCAGCGCCTCAAATCAGTAGCGAAGTCAGCGGTCCCGGCGAACGCACGCACTCGCCGGCGAAGCCACGGAGTGGTAGCGTTGGCAGCCGCCACCACCACTGGCCCGGTAGTTGCGAGCCGAGTCTGACACCCGGTCGGGCGGCCCGCGGTCATGGCCCATCCGATGGACCTTTTCGGCGTCATTTCAGCCAATTTTTGCTAGCCACTAGAGTTGGGGCATGCCCCAGACCCCTCTATAGGTAGGCTCCGCCCCCAGACCCTGGCGCCACCCTAGTGCTCCAATCCTGGCTCTGCCTCTGCCCGCACGCCTCTGCTTTCGTGTGCAACGCAAAAAGCTAAATCTGTACGCAACTTTAGTCTTGAATTTTAGTGGGATTTAGCTTAAATTGTTGCGCTAGTAGATGGTAAATTGGCACAGAATGCTTCGCGCCCAGCGGTGGGGCAAAATGAGATTTCTATTACTGTGTCCAATAAGTGCTTTATCAGAGACTCAAGGGGGATAATTCCTAGCTACGGTTGTTTGACGGCTTATATCGAGTCCTGACCCACAGAAAGTTCCATAAGTGCAATCACAAATTTATTAGATGCATCTTAAAAATAAGTTGAATTGTTTCAATCTATATTCAGCTTTGTTGCCTGTAACGTAAATAAACGGCAAGCCCACTTCACATCCGCCGTGGCCCGGAAGTGTAACGTCGTAATGCTGCTCGGTCGTATGCCGCTGGATGTTGTGGATCTTGCGAAAGCGGCGAGTCCTTTTCGCTATCTTTCTTCTGGCCTTAGTTTACTTTTTAGTAGCCACATTTGGTACGAAGAGAGGCTTAGTGGAGGAGGACGTAAGCAGTAAGCTCGAGGTAAATCTATTCGAACTGATCGACTCAGAAGACGACGAGACATCAAACTCGGATGGCAGGTCGATTTGCAAGAACTCCGTTCAGGTAACCGCGTCGCATAGTGCGTTTATTTTCCCGCGCCTGCGTTGTCGTGTGGCCGTGCGTGGTAGCTAGAGCGGGCCGCCCCGAACTGGCCGTGGATCGGCACTCGTCTGCGACGACATCGTTGCGGACGTTCGCGTGTGACTGACGTGCCGGCGAAGTGCCGGCCAGCATAGTCCTCGTCGGCCCTTAATAGTTATTTTGGCCCGTGTTGTGCGATTGTCGAAAAGTCTTGTCAGACTGACTTCGTTCCAGCAAACGGCTTGCACGAGAACCTGTGTAGGTAATTCTCCTGCGAAACACCCGCGTAGTCTTTGTGTCTTAGTGGAATTACAGGCGGAGAAATCTTAAATTAGATTAAAGAGTCGACGAGCAGGAGGTCATGATCAGACGCCCAAATCAGTCTGTCAAGGTCGGGATCGGATATTTTAAGCAGTCAAGCGGCTGCCGCCATTGAGCGCGCCCAAAACTACGTCTCGCGACTCTTGGAGCGACCGCTTGCGGCTGCGTGTCGGCGGAGAGGAGAGAGAGCTCGTCTCTGCCGAAGTGGTGGAATGATGCAGATTGCGCCCTATAGACTTCAGCCGTCGCCGCCGCATTCTGGGCCGGAGAGAGCCGAAGGCGTGACGGAAGGGGGCTGGGAGATGACGAGAGACCACGGCTAGGGGCAGAGGCGAGCTCTCGTCGATCCTGCATCGATGCTACTGACTGCTGCTGTGCCGCTGCGTTTGCTCGACTGCCTGCCTGTCGCCCGTGCCCACGGTTCCTCCTCCTCCTGGCCTACGGTCAGTTGTTAGCCACCTGCCGCCGCCCAGACCAGGCGGCTCGCAACGAGCTGGGGCATGCTTTTGATGGCGCACCCTTTCTCTCTCTCTCTCTCTCTCTCTCTCTCTCTCTCTCTCTCTCTCTCTCTCTCTCTCTCTGCTTCTCTCTCTATCTCTGCTTCTCTCTCTCTCTCTCTGCTTCTCTCTCTGCTTCTCTCTCTGCTTCTCGCTCTCTCTGTCTCTCTCTGTCTCTTTCTCTTGCTGTCTCTCGAGCAGGGCAAGCTTCTGATCGCCGACGACCGCGGCCGTGTGTGCGACCGCGCGGACCTGAGCCCGGCCGACGGCTGCTGCCGGCACGATGCTCCGTCGACGAGGCGGCACGTCTGCCTCGACTGCGTACCGGACGCCAGCGGCTGCTGTGCCGTCTACGAGCACTGTGTGTCGTGCTGCATGCGTCCAGAATCGGCCGCCGTGCTGCGGCATGGCCTGGACGGCCGCCTGCAGCCGGCCGCCTCAGCCGCTGCTGCCGCACTTGGCCTCGGGGGCGGTGCCGGTAACGGCACGACCGGCGGCGGCGGAGGCTCGAGCAACGTGAACAAGGTGTATGGGCTGGTGGGTAGCCGGTTCGATCTCTGCCTGACGCTCTGCCGAACGTCGTCACTGAGCGTTCGTCACGAGAACGCCTATGCCGATGCGGCCCGCAAGCACTGCTTCGGTGGCGCGGACGCCGCGACCGCTGACGACGTTTGAAGCGGGCGCGGCTGCTGCAGCAGCAGCCGCAGTGGGCGGCATCCTAACGTGTGCCCTGCTGCCCCTTCGTCACGGCTGCTGGTGGATAGCTGCCATCGCTGCTGCTGCTTTCGGCTGCTGCCGCTCCGCTGCTGTTGCCGACTCGCTTGGCCTCAGCGGCACGGTCTGCGGTGTCTTGCTGCTGCACCGTTGGGTATTTAGCAGCCTCCGGCTCATTTGCGTTGGCCTCGAGCTATCGAGCAAGCTGGCGCAATTCATTGCTGGCCTTAACGGAAACCGAGTTACAGAGTACTGCTTGCAGTAGGGGCCATGCCTGCTGCTGAGTTGGGCAGGCCATTGTCGAAGCTCTCCAAGTTGCAGCTACTCTCACGTTGGAGCCCATATTGAAATGCTTCAAGTATGCCACTCCGGGAGGCTGCTGCCATGTTGGCCATATGCCATTCTGTTCGACGTGCTGCTCAGCCATCTGTGCGCAATCCCTGGTATTGCATGCCACCCTGGGCGGCTCGTTTGGAGAGGTGTCTGAGATGCACCGATCGATTGGCCACTTTGCTGGCAAAGATCGACTCAAGCACAGTCTACATGTGCACCGGCTTATCTTTGTTTACTCGTGAGGCATGGCTGGGCCGGTGGGGGGGAGGCAGCAGGCAGCATGTCGAGCTGTGTGCCTGTTGCAATGTGCCACCGTGGCTTCTGCCGTTGCTTTCGCAAGGTCACTAACGAAGCTACTTTGCCCGGCTTTGACTTGGTACTACAATCGCTACTGCTACTTTTGTTACTCTGGTGCTGGCAAAGAAAGCGAGACCGTAGTTGGCTTACGTTGTGCATCTAGCCTAACACTATTCGTCGTGCTGGAACGATCGACTTGCTGCGCCCCTCTCGTGACCGGGGCTGTCTAATGTGCGTTCCCATCGACACCTGTCGAAATTGGATGAGGTAGCTGTGTTCGGGGCCCTCTGGGCTGAGCTTGGCGCCGTAGACGACCTGCTTGTCGGTGTTGCTCTAGCGCCAGGTGAATTGCCCAACGTGCCTTCGCATGTCATTGCAAGGATAACCACCTAGCATGTAGCCCTCTCGGCCGCTTCAACCGTTATCTACCGATGACCTTGAGTGGATTGTTTTCTTTGTTTTTTTTTCGGCAAGCCGGTTCACAGGCTTGATGTACCCGTACAGGCCTGCTTAAAGCTTGCCAAAGAGCTAGAGTCACCTGAAGCTCCGGATTTTTTCATTCGCTGTTTGTGAAAGATTGCCTCTTCCTAGTATTTGCTGCTGGCATCGTTTAGAACAGCTACAGTGGAATTTTAAGCTGATTAAAAGTAATGAGTATGGACCTCAACAAACTGCAAAAATGTACCTCCATGGACCAAGGCTAAACAAGTTAAGGTACAAGCCGAATTTATGCTGAGATTGAAGGGTTTTACTTGTAGGTAAATTGCTTCCTGGTTAGAAATGATAACATGGTAACTAATTCCTTTTACATAAAAATCGTCATAATTGATCCCATTTCGAACCTGTTTTGTCTTTCAAAAATTATTCTTGAATATTTGATTGTTGGAAAAATATCTTAAGCATTTAGTCGTCATTTGCACTTAATTTTAGTGTAATAACTTGGACGTATAGAGGCTGAAGCTTTGTTGTTGGAGCAAGTAATTCTTCCCTTCCTCAAAGGAGTTACCACCACCTGGCAGCAGTAGTGAGAGCCATGCAAGGAAAGTGCAAGAAAGTCTGATTATTAGTTTACCTGTTTTACTTCTGCTTGTCAGAATAGTGTTTGATCTATATTTGCATATGGTATAAAGATCGCATGCTTTTTTTATCCGATCGAGGCACGTGATATAGGATACGATTGTTGTCCCATCCACCCACCAGCTTGAGTGTAGGCCTTCGAATTCAGTATAATTTTTGTTCGGTAAGTTTTATGGTTTGTTTGCTGTTGCCCAACTAATACTATTCAATCACCAGCTTGCCTATTCAAAGACTTTGTCCGATTACGGTATGCTTAGTTCTTGGCCATGATGGCAGAAGCCCCAAAGTCGGCAAAGCAACTGGCTGTTTTATAGATACAGTCAAATCCAAACAAATCTTCGCAGTATGAACACCACTGCTTTGGCCGTAACTTATTCGGGTAATAAGGTTTTCAATAATCACAGTGCACTCGATAAAGCAACCCTCAGATAACTCAATCTCTTTTTAGGCGCTTTACATTTGCTACAAAGGATGCACGGTCGAATGGTTAGCGGTAGCATGCTCGCTTAGCAACAAGAATAGTGTGGTTAGGGATGACATGCACAGGATCAGCATGCAAATATGGTTAGTGGCAGCATGGACAGTGTCAGCACTAATAAGAACATGACACCAGGCTTACTGAAGTTTAAAAAATTTTGTACAAATATTTTATTTGCAACTCAATAAATATATATGCTGTTGGTGTGTATGCATTTAGTGTTTTCTTCTGCTGAAGTTTATTCCAAAGAGCCTGACTTCAACGGTTAAGTTTGGTTATTATTGCAGGCTTAAGACACCGCCTGTCGATATCCCCAATAGTCGTGTGGGTTCAAATTAGGCAACTCGTTGAGCTACTGCACTAGCGCCAAACAAAGACTCCTCATAACAGTACATTTTTGGTCGAGCAAAGTGGATTTCAAGGTTCACATACTTCCGTTCGAGAGTCACTACATCTGGCAGCAAGATTACGACCCTAAACAGACAACAAGGCTCGCGATGCACTTTTTGACGAATCGTCAATTTGGTGCTGGTGCAGTGGCTCAGTCAGCCGCCTAATTTAAACCCAATATAACGACTATAGAGCAACATTAGAACGTGTTGCGGCAGAAGAGACGCCGTAGAAGCTGGCAACCACTATTCCTGGCCAGCCAAGGGAGGTCGTACAGAATGTATACATAGAATCCATTTGTATAGCCCCCTAAAAGAAGCATCTCTATTCAGGCGCTTCACCTATGCCACAGAGCTCGAGGCCAAGACCTTGGCCGCACCTTGGTCGGGGCGAGCACCTTAACCACTGGGCCTTAAAGCAATAGAAAATGACCAGTTATTCCTGAAAACTTTGCTTTTTGAACGTGACAGTAATATTCTTGAAATTTATCTCTCTAGAACATGGCAGATAAAGCAATTGCCAAAACTTGGATGCTAAATAGAAAATCACATTTTTGCATCATGTTTTTGTATGAATATTAGTAAATAACACGGTATTCAAACACATTTTCTCATGCATATTTACCGTGTTAACATTTATTCTTGATCCCTGAACGAAATTGTTGAGGCATGGTATTGATCAGTTATTCTATTCATGATGTATCAAGTAATAGTACCCTACCATGCTTTCTTGCAATATAAATAGTACTAGAATATAGAAAAATTTAGTTCACCGGTTCAGTTTAATTCTAGTTGCAAAAGTGGATACACTCAGCCGAAAAATTTCTCCCTGGCTCGACGCCACTGCCTTGGCTGTAAATTCGTTTGGTTAATACGAGAGTTTTCTACGATATCTGACATACTGTAGTTACGTTCATCATGTGAAAATATTTATTGGCAGCCGAAAAACAAAAATTTGCTGCTGCTGTATGTACATTTAATTTTTCATCATCTCATCGCGTGATTCTTTATGACCTCTCTCGTCTGGCGAGAAATAGAATCCACCAACTTATGCTTCATCTCTTCTGCTGGAGTGCATTCAAAAGAGCCAGAATTTTAGTCAACAAGGTCGGATGCAGTGTAGGTCAAAAAATGGGCCAAAGGTGCATGTCCGCATCGCTTAGCAGTCGTTTTACTCTCCCTCTTGCTGACAATAATACTAGTAATACACTTGATAAAGCGCAATCAGAGAACTCAATCTCTCTCTAGGCGCTTTACATTTGCTGCAAAGGGAAATGCAATTGAATGGCGAGTTATATCATTCTTGATAAACAAACAGCATGAATAACATGGTTAGGGGTGACATGCACAGGCAGGGTCAGCATGCAAATGTGGTTAGTGGCAGCATGCACAGTGTCAGCACGCATAAGCACATCAAGGACGAATCACAGGGACCCACTAAATGCTATCCTAAATAGGTGTTTTAAGTTATTTTTAAATGTGGTCAAATCAGGGGATGTTCAGACGCAAGTCGGGAGGGAGTTCCAGGCTTTGGGAGCATGCGAACTAAATGCACGGTCTCCAAAAGATTTGACGTTTGTACGAGGTATTTGTAGGCTGTTGGATTCCGAAAAGCGAGTGGTACGATGCATGGCCTGGCGGGGGAGTAGATCTGAGAGATAGGCTGGAGCCAAAGAATGAAGTGACCTACAAGTGAGCGACAAAACCTTAAAGCCAATCCGTTGCTTGACTGGTAGCCCGTGCAGGTCGGCAAGAAGTAGTGTGATGTAGCAACTGCAACGCTCACGACAGACAAGCCTAGCTGCTGAGTTTTGCACCAGCTGCCATCGCATGATCGCACATGCTGGTAGGCCAGTAAGCAGTGAGTTGCAAAAGTCAAGACGGGATGTCACGAGTGCATGGACCAAGTTAGACGTGGTATCCTTATCTAAACAAGCCCGAATTTCATCAATGTTATGTAGCTGAAAGTAGGCAGACGTGATTGTGGAGCTGATGTGGTCGTCAAACGAGAGGTCACTTTGGAACATGACACCTAGATTTCGAGCTTATTCAACAGGAGATATGCTGGCAGAGCCCATTTTGAGCGTCAGGCTTTCCAATTTGTGAATCACACTGGGTTTGCCCATAACAAGTAAGTTAGTTTTATCATCGTTAAGTTTTAGAAAATTTGCTGCCATCCATGTGCGGATGTCATCAATAAATGCAGCAAGTGGGTTGATAAAATGTGAGGTGCTCAAAGGCTGGGAGGGACCAAAGCAGAGGTACAACTGAGTGTCATATGCATACAAGTGAATGCCTAGATTGTGCTTGGCAATCACATCTGCAAGAGTGAGAGTATAAACCGTGAAAAGAACCGGACCTAGCACGGAGCCCTGAGGTACCCCATACTTCAGAGGTACCTCAGATGATCTTTGTCCATACATGTCAGTACTCTGGAGTCTCCCTCTGAGGTAGGACCTGAACCATTGCAGAGCAGTGCCAGTGATGCCCAGGCGAGATGAGAGGTGCTCTAGAAGACCTTTGTGATCGATAGTATCAAAAGCTGCCGAAAAATCAAGCAAAACTAGCAGAGACACTCTACCCATGGCAGCATTCCTAAGTAGCTCGTTGTATAACCTAAGCAATGCTGACTCGGTGGAGATAAGCTCTAAAGCTAGACAGGAACTTACTAGCAAGGTGTGAGGTTTCGATATGTGAGTCTAGCTGATCCGCAACGACTGATTGCCAAGCACAATCTAGGCTTTCACTTGTATGCGGATGACACTCAGTTGTATCTCTGCTTTGATCCCTCCCAGCCTTCGAGCACCTCAAATTGTCTCAATTCACTTGCTGCATGTATTGATGACATCTGCACATGAATGGCAGCAAATTTTCTAAAACTAAACGATCATAAAACTAACTTACTTGTTATGGGCAAACCCAATGTGATTCACAAATTAAAAAGGCTGATGCTCAAAATGCTCCAAAAAATCAAATCACTTGTAAGTCACTTCATTCTTTGGCTCCAGCCTATCTCTCAGATCTACTCCCCCGCCAGGCCATGCATCGTACCACCCTCTTTTCGGAATCCAACAGTCTACAAATACCTCGTACAAACCTCAAATCCTTTGGAGACCGTGCATATAGTTCGTATGCTCCCAAAGCCTGGAACTCCCTCCCGACTTGCGTCAGAACATCCCCTGACTTGACCACATTTAAAAAGAACTTGAAAAAACACCTATTTAGGACAGCATTTAGTGGGTCCCTGTGATTCGTCCTTGATGTGCTTATGCGTGCTGACACTGTGCATGCTGCCACTAACCACATTTGCATGCTGACCCTGTGCATGTCACCCCTAACCATGTTATTCATGTTGTTTGTTTATCAAGCATGATATTACTCACCATTCAATTGCATTTCCCTTTGCAGCAAATGTAAAGCGCCTAGAAAGAGATTGAGTTCTCCGAGGGTGCTTTATCAAATGCATTATTATTATTAATATACGGGGTTCACATCGGGGGGGGGGGTGACGGAGGCTGGCTGGGCCACTGCATGAGAATCAAACGAGGATTCTTTAAAAAGTACTTCACCTGCCTGGCAGTTGGCCTAGAGTTGTTATCTTGCTGCCTAATACAGCGACGTCCGAGCAGAGTGTTTGTAGCACTGAGATCCTCTTGACCAACAGTCATCGGCAAAGTACTCTTTCAAGTCTAGTTTTAGCATAAGAAATCGTTATTACATTTCAGATTCATCACACTCGAGGACTAGCGAGGACTTGTGGTTCCGGCTGATCAGTGTGACTGTCGATAAGCTCTGAGCCTCGCTCTGAGTCCGTTGTCTTTTCTTCGCCAGTGTCTACCATCCTGCCTCAGATCTAATTAGCTCACTGTTCGAAGTCTGTGTTCAAGCTTTTTCTGCTTTAAATGAACCACGATGCCGGGTTTTCTGGCTGTCGATTACCCTGTCGAGGCATCTTCAATCTGTATAGGCCAAGCCAAGCATTTACACGTGTGTGCGTGTGCGCGCCGCGCGAGCGTGTGTGTGTGTGTGTGTGTGTGTGTGTGTGTGTGTGTGTGTGTGTGTGTGTATACCATTACCAAAAGGGAAAGATACATTAACTGTCATAAATCTAGGAGCGATACATTAACTGTCATAAATCTAGGAGCAAAACATTTGGTGGCCCGAAACCGAAAGCCAGCTGTCTAGGTACCGATGGAATATGCTAAATTCTAGTTAATAGTGGTCTAAAAGCATTTTTCTAGACAAATGCTATTCCCAATCTGCTCGTACTTTAATTTTGCTTAGCAAGATGAAAACTGTATGGTGAATACTTTGGATAGTTGCAGTGCGATGGTTATTAGCTTAAAGCCCGTGGGCTCATTTTAAAGTTGGCGAGGGACGCCGTGCTGCTAATAGAAATCGCCGATGGCCGTACACTAATGAATTGCCATTTCTGAATCCATGCCTTGTTTTTACATACATAACTTGAGAATTGATCTTTAGAAATAATTGGTACAGCAAATATTGCACAGAGAAACTTCCTACGATAGTATTAGTAGTGCTGCGATATCGGTAATAAGATAATGTTTAACCTCATTGCTGAGCTTTGCAATCAATCAGCAATTGGATTTACAAAGCCTGTATTTGAGGGCATGCATTTCAGCAACAAATATATCCATATAGGTCTGATGCAATCCATTATTAAATTCACCCACTGTCAGACTAGTGAACTAAACTAGCTTACGTAATGCAACTTCAAGCGGCTTAGCAATAAAAAAAATAGCAGCGTGATCACTATGTACTCCCGTAATGCAACCCGATTTTATTCAGTGACGTCACGGAAGTCCTGCTATAGGCAGTCGGGAGTTCAAGTGGCATATTGCTGCTGCATTCGGGTAGGTATTTGGATGACTTAATCTTCATTGCTAGGAAGTTTTAAAGTGGTGCCCAGTTTGATGCTTCTATTTTGAAGGTTTGCTGAGCAAATAGACGTGAAAGTCAGGAATGGCCGACCAGAAAAAAGCCATTATTAAGAACGCGGACATGGCGGAGGAAATGCAGCAGGACGCCGTTGACATCTCTACCGCTGGCTTGGAGAAGTTCACCGTGGAAAAAGACATTGCTGCGTTTATTAAAAAGGAGTTTGACAAGAAGTACGGCCCGACGTGGCATTGCATTGTGGGCAGAAACTTCGGCAGCTATGTGACGCACGAGACGAAGCACTTCATTTACTTTTACATTGGCCAAGTGGCTGTTCTGCTTTTCAAGTCAGGATAAACGTTGGTCGTTCGCCTATTATCACCGACTCCAGGACGAATCTTCTGGAAGGGAACCGCTGTGCCAACTTCCGTGAGAATCTCACCGGCTGCTAGCGCGCCCCTAGGTTTTTGTTATGTCCCTCGATTTTTTGCACCAATGAAGCAGTGAAGCGTCGGCCAATTGAATTATTTGAGATTCTGCCATTGACACTTTCCAGTCGCGCGCTGCGTTACTGTTTACGCTTGCAATGTGACGCACAGAAGGCCTCGGAAGCAAGAGTGCCGGATTCATCAGCACTGACTGCCGCGGTTACTGTCTTTATCTCCAGCTCCCTCTCTTTCTCCTCTCTCTCTCTCTTCTTCTCATCTCTCTCTCTCTCCCTTCTCTTTCCCTCTCCTCTCTCTCCCTCCCCTCTCTACCCTCTCCTCTCTCTCTCTTTTTATCTCTCTCTCCCTCTCTCTCTCTCTCATCTCTCTCTCTCCCTTCTCTTTTCCTCTCCTCTCTCTCCCTCTTCTCTCTACCCTCTCCCTCCCTCTCCTCTCTACCCTCTCCTCTCTCTCTTTCTCTCTCTCTCTCGTTCTCTCTCTCCCCTCTCAGCCAGCAAGCTCTCGCTGCGAAAGGCAGCAGCTCACGGGACACATGTCTTGTCAGTATTGCTAGGTAATTAAAGGCTCTCAGACTCGCCGAGGCAAGCATCGGCGCTGCTCCACCAACATTGACAATCACGTCGCACACTTACATTGACCGATAATCGCAGTGTGACAGCGAGAGGGAGGCGAACGAGGACTGGCGCAGCGACGCTGGGGCGCGCTGGAGTGCACCAGGGAGCGCGTGCATTTGAGAGCTTGCTGTCCTTGCTGGTAGTCATGCGGCAACATGTGCGAGAGCACGCAGCGCACAGTGCGAGCGCAGGCAAGGAAGCGTGTGTAGCGGGCGAGCCTTTTTCGTGTTTAATGCGACCGGCACGTGAGGAGTTAGCATGCGCTCTAGGCCGAGGCTATATCCTGCTGTATCGTTCTATATCCTGCGGCTCGAGGCAACGTCAGCGACAGAAGCACAGCGCAGTCAGATACTGCTGCCCAAACACACCGGCAGATTAAAAAGTGAATGAAAACGTTAGACATTCCGAAAAACGACCTCTTTGCCTGTAGCTGCGTCTTTGCTAAGCTGACGAAGGTACATGTTTGACGATTACTGCGGCCGGCAGTAGGGCCAACTCGATTAAAAGGGCCCGAAAAATGCCTCTACTATCATTTAGAAGTGCCGCTGGTATCGCCTTTGTGTGTCAGGGAAAATTAAAAAGAAGCTTACATTTTACACTTAGAAAATCATTCATCTTGAACTCGGCTGTCCCTAGCATGCATAGCTGCTAGCTGAAAACTACGCTGCCTTTGGAACTGCTAACCGATGTCATCGTTGACAGTAAACTAGTAATCAAAGCCTGAAAACTTCACGGTTTCTCGTCGAACGGACGCAGTAAAATGATACATGAAATGACAATTGAAGCTTCTCGCAGCCAATTTGTGGTCGGTTTGCCACGGATTGTTACGGATTTCTGCTTCAAGCCGAGCTATTTTCGTAGATTGCCATAGATTGCCGGAGATTTTACAACCGCTATTGGTAGAAAATTCTGTGGTTGCACTTTTAGCAGAGTGCTTTGCAATGTTCATTCAAAATTGGAGCATTAGGAAGCCGATTTCGGGGCATTTTATAGCGAAAGGCAGCAGTTACCGTGGATTGCAGTATTGGTCCGAGCCATAGCTGACGATGGCGTGCATTGCTGGCGGCTAATGAGCAAAACAGCTTGGAGATGTCACGATTCCACTTTGTAGGCAGCGAATGTTATATTTAATGACAACGGGGGGGCGGGGTTCGTAAAGCCAATTTTTGATTGATTATCCGCGATTAGCATTTTGATGGGGGCCATTACTGTAGAATTGTTATTCATTGCTCGCGATTGCACGTGCACGATTGATTTAAGGGCTGTGATTACACTTTAAACACAGTGTGCTATGATCTATAAGTAAAATGTGATCTTAGCCCAGCCACTTTCCGGTGATTTGTGATGGATAGATTGCCGTATTTGATCGGCTATTGCTGTCGATTGCCATGCATTGCCCAAGATTGAACGCACAGAATGGGTTAGAAGTATGTTCGCGCGTGCCCTGAGATCTTACGTGGAATGAGAATAGGAGCTTATTGCAGCCGATTTCTCGTCATTTGCCACAGATTACCATATTTTCCCCTGCTGCTGCTGTCGATTGCCGTGAATTCTTGACAATAAACGTGCAAAATAGCTTGAAAGTTGTACGATTTAACTTTTTAAGTACAAAGAAATGTGAAATGCGATGACAAGTGACACTTCGTGCAGTCAATTTGCAGTCGATCTGACACAGAATGTAGTGAATTGCTGCTTCAAGCAGAACTTTTGCCTTAGGTTGCCATGCATTGCCCGAGATTGTGCAAATGCGATTGGTTAAAATGGTGTGCATGACTTTAACCTGTGTGCCTTGTAAGATGCATTCATATTTGGAGCATTGCAAAACCAATTTCGGGACATTTTGCATCAAATTGCTGTAGATTCTTGTACTGGTCAGGTTCATTGCAGTGAATTGCTGTCGAATGGTTGAGGCAATTTTAGTGAAATTACGCGATTGCACAATACACTCAGATAAGAGCAATGTGAAATCACTGTTATTGTTTAAAGTGTACGCATTCTGGTCGTTTTGGAGCGGGTTGTGGTGGATTGTGGTACTGACCCGGGCCATTGCAGTCGACTGCAGTGCATAGTTGCAAAATGGTCAAGGAAATTACAGTGAAATTATTCGATTACACAATAATCAAAGAGTGGAGCAGCGTCCAATCATTAGAGCTTCTAGTGTGCACGTTTTGGTCGATTTGCAGTGGATTGCAGCGGATTATGTGGATTGTAGGATGGGACCGGGCGGTTGCAGTCGATTGCATTGGAACGCGTGTGCCCAATGGAGGAAAATTTTGTGGTTACACTTTGAGCTGAGTCTAATCTGATATGCAACGTACATTGAAGCTTCACGATGGCAATTTGAGGATGATTTGCAGTGGATTAGAGTGGTCTGCCGTATTTCCCAGGTCATTTCGGGCTATTGTCTCGCATTGTGAGAGTGCGGGATGCACAATTTTTGTATTTTAGGTGGGTATGCACAAAAAAGGTGCACTTTCATTTGCAATACAAACTAAAACTTGGCGCAAACTATTTCTAGTCGTTTTGCGATGGATGAGGTGGATTGGAGTGCATAGTGGTATTGGGCCGGGCTACAGCAGTCGATGGCAGGGCATTGCACGGTAAAAGTCTGACCAATGAAAGTGAAATTTAATAAGCGCAATTTTCGCAGAGTGTACTGTCATGTGCAGTCAAAAACAGCTTTTCAAGCGGCACTTCTTTCATTGCATGGTGGAATGCAGAGGATCTCAGTGGATTGAGGTATTCGTCCGGGTTGCTGCCATCTTATTCCAGTAGATTTCGTGAGAACGCATGAGCAAAAACGTAAAAACTTCACGGATAAATTTTGAATGTAGCATAGTTTGATACTTCAAAATTGTTGGATCTTTGTGCAGCTGATTTGTGGTCGATTTGAAGGGAGCTTAAATTAAATAGATTGCTGTGGATTTTGGTACAGGCCTCCGGCATTGACGCTCATCTGCATACGTGCTCGTTCACTCTGCGACAAGAAATTTTGTGGATGGCTAAAATCCAAGGTGTACTACAATATTCACCTAAAATGTGAGCTTGGAAACGCCAACATCTTGTCAATTTTAAGGTAATTAGAGTAAACTGTACTGATTCGTCGAACCGGGCTGACTAAGGCCAATTTAATTGCAACGGGTCAGCTGCCGTCGTGTTACCCGCTGCCCCTGCTGCAAACTACTTTCTGCCTGTGTGTCGTCACTCACAGCTTAAGCGGCTTTCGGTACGCAATCGGTAGCCAACAAACTATATCTCATGCAAAAAAGAGAAAGTGGGAAGCGTAGCAGAGTCAGGAGAGCAGTTGAGGTGGTGAGTACCATGGAAGTAGCAGCTCAAGACCCCTGGAAAGGATGAGCCATAGTCGGCAGCAAAGGAGTAGTTGTCGTTGCATAAGAATCGTAGAAGCGAGTTCCACAGTCTAGTATGTGCAGAGCTAAAGCTTCTATTGCCAACGGTCTTTAACCGGTGGAATGGAACAGCTAATATATTGTCCATACAGCACCAGAGGGCACGATGAGGCTTAAACTGGTGCAGCAGTTCAGCTAGGTATAGAGAAGTCAAGCCGCGGCGAGCCTTGTGAGAGAGCTTAAGATCTTTGCTCCGTATCCATTGATAAACCGGCAGATATCTTAACTCTGTTAGCAAAGCAGACACATGGCCAAACATCTGGGAATCGAAAACTAGCCTTGCAGCCATATTCGTAGTCAGCTGTGGCCTAATTGCTTTCTTTGGTAGCCCAGCCACAAGGGAATTACAATAATCGAGCCGAGACAGAACTAAGGAGCTAGTTGAAATATTTTGCAAGCCACTTTGGAAGACAGCCCCAAATCTTAGATAGGGATTGAACGTGATGGCTATCTGTAGAAGCAGCCTTCTGAATAAAGCTTTAAAAATGTAGGCAGCTGTCGAAAACGACGCCTAAATTTCGAGTACGTGGTGATGGTGGCAAAACAGCATCACCTTTAGACGAGCAAAGTTTGTAATCCAGCCACATGATTAAGGTGTCCTATGGGCAACAGTTCGGTTTTATTGTTATTTAGTTTCGAGAAATTTTCTGATATCCAGGATCTAATGTCGACAAGGCAAGCATTTAGTTTATCCGTTGCTGCAGCAGATTCCGACGGTTTAAATGAAAAATACAGCTGAGTAACGTCAGCATTAAAGTGATATCCTATTCCACGGGCCTTAATCACTTTTCCCAGAGGATGAGTATAAATTGAGATCAGCAAGGGACCGAGGATGGACCCTTGAGGGACTCCACTGGCGACCGTTCTCACGGGTGAGACTTGACTTCCACACGACACGGATTGAATACGATCAGACAAGTACGATTTAAACCACGCCAGTGCTTCGTCTGCCAGACCGATAGTTGTTCTCAATTGTTCAAGCAGGACACCGTGATCAATTGTGTCGAAGGCAACTGAGAGATCTAGCAGAGTTAGGCCAGTGAAATTCCCGTAATCGTCGGTGCACAGAATCTCACATCAGTATGTAGGCTCGCTCGCTTGCGTTTACCGGCGTATATTGTAAGACAACTGTCGTCTTCATCACGGCTACAACTCGCTTTCGGGATTTCCTTCTTCGACTCGACGCCATCGCAAGCACGAGCACCTACAACTGCTTATGCCCATAATTCCTTTCACAAGCATGTTTTTTTGGGCGCTAGTGGCCTCTTGGAGTCGGAGCTGCACAGGAGGATTGTGTTTCACTATCATAACTGCACTTTCCTATCTCGTACTCTTTGTAGTTAGGTCCCCAAGCAAAATATTCTCGTACTTCCTAAGTCTTTTGTCAGCTTTCAGTTTATAAATTGATAGCGTGAGAAGTGCAATATTTTCAGCTGGTTTCTACTGCTAAAATAAGTTAAAGGGAATGCTGACACTGATGTACATGTTGCCGGTGTCTGAGCTTGAAACTACCTGTAACTTTTGTAGTTAACAGAACCTTAATTACGATTTATCTGAACAATCACACACCAAGCATTAGCTAAATTTTAGTTTTCCTAGTCCTTGCTATCGCTTCCCATTTTCATCTCTCGCAGTTCAAGCCCGTATCCTCAGACGAAGAAGCTAAGAAGCACAACTCACCGTAACTACATTCAGAATGTTTTTCAAAGCAAACTTATGAAAACTGTTGGGACAAAATAAACAGATTTAGATAAACAGATGCGAAAAAGCAGCTACCAAAGTGAGCATAGCTAGAAATCGTTTAGCAAGAAATAATGTCACGTTTTGAGATATTAGTTAACAGGCTAAGTCTTACTTAACCAATGAGAATCTGCCCTGTAGTTTCTGAACTGAGCAACCAAGTGGTTTCGTGAAATCAGTCTGAAAGCGTTTAAAAAGGATGTTGATCATTTCATCTGGAACTTACAAATATTGTCTCATACCTCTCCCAGCCATTTGAACTTCTTGTTAAATTACAGTAAATGGGTCCTTCTATGTGCATCGGTGTATAGCCAAGTTTGCGGACGCTTGTCATATTTAATACGCCTGTTTTCGTAAGCTGATTAGTACTGTTGCTGTCAATTGATGACTTTGGTGGAATTTGCAACTTTAGCACATCTATAGGAAGTTCCATGCATCATCACATAAGTCGTTTCGGAGATTTGATAGAAGCACGGATTTTTTGAGGTGGCAGAGCTGGCAGCAGCTTCACGTGCGGAAGCACCTAAGCAATTGCTTTCAGCTGCTTTCCGCTGCGATCAGCGTGAGGCAGCTTCTATCAACTAGCATAGCCATAGTTGGAAAAATTCAATAGTGAGCAATGGCTAAAGAAAATCAGTGTTATACTAATATATTCTCTTCTGATGGATTATACCATCTATTTCTGGCATCAAATGTATAATAGAATACACCGTAGTAAACCGAAACTCCTTCATCAAGTGCTATTATTCTTAAAGATCTAGTAGAGAGAGAGAGAGAGAGAGAGAGAGAGAGAGTAAGATAAACACATGTACACTTAGTGGAATTAACTCTCACGAAGATCTAACTACGAATGCGTTGAATGTATTAGTAGACCTCAAGAAAAGCAGCACACAATACTTGAAATGATCTGAACAGCTCTGCTTAAGTTACTAGAAAAACCCGACGCCTGCAAGGGCATCAATCAAGAACATAATTTTGTTCAGCTACCAGTTGAAGACTGCATCGTCTGGACCTCAGTGGCCAGTGTGAGATGCAGTGCTGCCGTGAGGCCATTCACCAGTCAATGGTCGAGAAAATTACGGTAGTTTATTACCGCAGCCGAAAAACAGAACGTAGACCGTATCCAAATACGGAAACACAGACTAAGAATGAGTAACGAACGGGTTTAATATATAGTGGTCCTGAATGAATACTGTTGGCTGAGGTACAGCCAATCAGCTGTAGCCTGCAATTCCAAGAATATCCGGTCTCCGGAGTTAGTCAGTGATGCACTGCAGGTCAAGGTAAAATCGTCCGGCACAATGGTTGTGAAGCGGATACAGTCAAAAGCCATTACATGTAGTGGAACAGAACTGTAGCAACCAATGCCGATTGATCTTGCACAATGGGGTATTCTTTCTTTCGGTGAATTTCGCCTGAGTAGTAAGCTATCTAAGTACAGCTGACCGAACATATATGAAATACCAGCGGAATCTTTGTGTTTCGAGAAAAAATTTGGCTCTTGCAACGATTCACGCTTGTGAACAATATTTGAGTACACGAGAGATCGGTAAATTATACATACAATCACTGTGCAGCACTAAGCAAGGATTTTGGACTGGTAAAATCCCATGGTTCTGATAAGGTGACGTTCCTCTCGATGGATTGATTAAAGCGTGCTAATGTATATCTATGCGTTTGTGTGTGCATGCATGGGTGCCCGTGCGTGTAAATGTTGGCGTACCATTAAACTCTGCTGCTGACTTGGTTGTACAGAGATTCTAACTGAGAACCGATAAAGGGGATTTTCAGAATCACCTCTAAAATAGACTGGCAGTTTGTAAAGGTTAATTAAAAGCTGATACATCTAGTCTATCCATTGCATCCACTGAACCGCAGCCTAAGATTGTCGCTCTAAGAATTTATCTCCCTAAAAAGTAAAGTCAATACCAGTTAGCTACATTATACTTCAGTGTTATTATATAATTCCTTATTTCAATAGGCGCGTCTAATATTGAAAAAGTTTATATTCACAGAGCTTCGCTATCAAAGCCTTTTACAGCCATCGATCGGCCACTCAAAAGTAGTACACTGCAGATTTCCTCTTGCTCCATCATGCAGCCCAGTCAAATCCCTTTGAGGGTGTCACAGGGTTTAAATGGCATGCCACATGGCACACACACAGAGAGAGAGAGAGAGAGAGAGAGAGAGAGAGAGAGAGAGAGAGAGAGAGAGAGAGAGAGAGAGAGAGAGAGAGAGAGAGAGAGAGATGTTCTGTAAGCTTGCTTGAAGCCTGGAACTTATTCTTGAAGGACATAATGAAGCTTAAAATCATATAAAATAGACACAACGGATATGCTGTTGCTTAAACATATAAAATAGACACGTACACACGCATACACGTACACACGAACATATACACCCACATACACACATACGCACACATTCGTTCCTCACAATACTTCCTGCCTGTATGTAAACTTTCCATTGTGTGCTGCCTGTTGATTCTATACACTGTATAACCAACCGATCGTCAAAAATTCTGCACTGAATTCATAATTTTCTCTGAAAGATATGTATTAATCTTAGGAAATATGCAATGTCTTATCATTTTTAATAGTGACACATATTTGCTTATAAGTATGCACAAGCACGTGCCCAGGCTGTAGAATTTCACCTAAATGGTACAAAGACTAAGTACTTTTTACATTAATACTATCAACTACAATGACCTCATTCATTGCTCTCGCACACTAATCGTTTTTTAGTCACAAATATTTGTGAAGAATGCGATATAGGCTTCCTAGTAAGAGATAACATTCCACTTTATCTCAGAATGATAATGGCTGCCTTTTAACTGTGATCGCCCCGAAACTCTCCACACTTTATTTTGGAGTTGCTTCTGATCTGTAGATCAGTTTACGAGAGCTTTACAGGCGTGGCGCCTTATCTGAAAAGTTTAAAAGGAAGACTTCAAATAAGTCTGCGTGCCTTCAACGACGGGTTTATGGTGATTAGAATCAGGCTTCATAAGAATCCCTCCCCATTCTAGCCTCCCTACAACGAGCACGCTCATGCACGTTCCCGCAACTTTTCAGAATGCTTCAGAAAATATAAGTTCTTGCGAAAATCGTATCCTAAAACCAATACAGGGAAGACCTTTTAAAGCTAATCTGATTTTTTTTTTACTGTAGTGCGTAAGATATTACGGGCCTATGGACGTCTAAGCGCTTATCACTACGTGCTAACCAGCATATTAGTTATGATCATGCACACCTATCATCGCTTCGTCATCATAGTTCAAATAAATTCGTAGATGTTATTGTTTTTGCTAAGACTCATGATTCCTGCATTAACAAAAGGAAAACATCCGGAGCCGTCGTGGTGTCCGGGGCCGCCAGCTTACATGCTGCTCATTTTTCGGGAACTATAAGCTGAGTACCTGCTCATTTGGTATTCCTAGCGTTGTCTCGAACCGCTCAGTACGCTCCCCCACAAGCGTGACTGAATCTCTCCAACTCAGTGGTCATCAAGCCTGTTATAACTTCGACTGCCCAACTTAAGGCTTGTCTTTGGAATCCTCGCACAATGTGCAATAAACCTGTAGTAATAAGCGACCCTATTTATGAAAGTTGTCTCAACCTGCTCGCCTTGAATGAAACTTGGCTAGCATCAGTAAGCCGCCCGACAATTAAGGACGCTATCTCGACTGGTTTCTCATTTTTCACACCCATAGATCAATCAAAACTGGAGGCGTACTTGCTTGTATCATACACTCGAATTCGACTTCAAGCCATTTGCAGTACCCTCGAAGCAGTCTTTTGAATCAATTGTCTTCATTTCACCCGACAACAGGCTACCGATGGTGGCAATAGTTTATCGCCTACCAGGTACCAAGTCCTCCTTTATGTCAGATTGATCTCATTTCGATTCTGTGTGCTAGAAATAGATCCTTACTCGTTATGGCCGATTTCAACATTCACTTTGATAAATTATCTGACGCCTTCAGCGCCGAATTTTGTGCATTTAATGACTTACTGTCTCTTGTGGCTCCTGTGCATAGCCCTACTCATATCAAGGGTCACACACTTGACGAAACTTTCTCATACAACTGCACATCGTCATCAACAATTATTGCCAAAGCCTGCCTATCTGACCACATGCAGATCTCATTCATTCTACAATATGTGCCCTCATCCTCCTCATACTACTCCTCTAAAGACACTCGTGAGTTGCCAAACCTCAAGACCCTTGACGTCGATGCTGTCCGTGAGAGAATATCTGCCTCGCCTCTGCTGCTCAGTCCCCATTCTGACCTATCATCAATGATAGATTACTACAACACGACACTAGCTGACATGCTCGTCAAGTTTGCACCTCTGACTAGCACATTGTGCGCCTTCGCACAGATGGCCTATGGTTTACCTCGGACGTTAAACAAGCTATGTCGACCAAGCGAAAAAGCCTGTACAAGATCATGACTGACTGTCCATTGACAGGCATACAAGGACTACGGTAGCCTGTACCAATCGATCATAGCAAAGGCCAAGTCTGGCTTCGATAAAACATTTTTGAATCATAGGTAAAAAATCCAAAAATGCCGATATCGACGATCAACCATCTCCTCAACCGCTCAAGCTCAGCTCCTTACCGGAAGATCCATGTGTTGATCTGGCTGATCTCTTCACTAGCTTCTTTGTATAGACAATACACAAGATCAGGGCGTCAGTATCTGCGATGGCAGCATCCTCATAGAATGCTGTCACTTGATTCATCGCAGCCCCTCAATGTCAAAGTTCACGCAGGTCACTAGTGACCTCGTCCTGAAGTTCATATCCAAATCAAAGAAGACAATAAGTCCTTTGGACCCTATTCCCACTATCCCGCTTCTACGTTGCATTGATCTGCTGCTGCCATGCTTAACTAAAATCATAAAATGCCATTAGCCTCAGGTCATGTCACAGCGCCTTTCAAAAAAGCTGTAGTCCGGCCACTACTCAAGAAAGCGTCACTAGACAAAAAGAACTTGAGCAACTACCGTATAGTCTCCCTTCTACCATTCCTGTCAAAGACACTGGAACGAGTCGTGGCAGACAAGCTGAACTCATACAATGAAACTTCAATCCTTGCTAGTAGGTTTCATTCTGGTTTTAGAGCTAATATCCTCCACAGAGTCAGGATTGCTTCGGGTGTAAAAAGACCCCATTTAGGAATTCAGATATGGATAGAATATTTCTGCTTATTTTGCTCGATCTTTCGGCAGCTTTTGACACTATCAATTACCAAGTACTTCTTGAGCGCCTCTCATCTCGCCTGGGCATTACTGGCATTGCATTTACTGGTTCAGGTCCTATCTCAGTGGGAGACTACAGAGCATCGATGTGAATAGACAAAGATCATCCGAGGAGCCTCTGAAAGATAGGGCACCTCAGGGTTCCGTGCTTGGTCCTGTTCGGTTCACGGTTTATACTCTGCCTCTTGCCGATGTGACTGCCAAGCACAATCTAGGCTTTAACTTTTACGGGGATGTTACTCAGTTGTATCTTTATTTTGATGCGTTCAAGCCCTCCTGCACGTCGAAATTTCTCACCTCTCTTGCTGCATGTATTGACGAAATTAGTACATTGATAGCAGCAAACTTTCTTTAGGGGAATGATTATAATACTAAGCATGATTCAAAAATTGGAAAGACTTACGCTCAAAATTGGCTCTGCCTGCATATCTCCTGCTGAATCTGCACGAAATCTATTTGTCATGTTCTGAAGAGACCTTTCGTTTTTCGTTAGACGACCACAATTTTGTTAGAAGACCACATCAGCTCCACAATCAAGTCTGCCTACTTTCGGTTGCATATATCATTAGCAAAATTTGGGATTCTTTAGACAGGGATGCAGCATCTACTTTGGTTCATGCATTTGTAACATCTCATCTTGACTTCTATAGCTCACTGCTTGCTGGTCTACCAGCATGTGCAATCAGGCGCTTACACCTGGTGCAAAACTGTGAACCTAACAAAGCTTGTCCGTGTTGAGCGCAGCTGTTGCCACATCACACCACCTCTCACCGACCTGCACTGGCTACCAGTCAAGCAACACATCGAATTCAAAGTTTTTTCCCTAACTTTCAGATCCCTTCATTCTTTGGCTTCAGCCTATCACTCATCTACTGCCCTAACCTGCTAAGCACCGTACCAGCCGCTTTTCGTAATCTCACAAACCTCAAATCCTACGGAGACCGTGCCTGTAGTTTGCATGCTTCCAAAGCTTGGAACTCACTTCCGACTTGGGTCACAATATCCCCTGACTTGACCCATTTAAAAAGAACATGAAACAAACCTATTTTGGGCCACATTTAGTGGGTCCCTGTGATTTGTCCTTCATGTGCTTATGCCTGCTGACACTGTATGCTGCCACTGACCCCACTTGCATTCTGACTCTATGCATTTAACCTCTAACCATGTTATTCTTATTGTTTATTAAGCATGCTACTACTAACCATTCAATCGTGCTTCCCTTGCAGCAAATGTAAAACGGCTAGAAAGAGATTAAGTTTTCGGATTGCGCTTTATCAAGTGTATTATGATTATTAGTATTAATAATAAGGTTTCTTAGTAATTTGAGAATTGCTTTACAAAAAATGGTTGGCCACTTTAAATCCACACAACGAAAGAATCTTCTTGTTCCTGCACATTCGATCGACTTGAAATGGGTTACTCACTCTTTAAGTAGTAGCTGCTAGCATCCTTCAATCGCTGCTGAACATTTCCAGATGCAAGGAGACTCAGTTTGAAGTTCGTTGATTACGGTCTTATAATTTTTTGAAAGTGCAGCAACTATTTTTCCGCACATTTCATGCTCACCTGTCTGGGTTTCTAGATCAGGGTAGGAAAAGAGCTAAAGACGAGAAGTTATTGCTTGAAATTTATCCTAGACATCGGCTGTTGAATAATACCCAGAATAAATGAAACAGCTCAATTGACTACGTTTAAATTACACCAAGAAATTCCAATTAGAAGCCCACATCAAGTACCATATACCAGGTACGACGGACTTCTAAACGAGAAAATTCACTTCTAACACACTTTCACCACTGGGCATTCAATTATATGTGAAAAAATACATATTTACTTGGCCAGACTGCCAAACAATTGTTTTATAAGTTATGCAAATTCTAGGAACACTTCAAAAAGAACTTAAGCGAGCATGCTCGGGGAAAGCACATACAAATTAAGATTGCGGCTGAAAGACAGGCTACCACTACAAACGTTTAGAAAATAAAATTGCTAAGTCTGGGGTATTGTAAAGTCTGTGAAAAAACTGAGGTGTGTGGCAAAGAGAAAATATAGTTTTTGTGACTAAAATGAACCTCAATTTTACTTAAAAAAAATTTGGGTGGATTGGAGATTATATTAATCATTAAAATCAGTCCGGAGGTCGCGGGTTCGAATACTATGGTGGTGATTATTTATTGCCGCTGCAAGTAGTGGCGATAGCCGGAAAGACTCTTTTGTCACTGTAAAAAAGAGGCGGCTGAATAAGGTAGTATATTTATAATGCAAGATCAATCGGCAGCACTTGCTGCCATTCCGTTGCACGACATTTAATGGACACTGAGTTCCAAGCGATGGGTTGCTTCAACTGGTATTTGTACAAAATAATGTAATTTCTTAATACCCATTCAGGGGTAGGGATTTTCTAGTAAGTTCAACTGAGCCAACTTATTTCATTGCAAAAATGTTGTTTAACTTGAGGTCAAGCAAGACTTCCATAATTAATCTTCACCAAAGTTAATCTTGGCTTGCATGGTCAACTTTTTCATATATGCTGAAGTCTTCAGTTTTCAATCTGATTTCAACGTATTTGTCTTTTGAATGGGGAGCTAAACAGAAATTTGATAAATGGACCACTTTTACGACTACTTTATGGACATTACGCTTTATTTATTAATCACCTGCAAAAATTAGCTTTTCAAGTGAAACCAGGCAACCGTAAGCTAGTCAGTAATTAATGTTTAAAAACAAAATTCGTCTTAGAAGTCTAGAAATTTAAGGCACTGTTATTAATTTTCCGCTATTCAGCCTCTTCTGCCAGGGTTGTAAATTTGGATAATCGCAGAATGGCTCTTGCTGCATAAGGACTCTTTACCAAAACATAATCGGTGATGATGGCCTGCGATGGTCCTTTAATGGCCTGTGTAGCAGGAAACTCTTTCAGACAAAGAATGACAAATGGAAAGCATGTGTATCCCAAGAAATGAGGAACTATCGCGGGTTTTCTCAGTGACAATTCTTTATTACGAGGTAACGCATGTGTACCCAGGCTAGGTTCGGTTGGCTGGGACAGGACGGCTGTTATGTGGTAAGGGTCACCGGCTAGGCAGGGGTTTGACGTATGGCGTGTATGGTGACGAGGGGTCACCGGGGCTCTTGGGTAGGAGAAATTTGCCGAGCAACTCGTGGTGTTGGAGGCTCCCGGTCTCGCCGAGTAGTGCACCTAGATGGTTGTAGGCGTGCTCGGGCGATGTGGCCACGCACGCAAGTTGACGAGTGCCCAAGGCCCGAGCGGAGCGGGATAGCACGCTCGTTATTGTGACTTGTATATTCCGCGTTTCCCGTGTAGCGTGTTCGTGACCTCCGTGAGTTGGCGTCTTTCGGCGGAAGCTCTCGACTGTGGTGAACGTCGACTCCGACTAGCCAAGCAGTTACTCAGCCAGCCGAATCTTTTACGGCGTACTCTCGTACTGTTGGATTCGGAGTCTGTACAACGGCGGGACTGCGGAAGCCGACTGACCAACTTACACTTTTGTTCGCGCTTGCTTCATCATCGCGCCCCTATAGTGTACTTCGTATTGGACCTTCCCCCGTAGACTTGTTTAGTTCCCCTGTTCTTTTTGGTGCATGTAATATTACAAAGAGGTCTAACCTGACGGCCGCTCATCTTACCCTAGCTCAGCGGCATGGCGAGCGGCAGCTTGGCCGGAGTATGGCAGGGCTTGGCGGTAAATAACCTCTGACCCGTTTGGTCCAGCGGGTCAGGTGCTCGCCCCGACCGAGGTCTGACTGAGGTCGCGGGCTCGAGCCCCGAGGCATATGTGAAGCACCTGAATAGTGATTAAGTTATCTTTGGGCACTATACAAATGAATTATATATATATATATATATACCCCTGGAACTCGGCTGCACATCTACACGTCATATGCCAGCCGAGCTCGAGTATGGGATGCTGTTGTAGTTAGAATAATTTTCGAAACACGTAATTTTCATCATTGTTAAATTTGTCAAGATGTTTAAGCTGATTCTCTTCTAAGATAAACGGATCACATAAAAGGGTGCTTTAAAATTTAAATTTTTTTTTAAATCGTAGTAAAGTAAGCAGGTGGTCGTGACTTTTACGGTCCCCCTAACTTAAGGAGAAAATAACAGCCCTCGTGTAGAACCTCATCTTCTTAGGTGACTGCTACCTTATTAGAATTCTTTCGTGTACAGCTGACCAAAGTAGTACGATATCTTTGCAGAATAGGTGTCTTTCCAGGTAATTTAACTTTTGTATGGGTCCATGTATGTGAGCAATTAATGCGTGTATGAGAAATCAACAAATCACGAAAAAGTTTTCGAGAACCGAGTGGAGATTACCAACAGGTAAAGGTCCATACCTCAGAAAAGCTGAAGCTCCTCACGATCTTCGGAGCACTTTTATTTAAGCGTGAAACTCCGTTCATCACTTTGCAAGATGGTGACCAGTACTTCCGAGACTGACGTGTAATAGACGCTTGAACTAAGGTATGGTATTTCGTAAACTTAGCGAAATGAGTCCACAGGCAGTGAGCTCTAGTGTACACACCCACACACACACACACAAACACACACACACACACACACACACACACACACACACACACACACACACACACACACACACACACACACACACACACACACACACACACACACACACACAAACACACACACACACGCACACATATATATATATATATATATATTAATATATATGTAGAGAGAGAGATTTGAGATCCTTGGTACCACTGCTCCAAGGACCGTATCGGAATTTAATCTACTAGTGTTTAACGGAGCGTGCATGTGCTCACACAAATTTACATGTTGGCTGATATTTTCACCTGACAGGTACTGCATACGATACTCTCAACTATATATATATATATATATATATATATATATATGTGTGTGTGTGTGTGTGTGTGTGTGTGTGTGTGTGTGTGTATGTGTGTATATATTTCATTAGTATGGTAGCCTCAGAGAACTTCATCTCTTTTCAGGCGCTACACATATGCCACAAATCTCAAGTCCACGACCTCGGCCAGACCTTGGTTGGTGCGAGCACCTTAACCACTGGGCCAAATCAGCTCAATAGTTGCTCCTCTGTCTGGTTGAGAGGACGATTTTCTTCAGCTAAGGGCTCCAATTCAGATTAGCAGTGCACTGTGGCAGCCTAGGTCTCTATTCCTTTCGTCAGAGGCTGTAAGTATCCGGCTTGAGAGGATATGATTAAGAATTATGCCGAAACCTGTCAAAAGCCTTCGCCAGAGTACGGGTGAAGTGCGATTTTTATGCATGGTTCAAGCAATTCGTTGTGAAACTTTAGATTTCGCCTTCTGGTTGCGCTCTCAATGTTAGATGGCGTATCCTCAGTTCCTGTCTGTTGCTAACTACGTGCAGCTGTGTCGACATCACCGGCCACCGCTGCAGCAGGGCCGTGGATGACCGGCTTTTCATAGCATCTCGTCGTTTCCCTGTAAGTGTGCAGCGAAAACTTCAGTGGCACCCTTATTGTTCTTGATGAATCATCTCTGATAAATTGCTTAAGCGTATCAGCCGATGGCATAGGCAGGTTCCCTTAATTACACGTGATTGAAACTCACCTGCCGGATAGCATATATCTCAACACCTGACACTGACTGTTTATATGGCCGTAGAGCCTCTTCAGGGAGCTATTTTACAGGAACCTCTTTAGGGAGTCATTCAAAGACCTATTCGTTCTGTTGCACACACAAAATCGAATCTGGTCCATGCATTTGAGACACTCGTCTCGACTTCTGTAACTCGCTGCTTGCTGGTCTACCATCTTGCTCAATCAGGCCTTCACAGTTGGTGCAAAACTCTGCAGCTAGGCTTGTCTGTCGTGAGCTTCGCAGTTTCCACATCACACCTCTTCTCGCCTACTTGCACTGGCTCAAAATCAAGCAGCGTATCGACTTCAAGGTTCTGTCACTCACTTTAAGGTCCCTTCATTTATTGTCTCCAGCCTATCTAACAGAACTACTTCCCTCGATCAAAATCGTAGTTCCCACTGTTCTGACTCAAATCGTATAGCCACACTTAAGGCGAACCTTGAAGCCTTTAGAGACTGTGCCATTCGTCTGTATGCTTCTGAAGTCTGGAACACCGTAACGGCGGACATCACAACGCCCCCTAACGTTTGGTCATTTAATAAAAAGCTTAAAACATGCCTGTTTATTACAGCATTTAGTGAGTCTTTATGATTCGTCCTTCGTGAGCTTGCACTGTGCCTGATTTCTGGTGGATAAGAAATCAGGCACAGTGCAAGCTCACGAAGGACGAATCATAAAGACTCACTAAATGCTGTAATAAACAGGCATGTTTTAAGCTTTTTATTAAATGACCAAACGTTAGGGGGCGTTGTGATGTCCGCCGTTACGGTGTTCCAGACTTCAGAAGCATACAGACGAATGGCACAGTCTCTAAAGGCTTCAAGGTTCGCCTTAAGTGTGGCTATACGATTTGAGTCAGAACAGTGGGAACTACGATTTTGATCGAGGGAAGTAGTTCTGTTAGATAGGCTGGAGACAATAAATGAAGGGACCTTAAAGTGAGTGACAGAACCTTGAAGTCGATACGCTGCTTGATTTTGAGCCAGTGCAAGTAGGCGAGAAGAGGTGTGATGTGGAAACTGCGAAGCTCACGACAGACAAGCCTAGCTGCAGAGTTTTGCACCAACTGTGAAGGCCTGATTGAGCAAGATGGTAGACCAGCAAGCAGCGAGTTACAGAAGTCGAGACGAGTGTCTCAAATGCATGGACCAGATTCGATTTTGTGTGTGCAACAGAACGAATAGGTCTTTGAATGACTCCCTAAAGAGGTTCCTGTAAAATAGCTCCCTGAAGAGGCTCTACGGCCATATAAACAGTCAGTGTCAGGTGTTGAGATATATGCTATCCGGCAGGTGAGTTTCAATCACGTGTAATTAAGGGAACCTGCCTATGCCATCGGCTGATACGCTTAAGCAATTTATCAGAGATGATTCATCAAGAACAATAAGGGTGCCACTGAAGTTTTCGCTGCACACTTACAGGGAAACGACGAGATGCTATGAAAAGCCGGTCATCCACGGCCCTGCTGCAGCGGTGGCCGGTGATGTCGACACAGCTGCACGTAGTTAGCAACAGACAGGAACTGAGGATATGCCATCTAACATTGAGAGCGCAACCAGAAGGCGAAATCTAAAGTTTCACAACGAATTGCTTGAACCATGCATAAAAATCGCACTTCACCCGTACTCTGGCGAAGGCTTTTGACAGGTTTCGGCATAATTCTTAATCATATCCTCTCAAGCCGGATACTTACAGCCTCTGACGAAAGGAATAGAGACCTAGGCTGCCACAGTGCACTGCTAATCTGAATTGGAGCCCTTAGCTGAAGAAAATCGTCCTCTCATGCCTACCGGCACGTGCAATCAGATGTTTACTGCCGTTGCAAAACTCGGCAGCTAGGCTTGTCTGTCGTGAGTGTCGCAGTTGCCACATTACACCACTTCTCGCTGACCTGCGCTGGCTACCAGTCAAGTAACTCGTCGACTTCAAGGTTTTATCGCTCACTTTTAGGTCACTCCATTCTTTGGCTATAGCCTGCCTATCAGATCTGCTCCCCCACCAGGCCAACATCGTGACACTCGCTTTTTGGAAACTGTCTATCTACACCTCATTCAAACCTCAAATCCTTTGGAGACCGAGCATTTAGTTCGTTTGCTCGAAAAACCTGGAACTCACTCCCCACTTGCGTCACGACATCCCCTGACCTAACCACCACAATAAAAAGGAAATCAAAAACTCACCTTGTGCAACACAGTCAGTGGATAATTGGGATTCGACCTTTGTATGCTTATGGATGTTGACACTGTGAATGCTGCAACTAACCACACTTGCATGCTGACCCTGTGCGTGTCACCCTAACCATGTTATTCATGTTGTTTATCAACCAGGATGACACTCACCATTCGATTGTTTTTCCTGTGCAGCCAATAAAAAGCGCCTAGAAAGAGATTTTAGTTCTCTGGGCCGCTTTATCTCGTGTATTATTAGTAGTATTAGCACTCTCAACCAGACAGAGGAGCAACTTTTAAGCTAGTTTAGCCCAGTGATTAAGGTGCTTGCCCCGACCAAGGTTTGGCCTAGGTTGTGGGTTTGAGCTCTGTTTCACAGGTGAAGCTTCTGAATCGAGATTAAGTTCTCTTGGGGTGCTATAAAAATGAATTATATGTATCTATTTATATATTTGAGAATATTGTTGGCAGTGTCTGTCAGGTGAAAATATCAGCCACCTGGATATTGTGAGCACATGCAATAAGTAAAGACACATGGCAACCATTCATTTTCACTGCATAAAAAATAAATTGGTAGTTCTTATCCAGAAACTGTACTAAAATCAGTGATACGAAGGATATATATACATACATACATATATATATATATATACATATATATATACATATACACACATATATATATATATATATATATATATTGGTGTATTGATCAATAATAGAATATCTTCAGCTTTTGCAAACCACGGGCCTTTAACTCTCGTATCTTCACTCGGTTTTGGAAAATGATGTGATAATTTACTGATCGCTCATATAAACATTAATTGTTGACGTCTATGAACCGTTGCCGAGTTCAATTGCCTGGAAACGCACTTGTCCCACAAAAATATCGTACTTCTTTGGTCAGCTGTACTGTTAAAGCTTTCTGTTAGGGTGGAAGTCACCCAAAGAGAACGCGGTCCATGCAATGACTGTAACTGTCTTCCTAGCTTAGGGGAACCACGAGTCGCGACCACCTGCTTGCTTAATTGTAACTTGAAAAATACATTGGAACCTCGGCGTACGACTATCTAGACATGCGAATGTTTCGAGATACGAGCTGTCTCGCGGCCAATTTTTTGCTTTGAGTTGAGAGCTAAAATTTGGGTTACGAGCCTGCTTAGGATACTCCACTGCTAGTTGCCGCAGCGAACGTCATACTGCGTGCGGTTACTCAAGCCAATGAGGTTAGGGCAGCAAACGACGTTCCGTTGCAAGACCCTGCCCTGCCATTTGGATGTGACGCCAGCACAGGCCTGTGGTTCGCTCCCAGACAGACTCGAGCGAGCCATCGTGGTGCATGGACGCACAAGATCGCCAGACTCCGGTGTTAAATCTGACTACCCCAGGAACAGCTAAGTACGTTCTGTACTTTATTTAGGCAATGCAATCGTGTGAGAGTTAATCGCCTTACTAATAACAATCGGCGCGTCCGCGTACAGGCCCAGCTAAGAAACTACGCTTTCGGCTACGTGATGGTTGTCTGTTCGCGCCAGCTTGCCGAGAGGCTGTCGCTTCATTGTTCCGCAAATGCCAGCGAATAAGATTCAGATATTTATTTCTGCCTTTCTCCTCTAACTCTATTTGCATCTTCAAGTCGTCTGATCTCCGAGTTACTCATATACATTAGGACTAATAAAACCCGTTTATTAAAAAACATTTTATCGTACTGTTTTTAAAATCATATTCGCTATTTATAAAAAAAATGTAAAAGCATATGACACAAATCGCAGTGTTTTTGGGGTACACAACTGATTAATGGCATTTCAATGGGGAAAATTGATTTGACATACTTGTAATTTGAGTTACGATTTCCAGCACGGAACGAATTAAACTCGAAAGTCGAGGTAACACTGTACACCCTTTTATGTGATTCGTAAATATGGCTTGAAAATCAGCTTATATGTTTTAACAGATTTAAAAATGGTGACAAGGATAGGTTTTGAAACTGCGTGAACGACAAAAGCATCTCATATTCGAGCTCCTCGGGCATATGATGTGTAGACGCGTTACCTCCGTAACAAAGAATTGTACTGACAAAACCTGAGATAGTTCATCATATCTTCGGAAACATTTCTTTCTGTTTGTCATTCTTTGTCCGGAAGAGTTTCCTGCTACACAGGCCATCAATGACACCATCGAAGGCCATCATCACCGGTTATGTTTGGTAACAGGACCTCTACGGCCACAGTTATCCTGCGAAAATTCAAATTTAAAACTTTGGTGCCTAAATGTGGCTGAATTGCAGAATATTGATGACAGTAACTTAAATTTCTAAGCTTCTCACACAAATTTTGTTTTTAAGCATTAATTACTGACTAGCTTATGGTTTCCTGGTGTCATTAGGAAAACTGAGTTCTTTTACTGGTGATTAATCGATAAGGCGTAATTTCAAGAGAATAAAAATAATATCGTTCTAACAATCAAATATCGGTTTAGGTTTCCTTTCATAAGACAAATACCTTAGAAGCCAAATCAAAATATCTTACGGCTTCGACATGTGAGAAAAATTGGTTATGCAAATCAAGATTAACTCTCGTAAAGATTAATTATTAAAGTATTGCTGAACCTCAACATAAACGATATGTTTGCAATGAAAGAAATAGCTCAGGTTAACTTACTAGAAAATCTTGACGCCTGCATGGATATTGAGCAATTTCGTCGTTTTGCATAACCAACAGTTAAAGACTGCATCGCACGGCAATCAGTGGCCAATAAATGTAGCGTAATGAAATGGTAGCAAGCGTTACTGAATGATCTTGTGAAGCTGCCGATTGATCGAGAGTAGATTTCGGGGGATTTTGTCATTTTTATCACCGCCTTGCAATCGCATCGGAAAGATGTCGAGTATAAACCCTGAAACATAGCTGACCAAGCAAAGAGCCCTGAGGTACCCCATACTTCAGAGTTTCCTTGGATGATCTTTGTAAATTAACGTCAATACTCTGGAGCCTCCTACTGAGTTAGGACCTGAACCATTGGGATGCAGTGTCAGTGATGCCCAGGCGAGATGAGAGGCACTCATGAAGGACTTGGTGATTGATTATATCAAAAGCTGCCGAAAGATCGAGCAATACAAGTAAAGGTATTCAACCAAAGTCTGCATTCTTAAGTAAGCCGTTATACACCCAAAGCAATGCCGACTCTATGGAGTGATTAGCTATAAAGCCAGACTGGAACTTGCTAGAAATTTGGAAGTTTCAATAAATGAGTTCAGTTGGTATGCCTTGATTCATTCCTTTCTTTTTTATAGGTAGAAGAGATTCTGGGTTGAAGTTGATCAAGTTCTTTTGGTCTAGTGTTGTCTTCATGAGTTAAAGCCTAACTACAGCCCTTTTGAAAGGTCTAAAATATGACCTGAGGTAAACTAAATGTTTATGATGTTAGCTATGCACGGCAGCAGAAGATCTATGCATGCTAGAAGCAGGGCAATGAGAATAGTGCCTAGAGGACTAGTTGCCTTCTTTGACTTGGATATAAACTTCAGAACGAAGTCACCAATGGCCTCATTGAATGAAGACATTGAGGTGCTACAAGGAATTGAGGGACATCATTCCAGGTGGACACGGCCACCCTGGAGATAGACTGATCTTGTCCATCTTATTGAAAAGAAGCTACAGAAGCGATTAGCCAGATGTTTACAAGGCAAGGAGCTAACCTGGGAGAGGTTAACCAAATGTTTGATCGTTGACATCACCATTTTTAGATAGTGCACCTGTGAGTCAATGACGTTTTTATAGAAGCTAGGAAGGCTTTTGGGTGTTTTGTTAGCCACGCCTCTGATTGCTGCATCCTAATGTGTCTTCACAAGCGTGGGTCCAGCATATATATTAGGATTCCATAGAAACACACCGCGAGGAAATTGAGGTTAATGCATGGCGAGTTAGGCTAGGAAGCATTGCTTCGGGCGGCACGGTTCTTCAAAAAAAATCATTTGGTACTTTCCTTTAGTTTCAATGATAGTGTAACGCCGAAGGCTCGGCGGGGTAGGCTTGACCTGCCGCTTACCTAGCGGCGTAGCCTAGCGCCTAATGCCGTTCGGTGCACGCATACGCGCAATAAGCAGGCCGCCACGAAACGAGCGTTTCTGGCGCTGACCTGCTTACCGTTACTAAAGGAGGTCGTGAGTCCGCGGCGTGAATTGGAAAGCGAGACACACAAATTGGGGACTCTACTGAGCTTTATTCGCAAGCGCATAAAGTCGCGGCGCGTCTGGCTCAGCTTTATCTCCACACTCCTTGCACGCTCTCAACAGCACCAACACTCCTGCGGAGGAAACACGTCTCCACACTGAGGCTGCTTACGTCTATAGTGGGGAACGACCCAAATAGACGGAGTCCGAACCGGAGCCTAAACCCTAACCGCAGAACTCGGATTCCGTTTCCACCAGTGCGGAAGGAATACCTCCATACACGCCAACTCTAGCACTCTTGCGTAGGAAACACGTCTCCACTCTGAGGCTGCTTACGTCTGTAATGAGGAACGACCCAAATAGACGGAGCCCGAACCGGAGCCTAAACCCTAACCTGGGAACTAGGACTTCGTTTCTACCTTGCGGCAGGAATACTCCACACACGCCAACTACGTCTAGCTCGCACCGGCAAATCCTTATGCCGAGACCACGTGCGAGCGCGCACACACAAAGCACAAAAAAACACAAAATGCTAGCTCGGGCGCGATACGACCGTATTCGATGGAGTCCACCGAATCCTAGCACTGCCTCGTCCTGTTCCGTCAGTCGCCGGCGAACAGCCCGCCCTCCTCCTTCGCTTTCAGAGAAACGAATCCGACGGCGTCGAAGCGCAGAGCTGGACAAAAGACAAAAGACAAAAAGACCAAAAGACCAAGAGCGAGCGTCGCTCAATTCTTAAATACTTAGCTGAGACAATGGGGCAAGAGCTTAGTGGTATTGGGCCCGACACCATGGCTCATTACGGTAAAGAATTAATACCGTCACTAGGCCACTGGAAGGGCACCTCTGTCCACTTGAATGACGAATGGGTTCCAGACGATTCTTTTTTGGACAGAGTGAAGGCGGAGGTTGACAGGCCAGCCAACATCAATCAGCAGCTCCCGCGGGTATCGGACCGATTCTAAAGGCCGAATCGCCACCACTGGTCTCAGAGCTTCCTGGCTCGCTCTTAAGCTCTTGCTCTCTAACCGCACTGGCGCTCCTCTCTGGCTCACTGCTCCAGGTCAAAGGTGTTCTTGCCTGCCGCGAACAGCTCTTGCTCGCGCTAAAATTCAGCCAAGGCCAGCAAGGCCCTTCAATAGCATGGGCAAATGCATCAAAAAGATGCCAACAATTTTAGACACATTCGGTTAGCCACGGTTCCATATTGGCTGCAGCAGCAGGACTTTTGCAGTCGGCCTAGTTGGCTGCAGCATGAGCGAGTGTTAGTAGCCGATGGGGTTAAGAGTTACACGAAAAGCTGCGACCGACTTCTGTATTCTCACCCAACACGGGCGACTTAAGTACTTAGCACACAGCATAACAATAACAAACAATAACAATAACAATAACAATAACAATAACAATAACAATAACAATAACAATAACAATAACACAACAACAATAACAATAACACATAACAATAACAATAACAATAAAACAACATAACAATAAAAATAACAATAACACAACATAACAATAACAATAGCAATAACACAACATAACAATAAAAATAACAATAACAATAACACAACATAACAATAACAATAACAATAACACAACACCCTCATAGTAAAGCAGGCAGGTCCGTGTCCGGCATCGTACTGAGGCAGCATCGATAGCACCTGCAAGCCCCAAGATAAGTGCACACCTCCTCCTCCATCTTCTTTTGCGTCGCCGAGTCCTACCTCCGAACGTGGCTGGTGGATGCCGCACTCGCCAGCACCGAGAAGCATAAACTACATAGTGTCAGCGTAATACGCACGATCCGGAAGAAACGAGCCTACACAAGCTACGAACACAGCCACGGGTTTTTCTCACATGCAGCAGCATTTGCCCTTTTCGCGGGTTTCTGCTCGGTTCTACTCGAAGATCAAAGTGCTAGTTCAACCGGCGACGTCTTAGTCCGTGTCTACTATGGCAATCGATAACATGGCGAGCCGTAATGGCTCACTGGGTAAGGCGATCGCTTTTCACGAAACTTTGGCCCCTCCCCCGAGGTCATGGATTCGAATCCTGTGGTGGGCGATCCTTTATCGCCACTGCAAGCAGTGGTGATAGTCGTAAAGGCTCTTCTGTCGCAATACAAATAGAGGCTGTTAAATCAGCTAGTACTTATTTATTTATGGCATCAGCGCCACCTCAACTTGCAAGTTGCGCATTGAGCAGCCGCAATTAGGGAACTGCTTAGTAGCCTTGCTTTCATCCATGCTCTCACCTTCTGCTCTTTCCCCGTTGTTTTGTTATGTTTATTAGTCTCTCTCTCTCTCTCTCTCTCTCTCTCTCTCTCTCTCTCTCTCTCTCTCTCTCTCTCTCTCTCTCTCTCTCTCTCTCTCTCTCTCTCTCTCTCTCTCTGTCAGTCTCTCTCTCCCTCCCTCTGTCTCTTTGTCTCTCTCTCTCTCTGTCTCTCTGTATTTTGCATGTGCATCTCGATCTCTGCCTTTCCGCCGCCGAACCATAGGATATTGGCGGGTCTCCGAATTTCGGTGGTTACTGGAGCCTGGCTAATTGTAGATATGAGGGAGGAGGTTAATCAATACATGGCTAAGGGATTCTTCTAGTGTTTCACTCTCCGAAACCCTCCAGCTACCACACCCGTTTCCAGAAAGTAATGATTTCAGAGCGTGACCGTAGCGGTCGACCAATCAAAAGGGCACACCTGGAAGGCCCGCTGCCTATATAGGGACCATCGCTCGACAAAACGCAAGCAGGTCTACGTGGCAGCTCAAAGTCACCACCAAAATGGTTTTTCTAGCGGCACTCTCCCTCGTTGCCCTAGTGGCAGCGGGCACAGCTCATTTGCAGGAAGTTCAGGAGACGCCCGTGACTGCTGTCGTCGCTCCCATCCTCGGTGGATTCAGCCCGCTCGACCCGTCGTCCGAGAGGGCAAGCGGTTCGCGTCTGCTATTGAGGCGACTCCCCACCCTCCCAGCCTCGCTCACTTGCTTGTCTCAGACGTCAGGCTTTAGGAGCGCAGCGCTCGCGAAGCTCTAGAAGCAGCGCGAGCAGCCTCGACCTGGTTGAGACAAGATGGCCGCATTTCGCGTCCTTTTAGGGCCAAGCAGTCGTCGCTTTCGTCGAAAAGACTCTCACAGGCCGTAGCAATTCCATTTACCCGACCAAGGTCAGGTCCGTACTCACATTGAATGCCCAGGTACGGAAGCGTTCCGCGGCTGCAAACCGTCACACTCCGCTCCCTGCCTTGCAGTCTTGCCTCTCCTCTCTCTCTTTCTCACTCTCTCTCCCATTCTCTCTCTCTCTCTCTTTATCTCTCTCTCTCTCTCTCTGTCTATCTATCTATCTAGCTATCTATCTCTCTTTCTTCCTTTCTCACTATCTCTCTCCCTTTCTCTCTTCCTTTCTCTCTCTCTCTCTCTCTCTCTCTTGACCTCTCTCTTTCTCTCTAACTCTCCCCCTCTCTCTCTCTTTCTCTCTCTTTCTTCCTTTCTCACTCTCTCTCTCTCTCTCTCTCTCTCTTTCTCTCTCTCTCTCTCTTTACCTCTCTCTCTCTCTAACTCTCTCTTCCTCTCTCTCTCCCTCTCTATCTCTTTCTTCCTTTCTCTCTCTCTCTTGACCTCTCTCTTTCTCTCTAACTCTCTCCCCCTCTCTCTCTCTCTCTATTGACCTCTCTCTCTTTCTCTCTAACTCTCTCCCTCTCTCTAACTGTCTCTCTCTCTCTCTCTCTATTGATCTCTCTCTCTCCCTCTCTCTGTCTCTGTCTCTGTCTCTGTCTCTGTCTCTGTCTCTCTCTCTCTCTGTCTCTCTCTCTCTCTCTCTCTCTCTCTCTCTCTCTCTCTCTCTCTCTCTCTCTCTCTCTCTCTCTCTCTCTCTCTGCTACTCCATCTACTTCAGAGCATTTAATTGTGCGTCATTGCAGGTAGTCGCAGGCACAAACTACCAGCTTAAGTTCGACGCGGCTCAAAAGCTGTGCTCAAAGACTACGCCGGATAATGGATGCAACAAGTGGAGCTCGGTGGGTATTGTAGATTCTAGAATGAACAATAATACCCTTGATCCCGTAATTCATCGCTGGGTAACCGAAAGACGACGTTGAATGTCAGCAAGTCAGTTAGAGCAAGAGGCAAAGAGAGAGAGAGACAGAAAGAGAGACAGAGAGAGAGACAGAGAGAGACAGAGAGAGACAGAGAGAGACAGAGAGAGACAGAGAGAGACAGAGAGAGACAGAGAGAGAGACAGAGAGAGATGAGAGACAGAGACAAAGAGTGACTGAGAGAGACAGCAGGTGACAGAAAAAACAACAGAGGAAAGGAAAGACAAAGACAGAGACAGATAGAGATAGAGAGAGAGAGAGAGAGAGAGGGAGAGAGAGAGAGAGAGAGAGAGAGAGAGAGAGAGAGAGAGAGAGAGAGAGAGAGAGAGAGCAATAGAGAAAGAAAGAGAAAGTGTGAGAGAAAGAGAGAGAGAGAGAGCAATAGAGAAAGACAGAGAAAGTGTGAGAGAAAGAGAGAGAGAGAGAGAGAGAGAGCAATAGAGAAAGACAGAGAAAGTGTGAGAGAAAGAGAGAGAGAGAGAGAGAGAGAGAGAGAGAGAGAGAGAGAGAGCGAGCAGCAAACAACGGGAGACAATCCGTTGCTCTTCCATCATTTTTCCAGCTCGAGACCTGCTCGGCAGCAGTGTTCCGCTCGCTGTCTGGCCAGTTCAGCGTGACGAGCCTCACTTGCAGCCTCAAGGTCTCACCCTCGTAAGTCAGTGCGGCTATGCATGTGTCAGGCTGCAAGCCAGCTGCAATGCAGGCTTGCCTGGCGCCCTACGCGATAGCACAGTTTCCGCGTCTCCGAATGTTTAAGCAAGAGTTTTATGAACGGAGCATTCCGGCGGCGTCTCGCATGGCGTTTCCGCGGTTCGCCATCGGCCTAAGCACTAAGAGGGCGATTAGTGGATGCTCGATCCACTCGGCAGCAACAGGGACCGCAACTGCCGCATCTTCCTCAGCAGCAGCCGCCGAGCTGCTTGCATTTGCATTTCAGGCCGACGGCTCACGCAGCGGGCGGAAAGATTCTGCAGGAGAGCCCGCAGGTTTATGCCCCCATCGCAGAACTCGCAGTGAAAGAGTTCAACAAGGTGCAGCCCAGCGGAGCTCCCAGTCGGCTGTACAGAATCCTGAAGGTCGAGAAGCAGGTGCGTCCGCACCACCTGCCTGCTGGCGGGTCACTGCGTGTCGTCCGGAAGAATCGAATGCTCGGCCTTTTGTCGCCGGATAGCTGAACTAGTTCTTCTCATCGCCCATGCAGGTCGTCGCTGGAGTCAAGTATTACCTGACCGTGGACCTGGTTCGTAAGGTGTCGGTGAGTAGACTTTTGTGGCTCGCGGGCGAACGCAGACTCAGGCAGAAAAAGATGGAGGAAAAGCCAGATGCAGAGAGCAGGGTACTCGCAAGCGAGGAGAATGTGGCCTTGCTTCACCCCCTGGCACCCGATACCAGTCCGTTACAGTAATGTACACCAGAATTTTGCCACTTTCTTGTCGTCAGCGGTGTCTAGACTCTGTCACGCCACTTTTCTCTTGTTCTCTTGTTAGAATAGAGCATCGCTGAAAACGATAAGCATAGGAAGCCAGAGACCCCGTGCAACCAAAGAACGTCTCGTAGGGTCTCTTCGTCCTCATTCTCCAAATGACAATCCAACTAATCTTGCAATAAACATCAAGTGCACCCGGCCTGCTTTTGGGTCAACTTGTGACTGAGAGGAAAAGCGTGCGATCGAGCGATACAGTGAAACAGCTAATAACTACTTTCCGATGAAAATGGAATTTTGGTAAAATGACACTAAATTCTTGGTAAATAAAATCTTAAGCACAGAAAGAACCCAAAAGAGAATATCTTTCACATAGACATTCGGCTGCCACCGTTGGTTGCAACTACGTTTAGGAGAGCCTGGCTCTGGGTCCATTTAACTTGATGTGGATTGGCCAATTTGTGTATTTTTAATGCTTGACGTCCGTACATTTGAAATCGTCGCTATGACTCTAATAGAAAGCGAAAATGAGGAGCTTCCTGGTGGATAAACAAGTGCTGCCTTTTATTGGTTTCCCCTAATTCGGCCACAGCCTGCCCTGTAATTCTCCCTCTAGGGCTTCCTTTTAATTAGTCGAAGAGTTGTGGATGCACCAAGGGCAGAGTGAGTAATAACGGAGGGGGAAGTATTACATAACACTTAGACACCATCTCATGGTCAATTTTCCAAAGGTGCATGCATTTACCTTGAGGAGGCACACAAAGACGTCAATACATTGGAGGGGCATTGTTGATTGGCATTTGTTTGAGATGTTTCCTTATTTAAAAAATGTAGGGAAATAAAAAGGTCTTATTGACTGTGCTGAAAGGGCTTTCACTTTAACGTGACAAAACCAACCTTGAATAGGAAATGGCGAATCGACGAGATTCTTTTTGTGCATAGTGGATGAATATTTCTCACTTGGTTACCCTACTGAGTTGATCTGAGTAACATGAATCGGTCAGTTGAATTCCAAGTGCTTAGTGGGTGAAGCAAATGCTAGCAGTCGCGGGTCATTTTTGCTGGCAAGTTTCATAACTAGTTGCAGCAAGCTAATGCTAGGGAACCAACGGAACTGCTATAGACTCGATATTATTGTCAAGCAAACTCATTCAAGAATCGCATTGGCCCCTCAACCGCCACACTGTTGGAGCACCTGCGGCGGTTCTTTGCGTCGCGGCTAATTACTAAGCACGGCTGCAGAACGCACCTGACTACGGATTCTGATCGTGATTACACTAAACGGAAGCCACGCGGAAGTTCCCCTCACCTTAAGAATCAATTCTAACAGCCCACCAAACGAGTGATAGCTATTCTAGTTAATATTAACCCCTCCCGTGCTGAAAATGAACTGTCACTCGGCTGGCCGTAGAAGCGGCACCTCAACGTTAGATGTCGGCAGCTGCTGTACGGGCCGAAAATGATTGGAGCCGCTCCCCCATGGCTCCCTTACCCTCTTTTATTGAAACGCAATTGTCCCAAGGATTCGAAGAATTGAATATTTAATTTGGGTTTGGTGATATCCATTAAGCTTGTAAATAGTACAAGTGGCTACTTTACTGAGGCCTAGAAGTCTTAGAGATTCTCAAAGTTTGAGAAGGTTCGAAATTCCATGTAAGACTGGTTTAGGATGGCCGTTCCAGGTGTCGGCAGCAATTTTGCAGGAACAGTGTCAGCAAACCACGACAAGCATTACTGCTCATGAAAACCCCTCGGTATACTAGAAACGTTTAACCCACTGTTTAAAAATATTAAGAATCAAAACCAAATAATAATTGATCCAATATTCTTTATTAATTTATTGCAAAATATTAACACCATCTGAATTTATCTTGCAAATTCAATTATCCGATCGTATGCAACACGGGCAATTAGTTAGCAATTAAGTGGCCGTCTTTTCAGGCATTTGTCTTGAAGTCAGTATGCAGCAGCTCCGGAGGAGCTAATATCTTGATTGCCTCTGAATGAGCATCTTTAGCCTATTCTAGCGAGACTAGAGAACAAACATCAGCTCGCTAGCCTCATTCGAGCCATTCTGAGTCTGTCTACCTTATTTACAGGCTAATGTAGCCCAGCCGGTAGAAGATGCAATTGCTGCGGTGCAAAGTAAGCTCTTTAAAGGGAAATAGTGGGACAGACATTCGGTGGCAATCAAGATATTAGACCCTATAGAGCTGCTTGCTGCACACTGACTTTAAGAAAAATGAGTGACTACGACTTAAATGCTAAGTAATTGCCCATGTTGCATGTGATCGGGTAACTGAATTTTCGCAATAAAGACAGATGGTGTCATTATCTTGCATTAAAATAATCATATATTTGATCAATTATAGTTAGAGAGATTGTTTTAAGGTTAAAGGCTTTTTTAAATCGTGGGTTAAACGTTTCAAGCATGCCGAAAAGGTTTTCGTGAGCAGCAATGATTGTCGTGGCTACCTCAATGTCTACCTTCAAGCAGATCACTTGTGATCTGGTCCTGAAGTACATCTCCCAATCAAAATATACAACAAGTCCTTTGGACTATATTCCCACTGTCTTGCTACAACGTTGCATTGATCTGCTACTGCCATGCAACACTAAATTCACCAATATGTCGTTAGCCTCAGGTCATGCCCCAGCATCTTTAGAAAAAGCTGTAGGCAGGCTACTGCTCAAGTAAGAGACACTAGACCATGAGAACTTGAGCAAGTACCGCCTAGTCTCCGTTCTACCATTCCTATCAAAGACACTGAAATTAGTCATGGCAGACCAGCTGAACTCACATGAATGAAATAATGAATAATGAAACTTCAAAACGTTCTAGTAAATTCTTGTCTGGCTTTAGAGCTAATCAGTCATTTTAGAGCTAATCAAGCATTTGTGACATCACGTCTTGACTTCTATAACTCAATGCTTGCTGGTCTACCGGCATATGCAATCAGGCGCTTACTGCTGGTGCAAAACTTCCCAGCTAGGATTTCTGTTGTGAACGTCGCAGTTGCTGTATCACACCGCATTTCACCGATCTGTACTGCTAGCAGTCAAGCAAGACATCGACTTCAAGGTTCTGTGCTCACTTTTAGGTTCCTTCATTCTTTGTCTCCAGCGTACCTATCAGATCTCTTCTCCCACCAGGATGGCATCGTACCCCTTTATTTTCGGAATACAACTGTTTATCTACACTTCGTACAAACCTCAAATCTTTTGGAGACCGTGCATTCAGTTCATATGCTCCAAAAGTCTGGAACTCACTCCCAAATTGGGTCACGAAATCTCCTGACTTTACCACATTTAAAAAGAAACTAAAAATATTCATCTACTTATGACTGTATTTAGTGGGTCCCTGTGATTCGCCCTTTATCTGCTTATGAGTGCTGACACTGTGCATGCTGCCACTAACCACAATTGCATGCTGACCTTGTGCACCCCTAACCCCTAACTACGCTATTCATGTTGTTTAGCAAGCATGATACCACTTACCATCGATCGTGTTTCCTTTGCAGCAAATTTAAAATGCCTAGAAAAGTTTCAAGTTCTCTGAGGGCGCTTAATCAAGTGTATTGTCAGTATTATTATTATTAATAATATTAAAGCCATGGCCATCTTTTGCCGATGTCTTTCTAGGGAGGCCAGAATACAGCAGACTAGCCTTTCAAACTGCATTTTTAACGAAATTATGTACACAAACTGTGACAGTGTGTTTGACTGTTTAGAAAGGTAATGACACGTGCTTGGTTTTAATTAATTAGATCAAATAACCAGTGCTTAAGCAAATGAGGGTGAGCTCCCATATTAATCTTGTCTTAGAAATTAATGCCTTTCTGTCCATAAACGCCGTGTTTACTTGACATTTTCGTAGTATAGAGTTTGAGGCTGCAGTTTAAGATTTATTAGTAAGTACAATTACAAGCAATAGAGAATTTTAAATGTCTGATGATATGGATGCTAGGAAATGCAGGCTGGACAAATGGTATATCATGTTGACCTTACCAATGCACCACAAGGAGGCGGGAATTTTACAGCATTGGAAAAAACGTTTAACTCTTGGTTCAGTTGGATCACTAAGGTAGCTTGAAATATGGAGGCTGAAATAAGTAGCGATAACAGCTGCGTTTTAGCTAAGTAAGCGACAATCACTAAAGTTTTACAGTCCTTAGAAGACACTTAATAACTTTTTAATACTACAGCTAATAGCTAACAGATGCTGCTGAGGGTCGAGTGATTTAATGCAGCACTAGGTGTTCGGCAGCCGGAAATATACATACATTGGATTTGTCAAACTAATAGCACCGGGTACGTTAAACGAAGTACTCGATCAGATACGTTCTAGCACCATTGGATTTCTCATTACTCGCCTGGTGATTATTAAGGCCCGCTTCTACCACCTAGGCAATGGTTTCTTGATCATATACGAATGGTGAAAATGCTAGTTATTTGTAGTTAGTTTAGAGTTCAACGGATGAATTAACGAGCTGTTTGAAATGTGTTGCTCCGAAATATGGGTTACCTTAGGGCTCCGGCCTTGGTCTTGTTCTTTTCACGGTTTATACACTCCCTCTTGCTAATCTGATTTCCATGTATGATCTAGGCTTTCACTTTTATGCGGATGACACTATGGTGTACCTTCGCTCTTATCTCTCCAAGCCTTCAAGCATTTTTAATTCTCTCAACTCCCTTGCTTCATGTATTGATGACGTCCACACATGGACGACAGCAATTTTTTTTAAACTGAATGATGACAAAACTTACTAGTTATGGGCAAACCAAGTGTGATTCAGAAATTGGAAAGGCTGATGCTCAAAACTGGCTCTGCCAGCATATCTCCCATTGAATCTGCACACAATCTAGATGTCATATTCCAACGTGAACTTTCGTTGGCATCAGCTGCACAATTAAGTCTGCCTACCTTCAGCTACATAATATTGCCAAAATTTGGGCTTTTTCAGATAGGGATACCATATGTAAGTGGTTCCATGCATTTGTGGCATACTGTCTTTACTTCTGGAACTCGGTGGCCTACCGGCTTACGAAATCTGATGATTACACCTGGTGCAAAACACTGCAGCTATGCTTATCTGTCATCAGCTTCGCATTTGCCACGGCCCACTACTTCTCGCCGACCTGCACTGGCTACCAGTCAAGCAACGGATCGAAATCAAGGTTTTGTCGCTCACTTTTAGGTCACTTCATTCTTTTGCTCCAGCCTACTTATCAGATCTACTGCCCCACCAGGCTAAGAGTAGTACCATAGGCTTTACGGAATCCAAATGTTTACCTATACCTCGTGCAAACGCCATATCCTTTGGAGACCTTGTGTTTAGTTCGATGCTCCCAAAGCCTGGAATTCAATCCCGAAATCATTCACTACATCCCCTGACTTGACCACAATTAAAAACGCACCTATTTATGACAGCATTTAATAGCTCTCTGTGATTCATCCTGTATGTGCTTATGTGTGCTGATGCTGTGCATGCTACCACTTAACACACTTGCATACTGACCCTGTGTACATCACAGCTTACCGTGTAATTCATGCCGCTTATCAAGCATGATACTACTCACCATTCGATCGTGTTTCCTTTGCAGGAAATGTAAAGCGCCTAGAAATAAATTGAGTTCTCCGGGGACACTTTATAAAATTTATTATTACTAGTATTATCATTTCTCATGTGAGTAAGTGATAATTGATCTTAAAATTTTTTTTTAATGTGCTGATTTTATGGGAATCCAGTTTTAAATTTTAAAAGCATGTTTAATGCTCAAGTGCAGGAAATCTGATTAATGCCTGAAGGTAAAAACTATACGAGCATTTTCAAGCGTGTGATGACCGACTAAACGAGTTTAATATTGTTTCATTGTGTCCACTAGTTTCATGTATGTGCAACGCTCCAAATTAATTTTTCAGGAGCATCTTAAATGTACATTTGTCGTCTGGGATCAGCCGTGGCTACCGAAGAACCTGACGCCCAGGTTGACGAGCTATACGTGCGTGCTTTGATGGTAGACCAACGTGCAAAATCCGACTTTTGTCACACTGGATCACAAAGCTTTTATATATCGTACTAAACATTGGATGAATATAAGAGAATTGACACTAAGCCATTCTGGCTATTCGTGAACAATTTCTAGCATGCACAAACTGAAGGATGTGCAATAAACCATTTACAGCTGATTAACTGGCCGTGCGATTATCCAAGCCGTTAGCAGCTGTCAATTTAGTAACTGTTTTTTCGTTGCATACGATGATTGTAGAAGTGATGCAACCGTGTCAGGTTTTTGGGAAGCTACAGGTCAACTTTCATAAGCAAATCCTGACGGGCTGAGCCTATCTATCTATCTATCTATCTATCTATCTATCTATCTATCTATCTATCTATCTATCTATCTATCTATCTATCTATCTACCTATATATATATATATATGTATATATACGTATATATATATATATGTATGTATATATATATATATCAGAGTATACTGAAATATGAACCGTTTAGCAACTTGGGGCTTCAAGGTACTGCTATAATAGGAGTAAATTTATTCACGTTAACACAATTTTCAGATATTAGACGCTCAGTCAGATGATTCGTTATCTTCCGGAAGTTTTGTAGAAGCTATACACTATGTAAGTAAAGTTTCAAAAAAGCTTGGTCCAACATAACGTCGGATAAAACCACCCAAGTTTTCAGAATGCACATATTCGTTGCAATTTGTGACTCTTTATGAAGTCACATGCTCCATATCAAGTACTTAATTGACTTAAAGATCGTTTGCTGGTCGCTTCTCTTCATTGAAAAGGCCTACCCATACAGCAACGACGATTGTCAGAAAAAGTGGGAAATACCTACTAATTTTCATCTATGGCTGCAAATTTTACTCACATTATTGAAAATGATGCTGAAATGTATTTTTTAGTTTCATAGCTTCAAGCACGCGATCGGATAGGGGCTTACAACGGTTTTACGTTCGCTTCCTAAAGCTTGAGCTCTCTTCACTCGAGCCTCAGTGAATACTGGAGCTCCCCACACTATCGCCTTGCTTAGTTTGTGTAAGGGAACCGAATTTGAGTAAAGTGCGAGTTTCACATGCGTTTTATTTTGAACAGTTTTTTTAATAGCTGTGAAACTAATGGTAGACTTTAAATTAGCAATCAGTAAGTTTCTTGAATGAATAAAAATCCTGCATCGACAGAAGTTGAAAGGAAAAGGCATTCACGCCGGCAACATTGTGCCAGTGAGACTGTGGGGAAAAATAGAAAAAGTGTAAAAGATTCGCGAAGTCGTCAGTCCAACAGGTCGCGCTAACGGCAATATTCCCGATGGTTGGTAGAAGAAGAACTCACGTGACGTTTCCTATGATTCAAAATGATCTTTTAATCGCTTTTAAGTTGATCCCTGACCTAGCGATTCTATATCGGCAACTTTCGACTAGATTCGAGTCATTTTACAATTAGGCATTTTATTGACCCACCGAACTAGTTAATCTTGGATCCTACCTTTCTCTCACAACACGACCAGCTGACACCCCACACCTGACTTCGGCACGCTCTCAGCCAGGGTCAGAGTGGCCCTTAGCTCTGTTTGATCAGCAGCAGCATTATTTCTGCCTCTACTAGCGCCGACGATAGTATAACCTAATTTTGCAATCTCAGATAATTTATAGCTCTTGGATGATACTTATCTACTTGCATAGATTCTAGATTGTGCTATAATTTATTAGGTATTACATATGTCCTAAGCTTCAGGTCCTCTCCAGGTGTAATTTAAACAATCGGCTACCCGAACACTGGTTTTGAAGTCGACGCCAGACCAGAAGGTCTTAATAAGCTTCTTCCTGAATAACTAATACAGGTCCTATCGATGACTGTTGAATGAGTATTTGGAGAGGAACATAACTCTTACTTCAACAATTCGCACTGAACAAGTAATTTCCAAGCCAACTTTAGAGTTATTCATCCTGCAAAGTGACCTTTGCTGAAAGCGCATATTGACCTGAGTAGAATTGCATACTCAGGCCGAGTCTCGGCTCATTCTGACGTATTTCTCAGCAGGTTTTGATAACGTTAATCACCAAGTTTTTCTTAAGCAAAAATTCTGAAGCTGAAAAGAACCGTCGCGACACTTCAAAAGAATATGTCCTTCCTAAATAAAATGTTTCAGAACACCTCTATCCGGGCATAGTGTTCCGAAATTGCTGAGCATGGGATGAGTAAACTTCCTCGACTGTCAAGTAAGTCTACCTTCAGCTTAGGAACATTGTTACAACCAGGGCCTGCTTGAAAATAATGAGCATGCCAACTAAACAGTTCAAAGATCTGTGATACCACGTCTAGATAACTTAAACTGTGTTTATTCAGCACGCCTTGCCTAACCCACAAGGCCCGCCACGGCTTGGCTCCTTCATACCTAGCTGAGCTGCTGCATCAGTTTCAGCCAGTTCGAGCCCTCAGGTCCTGTGTGGACAATAAATTAGCTGTCTCATTCCTCCGCTTAAAGACAGTTGGCGACAGAAGCTGTAGCTCTGCAGGTCCTAGACTGTGGAACTCGCTTCCACAATTCTTACGCAACGACAACTACTCTCCTACTGCCGACTATGGCACATCCTTTTCAGCTGTCCTGAGCTGCTACTTCCATGCTACTCACTACCTCAACTGCTCTCTTGACTCAGCTATGCTTCCCACTTTCTCTTTGTTGCGTGAGACGAAGTCTGTTGGCTACCGAATGCGTACCGAAAGCCGCTTAGGCTGTGAGTGCGCTATAATGTAATACAAAACTCTCCTGCGTATAACCCACATGGTCTTTATGACTCTGTGAAGTTACAGACGGAGATACATTACATTACATTAGGCCAGTAATCAGAAGCAGCTGGCGACGTACAACTTAGCAGCACATTCGGTCATTCGCAAACAGCATAGTTGCCATTGAACGTCACAATTTTCGGAGTTTCATAGAATACCTATGAAGCTACGATATCGACATCCTCTGCATTGATTAAAAGCAGCTTTACGTGCTCCCGACGGCCTGGTGATGGCGTATTGCTCATCTACTTTCCGCTTTGCTTCCTACCTGATCGCTTTGAGTTTCCGTTTCTCATGGTGTACCTTGCACTGAATTGTAATGTTTAGGTAATTTTTAACGAACCAAAAAGTCTGGAACTTGATTCCCACTTCATTCGGCACAATTATGATTCAAAATTACTTCAGTCTCAGCTAAAGATGCTGATGCTTCATTTAACCTTTCGTACGCCCAGAGAATATGTCTATATTATTTCCCCTTTACTGTGCATACTTGCCTGTGAATGATTCAGTGCATGTTATTAGCCAGAGTTCCTACATATCTTACAGATGATACTTGTACGGCTGAGCATGCTGGCCTAAGCATGATAATTACTGGCTTGTGCATGCTTGGCTAAACAAGCCAAAGTACATGTCGTTATCATCTGTTTACCTATTCTGCTGCTAAGAGCTGTTAAGTACCCGAGTAGAGATTGAATTATCGCATGCTTTGCTAGCCTTTTTTAGGATTTCTTGAATGCTTGCAAGTGGCCTATAAGTTTTATAACTTGCATGTAAATACGGCACACAGAGATCTGACATTTTGTCAATCTCTGACAGAGGTCGGTAAACTCGTGCCTTTAGGCCAGATATGGCCTAGTTTGAACTCCACTCCAACTTAACTCCCTCTACTTATTTATTGTTGGATCCGACCTAATTAAATTGTCGCGGTTTTGTTCCCATTTCCTACTGCTAGTTGCAGCTCAGGCCGTGGCCGGTGTTTATGTTTAGAACTTACGTGACGCCCTTGTATGTAACAAAAGCACCTGATAGGTGAGGGAGGATAGATGTCTACCTTTATAATTGCCATGGGCGTCTGTTTGTTCGATCGCATGACAGCACCCACTCCACCGGCCCTCTGGGAGTGGCAGCGGCTTCTTTTAACCTAATGTGCCTTCTTGACCTCTTGAAGTAACCTAGTGGTCCAAAACGTTGCCGACCCCTGATCTAAGGGCTGTCAAGATGATTTGTTTCAGATTCTTGTTTCTTTTACTACCTATACTCTCGCTGATGGCTACACAATCTCCCAACACAAGCTTGGCAGTGTACACATTATCAAATATCAATTAAAAAGGTTCCTTTCCAAGATATCTAATCAACTTTGACAGAGGTTTAGCTTTGTTGGCTAACCATGCCAATGTCCTGGTAAAAAGAATAATATACTTATTATCATTGCAATCACAGTCCCTTCATATTTTCTACTTGATTTCATTCACTCTCAACTTCCTTTAAGCCTGAATTTTACTCGGTGACACTCAGAAGGCCGAAAGCTATCGATCTCAAATAGACTCTAAAACCGACACATTAGTACTGGAAATTAATGTTCTCTCACAGAACTGGGTCGGATTTAGCACAGACGCATGTCTAGTTGGCAGCTACCGGGCTGTTTGCACGTGGCCGGTCACGCCCCCTCCCCTAGCTATCACCACTCCGATGGGAAATGGTGATGGTGCTCCATAGTCACTACCGCCAGCTCAACTATCCTCGTGCGTTTGGGTAGGAAATCGCCTGAGACTCGGGGTACTCACAGCTACCAGCTCTGGGCGATAGGCGGCTAGGGGCTCAGATTTGAATGCCCTCCACAGGGAGGCTCAAGGGTCACAGCTGCACCGCTAGTGCGACCTCTTGAGGCTATCGAGCCTTAAGCTATGTCACCCTGGTTTAGTTATCGTATGCAAGCAGCACCAGCAGAGGTACAAGGCTAGAGAAATGAGAAGCGTAGCTACAGCACTACGAAATAGATTCCCAAACTAGACACAATTTGAGTTAGGCAGCTAGCCACAGCAAGCGTCACTAGTACTAAAGTTAGGGGACGGTGTGAGCAATAGCAAGACGATTAGGTGGAGATGGCTTGCATGCACTCGACCGTCCTTTAAAAAAGGCTGGGATATAGTCCGTTCGAGTTTCCTAACTCCCATTCTCGCCATTTCTTTCCTCGCAATTTCGGTTTTGCACTTGCCTTTGAACAGTTAAGCCGCTTTTTATTCTCGAGTCGCCCTGAGTACCAACTTAGAGGCCAGACTTTTCGCTGGCTGGCAGCCTGACCGACCACCGTTGCCTACTTGGCTTCTTGGCAGAACCGGCCCCAGTCTTGAAGAACAGTGTTGCTCAACCGAAAAATACAGCCTTTTTAGGGTCTATGAAAAGAATTCTTCTCTAGATGGCGAGAATTTCAGTAACACTTGTCCGGTTTCCTGTATGCGATTCGCCGTTAAAGACACTGGAGCCAGTGGTGGCCAAGAAGCTGAACGATGACATCAATGAGACAGATCGTGGTATTAAGCTGCAATCGGAATTTAAAGCACACCATACCCCGGAATGCGGCCATAGCCGGATGGACAACGAGCTTCTCAACAAAGATGATCAGAGGAATGCCTCAACTCGTGACTCTATCAGCAACGTTTGGCACCTTTGAAAATCCATGTACTAGTGGAGCCCCTCTGCATAACCTTAGGTATTACTGGCACAGTGCTAACTGCCTAGGTGCTGAATATATAACATGAGATTGCAGACGTAAAAGGCTTTCACATCTCTTGGAAGCCCTTAAAGGATAAGGTACCCCAGAGTTTGGGCTTAAGCCTTCTTGTTTCTTGCCTTACTGGCCTACCAGCATGTGCGATCAGGCTCATGACTGTATTAGTGCATTATTATTATTATTATTATAATATTAAATCATCATTAATATTATCGTTATTATCATTATTATTATTTTATTATTATATAATTATATTATTATTACTAGTAGTGCATTATTATTAAAATATTATTGCTTCAATATCTACAGTCAAATTAGAATTGATGTCAGCCCCGAACACACTTCTGGCCTACACATGGCGCCGACGGCAGCCCAGTCAGCTTATATTTCAAAATTTTCAAGCTTTGCTTGACATCCGTTGACACTTGAAACTCTTAAACCTCTGCATGCAAGTAATTACTTTTTGAATAGCTGTAAGGTTTTCGAAGGTGAACTATGTGTAAGGGACTAACCAATAATATGTATGTTGACACCATTGCCATCTAAACGTTAGAAAACGTAGCCCACCAGACTTATTTTGCTTCCCTCCCTGCCGTGACAACTGCCCCTAATCAAGACCTGCTATGCAAAATAACATGCCATTACAAAGCCCATTTTCTATGTCAATTCAGTCAATTCTGTCAATTCAGCCAGCTTGAAATTATTAAACACTGCCATAATCAGAGCGTACTTACATAATAATAATAATATTAATGCACTTGATACAGCGCCCTCAGAGAACTCAATCTATTTTTAGGCGCTTTACCTTTGCTGCAAGGGGAAATGCAATTGAATGGTGAGTAATATCATGCTTGATAAACAAACAACATGAATAACATGGTCAGGGGTGACATGCACAGGGTCAGCATGCAAATGTGGTTAGTGGAAGCCTGCACAGTGTCAGCACGCATAAACACATCAAGGACAAATCACAGGGGCCCACTAAATGCTGTCCCAAATATGTGTGTTTTTAAGTTCTTTTTAAATGTGGCCAAGTCAGGGGATGTTCTGACGCAAGTCAGGAGGGAGTTCCAGGCTTTGAGAGCATACGAACTAAATGCACGATATCCAAAGGATTTGAGGTTTGTACGAGGTATTCGTAGACTGTTGGATTCGGAAAAGCGGGTGGTACGATGCGTGGCCTGGTGGGGGAGTAGATCTGAGAGATAGGCTGGAGCCAAAGAATGAAGGGACCTAAAAGTGAGCGACAAAACCTTGCTCATAGGAGGCATAAAAAAGGAGCTCTTTTAGATGCTATGGCTTACCCTGGCTCCTAGTATGGCACTAACTGCTACAGACTTGATATATGCACATGAAAGACCCAATAACTCACAGAAAGAAGAATGTTGTAATGTTATGGGCAATAATTAAATAAGAGGAAGTAAACTATTAGAAACCAAATGCATTATAGGCTGACTTGCATTCCTTGTATTACTTGCATTATTTAGTACTATTAGTACGCCTAAAATGTGAGGATATATTGTATTTCTAGGTAAAAATAAAAATTTGTCACTTGTATCTAGAGAGCCCCCAGACGCAGTGTTCAGTCTAAGGCAGGCTCTTTAGAGAGAGAGAGAGAGAGAGAGAGAGAGAGAGAGAGAGAGAGAGAGAGAGAGAGAGAGAGAGAGAGAGAGAGAAAGAGAGAGAGAGAATGTATTATATATATCCACACATATTTATGCAGTATATATATATATATATATATATATTAGGGCTGTACCGGATTTGATTTTTTCAAATTCGGCCGGAGCCGGATTTTTGATGACAAATACGGCCGGAGCCGGATTTGTTCATCGGACAAATTTTTACCATTTGTACTACCAAGTTTTTACTTGAGGATATATACTACAATAAATATTTAATTAAAAAAATATTATTAATAATAAGTAGCATCATTGTCTTTTGCTGTTTGTTTATTTTTGTGTAATAGGTGTTGCTGTGGGAGACCTCAGTGATAATCGTATAGCAGTGACATTTTATTAAAAAATTGAGTAAACATTTTTTACATCATAATATTGGTAATAACACAAAAAAAATGAAAAGAGACTAAAGTTCAAAATTCAAAAATACAAAAATAAGTACTGTAATTTTATATATTTTTCATACATTTGTTTCTTAAATTTATTTCATCAGTTTTGAATTATATTTGAGAAATATCAGTCGAGCTGCATTCTCTGGCAGAAGTGAACTTCGATGATCACTGAGGACTTCCCCAGCAACACTGAACAAACGTTCTGAAGGTACACTTGTTGGTGGAGCACCCAAATAAACGCGAGCTACTGTTGCCAGAGCTGGCAGTCGTTCCCTGTTCTGTCTCCACCACTGTAGTGGATCAGCCTCTCTGTTTATTAATGGCTCTGCCAAGTATTTGTTCAGCTGACTGTCAATGTCTGGTTGTTGCTCACTGCCTGTGGTACCAGCAGTAGATTGAACAATGTCATCAAAACATTCCCAAAGTACTGATGATTGAGAAGAATTATCCAGCCGGGCTTGCTTGGCTGGAATTTCTTCATTTGTGTCAACTGCCCGCTCAGACTGATTTTTGTGGCTTCCATCTTGCACAGTTTCTATCTGCCCTGTCAATTCATTGAATGCAAGCAGAACCCTTGCTTTTGTAGCTGTCAGTGTAGCTTCTGATGAGAAGAATTTTGTTTTGAATCGTGGATCAATCATTGTCGCCACTGTATACAGGGCTTCCTGCTCGATACTGTCAAAGCGTTCATTCAATGAGTTGATTAGGGTTGACCTCATAGTCTTTACACCTGCATCTGTGCAGTCCTTCTTCAACAGGTTCCGCAGAGCTGTTACAATAGGAATAACTAGTGATATACGTGCTGCTTCACGGCTAACTTCTCTTGTTGCCTCTTCAAACGGAGCAAGCACGGACACAGCATTTTCAGCCACGGACCACTGATGTGCAGTTGGGCAGGAAGTGCCAACGACTTCTGAACAGTAGAGGGTTAATGCACAACGCTGTTCACATAGACGACGCAGCATGTAAAACGTTGAGTTCCATCTTGTGCTCACGTCTTGTAACAGCTGGTGGTCTGGCAAACCCAGTTCAGCCTGCAACTCCTTGAACCGACCACTCGCAGATGAAGAATGTTTAAAATGACCAACTAATTTCTTTCCGATACTTATTATGTCTGATACTCCCCGCTGACTGAGCAATCCGTCATGCACACATAACTGCATGGTATGTGCAAAGCACCCGAAGCTTTTTATGTTGGCATCACGAAAACATTTTGATATGTTCGCCGCATTGTCTCGAAGTACGACATGACAGCGTCCAAAGCTAATGTTCCATTTGTCAAGCATCTGCTGAAAGGCAGTCATCAGTCCAGCAGCAGTGTGATGACCAGCAAATGGCATGCAATCCAACACAAAACTCATGTTTTCAAACTCCTCTGTCAGCCAATGGGCAGTTAAGCCCATGAATGATTGCACAGTATTGTCTGCTGTCCATGTATCAGTGGTAAAGGACAGAAACGGAGTAGTTGCTGGATCGAGTATTACCAACAGCTGGGTGCAAACTTCATCATTAATTTCAGGAATGACTCTCTCTGCAAAATATTTTCGTGATGGAACAGTGTAACGCCTCTCTAAAACTCCCATGAGTTCAACAAAGCCTGCCTTCTCAACAATCTGAACCGGTTGCATATCTGTTATTATCATCTTAGCAATGGCACGGTGAATTCTCACTGATGAGCTGTTATTGATATCCCATACTTTCATGCATGCAACTTGTTCGGGAATCGTTTTCTGGATCATGACTTTGCCTATTGCACCAGGTGTAACATTCGGCAGTGCTGCAGTTTCAGCCTTCTTCTTTGCATTAGCAATTTTGGTTTGCATTTCGTTGTATTCTTTATAATGTTTTGAGCGAAGATGTGTCAGCATGGCCGAAGTTGAAAATTTTTTGGGCTCATCTGGTTTACCACGTGACAAGATGCTTGGACACAGCAAACACTGGGATTTTGAGCTGTCACCGTCCTTTTCTCTGAAGTATTCCCAAACTGGACTGTTTTTCATTTTGTCTGTCATCTAGTTAAAAATAAAACACAATTAAAAGACTTTTGGATTTATTTATAAGGCCGCCCTTTACGCGTATAGCCAGCAATTTATGCGCACTGCACGCACACACACGCATTCTCCACGGCAGTCACACTGACCTGGTCCTATGTACAGAATTCAAATACGTGAATGCAGCCCCGTTTTAGGTTACGTACTTCAGCGGGGCGCGATTAACTGCCAAAAGCTGTCGCGGCACACCAGACCAACCAAAATGTGTTCAGTGACTTCTGTAGTGACGCGGTCTGGCGCTAGCAACACTGCGCACTACGCAAAACTCAAATTTCGGAAAAAAAGCAAAAAGATATACAGTGCTAGTGGTGTTGTTACCTGCACGGATTTGCAAGTTGTCTCGCCTTGGCTGCAGAGTGACTGCTATTGCAATGAAGGTATACCGTGAAGAAGTTCCGCACGCTTCCGCCAAGTGCGGCTTCGTGAGACCAAATGCACTGCGAACGAATCTATGGTGCGGCCTGACCGACGACGGGCTGCCGCTCGCAGCGTTCCGCTCTGACGTCTGAGAATCTAACCGCGCTCGGAAACGTTCCGCCGCGAGCCGAGGTCAAAACCATGTCGTTACGACCTGACGTCGGAGTGCTCAATCAGCGTCTGAACGTCCTCTCGGCCTCCCCACCCTCTCCCGACGCAGAGCGCAGGGACGTCGGGCCAGCTCCTTCCTCTTATAAATGGAACGAGTAATATATTCAACCAAAATTCGAAAAAATCCGGCCAAATCCGGCCAAGTTTTGGCCGGAGCCGGATTTGTAAATTGGCCGGAATTCGGCCGGAGCCGGAGCCGAATTCCGGTACAGCCCTAATATATATATATATATATATATATATATATATATATATATAGCGTAGTATATATATATATATATATATATATATATATATATATATATATATATATATATATATATATATATATATATATATATATATATATATATATATATATATATATATATATATATATATATATATATACATATATATATATATATATATATATATATATATGGGTGTGTGATTAGCATGCCATCCCCTAGCCGTGTGCTCTGACGACACATGTAGACAGCCCCTGCAGGCTTTACATATTTTCGGCGTGTAGAGTAAAGACCTAAGCAATGCTTACCACTGAGACATATCCTTATAGGATTAATCTTTATCCGGAGACATAGAACAACGAACAAAAAATTTTGTTTTGCTACTCGATGTATGCAGTAATAGTTGTCATTTGAAATGCGGATACGTTTCATCTAGACATCTCTTTAATTGAGTACAAAATGCACCGAGCATTGGCCGCTGCATTGTCAACCTGTCATTGAAGGCCTGATAAAGAACCAACTGAAGATTTAAGAAAATAATCTTGTTAAAAAGGTATTTAATTAAGCGAACTTAATTTATATCCAGGTGTTCCACAAGTGCTACAGTGCTCGAGCCTGCGGTCGTCAAACAAATCCACAATTGCCTCGTTCATCACAATGGAATCCCTAAACCCTTGAGTCAAACCAGGATGGGAGTACTTTAATATAAATCAATCTCCTGATGCTTCTGTTCATGTAAACTATTGAGCAAAGAAAAATACATGCTGCCACCTTTGTGAGCAGTCTAGCTTGTCGGCTACGCAGAAGCCTTTGGCAGAATGAATGACGTCTAGACTTTTCTAATATTCTCGGGATCTATGTCAGTACGTATTTTGCACAGAAATGCGACTACAACAACAAAAGATTTTTCGAATATGTTTATACATCCATTCTTTATAGCAACAACAATTTTGTGATAATCCAAAATTACATACCTATTGTAAGAGGCAGAAAACCATTAAACCTATGGCAGTGGTTTAAATTTCCAAACAGAAAACCATAAAACCTATGGCAGTGCCTTAAATTTCAAAACTTCACAATTAGATTTCGTTCTCAAACCAGATTATGGCTGCATGGTTTCAATAGGAAAACAATTTTTTTCAAATGAAAAATTACTTTAAGGAGAATCTCAGAAAATTACACATAGAATGGTTCCAACAATCGCATATATGCTTAGGATACCTTTCAAAAGACAAACATTTGAAATGAGAGAGAAAGCTATGACGACTTCAAAATATAAAAAAAAATTATTTCATTACTGTTTTAATCAGTTATAAAGCGGCATAGAAATATCTACAAATTAAAGATTTACCAACATCTGATTCGTACAGTACTGCTTTACCGATGTTTTGAGGGTGGCAGATCTAGGTACGCATGTTAAGCTTGTTGAATTCAAAGCTGGTGACTCTTACTCAGCTAAATTTAAAGTGAAGCTTTTGACATTGTAAAATGTATACATTATTTAATAATTGAGCCCAATGGTGGTAACCAGGATTACCGAATTTCCACAAGTAGAATAGCCATTAATTATTTATTATGCTGGTAGCTTCTCTGAACATATAGCGTTTCGAAGTTGAAAACACCGTTGACCTGAATCAGGAGCAGCACCGTCAGAGTAATGTCGAAGCAATCTGACGAAATATGTGCACAAGAGCTAAATTAAAGGATGCACTCTACGGTTACTTATAATGATGTTAGCTATGATGTCCTTAACAATGCAATGGAACTGGTGTGCAAGTTCTTGGAAACATTTCCCGGGCACTTCACTGCCATCCGCTGGTCTTAAAAGATAATGCAGGAGGTCAAGAATCGTAGCGCCAGCGCTTACCTGGGTATTATCGCTGATACTGAGGAGGAAGATCCTGAAAATATTGGCCCGCCGTTGGCTGCGACATCCGATATAGCTCAGACTCGAGGCAGAAAAAAAGAGCATCAAGGCAGAAGGCTGCTCCGGGAGTGTATATACGCTCTGTGGGGCACCCGAAGAAGGCACCAGCGCTTGTCCAAAATCAACGATCAACCATGAGCTATTTCTCGAAAAAATAGGTTCAATTTTTGTGATCGAGAGCCCTGGATCCTTGCCGTGGATCTGGTCAGCCGCTGCATACTTGCTTAATAGACATCGTCTTTTTCGAAATCACTGTCTTTCTCCTGAAGAATAGAACTCTACGAGCCAGACATTTTCAGCATATTTGCACATAATTTGAACCAATATTCAGGTAGTTATTGCAGTCCGCGCGCATCCGGGTTACCATGGCAACCAGGGTTACCACCATCGGCACAATTGTCGGACCAGAGGGAAATTTGAAGGGACAGTTCAGCTCAGTTTACAATGTATTAACCTAGTTTATTTTTTCTGAAAGGGTCAGCTTTTAATGCGTTTCAGAGTCCTAGTGCGTTATTGGCGTAAATCATGGACACGACCAAAGTATTCTTTCCAAAAAATAATAAAGTCACGTTTGTCTAGCTATTAAAACCACTTGAATGTCTCTCGAGGATCTTGTATATTAAGCCCAAGAATTCCTACAAAAACTCATGCTTAGTTTATCACGCCATTGAAAATATGAAAGCAATCATTGGCTATATTATGAATGGCGGTTGGCCCGTATTTGGAGATGAATAGTGCACAGTCTGCTAGGCAATGCACATCTGAATAAGGTAAAGATAAGTATATCGGCGAAGACAAAGCCAGTGGAAGAAAATGCATCTTCGACTGCGATCTTAAAGATACACTGTCGTAGCAAATAGCTATCGCAACTGGAAGAAAGTTATAACGTTAACAGGTGCATACGCATTTAAGACTTCGTCACCAAAACGTTTTCATCAAGTCCAAGGAAAGGCTTCCGCCAGCTCTAAAAGCGTCGGTATCTACGGCTAGGCGACGGCATTATATGCAGGCTGTGGCTGACTTTGTTGGTGGTATAAAATGGCCATGTCGAGATATTCAGGGGAAGTGAGATAGAGGGAATCGGAATGTGCTTCTGAGCCACTAAATACATTTGCTTAAACGATTGATGGCGGATTTCAAATGTTATCGCTGCAGTCGATCGACAAACATCAAACATAGACGCGCATGGGCTTTTCTTCCTTCTGTTTGATGAACCTGTGTCTTATTTAACAAGAGAAATTGTAATATTTCATTTGTTGACGAGGGATATGTTTTTGGTAGACATGCATTCTTTGGTTGAGCATAGAACACTCTGATTATGCGCCACCGCAACGCCACTTTCTCTTTAAAAACCGAAAAAGGCGAGAGCAACTCAGATGTTCAAGAGTAATAGCAAAATAAAGCATGAGCAAATTTCAATGGTACTGTATAAGCACTTAATTAATATCCAGGTTCTTTATAAATACCTCATTGCTGAAGCCCGAGGTTTTTAACATATTCACTTTACCTAGCTGAACTGCTGCACCAGTTTCAGCCTATTCGCGCCCTCAGGTCCTGTGTGGACAATAAATTAGCTGTTCTATTCCTTCGCTTAAAGACCGTTGGCGACAGAAGCTTTAGATCTGCAGGTCATAGACTCGCTTCCACAATTCTTACGCTACGAAAACTACTCTCCTGCTGCCGACTATGGCACATCTTTTTCAGCGGTCCTGAGCTGCTACTTCTATGCTACTCACTACCTCAACTGCTCTCCTGACTCTGCTATGCTTCCCACTTTCTCTTTGTTGCGTGAGATGAAGTCTGTTGGCTACCAAAAGCCGCTTAGGCTGTGAGTGCACTATACAAAACTCTTCTGCGTAACACCCACAGGGTCTGTATGACTTTGTATAGTTACAGACGGAGATACACTTAAATTAAATTTGACATCATACATAAAAGGTGAGTACTTGTCAAACCAGGGCTGTATTACTTTAGTAAGCTTCGATTTCTTGATACTGTAATCTATATGAGATCTAGGACGAATACAAACACAGGACTGTGTGAGCAGTCAAGCATTCCTGTAAGCCTTGGGCATCATAAATCCCTTCTAGATGTGTCAAATATCCCCATGATACATTTCCGCATATAAATTGCAAGGAAAAGCAACTAAAAAGGCAAACAATTTTTTAAATGTCTTCCTTCATTGCGCAGTATACCGCAAAAGGACTTCTGAGATAATCAAACTAAAGCACCCTGCTGCAAGAGGCTAAAAAAATGAAAATTAGGGAGCATCCTTCAAATTCCAGGCTTCTCAAATAAATTGCGTTCTTAGACATCAGGTGCTAACCAGCTTACGGCTGCTGGTTAAAATAAGAAAGCAAACTTATTTTGGGAGATTAATTACGTGGGTTAGAGAATAAACTAAGTACTGATACAATTAGTTCATCAATAAAATAATTGTTTCGGGTAATTTTCAGTAGAAAACGTTTAATAAATAAGATCGGAGGCTCTAACGACTTGCAACTATTGAACGAAAATGCTTATGCAAACTGCGTTTAACAAGGATATAAACCGGGAGCACCGTGTCTACAAATAAAAGATCACCCATCATTCCATCAGACAGAACTTGCATCCTAAGTTGTTGAACCTTGGTCGATTTATTTACATGCGTGAAGCAGGATAAGATTCACGCTTGCTAATTTTACACAGCTCTATTTACAGCAAAGCCTTTGTATCGCAGAATATACTTCCGATACTTGTCCGACTAGAGTATAGTTTGAAATACCTGTTTATCTAAGTTTTTACCATGTCGCCCTGGTTTATTTTACATTTAAATCCATAGATTTTGCTTTAAATGTCCTCAAACGTGCTGCAGCTTCATTTTGGCAAATTATTGACGTAAATAGCCAAACCAATCCAGCCGAACTAAAATATTATGATAAAATCACATCTCTGCTGAAACCTACGTAAACTCTACCGTCCCTCGAGGTGCTTTTCAATTCTCTGTAAAAGTAGAAAAACCCATTGGTAGCGGAAATTGAAATGCATGGTATTAAGTATGAACATTCCAAAAATAATTGTGTTGATGTCAGATTGATGCAGAAAATATTATAACAATCAGTGACTCCACAATCAAAGACAATTGGCATCTAACTGACACTGAATAGTAAAATGTCAGTCCAATGCATAATGGAGGAAGCTGAGAGAAAGGTGATGGGAACAGATACGTCTTCAGATGAGACCCTAAGTAAGCAGGGTCGGTGCACCTAGTTATCACAGACGGAAGAGAGAAGTGAAATTAAGCAGTGGATTTTTACTAAAGACTTCTTCACAAAAAGTTTCTATTTGGTCACAGCAAAGGCCAAACGTCTAAATGTCTATTAAAGGGTGATGGGAAAGTATATTTGCAGAACGATAAGGTTAGATCTGAGTCGCCCTGAAAGGCATCAGCAGCGAAAAGTTAGTAGAATATTCTCCTCATGCGATAATCTAAGGATGAGGTACTACTTAGCACTGACATCTGGAGAAATGAGACTGCTTGCAGCTAATTCATTACTGGCATTATGTATTGAGTCACCGTCTGATTTCTTCCTATCAAGACGACACACGGACTTTATTTCGATGTTTGCTGGGAACAGCGGCTGAGCACCACCCGCTCAATTTGCAATGAATCCCTATTAATTTATGAGATGATTATTGATAGTGGTCTCGACCTGCTCGCTTTGACCAAAAATTGGCTGCAATTGACAAAACATCTAACCATAAACGTTGCCAATCCGAAAGTTTCTCATTCTTATATACCCATTGACCAATGAAAACTGGTGGAGGTGGAGCCACTGTCATCCGTTCCTCCTGTGAGTTCAAACTGTTTGCAGTCCCCTATAAGAAGTTTTGTGAATCTCTTGCTCTAAGTCTCTCCGACAAAAGGCTGTAAATGGTGGCAATAATCAATGGCTACCTAAGGTACCAAGTCCTACCGTATCTCAGATTTATCTGAACAATTTTCCATTCTGTGTGCAAGAAATTGACCTTTCATCTTTATGGGTGACTTAAACATTAATTTTGAAGACGTAACTGATTCCGAAAGTGCCGAATCGAATTTAATGTACTGACTAACTATTTTTCTCCCACAGCTCATGTGCAGGACTCCACTCAAAACAAGGGTCACACACTCGATCAAATATTCTGCTTAAATTGTTTGCAATCATCCCCTATTTATAATAAATTTGGCTTATCTGAACACAGGCATGTCTCATTCAGTGTACACTGTGTGCACTCCTCCGCATCAAAGATCGTCTGAGAATTGCGAAACACCAAAAATAATTGACATCATTGATGTTCTCAGAGCGAAAATTATTTGTTCGCCCTACTGGTCAATTCACTTTCTGACCTATCATCATCGGCAGAACGATAGAAGACAACACTTTCTGACGTGCTTAATGGCTTGGCACCACTGAATAAGCCCAGTGTATGGCCTCGCCAAGACAACATATTGTTTACAGCAGACAATAACTAGCTAGGTCTACTAATGGCGAGCGTAAGAAAGCCTGCAAAAGATCAGAACTGACTGTTTATCAGCAGCATTCAAAAATCCATCGGCCATAGTATTTGATGCAAGCTAAGGCCTACCCTTTCCTTTACTGCAATATCGTGCATTCACAGATCCATTATGAAAAAATGTTGATGCATACCGATAACCATCTTCTTAACCTCTCCAATGTTAGCTCATTACCTAGTCTTCCTTGTGGTGACCTGGCCGATAGATTCTCTAGCTTCTTTTCCGGCAAGATTGACAAGATCAGAGAGTTCATACCTACATTTCCTGTATCTCTTCCGGACTGCTCATCCTCAATAACATCAAAGCATGACTCCCGTCCCTCCATTCCATGCACAAATTCCACGTCTGCATTCAAGGAGGCCTAGAGTTACCTAATGCTGAAACTCACCACACAGTGAAGGAAGACTACCGGTCCTCCAGATCCTGTTCCGCTATCCTATATCTGTGATACATAGATCTGCTGCTGCCATGCATAACTAGCACAATACATACGCCCTTGGCCTCACGGCTCGTCCCCGAATCAGTAAATGGGGCTGTTGTTAAACCAATAATTTAGAAAGCAACACTAGACCATGAGAACTTGAGCAGGTTGTGACCAATCTCACTACTAATTCTGTAATCAAAGACACTGGAGTTATTTGTGGCAGGTCAGCTGAATTCCTATATTGCTACCTCAATCCAAGAAAGTAGGTTTCAGTCTTGATTTAAAGCTAATAACTCCGGAGATCCAGAATTTTTCAGGGTGTATTACAACTTTCCCAGGAATGCGCACTTCGGTGAAGTTACCCAGCTTGTTTTCCTTAATCTTTCAGCAGGGTTTGATGAAATTAATCACAAATTCCTTCTTGAATTTCTCTCATCTCGTCTGGGCATAACTGCCATTGCACTGCAACGGTTTAGATCCCCAGTCAGGTCGGTGGGAAACTGCACAGCAATGCTGTGAACGGACTAAGGTCAAACGGAGAACCCCTGACATACAGGGTACCTCAGCACTCAGTGCTTGATCGGCTCCTTTTCAAAGCTTTGTACTCTCCCTCTTTCCGATGTGATCGCCCAGTACAATCTAGGCTCTCACTTTTATGAAGATGCCGCTCAGTGGTACATGTGCTTTGATCCGTGACAGCACGTCGCATTCTCTGCACGCCCTGGCTGAATTTATTGCTGGAATACGCGTGTAGATGGCAGCTAAATTTCTTTCACAAACTAAATTACGACGATATCAACTGTTATACATAAAAAACCAGGCGAGGCTTTGAAACTGGAATGATTGTCACTCGAAATCAGCTTTGCCGGCATATCTTCTGTTGATTTAGCACTTAATCTAGGCGTCCTGTTCCAAAGTAATCTTTACTGGATGAACAAATCAGCTCCACATTAAGATTAACTACTTTCAGCTGCATAACGTTTCTGCTAATTACATCCCCAAATTGTGTCCATGCATTTGTATCATCCTGTCTCGACTTCTGCATGTCACTGCTTGCTGGTCTACAGGCGTGAGCAATTAGGCATTTGCATTTGGTGAAAAACCCTGCAGCAAGACTTGTCTCTCATGAGCGGCCCAGTTGCGAAATCACACTACTACCCGTATACCTTCACTGGCTACCAATCAAGCAGCGTGTCGTCTTCAATATTTTGTCATTAAATGCAGGTCCCTTTAATCTATGGCTCCAGCCTACTGATCAGATATACTCCCTCACCATGCTAGGCATCTGCATACCCTCTCTTTTAGATCAAATCGCTAAGCTACATCTTATACAATTATCAAATCATTTGGAGATTGTGGCTTTAGCTCGTAGGCTCCCGAAGCTTGAATTTACTCCAGATCTAAGTCAAGAGTCAAGATAGTCCCCGACTTGATGACATTTAAAAAAAAGCTAAAACGTATCTAGTAGTCACAGCATGTAGTGGGTCCATGTGATTAGTTTTCTGTTCTCAAGCGTGCTGACATTGTGCTTCTGCTGCTAGCCATATTTATCTCCAACCACGTTTCGCTGGTCGAAATTGAGGATGCCAGCATTAACCATGTGCTCACGTTTACTGTACAGCATATGTACAGAGCCTAGAAAGAGATGAAGTTCTCTGATGGAGCTATACAAATTTATTCATAATACTACTGCTATTGCTCAATAGGAAGTTTTAATTACACTAGTCCTTTGCAATTATGCGGTTCTACCAGGCAATATTATGGACCAGGCATTCTTACAATATACTCTACTTTAACGGTGGATTGCTTTTAGAACTAGTCCAGGAATATATCGAGATCCCAAGACCCACAAACTAACAACATGTCAATCATCGGAAATAGCACCTGATCCTGATACCGACTTAAGGATGACGCTAGTTTGTTTCTAGCCAAAATATATTTATTACCTGCGCTGAATCACTTCAAAGTGTATCCGGCTCCTTTAATTTAAATCCCTATTATAATAGTAGTAATACAATGCCAAGAAAATTTTAATTTGATTACAATTCCATATACCCAGCTTTGAATGTTGTGCCCTCGATAGTTGACCTTTTCCGGTGCTGAAGATAGTCGTAGCTTCCCAAAAGCTTGCTTTAAGGACAATGCTCAACGATCATCTTCTGTTTCCGTGCCATAAATCAAAGCTGCTAGCCATTGTAACAAAGCATGGCTTTTGTTCACTGTCCTACTGTCAATTCAGGCTTGAAAAGCTCGTTGACTTCGTAGTCTGATTGCTCGTGTGCCATGGCTTATTGCAGATGATGAACTACAATTTAGGATGCTCCTAAAAACTAATATGGAATATTCCTTCCACATGAAACCAGTGGACACTAGAGCAGACGTCTAATTCTTACAGTCAATTACTGCATTGGACGTTTACATGTCATTCCAGAATTTATAGAAATCATCTACGATCTTATCTTTATCTTTAGAAATTCACTGAGTAGCACCAGCTTGCACTTTGAATACGTAAATAAAATTAAAAAACAGATAAGCACATAATTGGAAAATCTTAAAATAAATCACGTTTTACGATGGATTATTAACTTACAATCTCATTAATTTATCCTTTGACTTGTAAACAAGTCACTAGCAACTTGTTATTTCACGGTACGTATCTGAGGGCTAACCTGTTGCATAGGTCGCAAAACTACGTGTTAAGGCTCACCTGGCAAGTGATGCGAAAGTCATCCGTGCTGGCACCTATCCGATGCGAATGACTCAATTGACTTTGACGATGCTATTTTTTAGTAATCCAAAGAGGATATTTATTTTAACTGAAAAACTTACTGTGTAAGACTGCAAGTCTGGCTGAAGCAACAAAAGTATTTGTCGGGTAAACTGAGTTATACTGCCAAGGGCTGTCAAAACTAAGTTAGTGCCACAGGATCAGTCAAGCGATAGTCAATGTCCCTCGTTCTTTTCGTTTTCATATGCAAAGTCTGTAGAGTGAATCTCCAGGATGTATAAGTTTCTTTCGAAAAAACCATGAATGAAAATGCCATTCATGACCGTCATGGCTGTCATTTTTCAAGCATCCGTATTACCAGACTTGTGAATACTCTGCTGCTGTTATTTTCCTCGATAATAATAATAATAAAAATAAAAATAATAATGCACTTGATAAAGCGCTCTCGGAGAACTCAATCTCTTTCTAGGCGCTTTGCATTTGCTCCGAGAGGAAACACGATTGAATGCTGAGTAATATCATGCTTGATAAACAGCATGAATAACGTGGTTAAGGGTGAAATGCACAGGGTCAGCAAGGAAGTGTGGTTAGTAGCAGCATGCACGGTGTCAGCACGCATAAGCACATGAAGGACAAATCACAGGGACAAACTAAATGCTGTCCTAAATTAGGTGTTTTTTAAGTTCTTTTTAAATGTGGTCAAGTCAGAAGATGCTGTGACGCAAGTCGGGAGTGAGTTCCAGGCTTTGGGAGCATACGAGCTAAATGCATGGTCTCCAAAGGATTTGAGGTTTGTACGAGGTATTGGTAACTGTTGGATTCAAAACAGCAGGTAGTACGATGCTTGGCCTGATGGAGGAGTATATCTGAGAGGTAGGCTGGAGCCAAAGAATGAAGTGACCTAAGAGTGAGCGATAATACCTTGAAGTCGATCCGTTGCTTGACTGTGAGCCAGTGCAGGTCGGCGAGAAGTGGAGTGATGTTGAAACTGCGAAGCTCACGACAGACAAGCCTAGCTGCTGAGTTTTCCACCAGTTGTAATCCCCTACTTGCACACGCCGGTAGACCAGCATGCAGTGAGTTAAGAACTCAAGACGGGATATCACAAATGCATGGATCAACTTAGACGTGAAACTTTGATCAGACTTAGGATTTATTTGATTTAGACTCAAGACTCGATGATAAATGGATCCCAAAAAATAGCTAAGATAAACTCCAAAACAGCCGGTATCTCCACAGTAATCGTCAGAAAACTTCGGTTTTTGTGTACAAACTCTTTGCAATGATGCTACAGGTATACCACCTAATGTCATGCGATTGCACGGGCACGTTACCATGCTAAGGCCTGAAATAGTCCGGGCCAGCAAGCCATGGTACACTTTCAAATGGTGATGCAGCTGCCATTAACACAATATGCGTCTCGCAACTGAGGTTTTAATTCATAGTTATATCCAACAGAATGCTAAGTGCACCTACCGAATTTAAGCCAAACGGATTCGTCTATTCACGTGTTCCGCCTCTGATGGCCGGGACTAAGTTGCATCTCAAAATATTTAAACTAAATAAAGCTGCAATTTACACAATAAGGTTAGAGCAAATGCGGTTTTTTTAACAATATAGATAGCAGTGTTTCACGTCTGCCTACCGGATATCATGCGAATAGGCTCGGGCCTTGTCATTGTGATTTACTCCAGTGGCCGAATAGTAATGGCAGTTCAAAACATTCAAAGTGCAAAAACGCTGCAATTTCTACGAAGAGACTTGCGTAAAGTGTATTTGATAATATTAAGAGAACATTATGCCACGTTTACCCACTAAAATTGAGTGATATCCGTTTTTTACCCGTTGAATTGTGCTTCATTGGGCACGTGTCAGGTCTCCTGCTATGGCTTTATGCGGACTTGACCGTCCAGCCTCCCTAAATTTTCATATTTCATACCGGAATCATGACAACTATAGGTGTCGCGCTTCTAAAGCTCTGATTCCACTTTACATAATCAGTGATCCAAGTTATGTCACTAAACTTTATACGACAATTTAGGGGCATTCTTGTGCAATGGCCTCCAATGGCAAGCATCAAAACGGAATCGTACACGTTTGGACTGAGGTACAGCTACACTTTCCACAATTTACTATACACAAGTGTAGTTTTTCATTCAATAATTAGCCAACATTGTTCCAGGGTTTCCCTTAAAATCACGAGCAATTTTGCTTGCCCACTGTCACTCAATGGCCTGCAGTAGCCCGGCTCCCGGGCTATTTCGTACTGCATTTGGCGGCAATTTTTCTAATAGGTTTGCTTAACTGCGGTTTCTATTTTGCGTTACAGACAACAGTATTCCTGGTTTACTAATTAAAGTTTGTCGCATATTACGTATCCATTCTCATACAAAGCATTCGATGTCTCAGGCCAAAAAGCCTCCCTATATATGTATTATTTTACAGCTTCAATTTCCATGTTCGGCGTACACAATCTGCTGTTTTTGTTCTACATTTCAAAACAGTTGTCTCAGTTGCGTATCTTGCCATCGGGCATGTACATTTTCAGGCAAATGTCTCCAATGACATGGGCCGTCGTACAACTTCAAAATGACATACGGCTGTCAATTCCATAACAGGCGTCTCGCAAATGCGGTTCGGATTATGAAAACAGAAAAACCTGTTTCAGATTAACCAACCAAATTTCATGGCATAGTACGTTGCGGCTCTCAAGTTATGACCCCAAATGTTCCGCGCCAGCCACCATCTTCGCGTATTCAAATTAAGATACAGCTGCCATTCTCGCTATAAGCGTTGCACAGCAGTGATTCCATGCTATAGCAAACAGTGTACCGGGTTTAATAACCAAATTTCATGCTTGAGCCAAAGCTTGTTCTGATACAACGGCTTACATTGGCCCGGCCCGTTCTGCAGTCTCGAACGATGATGCAACTTCAACTTCAACAGTAGGCATCGCCAAACTGTGGTTTTGAAGCCCGTTTTTAGAAACAGTGTTCCCGGTTTTCCTACAATCTTAGCAAATTTATTTTATCACGAGCCGCGACGTGGAATGCCGGCAATATTCAGTCCTCAGGCTGAGTTTAGAGCGGCCAGACTATTCTATCTATGGTTGCTACGTAATGTAGGTGCAGAGGAGGCAACACCTACACTCCTTGTAATCGATTTGGCTTTCCCGTTTCTTCTATTAGTCTCGACTGTCATATTTTTGTTTTAGTCCTAAATTTTCATATACATTCATGCAAATGTGATCTAGCTTTTTGCTTCAGTAAAGCTTTTCTGTGGCTTAGGAAGGTGCCTGGTGTTTTTGAGGAGTAGTCGTGCTACGTTGCTAAATATGACTGCTGGGTCAACAAACGGGTATTAGCATAAAGTACTGTATAAGTGGCAGAATTGCAATCGATCTCCTACGTGTACGAGGTATGTACTGAATTCTTTTTGCCCTGACTACTCACGGAAGCCATTTGGTCGCTCCTCCGCCGTTAATACATAACTGCTTGCCTTTTGCAATCGCAATATTTGTAAGTACGAGCATCGCGCCTCTTTCTGCTATTTGTGAGAACTTTCCGCCGTGAGATTCATGCTCGGTTAAAGTGTTGTGAGTCCTTGAGAACCGATTTTTTAACCTCACAGAGGGCTAAAATGCAATTCCAGGAGCCCTCAAAGGAAGGTTGCCCTCATTTTAAATCGCAATGGCAGGATTGCAATACGGCGGCAGTGGCTAGCGTCGTGGAGCAGGACTCAGCATTAGAGCTCGAGACGCGATGTTTGGTGCCGCAGTTCGACGCGGATGACGACACGATAGATATACCACTCTACCCGCAGCCCTACAGAGAAGTGGTCGAGAGGTTTCGAGCCCTCTTCCGGCACCAACTAGGTTCAACTGATCTTGTCTATCGCCATATTCCAACAGGTAACAGCGCACCAGTACGCGTCCCTGCGCGACGAATTCCACTGCATTTGCGAGACAAGATCACGGTGCAGCTTAATACAATGCCAGAGCAGGGTATCGTCAAGCCGAGCTCAAGCACGTGGCTGGCGCCAGCTGTTTACACGCCCAAGAAAAATGGCGAAGTGCGTATAGCAGTAGACTATAGAGAGCTTAATAAACGTACTGCAAAGGATGCTTATCCCTTGCCGTTGCGGACGAAATTCAGGACCACCTACATGGCTCCAGCGTCTTCAGCACTCTGGACATGAATTCGGGATACTGGCAGGTAACGTTTCATCCCGACGATGTCCAAAAGACGGCATTTACGCCCGGGCCAGGACTTGGTGCATTCGCCTTCTTAAAAATGCCATTTGGATTATCCGGGGCTCCGGCCACATTCCAGCGATTAATGGACTTGGTTTTGAGCGATTTACCCTTCGTTGATATTTATTTGGACGACGGAATGGTCCACAGCTGCAGAGAGGTGGAGCACATCAACCATTTGAATATGGTGTTTTCCAAACTGCAGAAGGCCGGATTGACGCTGTCCGGTGGTAAATGCCATATTGCGCAGGCGGAAGTGAAATACCTGGGGCATGTGTTTGACAGAAACGGCATGCGCCCTGACCCGGAGAAAGTGCGTCAAGTCACCGACTGGCCAGCGCCGATTTCGGTGTCGGAGCTTCCTGCGTTTCTGGGCTTGGCGTCCTACTATCGCCGATTCATCAAGGGCTTTACTGAGTTGGCCGCCCCTTTGCATGCACTGCTTGCAACGGAGACGCCATGACACTTGGGAGCAGACGCAGCAACAGCACTTCGAGCTATTGAAGGGGGCGCTGGCCACGGCCCCGGTGCTTGCCTACCCGACGACTGCCGAGCCTTTCGTCGTCTCGACCAACGCCAGTGACCAAGGTCTTGGTGCGATATTGGAGCAAGGAGGCCGAGTGCTGGCGTTCAAGAGCCGCGCCTTGTCTCCTAGTTAACGAAACTATGGCACCATCCAAAAAGAGTGTCTTGCACTCATATACGCCTTGAAGGAGTTCAGGCACTACCTCCTGGGCCGAAGATTTGAGGCCAGAACCGATCACAATCCGCTTGTGTGGCTTAACGGGCAGAAAGCACAAACGATTCTGGCACGATGGGCTGTCGCCTTGCAAGAATACGAGTTTGACATCACATACAGGAGAGCGGAGCTTAACACTCATGCAGATGCTCGGTCGCGCCGGCCAACCGAGGACCTGCGAGCGTGTCTCATCGAGGTTCGGCCGGTGCAAGAGGTGAGCGACCTCAGAGAGATGCAGCGGCGAGACACGTTTTTGAAGGCTGAGGCACTGGAGGCCGGTTCAAGCCGAGCACCACGTTGGACCCGCCATCCATTACGTCGGTTCCGACAAATGTGGGGCCAGCTGGAAGTGGTCGACGGCATCCACTACCGCTACTTTCGCCCTCGACCAGGAGCCGAATATAGATATGCTTTAGTCGCGCCGCCAGCCCGCCGAGAAGAACTGCTCAGACGACATCACGACGACAGCGGTCACCAAGGCGTAGAACGGACGTACGACCGACTACGAGACCACGCTTATTGGGTCAATATGAGCCGAGGCGTCGTGTGATATTTTCAGTCATGTCAATAATGCCAATCGGTTAAAGGGACCCAGCTCGCTAACGCTCCGCTAGCACCGATACCTGTAAGACGGCCGTGGGACATGGTAGCTGTAGATATCTTGAAGGTTGCCATGTCAGCGCGAGGCCGCGAATACCTACTAGTATTGCAGGACAGCTTCACGAAATGGCTCGAGGCCGTGCCTTTACGAGACACATCGGCGGAGACAGTTCGGACGGCCCTGTTAAATATTTTCGTTCGTTTTGGTATGCCTCGCTTTCAGCACTCTGACCAGGGCAGCAATTTCGAGGCGGCGATAATTACCACGCTCTGCAAGGCTTTCGGCATAAGCAAGACGCGAACGACGCCTTACCATCCACAGGGCGACGGCATGGTAGAAAGAGCCAACCGAACACTACTTACAATGCTGCGAACCTCATGCCTACACTCAGCCGAGCAGTGGGAGAGTAATCTCCCACTGCTTGTGTTCCCTTACAGGACGGCTCGGCATCAAGCTGCGGGCTACAGCCCCTTCGAGCTGATGCTTGGCCGCGAGCCGCAGTGCCTTGGTAACCTTGCGGAGAGCACACACTACACAGGCACTACACCTGCAGCGTATTGCCACTCAATGAGTGAAAAGCTCGCCGATTTCCGCGAGCTAGTTGATGCACACGTGGCTCAAAGTGCCGAAGAAGCGTGGAGCCGGCAGCAACCGTAAACACCAGCCACTTATCGTCCCGGAGATCCGGTGTGGCTGTGGGATAGCCGACCAAGGCACAAGCTCGCACTGCGATGGCTCGGCGGCTGGAGAGTAGAAACGATTCTGGGACCGGTCACCTTGCGCATCCTAAATGACGCCGGCCACCGGAAGGTCGTGCATCTGGATAAGGTTAAGATGCGAGTTCCACGGCTACAAGAGCCTAATCTCGATGCGACCCCCGAGTGGATCGAGACCGAACGAGATGTTGGGAGAGAGAGAGAGAGAGAGAGAGAGAGAGAGAGAGAGAGAGAGAGAGAGAGAGAGAGAGGCCTCGAATTCTGGCTCGGGGCCACCGCCCGCTGAGGAAGTCGAGAGCGCCATCGGCCGCCGGTGTGTGCCCAGCTCTCGGCGGGTGGTTGGGCTGTTGGTTCCGCTGGCGGCCTTTGATGTGGGCTTGTGGCCCACAGTGGTGGCTCACCACGGATGCACTCCCTTATCTGTGGTGAGTCAGCCCCCAGCTTATATATGTACCCGCTGGGGGGGGGGAATAAAGAGCGAGTCTCGTCTACCACTCACGTTCGCCCGCTCGTGTCTTCGTGTCTCCGTGAGACTCCACTAGCGCTGCTACAGCCGCAAACACAGTAACACAACAAAAGCACCAGTGAAAGCGAGTCCGTAGTGACTGTTCAAAAAAAATTTGTCAGTACAACAGTAATGGCCCTGTTGGCTCGAGGTGCCGTGCTAAATGCTGTGGAGTAAGTGCTGAATCTGTGTTGTGATTGCCTCGTTTCGCTCATCGTTTTCAAGTTTTCAAGCCCGGGTTGACAACCTGCTTCTTATGCTCTTTTGGAAGCAGCATGATGTGGTTGTGCGAATCTGCTGTGAAATTCATTTCTCATGCAAAACTGTTGGAAGTTATGCGACGCAAGCTGGCGTGCTCTGTCAGACACTACTTTCACAGGAATTTTAGTACCGACACGTCCTGGTCATAAACTTCTATGGAAATTCCAATAAAAAATCTAATAAGCCCCTCAGTTTGGTCAATACGACGAGTCATTTGCATGTACCGAAAGGCGATAGGTGTTTTTATCTTATCTCATCACAATGACTACCACAAAGCACTTCTTGATAGCATGGCAAGCCACTTTCAACGGTTGTATCTTCTTTATCGATGCATCGAGATCTTTTATGAAAGCTACACAACAATGGACTCCCACCAGTAAAACAAGCATTGACTCATTGCATCCCAGGTTTTGTATATGTGTTAAAAAATAAAGGGAGCTTGCTGAGCCGGCTAAAAGTAATACAATCACCCTCTCATAACTCTGATGTATGTACTTGGTCTCTTTCGCTACATCACACACGTTGATTGTTGAGCTTGACATGAAAGGCTTCCTAAATCAATCTTACTTTCGCATTCCGGTTCTAGCCACTTAGGGTTTAAACCTGCAATGTTTCTGGCACGGATATAGTGCTGAAATAAATAAGCCAGTTTTTTAATAGGAGATCCTGATTCAACAATTGGTAGAAGTTAAACTAGTCTCGTCAATCTGACTATACCCAAGCAGAATCTACGATAATTGCTGCTTCTGGACTCGACCAGCAACTTGCTGTTATTTAAGATCTCTAACTTGTTAAATATTGGAATCTCAATATTTAAAAATACTGAAACTCAAACTATGAGTAAAATATATTCTGCAGTAAAATGAAGTCTACTTATAATAACTCTACTAGTTCTGCTGGATCCTTCAGATGTGATGAATACCGGTGAATACAAAGTCATAATCGATAACATACCATCAAATTAGACTATCTATATAATAATAATAATAATAGTAATAATAGTGCACTTGATAAAGCGCCCTCAGAGAACTTAATTTCTCTCTAGGCGCTTTACATTTGCTGCAAAGGAAAATGCAATTGAATGGTGAGTAAAATCATGCTTGAAAAACAAATAAAAATGAATAACATGGTTAGGGGTGAGATGCACAGGGTCAGCATGCAGATGTGGTTAGTGGCAGCATGCACAGTGCCAGCATGCATAAGCACATGAAGGACAAATCACAGGGACCCACTAAATGCTGTCCTAAATAGGTGTTTTTAAATCCTTTTTAAATGTGGTCAGGTCAGGGGATGTTACGACGCAAGCCGGGGGGGGGGGGGGAGTTCCAGGCTTTGGGACCATACGAACTAAAATATATATATATATATATATATATATATCACTCAGGCGTGGCGAATTACATATTGCTTATAAGTGCTCTAAGCTGCTTGACAGAAGTAGGCGAGGGGCTTCAGCTTACCCGTCGCCATCTACCATCGGCATTCTGCGTTTCAAGATAATTTCTCAGAAAATAGGATGAAAGTAAAACCAACTTGCTAGTTACCAGAAACCCAGAGTGATATTAAAATTGCAATACCAAACATTAAAAATTTGATCCTTCCGCCCATCACTTGTATAAAGTCCAAACAATCGGAGTGATCCGATTCGAAACAACCTTTGGTAAGATAACCTCTTCACCATCAAACTGAGGCTCCTCGACTTTCAGCTGCACCCAATGTAAAAATTTGTGCTTGCTCGATACGATGTCAAGCCACAATTATTCGTGCAGTTGCAAAATTTAATCTATAACTAATTAAAATGTATGGTTTTTAGGTCTTTTTGCTGTAAATAAAAAATGCGAGCGTAGTGAAAAATTTAATAGGAAATTTAGAAGGTAGTCAACAATAAATTCGTCACGTTAAGCCCTTACATCACATTTAGCTTAATTAATTCTCTTTCTTCAGCTTAACTTTCGAAATATTATCCTATTAAGGTCAAGGAAGTATCGCCTGCTCTTCTTACTTGAGCCGTTACACTGCATCTCGAACCCACCTCAAATCCTCAGAGATACTGAGCCTTTAGTATGTATGCTTTCGGATGCACTTATACCGTGAACATACTACACTCTGAAATTACGCCATCCGCTACCTTGAGCACATTTAATAGAGGCTAGGCTCACACATATTACCCTTATCATTTGATCAAACCTTTGAATTCCCTTTAAATCTGTTTTCAATAAACAAATGATTATCATAGCAAAATGCCTCGTAATAGATTCAGTTTCCTAATACACTTTAAACATATTGAGTACCGTTATTATTACGGTCAGTATTGTATTTATTATTGTTATTATTGATTTGTCATTTTTTGAGCAGTGTTTCTTACCTGAGTTGCTGCCTTCCTGCCACGGTCTACACTGACAAACCAGACCTGGACCTTGGTCATCGGATGGAGGTCATCAAGCCTACTATAACCCTGGCAACCTAACTTAATGCTTCTCTTTGGAATGCTCGCTTAATGTGCAATAAACACCAAACAATGCTTAAGATTATTACTGATGGCAAAATTAACCTGCTTGTTTTAACCGAGACCTGAATGAAATAGACGAACATTCCGACTATAACCGACGCTACTGCGACGGGTTTTTTATTTGTTATACCCCTCGATCCATGAAAAACGGAAGAGGAATCACAGTGTGGTCCGTGCCTAATATAAGTACAACCAGTTTGTAGTCCCCTCACAGCAGTCTTTCCAATCTTGCGTTTTAAGTACTCCGATAAACAGTTGCCGATTGTGGCAGTAATCTATCGCCCACCAGGTTCAAAGTCTTTTTTTCTTATCCCGATTCAATTCTGTGTGCAGGAAATTGATCTCTCATCCTTATGGATGACTCTAATATTCATTTTGATGACTTTGTAAATGACGCTTTACGTGCTGAATTTTGTGCATTAACCGATTTCCTATCTCTTGTTGATCATCTGCACGATCCCACTGACAACGAGGATCACACACTCGATCGAATATTCTCTCACAAGTGTATGCTAGCAATCCCTATTAATGACCGGTCCAGCTCATATGCTCGCGTGCCGATCACATGCCGATCTCGTTCAATCTACAGTGTTTGCTCTCCTCCGCACCCAACATTCCATATGAATTGCGAAACACAAGAACCTTGATATTAAAACTGTCAGAGCAAAAATAACTTCTTCGCCCTTGCTGCCAATCCCTCAGCCGACCTGTCATCGTCGATTAAATGTTGCAACACGACACTTGCTGACATGCTTAACGATTTTGTTACTGACTAAGCGTAATGTGTGCATCATTCAGACGTGCCTATGGTTTAACACAGATATTAAACTAGCCAGGTCAACCTAGCTCAAGCTTGAGAAAGCCTATACACGATCAGAGCTTATTGTCAATTGTCAGGCATACAATGACTACTGTAGATTACATCAGTCCATCCAGCAAACGCGAAATCTAGCTTCCACAAAAATGCTATTGAAACACAGACACACGATCAAAAAATGCTGATGTCTACTATTAATCATCTTAGTAACAGCTCCCTTGTTAGCTCCTTACGAAGTGATCCTTGTGGTGAACTAGCCAATAGCTTCTCTAGATTCTTTGTCAACAACATAATCAAGATCAGAGAGTCAATTCCTAAGGCTGCAGCATCCCCTCGGGTCTTTTATATCTCAATTACATCAACACAGGATTCCCATCCATTGATTCCATGCACTTGGCCAATGTCTAAATTCGAGGCAGCGACCATTGACTTTATCCTGAAATTTATCTTTCAGACATAAAAGACAAACTAGTTATCTAGATCAAGTCCAACCGTCCTAGTTTGTTGATGCTTAGATCTACTGCTGCCACGCATGGCGATCATAATAAATATGTCTTTAGCCTTAGATGACGTCCCAGAAACTTTAAAAAAGCTGTTATTAGGTCTCTTTACTTTAAAAGTAACGCTAGACCAAAAATACTTGAGCAGCTTTCGTCCAGTCTCATTTCTCCCTATCAAAGACACTATGAATGAATTGTGGCAAACCAACTGAACTCTTATATTGAGACTCTTACCTAAAAAGTAAGTTCCAGTCTGGATCTATAGCTAATCACCTCACAAAGTCAGCAATGCTTAAGGTGTATACCAACTTTCTCAGAAATTCAGCCTTGGATAAGGTATCTCTCCTTTTTTTCTTGATCTTTTGATGGCACTCGATACTAATGATCAAAAGTTTCTCATTGAGCATCTCGCGTATAACCTAAGAATTGCTGGCATTGAGCTGCAATGCTTCAGGTTCTATCTCAGTGGGAGACTCCAGAGTAGAGTTGTGAACGGAAAAATATTATCCGAATTATTACTTAAGTACAAGGTTCCTCAGGGCTCTGTGCTCAGTTCGCTTCTTTTCAAAGCTTACATTCTCCCCCTTGGCGATATGATTGTCAAGCATAGCCTGGGGTTTAACTTCTATACAGATGAAACACTGCTGTACCTTTGCTTTAATCCAGCCCAGCCCTCGAGCACGTCGAATTCTGTACACACCCTTGCGGCAGGTAGTGAATGATGACAAAACCAACGTACTAGTTATGGACAAACCAAGTGTGATTCAGAAATCAGAAAATCTAAGGCCTCAAGTCGGCTCCGCGAGCAGCCATATATCCTGTTGATCTGTACAGAATCTCGGTGTACTGTTTCAAAGTGACCTTTCATTCAAAAACTACATAAGCGCCACAGTCAGGTTGGCCTACGTTTAGCTACATAAGACTGCTCAAATTTGGGCTAGCTTAGACAGGAGCTTGCTTGGCCCAGTGGTTAGGGAACTCGCCCCGATTAAGACCTGGCCGATGTCATGGGCCCGAGCCCGTGTAGTATGTGAAACCCCGGAATAGAAAGTAAGTTATCTAATGAATCTATACAAATGAATTGTATTTTTTTTAATCCATATCAGTGAATGCATTTATGACATTTCCTCTCTATGTCTGTAACTCACTGCTTCCTGGCCTCCCCGCCTGTGAGGTCAGCACTTACAGTTGGAGCAAAACTCTGCAGCTTGACTCGTCTGTTGTATGCGTCGCAAGTGCCACATCATATCTCTTCTAGCCGACTTGCGCTGGCTACCAGTGAAACAACGGATCGACTTCAAGGTTTTGTTGCTTACTTTTAGGTCCCTTCATTCCGATGCTCCAGATTACTCATCAGAACTACTATCCCAGTTAGGCGAAGAATCATGCAACCCGATGTTATGACTCCAATCGTTTAGCCACACCTCGTACGAACCCCAAAACCATTGCAGCCCGTGCCTTTAGCTTTGATGCTCCCAACTGACGCATGTCAAAACGTTGAAAAAGAAACTTCAAATGCACCTGTTTATCACAGCATGCGGTTGGTCTGTGTCATTCATTTTCTATGTGCTTGTACCTGCTTACACTGCACTTACACTTGCTCGCACTTACTTGCGGATGTTACCACCAGTCATTTGGTAAAGCTTTCAATACAGCATCTGTAAAGTGCGTATGTAATGTATCTCCGTCAGTACCTCCACAAATTCATAAAGACCATGTGGGTGTTACGCAGGAGAGTTTTGTATAGTGCACTCACAGCCTAAGCGGCTTTCGGTACGCATAGAAAGAGACTCATTTTTCTGAGAGTGCCATACAAGTGTATGATTATTAATATTACTATTGTTGCTTTAAACGGAGTGTCGACAAGTTTTAAGTTGAGACATTGGCGTATTTTCTCAAAGGGTCGAACTCTACAATCGCCGGTTCCTACTGCTAGGTGACGACGTTGTGGATAGGCAGTGGTTGACTTGATGGGTGGTATACCTTGGGTAGACTGTTGCGAAGAAAGCACGATTGAATTTTTAGTGGTAGCATGAGCAGTAAACAACAAGAATAACATGGTTATGAGTGACATGCACAGGGTCAGAATGCAAGTATGGTTAGTGGCAGCATGCGACAGTATCAGCAAGCATCTGCACGCAAAGGGAGAATCACAGGGACACATTAAATGCTGTCGTACATAGGATCATTTTCTAGAAATCTTCTTGTTGGAAGACCTACTCATATAACTTATCTAAGAATTAAATATTTTCCGATCTCTGAATCATACACTACTTGCGTCTCCATTTCTGAACCTTGATAGATTTGCGATTTACGTTCATGAAGTCTGGTAAGGTGAATGCTTATGAGTTTTACGCCACTTCATTTCCAGTGTAGTTTTTTGCTTTGTAAAATCCATAACTCGGTATATGCCTATCGGACCAGTTTGAAATTTTAGATGCTGGTTCATCCCAAGTTGCACCACCTTGCCCTAAATAAGTTTATTTTGGTTGCAAATGCCATTCATTCAACTTCTTTATTTTCTGACATTGTGAACACATATAGTCAACGTCTCCAGCAGTAATCAGAGCCTACAATAAGATTCCGTATACGTGGCACCTACCTATCATAATCCCGGAGCTACTGTCCTGGCTAAAAAAGAAGACTCTAAATTCGTTGCCGACTTTTCTAATCCCGTAAATTAAACAAATTCATGAGCTCAGCTTCTGCGTTAAGCTAAAGATTCCATCCTAATACCTCACAGCCAACGCCAACAAGATCATGACTAGCGTGATCTCTATTGCTGGTTTCTTTTTCAAATACTTATACGTGCTGACACTGTGCATGATGCCACTAACCACATTTGCATGCTGACCCTGTGCATGCCACCCCTAGCCATGTTATTCATGTTTATCAAGCATGATATTACTCACCATTCAATCGCTTCCCTTTGCAGCAAATGTGAAGAGCCTAGAAAGAGATTGAGTTCTCTGAGGGCGCTTTATCAAAGTGCATTATTATTATTATTGTTATTATTAATACGTGCAGCTGAAGACACACGCCGTCAAGCATCTTACTAAAGAGAATTTAAAGCTATATAAACAGTCAGTTCCCAGGATTAAGAGTGCATATGGTCAGGTTGTAAAGTTCCGAACCTGTGCGACACCAGCATCCTGCCTATGCTATCACCTCATATGCTAAAACACTTAAGCAGATGGGATTCGTCTAACAAAAATAAGGGTGCCACTGAAACTTACGATGCACACTCATCGAGCAACGACAAATGCATGCTATGACTAGTCGTAACATCCGCAGCCCTGCTGACGTGGCCGGTGTTCTGCTCACCACTGTTCTTATAGTATGCATGAACGTACTAGTTGGATACCCATAATTGTCACGATTGTAAAACCTGTAAAGATGGGTGATCTGTTGCACCAGCCAAACACTGCAATCTACTACACGGGGTTCCTTTTTTAAATAGCCTAAGAAGTCACGAGGGTGGTCATGACTATCGTGGTTGACCTCAGCTAGGTAGAATATACAAGTCCATGAATGGGCCTGTTTTCTTTCAGCGCTATCCGGCGGAAGAGAGAGCTATTTTAAATACAGACGATCAAACAAGCAGGACATACCAGCGATATTGTCTTGCTTCCAGGTTACTGAAAGTGAGCAACGATTCGTGGGTATAAACAACAGTTAGTAAATAAGAGGTCTGTAAGTAATTCCGTCATTGTTCAACATGGAGTAAAGGCTGTGGATAAGTAGAACCTTATGGTTGCCAACAAGCTGAAGTTTCTCCGGAACCAAGGACGCAAAGGCACACATGCACGCACCAATGCAAGCCGGCAGGTATTCATACACACACATACACTTATATATACATATATATATATATATATACATATATATATGTGTGTGTGCGTGTGTGTGTGTGTGTGTGTGTGTGCGCGCCTGTGTGTGTGTGTGCAGGTGTTGTTTGTGTGTTTGTGTGTGTTTTTTTGTGTGTGTATTTGTGTGCCTGCGTGCGTTCGTGAATGTGTGTATATGTGTGTTTTTGTGTGTGTTTGTGCATGTGCGTGTGCATGTTCGTGTGATAAATAAATATATACGCATGAGCGCCTGTGTTAATAAATAAAAGTGCTAATGCTGACTTAGTTATACAATGATTCTCAGTAAAAATCAATGGCTGGGATCCGCTATCGTACCTTTAAAATGGTTTTGCAGCCTATAACGGTCACACTATTTCATACGGAGAAATCGGGCAGTCACTACTAGTTAACTGACTTGGTAAACGCAATAATATCAATACTTTTTGCTCGTAGTATTTTTATTCTTAGAAAATAAAAAATCAATACCAATTACTTTCATTATCCAACAGTATAAATATGGAACCACTTACTTAAAAATGCAGGCAAAGCTATAGCATATTTTCTAGTAAAAGGCTTTGCTCTGAAAGTCATTTGAATCCATTTGACGGCCACACAGATGAAGCACACCTTGCATTAACGTTGGCGACTTCCTGGAACCCCACAAATGCCCACTGGCTTTCTCATGCTCTTACCGGGCTAACGGGACATGTGACAGAGCCCAGAGAGCGGCTCTGTAAGCTTGCTGGCCTAGGGATTATTGGATGGCTGCTAAGAAGACTGTCTCTTTGGGTAGCATATACCCATAATAATGTAAAAATAATAGGAAATTTAAAATTTGCCATCAGAGAACTGAATCTCTCTCTCTCTGGACACTTAACAGATGCTGAATATCAATAGCAACCAAATGTTTGACGTTTTAACGTCCACGCAGTCTCAGCAGGTACATGCCAACGAAGGACAAATCGCAAAGACTTACCAAATTATGTTACAAAATAAATTTGTTAACGTCGTCCTGTCAGGATACTTAATTGCGTGCCGGAGTTCTGGACGTTGTGAGCATCCAAACTATAGGGCACGGTCTGCAATTATTTTTAGGTTGATGCGAAGTATGGCTAAGCAATTAGAGTCAGAACAGCCTTTTTTACGATTCTACAACTCATGGGGGAGTAGTTAGATAGGTAGGCTGGAGCCAGTTAATGAGCGAACCTAAAAGTAAGAGACAGAACCTTAAATTTGATGCTTTGCTTGACTGAAAACCACTGAAAGTCGGCGAGAAGTGGTGTGATTTGGCAGTTGCGACACTTACGACAGATGAGCCTAGCTGCAGAGTAGTGCAACAACAATAAGCCCATGATTGCACAGGCCGGTAGACCAGAGAGCAGGGAGTTACACAAGTGCATACCCATTTTAGGCTGTAAACCTTTGCCTGACTGTAGAGTGCCTTCATTGCTTGTGCTCACAATCAGTTTCCTGTTAGCCTCCGATTTAACTGGCAGTTTCTTCATTCTATAATTTTAAGGTTGTGGCTACTCTGTCGCTTACGGACGAAGATTTCCTTTTGGTAAGCTCAATGGTCACTAAGCACACTAAGTCACTGTGCAGACGTTAAAGTTTCCGTAAATCGTCAATCGCTGTTATTCCAGGGTGAGCGATAAGGCTCGTAAAGTTGGAACAAAACTCTGCAGCCATGCGAGTCAGTTCTGGGCGTAGCAGTCACCTCAATGCATCACATTTGTGAGACGTCCACAGATTTCCCATCAACAGCAAATCGTGTTAAGATTTTGTCTCTAACAGTTAGATTTCTATATTCGTTTGCTCCAGTTTACCAATCCAAACTGCTTTCCAGGCTTTACATAAATCAGATATCAATATGTTTAGGAACGAAAGCGTCTTAACTTGTTTGCCCATGCTGTCACTATGTGTAACCAAACTGCATAGATCTGGGTACGGTATACTAACTATCAAGTTTGTATTCGATTAGTCTCTAAATACGAGTGAAAAATATGTCTTACAGATAGAAAGAAGGCAAACTCATTTTGTTAATTAACTCAACTGGGAACTCAAGCAAACCAACCTGTTACATATTTACTTACTAAAAAGTACTTGCACCTTATGTAATGCCAGTAACATTATAATGTACTGCGTTCGTTGATTCATTGGTTTCTCTTGTTATCAAGCGTTTAACAGTTAGTGCTCTACAAAGAGCCGGAATAAGCCAATGCACTTGAACGAGCTCCGTTTCACGTTTTGAATCCAATTGTGAACACTCCGAGTCACGTGCATCTTTCGTGCTGCACTTTTTTCTTATGCCCTCAATTTATTTCTAGTAAATCTAGTTGGCGAGATAAATTATTACTCAACGCACAATTTGCCTGCGCAAATGTGAAAGGAACGTCAAATATAGTACACCATACCAATTAGCCATCTGTACTTGATTAGCAATCAGTGAGCATAAAAACAATAAGAATCCTTCACTTTGAGCGAAACAACAAGCAGATGTTGTTTTAAATTTTTATTCTTCAAACGTTAGTGGCCGCAGTGTGTCTTTCATTGGGCCTCTTCATTGTATGCTTTCCCGATCACGTTCAGGTTAATTTCTCTTTTTGCAGCACTTCTAGAATCTACGAAGTTTGTAAAAACAACCTTTTTGAGAGTCTAGCCATTTAAACTTGAATTTATTATGTATAATTTAATGCCGGTCAGTGATAGTGTTTCAGAACTGCCTAAAGTGAATGGCTCTCAGTTTAGGGCATGCCGTACCTGGTATGTGGCGCTTGTTGCGAGCTCCAGATAGGAATCTCTCAGTGTGATTTGTTTTACTAGTTTTGACTGTGCCATTATTTCAGTTTCCTCTTTGTCAATTTGTATGTGCAAGCCAGGCGCCGAGCCGCTGATGTTCGGTCAAATTTCAAGCAGTAACTGTTTCCCTTTACCTCCGGTCTTATCTTGATCCAGTTACCCGGACCTAAGTTCGGTTGCCGTCGTGCACAGCACAGAGCGCTCGCCCCGCTGACCAGCAGCTGCAATTTACTTCGCTGGGCGCGGAGCGAGGGAAGCGGGACTCGGCTCCTTTCCTCCAGTGGAGCCTCGCCCACTGTCGCCACGGCCCACTGTCACGTCAATCACTAAGCGCACTGCCACTCAGGTGCCGCATCGAGCGATTGCAGCCCACTCGCACAATGGTCAGGGGCTGTACTGTCATTCAAATGCAATCGCACAGACAGGTGAGCGTGTGCTGTGGAAAAATTGCTGCTGCCGGCGTTTCAGAAAATCCCGAGACCGGCATCAAAAAATCTCAAACGGAGTACATGCTCACCATCTTGTACTGTTTAGAAGTGCTTTAAAGATGCTAACTACTAGTCAATGAGGGAGTGACTAAGATGAAACTTAAATTCAATTTAAATTGCAGGTAGTCAGAACAAAGTCATCGTTGTTTTTGAGTTTCAAGAGGCGAATCATTTGTGATAAAGCACTTTTTAAATTACATGGTAATTCTCAAAAAGCCTTAGGCAAATGATGGGAAGCACCTTGTTTTAAGCAGGCAGAATCATCTTAATATTTCTTATTAAAGGTTTTCCATCTGATAGGTGCCTCACCAGTGAAGCTCTCCTAAACCGATTTACACATCAGGGTAAACTTCAAAAGAAGTTGCTGAGTCTCACGGAAATTGGATTAAAAGGAAGCCATTGTTATTCGGAGATAAAGTGGGCTAATATATTTTACTTGGAAGCCTATATCGCTTGCCGCAAAAACGCTCATGACTGAAAATGATTTTGCAAGGGAAAATGAAATGAGTAATCGTAACGTTGTGCTCTTTATAGACAAAACAACTTAGTCGCTGTATCGTCTAATTTAACACAGACAGGGCATATGTTTGAAGACTTATAAGTAACTCTCCGTATTCGTATTAAAAATCATAAAAATTTACATTCTGCCGAAAGAATAATACATATTTGTATAGAAAAAACTAAATTTTTGCACATAAAGCCTGTCAATTGGTTTGCATTAAATTTACCACATAGGAAGCAGCGAACAAAGGATGGTAAACATTGTCCCAGGAATAGCTTCGAGGAACGGTGTGTGTGTGTGTGCGTGTGTGTGTCTAGTTTCTATGTTTTAAGCTACATTGCGTCCGTTGGGAGTACGTTCCATGCTTCAAGAAAGCTTCAAAAAACAGACACGCTCAATGTCCCGTAGCATGTCTGTTTAAGCCCCGAAGAGCCTCATAAGAGGAGCGGGAATTAGACGGGGCTACAGGAAGAAACTAACGGGTTACTGTAGCAATGTCATGCTGCTTTGAGCGTCCGATGGATGGCAGTAAAAGTCCGACAGAGTAAAACCGAGTAAATGTGAAATTCTCGCTAAACGGGTCTTTCAAAAAAGGAATTCAGTGCTAGCACTGCATGATAGTATAAATAACTGGTAATGTTTTTTTGATTTTCTCGGAATCAAATATTTCGAGCGACCAACTAATGTTCAGCGGATCCAGTAGATGAACTTGAGATGTTGTCCATTAAGTCTCCGAATAAAATAGCATGAATCCTTATAGGCTGTCAGAATATTTTAGAGGTGGTAAAGCAAACTATTGAGTTTCACTGAAAGTATTTGTAGATCAAAGTCAGGGTCAAGAGTTCCATGTTATACACTCATGATCACACAGAAACACACACACATACACAGATGCACACGCTCGCACACACACACATACACACACACACACACATACGAGCACGCCCACGAGCACGCCCACTCGCATGCAGACAAAAAAGTATGTCCGCTTAGCCCTCGTGGCGGGAGAGAAGCGGCCTTTGTCAGCCACCACAAGATGGATGTAGGTTCAGGAAAGTCTGACATCGAGAGAGATCGATTTCATAGCTGGCCAGTACTTGGGAAGCCAGTGGTTGCTACAAGTATTCTTGACCAAACGAAACAAATCAGCATTTTTCAGTATAGGGACTATTTAGTTCTAAGTAAGAAGCAAGTACCTGGCAAACAAGTGTATGTAAGGCCGATTAAAGTTTTTTCACTTGTCAAGAGGGTTTGTTCTACTAACACTGCTTTTCTGCCCGATTCGAACTAGATTCGTGGTGGAGACTCCTGCTCATGCCGAAGCTGTACAGGCTTCTATGCTCAATTTAATAATTAGACGAACTCTTGGCCGTCTGTCACTTCTGCAGCACAGGCATGAGAGCTTCACTCTGTAGTACCTGTTGAGGCTGCTCTGCCTTACTGCCGCTACAAATAATATACAGTGATGACAATAGCAAAAATATGTTTTATTAATGGCTAAAGCAATTCCTCGACGAAATATTGAGTTTCCGTCTTTTAGTGATACCCATAACTTTGGACGCTCTATGCTCGGTGCCTGCCTGCTGCTAAATAAGTGAATTGGTAATGAGAATATCGGCCACCATAGGGTCGTGGGTGCTAAGACAGACCATAGCTTGCCTTCGTCGTTGTCCAATGAGTGTGCATCTCAAACTTCAGTGGTACCCTTATTTTTGTTACTGAATCACCTTTGATCAAGTACTTAAACGTATGAGGCGATCTCGTAGGCAAGATCGCAGTACCTTACAGCATATTAATCCAGCCACCAAGCAGTACGTACCTCGCCGTCAGGCGGTAATTTTTAAATTACGTCATCACGCGCGCCCGCGGATCGGAGAATAAAACTTAAGGTATGGCTAAGGATGTGAGACGATTCATAGTTACTTGATTCCTCCAGTGCTGTCACTATCTGAAATCTTCTAGCTACTGCACAGATTTTCAGAGAACCAGTGATTTCAGAGGGCTACAGGCCTCTTATAGCGGCCGACCAATCAAACGGGCACTCCTGGCAGGCACCTGTCTTTATAGGGACCGTCCCTCGACAAAACGCAAGCAAGCTCCACGTCGCAGCTCGAGGTCAGCGTCATAATGGCTTTTCTAGCAGCAATCTCCCTCATCGTCCTAGTGGCAGTAGGCACCGCTCAGTTGCAAGAAGTTCAGAGGAAGCCAGTGACTGCCATCTTCGCTCCCCTCGTCGGTGGATTCAGCCAGATCGGCCCGTCGTCCAAGGAGGCAAGCGGTTCGCATGTACCGTTGAGGCGTCACCCCTACCGCCCGATCCTCACTCGCCTGCAAGCCTCAAACGTCAGGCATTAGGGTTGCAGCGCTCGCTCGTGAAGCTCTGGAAGCAGCGACATGGTCGCGACAGGACGGCCGCTTTGTGCGCACTTTTAGGGTCTAAGAGTCATCGCTTTCGTCGAGAAGACTCTCACAGACCGTAGCAATTCCATTTACCCGATAAAGATCAGGTCCGTACTCACATTGAGTTATCAGGTAAGAAAGTAATTCGCCTCTGCTGGACGTCACTCTCTCCTTCCTGCCTCGCGGTCTTGCTCTCTCTCTCTCTTTCTATCTATCTTTTTCTCTCTCTTTCTCTCTCTCTCTTTTTCTTTCTCTCTCTCTTGCTCTCTCTCTCTCCCTCTCTCTCTCTCTCTCTCTCTCTCTCTCTCTCTCTCTCTCTCTCTCTCTCTCTCTCTCTCTCTCTCTCTCTCTCTCTCTCTCTCTCTCTCTCTCTCTCTCTCTCTGCTACGCCTTCCACCCGACATTTGACGCAGGCCATTTAATCGCACATGCCGTTACAGATAGTCGCCGGCGTGAACTACCGGCTTACGTTTACTGCGGCTCAAAAGCTGTGCTCAAAGACTACACCGGACAATCTATGCAATAAGTGGAGCCCGGTAGGCATTGTGCATTCTAGAATGAACGCTAATACCCTCGATCCAGTAACTCATCATAGGGTAATCGAGAAGAAACATTAAATGCAAGCGAGTCAGTGAGAGAAGTGGGCAAAGTGAGAGGCAAAGAAAGATTGAGAGAGACAGAGAAACAACAGAGAGAGAGAAAGAGAGAGAGAGAGAGAGAGACAGACAGACAGACAGACAGACAGACAGAGACAGAGAGACAACAGAGAGAGAGACAGAGAGACAGAGACAGGGAGAGACAGAGACAGGGAGAGACAGAGAGACAGAGAGACAGAGAGAGAGAGAGAGAGAAACAGAGGGAGACAGAGAGAGACAGAGACAGAGAGACACAGAGAGACACAGTGAGACACAGAGAGAGAGAGAGAGAGAGAGAGAGAGAGAGAGAGAGAGAGAGAGAGAGAGAGAGAGAGAGACCGACAGACAGACAGACAGAGAGACAGACAGAGAGAGACACACAGAGAGAGGTAGAGAGAGAGAGAGAGAGAGAGAGAGAGAGAGAGAGAGAGAGAAAGTAGCAAATAAAGGGGAGACAATCGGTCACAATCTCCATCATTTTTCCAGATCGAGACCTGCTCGGCAGCAGTGTTCCAGCCACTGTCCGGCCAGTTCAGAGTTACGAGCCTCAGTTGCAGTCCCAAGGCCTCAGCCTCGTAAGTTCGAGCGGCAACGGGCGTGTCAGGCTGTGCACCAGCTTCTTTTCATGCCTGCCTGATGCCCGACCCCGAAGCGATAGCATTCGAAGTCTCCACGTTTCTGACAGTTTACATATGCATTTTCGAACCGAGTGCAATCTTTGCCAGCCCGAACAAGCGTGTGAGCAACTCCAGCTGGCGGCTGCTTTAACACAAGCTCGGTGTGCAGTAGTCAGATCGCACGCCGCCCTCGAGCTTGCGGGACACTTCTGATAGGCTGTCAGCTAGCCAGCTTGGAGAAATCCTGGCAGGTGACGTTCTCGGGTGAACCGAAGCACACCCTTCAAGCCTTCTATGAAAGCACCCATGTAAAGACGTCCGCAGCTTCGAATCACGCTGACGGGACGATCGCCGTTGTTGTTGCCCTAAAGGACCACTTGCTTGGTGGATCTATGAGGCCACCAATGAGACCTCGTCTGAGTCTCTTACATTGAGCTGACGAGCACGATCGCCCCTGAGGCTCACGCCAAAAGAAGTTGCAAGCGGCTTCAAAAGATGGAATGATTTAGAAGCAAAACTATCTGAGGCATGAACCACTGCCACATGCGAGCGTCTAAAAGCTTCCTTAGATTCCGACTTCGTCTTACGACGAGATCGCGCGGCGGCGGCACCGTCGGCTCGGGCATTAAGAGGCGATTGGCAGATACACGAGCCGCTCGCCAGCAGCAGCAGTGGCTGCAGCCTAGCCGATCGGATCTTCGCTTTAGGCCGACGGCTCCCCCTGCAGGTGGACGGGTTCTGGAGACGAACGCACCGGGTTACAGCCCTATCGTGGAATTCGCCGTGGAAGTATTCAACAGTGTGCAGCGCCCTGGAGCTGCCAGTCGGCTGTACAAAATCCTGAAGGTCGAGAAGCAGGTGCGTCCACAACTCCTGGCTCCTGTCGGGTCGCCGTAGCGTGTCGTCCAGGAGAATCGAATGCTCGGTCGTTCATCGCCACATGGCCGAACGAACGGTTCTCTCTCCGCCCTTGCAGGTTATCTCGGGAATCAACTATTACCTGACTCTGGACCTGGTTCGAAAAGTGTCGGTGAGTAGACCTTTCGCGGCTCGCTGGCCGCGTGCACACTCGGGCGGATGGAGGAGAAGCCGGATGCAGAACGCGGTGTGTTCGCATGCGAGAGAATTTCGCCTCGCTTTCATCCCCTGACACAGATGTCGATCCGTTACAGTGCGTCAGAGTGTAGTTACTCTCCGCTTGCCCGTTTTTCTATTTAGGTAGGCCTCGAACTTTCATCCGTCTCTCTGCGTTTGCTCCTTTTGCAGCAAATGCAAAGCACCTTGGAAGAGATTGAGTTCTCTGAGAGCGTTTTATCAAGTGAATTATTATTATTCTTATTGAGGCAGAAATCTGAAATACGTTATAATAAACAGCAAGTTCACTCGGCCTGCTTTAGTGTCAACTTGTGACCAAGAGGCAAAGCACACAATTTAGTAATGGAGTAGAATAGAATGAACTCTTACTTTCACATTAGGGCGTTTTTCTGTAAAAAGACAATTATTAGTGAATAGAACCTTAACTGTGAAAGAATCTGAAAGAAGGGCTCAGCTTTGAAATATATTTTGCTGTAGAAACTCGGCAGTCACTGCTGGTTGATGCTACGTTGTAAATGACGTGGCTCTGGGCCAGATTTGCTTGACATGGACGAGAAAATTTTGGTATCTTCAATTTTGAGAAAGTTCATAGTTTTACGCTTCTTGCAATGGCTCTGACAAAAAGCGAAAACGATGAGCTTCCGGATAGCTAGAAATCTACCGACTTTTACTGGTTGCACTAATATCGCCACAGTGGGCCTTGTAATTCTCCCTCTAGCTCTTGCATTTTTATTTGTCGAAGAGTTATGGATGCACCAAGGGCAATGTGAAAAAGGAACATTTCTTATACGCAACTTATTTTGTCTGGCTGAAGTATTTTTCAGTGGATTGTAGATTGATGTGCTATTACAATAGTTACTGCTGCGAATTCTGAGCCCACCTCAGGGAAAATTTTCCGAAGATGAACAACCTTTACCTTGAGGAGGCATAAACAAGGTCAATGGATAGGAGATGCATCGCCATAATTGTTTCATTAAACCTATCATGGAAAGCCAGAAAAATTGTAAGCCATTTCACATGTAATGATTATGCTAGTACGCTCTAAATACTTAGGTACCGGACATCCTTTCCCTTATTTTTCAAAATGTTGGTACATAAAAACGTCCGATTGTCTGTGCTAAAAGGGCTTCCACTTTCACGTGAAAAGCCCATTGTGAACAGGTAATAGAGTTAATTAAATCCTTTTTTTACTTTACGGAACGCCAGTTTTTAATTAGTTACATTTCTACGCGGGCTTAAGTAACGTGATTTGCTCGGTTGGATATCAAGACCTTAGTGGGAGAGCAAACGTTAGTACTCGCTGGTAGGTTTTGCTGGCAAGGTTGAGTAGCTGGTTTCGGAAGGTCAATGCTTTGGAACTAAGGAAGCTATTAGAGACTTAAAATTATTACTGAGGAAAATCTTTCAAGAATTGAATTCGCCTCTCGACCGCCACACTGCTGGAGCACCAGTGGCAAGTCTCGATGTCGCCACTAATTTCGAAGCCTGGCGGCGGAACACATCTGGCTGCGTAATCTGACTGTGATTGCACCAAACTTAAGCTACCAGGACTTTCCCTCAGATCATGATTCAATTCTAAAAGCCCATCAGACGAGCAATAGATCGTCGAGCTTAAATAAAAACCCGGCCGTAGCGGAAAGCCACTCGGCTGGCCTTCGATAGATAGGAAGATGTCGGTAGCCACTGTATGGGCTGAAAATTATTTCAGCCATGCTTCCGTTGCTCGTCTTGTCATCTTTTATTTTAAATGGAAATTGTCCGGAGGATTTGAATTATTAAGTACCGACATGTGTCATGGTGATGTCCATTAAGCTTGTAAATGATACAAGAGGCTACCTAAATTGCAATCTTGCGGGACTCATTCGGATCAAGGTAAGTGATAAAAAGCAAAGAAAATCGAACAATCAAGGAAAGGCTTGACAATCGAACTATTTAGTTTGCTTGCAAGTTTACTAGGTTTTGGCTCAACTAATTGTCCTTTCTCACGCGGGTGAGTCATGCCTTTATTATGTTATCTGGCGAAGGCTTATTGCACTGCTTCACGCACGCTTTTAGCACACATGGGAATAGCGGTTGGATGTTCCTTAATAATCATAAATTGATGCTGGGCAATTGCTTAGTTTTACGAATAATTAATAAACCAAAAATACAGAAAATGTATGCGCAATAAATCACACTGTATTCAAATCTTTGTAATCGCGGTATTTTTTCTAACAATTTTTGTGAGCACGATGGTGGAAAATATGGCATTTGGCATGAAAGGCATTGGGATTTCTAAGCTATTACCGTGCTATTTATGATATAGAAAGCACGACGTTCAAGAACATGCGTAGAGGATTACATGCACGCCCCGAAACAGCCTAGCAAACTAGGATCAAATATGCATAGTTATTTACAAATAGGGGTTGAGATGAACTATCACGTAGCTTTGTTAATAATAATAATAACAATGTACTTGATAAAGCACCCTCAGGGAACTCAATCTCATTCTAAGCGCTTTACATTTGCAGCAAAAGGAAATGCAATTGAATGGTGAGTAATATGCTTGATAAACAACATGAATAACATGGTTAGGGGTGACATGCACAGGGTCAGTATGCAAATGTGGTTAGTGGCAGCAAGCACAGTGTCAGCACGCATAAGCACATCAAGGACGAATCACAGGGACCCACTAAATGCTGTCCTAAATAGGTGTTTTTTCAAGTTCTTTTTAAATGTGGTCAAGTCAGGGGATGTTCTGACGCAAGTCGGGAGGGAGTTCCAGGCTTTGGGAGTATACGAACTAGATGCACGGTCTCCAAAGGATTTGGGGTTTGTACGAGGTATTGGTAAACTTTTGGATTCCGAAAAGCGGGTGGTACTATGCTTGGCCTGAAGGGGGAGTAGATCTGAGAGGTAGGCCGGAGCCAAAGAACGAAGTGACCTAAAAGTGAGCGACAAAACCTCGAAGTCAATCCGTTGCTTGACCGGTTATGCAATCATCAGTCGGACATGGAAGTGAGAATGCCTGGTAATCTTCAGAAAAAAAATCGCGTCACGTTACTCAAAACGTCAAAGTAAAATGTTAATAGCTTACGTGATGATGTTATTTTCGCACAGTTCCTGAATCGTTTCACAAACATTTATACTCCATCATAGGTGTGAATACTCTTAACTCACTTTGAAGCAAACTATTTCAAACAATTGTCGAATTAAACCGGGACCTAACATTAAGCCATATAAGTTCTCGTTTTAAGATTTCCAAAGTTCAATGTAAGACTTGTTTACGAAAGCCATTCTAGGTGTCCGATGCATGTTCGCTCGAACAATGTCAGCAAGCCAAGACCAGTATGGCCTCTCATGAAAATCCGTCGGCACGTTAAAAGAGGTTCAACAGACGATTTATTAATTTATTAACTATGAAAAGAATCCTTATTTTAATTAGTCCTTTATATTACTAATTTAATGCAATTTATTCTCACTATCTGACGTCATTGTGCAGTTTCGATTCCCGACCGGAGCAACACAACAGCTTGCTTACTTAAAATATAAATCGCAGCTAATTATCTGTCGCGAAGTCGTCGTTCGGCGGGTCCACAGGAGCTAATACCTCGAGGGCCTCTGAATAAGCGCGTTTGGCCCTATTCTAGCGAAACTCCGGAAAAAACCTCAGCTTGCCCCAGTTTCTTTTGTGAGTCCTGAGCCCGTGTCACCTGATTTACAGGCTAATATAGCCCAGCCGGCAGATGATGCAATGGCTGCACAGCTGAAAAGCAAGCTTTTTGAGGCCATTTTGCTATTGTATTTCAATGGAGCTGGACTACAGCAGGATAGCCATGCAAACTGCTTTTGGAACGACCTTCTGCACCCAAACAGCGGCGACAGTTAGCTTAACTCTTAGAAAGTTAAGGGCTTGTGCTTCGTTTTTAATACTGCGGTCAAGTAAGACTGCTATTAACCAAATGAGGGTAGCAAACAAGTAGAAAATTTGACTTGGAATTTATTGCCTATCTGTCCATAAAACCTTCATGTACCTTTACTGTTTCACAGCGTAGACTTTGAGTTGGTATTTTAAGATTTATCATTGGTTATAATTAAAGTAATAGAGAACTCTAAATGTTTGATAACATAAATGCTTGGAAACAAGGATGGCACAAAGTTCATATCAATTTGACCTAGCTAATGCAAGAAAGCTTGACTTTTAGAGTTCGTAAGATACGTTTAGAGCACGGTTTTGGTGATTCGCTCAAGCAGCTTTATATTTTGGCGGCCAAAATAATGTGCGACAATTGCTTAGTTTTAGCAGCTAAAGTGGCACTTACTAAATTTTGAAAGCCCTTACGAGTCTAGTGGCACTTTAAACAAATCTCTTAATTAAGATGCTGCTGCGGTACAAGTGGCCCTACATAGCAGTATTAGTTTTGGCATCCAAAAATCTCCATATTGGACCACTAAAGACGATGTTCAATACAATAACCCATTGGACTGGTACTACCGCCAACGGCTTTCATTTCACTCGCTGGGTGAATCTAACCTCTCAGTTTGATGACCCAGGCAATATATTGGTGCTCAGATGTATGTAGTGTAGTAACTGGTTATTAGTAGTCAGTTTAGAATTCAACCAATAAGTGAACGCGCTCTTTAAATTTGGTGCTCACCTGACTAAGTAAATGTCAATCCTAGATGCTACCCAATTGATAAATGTGCGAATTTCATGATTCTTTTTTAATTTTCAAAATATGTCAAAATCAAAAGTTCAGAGAAACTGATACATTTCTAAAGCTAACTATCATGAGAGAAGTTGACTGTAGTGACTACCGTAGGAATTAAATATCCTTCCTGGTTTTCTCTGGTTTCATGAGTAAGCAATGTTCAAATTGATTTTCAGGAACATCTCGAATGCAGATTCGTCATTTCGGATAAGCAGTGGCTACCTAAGAACCAGAGGTTGACGCTTACGAGCTATACATGCGTGTTCCATTTACAGAAAAGTGAGCCGAAACCGATTTTTGTCACACCGTCTCACCCCTTATACACAGCAGCTGACCCCATTGTCATACCGGCTAATGGCCTTGTGGTATCACGCTAAAACAAGATGATGAATACAGGAGAATTGGCACTAAGCCACTCTGGCTGTTCATGAACATGTTCTAGCATGCACATGCTGAATGAGATGCAATAAACCCTTTACAACTGACCTAGTCTCGGTGCGGTCACCTAAGCTATTTTTTAACAGCTGTCAATTTGATGACTGTTTTCGCTATCACGAGATGCGCATGGACGTGATGCAATCGTAGCAAGGCTTTTAGCAAGCAACTACTATCCTTAGCACCGAAACAGGTAAACTTTCACAGGCAAAACCTGAAGGGCTGAGTCTATTGACCTATGAACTATAAGCAGCTTAGAAGCCTCGTGGCTTTGAAGTGCTGTTGATTTATTGAGATATGTGAATATGTAACGGTACATTAGCTGGAGAGGCTATACCTGCGGGAATACCAGCGAATCAGGCACAAGGACGACACAGTATTCCCGACGCGGAAAAGGAGTCCAAGGCTCACAGCGGCCTCAATGCCGTCCGCTCCGCTCGCAGACTGCCGAGGTCCGCCAGCAGACTACATTTTTGGGCGAACAGCTGCCTAGGGCACCGGACACGAAGGGCCTCACAACAAATAGTGATTTAGTTCAAGCGAGCAGGAGAAACTTGCATGTGATTTAGCCCAGGTAAAATTGCATTTTAAGCAAAAAATGTCTTCGTTACCACATTTACCTGATCCTATATACTCTGTCATATGATTGGCTTTATGTTAATTAGAAGCTTGTGGCACGTTAAGGAGGATATTTCCAGAACTGTCCGAGAATCAGTACACTACATAACATAAGTATTGCAATGCCTTATCCGTAATAAAGTCTGATAAAATACAACCATTTAACTTCGCAGAATGTATATAATTGATTCCTAGTTGCAACTCTTTATGGCATCAAATGCTCCTTACCGAGTATCTAATGTACTTCAAGATCGCTCTCAGGTCGCATCGCTTGATCGGCAAAGCCTACAGGTACAGCAACGACGAGTAGCAAAAAGGTGGGAGATAGGTTGCTAGTTTTCATCCGTGGCTGCAAATAGCACTGCTAATCCTATATTTGAAATTAATTGAAAAATTATCGAGCTTAAAACGCGTAAACGGATGTGTAATTCCAACAGGTTTACAAAGGATATCGATTGCTTGAAGTCTATGCACTTCCGCTTAAGTGCGTACTTGTGCTTCCTGCGCTACGGCTGGACTGTCTTAGTTGGTATATTGGAAATCTGTCTGATTTGACTAAAGTTGAGTTTGACATTTGAGCTACTGCGTTCTAAGTTCAACAATATTTTTAAATTACATTGAATTGACTGTAAAATTTAAATTAGCAGTCAGTAAAATTATTGAATAAATACAAATCAAGAAGCGGCATTAACCGATTCTGAAAAGAAAAGGCATTTACGCCAGCAACAACGTGTCAGAGAGACTGGGAAAGAACCTGAAGCATTAAGTATTCACGAAGCTAAAGCCGTTAGCTAGTCGCCAACATACCCGAGAGGCTTTATGGAAATGGCTACTATCCTCAGCCCTGAAAAAGGTCGACTCTTACAGGCAAAAGCTTTTGGGCTAGGTTTATGTAATTATAAGTAATTTACCAATATGTTGGCATCGAGTTATCACTATTATAATAGGGATCCTATAAAAGCGAGCAGAATAAACTTCAGCGATTACAACAGATAATAACTTATGCTCATAAAAAAACGTTCTCTTTAAGTCGGTATCCGATATTAGATGCCCTGTAGGATGAAAAACTTGGATCTCGAAGATATTTTTGGATTTGTTCTAAAAACAGTCCGCTCTAAAAAAAAAGGAGGTTTTAGGAATGCTTGATGCATCATAATGCCTGTTAGAACCGTATAATTGCACAGGATTGACTTAGTTAACTCTCAAGCGTGTTTCAGACAGTCAACACTCTTATTAAGCTTCAATATTGACTTCAAGACCATATACTTGGCTCACAGGTCACACGGCTTGTTTGTACCAGCTTACTATTCCGATCGCTTTTCTCCCCCTGTGTGCTCTCGAACTCAACGGGGACCGGATCAAAAGAACAAGTGTTTATCCGCATACCGAGGGCTTTTAGCAAGCTGAATGAGCAATACCAACTCTAGGTTAAGATCAGGCGCTCGTTTTATTACAAATGCACTCGTATAGCGATGAAACACCAGTCCTTTGGTCAGAGAACATACCGCTCGTAATGGTGCTAGTCTTTAAACAATCACTAAATATTCTAGAAGACATAAATCAATGAAGTACTGCTAACTATTCACCGACTTCGTATCACAACGAGCAGGTCTGTTTATGGTAGCATAGCCCATGCTTTCATCAAATAAGTCCATTTCCCGAGTGTAGAACAGTAAATTCAATGGACCCCAAAAGACATTCATCCAAACAGCAACTGCTCTGCATATAAAAAATCACTTCAGGACACGAAGTACCAGTGAAGAATTGCTACTTCATTTCTTCCATCCAAACTATTTATACTAAAACATTCGTTTCCTTTATACAGTACTTAAACAACCACTAATGGTTTCCTGGGTGGTCGTGATCTGGCTGGTGCAAATTTATTACAGGGGAATAGATGAAAGCATTTTCCATTGGAAATCTAGTGTGAATCGGTGATGGGTTATCTCACTATCAGATTAAATTGAGGTGCGAGACTTCAAAAACACGTCTTTTTTGGCAGCAAACTACAGCTCTAGAATATCCATTACCACTTGTATGGTTCCCGCATAATTCTGAATACGAGCGCCTTCTCTAAAATGTGTATGATGGCAGCTTGAAAAGTCAGCCGTCTTTCTAAGAGAACTTTTTTACTTATTTGCTTTACAAAAATCATTGCAAACTGGTTTCCTTTTTTAGTGATTAAAAAAGCCTCTCTTTATGAGTAGGTCAGCTGACATGCCCACACAGCAGATCCAAGCACCCAGCCGTTCGCCGTTAATTGCTAAGAGTAGGTTTTGATTAGTGAAGTGTGCCAGACAAGTGCTCTATTGTTTCTGACATTCTGAAGTTGCTGTTATTGCTCGTATTAAAGTGAGAATACAAAAATACCAAAGTATTGCACATGCTGCCCTTCATAATAGCCGATTGATATGTTCTCTAACTAATTCTCTTTACCACTTGCATTCTTTCGATGGCCATTATGATGAGATGTGTAGTTGTACGTAAATTGGATTTCGAATACCGAAGAGCTACTCGATGAGAAATACAATTAAACTGTGCCGTAAAATACCAGCCGGGGATGCTAGATTTTGGCCGGCGGGATACTTGGCAATGTCAGATAATACGGCAAGGAGCAGCAGCAAGCTTCAGGCAGAGAAGTCTGCAGTAGACTGCACTACAAGTCAACTACAGCTTAAGGAAGATGCCGGGCCTGCAGATTACTAGCTAGAGGTAAAGTAAGCTAGTCGGCTAAAATCCGAGAACACACTATAAGTGCTGCTTGTCTGCCAGCCAAAGATATACTAAATACGGCGAGACAAGCCTGGCTGCAACCTAAGAAAGTAACGCGAGCTTGAGGAGATTCTTGGCAGGAAGTTGATGATGTGCTTTAGACTGCTATCTATTCTCGGTTGGAAGCTGCGAATTAACCGACGGAAGACAGATCTCCTTGACTCGATGACAAGGCGAAAAACATGCTGAAAGGACGACTGTTCTTGAGGAACAGCTGAAGTTTATGAGGGATTATCGAAAACCTTCCGAGGATTCACTGCATGCCTGAGAGCTAGGCTTGCCTGCCGGCTGAAGAGTTACTGCAAATGGTGAGAGGCTGGATGGTTAGCTTAAGGCCGAGGGCTAGCTAGAGATCAGGTCAGCTCCAGCGGACAATTAGCTAGATCGTCAGATAACTTGGCAGCGATCGTCTTAATGAGAGCAATAGGAACAGAACCTTGTTTTGCAGCTCCTAGTGCTTATATATCTGCAGGAAAGGAAGAGCGTGGCGTTTTAGCAGTGATGAGCACCATTTCAATAAACGTGTGCACACGCAGAAAATCCGCTCGACACCTTCAGTCGGAAGAGGCTCTGTTATGATGCGAAGCATGACAACTTATTTCGTTTAAGTAGGCCAGAAAATGAGAATATAGCGACGGAGAATTGAGTGGTGGAACCTTGAACTTGGTACTTCGCTTGATGGGGAGCCAGTACTAGTCGGTGAGTAGTGGTGCAATATCTCAGTTCTGGTGCTCCCGACAGGCAATTCTAGCTGCCTATGTTTTTATTGAAAGAATTGAATTTATTGAAATAAAAGAAGAAATTGAAATAATGCATGATTGATTGCTAATGTAATCTGAGCGTCTAATTATTGGTCGTTTTTTAATATGATGCCAAGATTTAATGCAAATGCTACCAGACTTTTGCCGAGACATTTTGATTAATAGGCCTTACAAATCTCAAGTAGCACCAGGTGTTCGCTCACGCAGTAATTTAGATTTTGTTATTATTCAATCTGAGATAGCATTCTGCCATCCGTGTGTGAATATAAGAAATAAATTTTGCAAGAGAAATCGTTAGAATTCCCCATTTCGGAAACTAAAGAGTGATTAAACCACAGGCGCAACGTAATGCCGTTTGCATTCAAATAAAAGACTAAATTGTGCTCAGGGATTGCATAGGCACGATGAAGAGACCAAAAAGAAGTTAACATTAAGGCGATACCTGGGATATACCGTGTTTTAAAGATTCGCCTTACATCCTTGATCGCTGAAATCAAGGCATTGCAGTGCAACCAAAGCCGGTGTGAGGTAGTAGTGCTGAAGATGAACTTGGTCTAACACGGTTTTCAAAACTTCAGTCATACAGCTTAAAAAATAGAAAAGTGAGCTGTCACGAGAATTTCATTATAAACCCATAACAATTAAGACTTTACGGGGATTTTCCATCCAATCTTACTAGATTGTACTTGTTAGGTTCCAATTTTTGCTATTAGCATTAGGCGGGTATTCAATAGTCATTTAATTTTTCATTGGCAGCAATGGAAAAAGACCGAAAACATTTGCTTTACGTTTGCCTAGTCAGGTGTTGATTTGTCATTGAGTGGCCCAACGACAGACTTTCTGGTAGAGGCAGGTACGAGTGCTGAGGCAGAAACAAGATTTATGATGCGATTCCTTTTTGCAAGATAGCAGCATAAATTCAAATCAGATGACGATAAGTAGGTTTGGGTTCGAGAGGACTGTGGTTTTATCAAAGAGTGAGAGAAACGTCAAAATATTAGCAGCAGCACCGGCAGACAGAAGTAGGAGAGTTAAGAGAACGAACAGAACGAAGGTTAAAGGGTCCGGCTCGCAAGGCTCTTTGGGTTGAACTGTCTAATCCTATCTTTACTGCTGACAAAGAAGCTAGAAGAATAATCGACTAGATTGACTCTTTATCCCAAGGTATGGTAACAAACTAAGAGTGTCTATACAGAAGGTTGATGATTAAAATAAATCATTTTTAGATTTCGCATCTATTACTCCACTATGTTCTTACACAAGCCATAATGAATTGTTACGAACTGAAACGATCTTCACCAGTCAGTCGAAGAACCACTAGTAGTTGCCCGCAGATGGTGTACATGCTTAATCTCCTTACAATTACTGACGCCAAGGTTTGCTGCTAAGTAAAAAAAGTTGTTTCAATTCATTTTAAATTCACCATTTACATATTGGGGTCGTATATACTGCCATACTTAATCTTCGTGAAAAGTAAAATACTCCTCTTTATCCCTCTCTCTCTCTCTCTCTCTCACACGTCTAGGTTGGCTACTAAGTTAAACTTGAGTGGTTTAAATTCATTCGAAAGATGTTTACCTTGTGGTCCAGCGACATTTTTCTCAATAAACTTCGAGGAAGTGTGTTTCACTATGCATATCTTTCTCTCTTTTCTAGTGTTTTAAGAATGCTGGCACCCCGTGAACAATGTTAGTTGGCTTAAGTGGTTGCTTAATTACACTAGCTGCCAGAAAACACGGTACGGCCCTTCAATAGATAATTCGCTTGAATAGCACCAATTTTTCGATGAAAGTGCTGATTATTACATTTTCAAACTCCTAGTTACTAGAAACTGCGTCATGTTGATCGAAACCCAATTAGTCAAAATCAATTGCTTAGGTTCTGCCAGCTGAGAAATCGCTGCTGGCTCCTCCTTCTCGAACAAAACCTCTGTGCCTCTTACCAACCTCTAAAAGCAGGTAATGTGATATTGTATCGGAATCTCTACAGCTATGCTGCATGCTGCATACTCCACCAAAGCAATTGACAGCAACGACGATATAATCAGTCATACGAAAATTGGCTTTTAAAGTGACAAACCTCTACAAACGTGACCTAGTCAATGACGGTCCTATGAAGGACTCTTGTATTTTATTTTAGAAAGGACTGTGACATTGACATTGGAGGTAAAATATAGTTCTTGATAGTAGAAATATTAGGTAGGTTTGTAGGTGAGACGATGCAATTGACCTTATTAATTACTTTAACACTAATTTTACAAAGCCGCCTAGTTGTACCAGAGCCCGGAACTACATGCCTGATTCACAAAGGTTAAGTAGTAGTTTAGCAATAAGCTTAAGAGATGACAGGATATCTTCTGGAAACATTTTCACATACACTCACTTGGGTATATGCTTTCAGGCATCTCCCTCTGATAATTATCAGAACAGCTTCAGTAAACCACTTCGTCTAACAGTGGTCTGCATATAGGTACAAGGATTTGTAATCACTAGCTTCACCGCTTTACGACATGTACCGACGCTGGGAGCAATAAAACAATAAAGCTACAGTTAGTGTTATGACAATGAAAATGGAGGAAGTACTTCGTGCGCGAGGGTTCGTGTTTGTTGCGATTAAAGGTCTGTTAATAATAAGAAATTGCAAATAGTATCCAGCTTAGATACCGGCTCGTCAAAAAGTATAGTGGCTTCAGTATTCACTATCGTTTATTTTTGCATTAGAAACCAGCTGTATTGTACTTCAAACGTTACCGATCCAAAAACTGAAAGTTGGCAAAAATAGACATTGCGAGTGCAAATAGATTTGGTTTAGGGAACCAATCATGAGGGGGAGTGAAGGTGCAGCCATGGTCATGACAGTGCAGTGGCTTGCTTGTAGGCAGCCCAGATTTGGTATGACCCCTGCCTGAGACGGGGAATGCATCCGAAGCAAAGTATGGGCATATGCGGGTTTCCTATTTAAGGGATTAATTGCATAGAAAATTCAGTTTTTCTATTCAAACCAGAAAACCATAAGCTGAATGCCCTGTCACTAACTTGCGCGTCGTCAGCCTCTTACACTGAGTGCTAAATTTGGATTATCACAGAAGTTCTAGGGCAATATAGGGTGCACGTAGAAACATTTAAAACTGTTTGCCTTTGTTATTCCCTTTCCCTACGGTTTATTAAATGACACTTATCCTGGGAATAGTTAAAGCATCTAGAAAAGCTTCGTGATACCGAAGGCTTACATGCAGCCAACAAGCTTGACTGCTCACAGACATAGCAGTATGCTTTTATTTGTAATGCAGTTTATGTGGATCATGGTATCAATAGATTGATGCACATTTAAAAAATCCGGTAAACTTAACCCAGGAGTTAAGGTGCTCGCCGTTGATGACAGAGGTCAAGTTGAATGTAATGGCTGACCGTGGGCTCGAGCCCTATGGCATATTAGAAGCGCCTTGATAGAGTTTGTTTTCTTTTGGGGCTATTAAATAATAATGCTGCATATTTTAATTGGGCTATTTACAAGCTCTTAAACGACAGAGTTACAATGCCGCGACTAATGATCGGAGCATTCTTCGCTCAACTAAAGAAATGTTAAGCAAAGACTATCCCTCATCAGAAGCGGACTATTATCACAGCCCCATCTCAAGAAGCAAAGTTTTTAGGTTATACAATATTTTTATACCAGATTTCTTCTGCAATATTTTCTATTGATCTTTCTCTTTTGCAGTAATACACAGGCTCATCAAACAGAAGACTAGTTAATGCTGATGAGTTCAGGTTTGTTGTTGGTCAATTGAGTTCTAAGAAATGGCCGAGTGGTTAGTGTGTTCCCACCGACCATCATCTGCTGAGGTAGTAGGCTCGGGCCCATGGCATATGTGAAGCGCCTGAATAGAGATTAAGTTCTTTTTTAATACGCTATACAAGAGAGTTATATTCACTTTTAAAACTTTTAGGATTTTCCACCCACGATTGCATGAATGCATTTAGTGGTAAAGAAGCACCTCCAAGCATTTAAGTTCCCTCAAGCCGACTTGCCTTGAATATCACAGTCTAGCCAAGTTATACCGCCAGCATAGGGAGAGATTGCCTGTCCGCACCATTGCCTTATCGCTTAGCAGTAGGGACCTACAATTGTAAAGTTAGCAGCCTTTGATAAAATACACCCGATGCATCAACTTCTCAATGCCGACCGTAATCAGCCTTGCATTGAATCACACTTCGGTGGCTTTCAGCAGGTTTTCTAACTGGGTTAGTTAGTACCTAGTCACCAAATTGGGTACTGCCCAAGCGATGGTTACTAATGTTTTGTTCGCTTAAAGAGGAAGTTAATAGCTTTTTATTTACCTCCCTTCATTTTAGGATATCTTGCGTGGCCATTTAGCATCTCTTGAGAAAGAATTATCAATACATATATCGCTTAATACCTAAAGAAAGATTTTAACCCGTGAAGTATTTATTTCAGAGGTAAGCATTGCAGAGCTCTTCCCTCAATCTGGCAGAAAACATTTTCAGCTGCAGATGTTTTCTTCGTGTACCATTGGTATCCATGGCTATCGTTGAGCCTGTTAATTTTTATCACTGCTTCTGATGAATCTCTAGATATAAGCGAAATATTAATTTAACACAACAATTTTGCGCAACCATTTTATTACTACTCATAATACTAATGCGAATGAGCTTATTCTTATATTTGATTACTAAAATACTGCCTGCTCCTCATTCAATGTCCATAACATTTTAATATTCTTTGTTCAATGAGATATTGGGTTTTCTCATGAAAATTTCAATCATTTCAAAGTTACGGTTCAACATGAGCAAAATAATAATAATAACAACAACAAAATTTAAGTGACCATTTTAGGCAAAGCAGTTCTCAAATTACCAAGTCAGCCTTAATAAAAATAATAATCATCACAACACATTTGATAAAATACCCTCAGAGAACTTGATCTCTTTCTAGGCACTTTACATTTGCTGAAAGGGGATCACGTTCGAATGGTTAGTGGTGGCATGCTCGATAAACAGCTAGAATAACATGGTTAGGTTGACATGCTCAGGGTCAGCATGCAAGTTGGGTTATTGCCAGCATGCACAGTGTCAGTAGCCATAAGCACATACATGTAAAATCACAAGGATCCACTAAATGTGCTATAGATAGGAAAGTATTTAATTTCTTTTTAAGCGTGGTCATGTCAGGGAATGTGATACAAGTCGGGAGTGAGTTCTAGGCTTCCGGAGCATACGAACTCAAGGCACGGTCTTAAAAGGATTTGAGGTTTTTACGAGGTATAGCTGAACAGTTTGATTCCGAATGGCGGGTGGTACGATGCTTAGCCTGGTGGGGCAGTGGATCTAATAGGTAGGCTGGAGCCAAAGAATGAATGGACCTGAAAGTGAGAATGAAGGGACATAAAACCTTGATGTCGATGCGTTGCTCGACTGGTAGCCAGTGCAGGTCAGCGAGAAGTGGTATGAAATCGCAACTACGGCGCCCACGACAGACAAGCCTTGCTGCAAAGTTTTGCATCAGCTGTAAGCGCCCGATTGCACAGGCCGGTTGACCAGCAAACAGTGATTTACAGAAGTCATGATGGGATGTCACAAATGCATGGACCAACTTAGATGTGTAACAAAGCAGAATTTATTTTAGCAAGGTTGTGTAGCTGAAAGTAGGCAGACTTGTAAGAGGAGCTGATGGGTGTTGTCTAAAAAACATCTTTTTGGAACATGACACCTAGATTTCATGCACATTCAACAGGAGATATGCTGGCAAAGCCGATTTTGAGAGCTATCCTTTCCAATTTCTAAATCAGTTTTTCCCATAACTAGTCAGTTGTTTTAACCAGCATTTAGTTCAAGAAAACTTGCTGCTACCTATGTGCATACTTTATCAATGCATGCAGCTAGGGAGTTGAGGGAGTTCGATGCGCTGGAGATCTGGGAGGGATCAAGCAAAGGTACAACTGAGTGTCATTCGCATAGAAGTTAAAGCTTAAATTCTGCATGGCAATCACATCGGCATGAGGACGAGTATAAATAAAAAAATGCTGATGTCGACGATCAACCATCTCGTCAACCGCTCCCAGATTAGCTTCTTTCCTGACGATCCTTGTGATGATCTAGCCCTCGCTTCTCTCAATTCTTTGTGCAGAAGCTAGATAATATTAGGGAGTCCATCGCTGCGATGACAGCATCCCCCTAGAATGCTTTTCCCGATTCCTGGCTGCACCTCAATGTCTACATTCAAGCAGGTAACTAGTGATCTCGTCCTAAAGTTCATATCCCAATCAAAGAAGACAACAAGTCCTCTGGACCCTATTCCCACTATCCTGCTCCTACGTTGCATTGATCTGCTGCTGCCATGCATAAATAACATAATTAATATGTCATTAGCCTCAGGTCATGTCCCAGCACCTTTCAAAAAAGCTGTAGTCAGGCCACTTCTCAAGAAAGCGACACTAGACCGAGAGAACTTGAGCAACTACCGCCCAGTCTCATTTCTACCATTCCTATCTAAGACACTGGAATGGGTCGTAGCAGACAAGCTAATCTCATATATTGAAACCTCAAACCTTGATAGTAAGTTCCAGTATGGTTTTAGAGATAATCACTCCATAGAGTCAGCATTGCTTAGGGTATACAACGACCTACTTAGAAATGCAGACATGGGTAGAGTATCTCTGCTTGTTTAGCTCGATCTTTCGGCAGCTTTTGACACTATTGATCACAAAGTTCTTCTAGACCGCCTCTTATCTCGCTTGGGCATCACTGGCACTGCTCTACAATGGTTTAGATTGTATCTCAGTGAGAAACTCCAGATTTTTGACGTGAATGGACAAAGATCATCTGAAGTACCTCTGAAATATGGAGTACCTCAGGGCTCCGTGCTAGGTCCGGTTCTTTTCACGGTTTATACTCTCCCTCTTGCTGATGTGATTGCCAAGCACAATCTAGGCTTTCACTTCTATGCGGATGACACTCAGTTGTACCTTTGCTTTGATCCCTCCCAGCCTTCGAGCACCTCAAATTCTCTCAACTCACTTGCTGCATGCATTGATGACATCCGCACATGGATGGCAGCAAATTTTCTTAAACTAAATGATGACAAAACTAACTTACTAGTTATGGGCAAACCCAGTGTGATTCAGAAATTGGAAAGGCTGACGCTCAAAATTGGCTCTGCCAGCATATCTCCTGTCGAATCAGCTCGAAATCTAGGTGTCATATTCCAAAGCGACCTCTCATTAGACGACCATATCAGCTCCACGGTCAAATCTGCCTATTTTCAGCTTCATAATTTTGCTAAAATTCGGGCTTGTTTAGATAAGGATACCACGTCTAAGTTGATCCTCGCTTGTGCAAAACTCTGCAGCTAGGCTTGTCTGTCGTGAACGTCGCAGTTGCCACATCACACCACTTCTCGCCGACCTGCACTGGCTTCCAGTCTAGCAACGGATCGACTTCAAAGTTTTGTCACTCACTTTTAGGTCACTTCCTTCTTTGGCTCTAGCCTATCTCTTAGATCTACTCCACCACCAGGCCATGCATCGTACCACCCACTTTTCGGAATCCAACAGTCTACAAATACCTCGTACAAACCTCAAATCCTTCGGAGGCAGTGCATTTAGTTCGTATGCTCCCAAAATCTGGAACTCCCTCCCGACTTGCGTCAGAACATCCCCTGACTTGACCACATTTAAAAAAAAACTAAAAAATACATCTATTTATGTCAGCATTTAGTGTGTCCCTGTGATTAATCCTTCATGTGCTTATGCGTGCTGACACTATGCATGCTGCCACCCACCACATTTGCATGCTGACCCTGTGCATGTCACCCCTAACTCAGTCGTTCATGTTGTTTATCAAGCACGATATTACTTAAGATTGAATCGTGTTTCCCCTTGCAGCAAATGCAAAGTGCCTAGGAAGAGATTTCGTTCTCTGAGGGTGTTTTATCAAGTGCATTATTATGATTAAGTGGAGCAATGAGAAGAAAAGATAAACGATTGCATTGAAAAGAGGTCGTTTTTACTTTTTTTGAAGCTTTGTGTGAATACGAATATTCCCAGACAGTATTGTGTTGTACTTTTTATTTATGTTCTCAATTGATTGCTAGTTAATTCTTTTACCGAGTAAATTATTCAATATATCACAGGTGCCGCATCAGCTGTAAAAAGCATCATCAAAAGTCAACTACCGATATCAATTAGTCATCGGTTCTTGAATTAGCAACCCGATGAGCATTAAAACAATACTCGCTCTTTGCTGCGAGCTGAACTAATATAACTGGTTTAACATTGTGTACACCAAATATTAGAGGCGGCAGCGCTACACCCTCTCAACTATAAGCTTGAAGATGTCTTGTTTGTCTTTTTTGCAGTGTTAGTGTAATCTGCTAAACCTGTAGAACGATATATTTAACAGCATTGCCATTGCGACCTTGTATTTTAAACATATGAATTGGTGCATTTTAGTAATATTATGGGGAATAACTTCGAGTTAATGGTTCCCAGTTTAGAGGCATATAGTGCCTCGGGTGTGGCACTTACTGTCAGCTGCTGGTAGGAATTTTCGGTGTAATGGAGGCATAGGTGAAAAAACTGCGTAATTATTTTAGTTTACTACTCTACTTCTATCACCTACAATCGAGAAACCAACCTGTTGATGTTTAAGCCATTTTTCAAGCGATAACTTCTTGCATTTAGCTCTTATCTTACTTTGATTTTTTAACCTAGACAGGTGCACAAGTATTGTTGATAAATAGCTGCAGCACTTTCATAGAATTGCCTGTTCCTCATCAAAAAACGTCATAATCCACAAGCATGCATTTTTCAAGTGTTTATAAGCGCCTGAATAATGCTACTAGGGCTTCTGGTAGCTGTTTCCCAGTAACAGTAAAACAGCCGTTTTTCGCCCAAAATAGAAAGACGGTAAAAACTGGCTTATGACTTATTTACTGATTCTAAGGGAAATTTTTAAGCCAAACAGATACTATAAATGAAGGTCATACGTTCATTATGCATATAAAATATGCAACGGAAAATATTATTTTTAACTTTCTTTTTAACGTGTAATGATTTGTTATAAGTTTATTTAATTGGCCAAAAACTGAAATTAGTGCAATTTTGAAAAAAATCAGGTACGATAATAAGTAAATTGATCTAGTGGCATCAGCAAATATTTTCTCCGTGTCTTCAGTTCTGGAATACGCCACAAAATAAAAGAATCCAACTACAGATGAGCTAAAATAAATACTAGCTGATTTAACAGCCTCTTTTTGTATAGCGACAGAAGAGCCTTTACGATTATCACCACTGCTTGCAGTGGCTATAAAAGATTGCCCACCGCAGGATTCAAACCCACGACCTTGATGCCGAGGTCGTGAAAAGCAACCACCTTGCCTAGTGAGCCATTACGGCAATGCGAACGGTAATAATAATAATGATAACACACTTGATGAAGCACCCTCAGAGAACTCAATCTTTTTCTAAGCACTTTGAATTTCCTGAAAGGAGACAATAAAATCATCAACTGTTCTGGAAACACAACGACAAGTTTGAAGGATTATCTGAAAATACATGGAATTGATTTTGAGAAAGCTAATGAAGGGTTTACATATAAGAAGAGCATGTGAACAATAAGAGAAAAAAACGATTGCCAATTTCCAGGGGCGAAAGTGCCTAAAAGTGATTGTTAACGAGCTGGCTACTGGTGGAATATCGGTTAGAACTTAGGCTAGAAACAAGATTACACGGCAATCAACCTCGTGGGACGGATTAAAACTTCCAGCGAACGAAAGCATTGGGATGAAGCTGGTCCATCACGACTACGGAGAAAAGAGAAACAAAGCGAGTGCTGACATCAAGGGAAAACTCAAGAGATAAGTAGAGTTTAGTATGACTGTGGATGAATACACAACCATGAGAGGACGTCGATTTTTTGCTGTCAACATTCTTGATGGCGGCAATAAAAGAACAATCAAGACGAGTCTTATTCGCATATTTGGTTCGTGCACCGCTCTCGCTATTTCGAACAACCAAAACAGCATTTGAAAGTTGGGAGTAACAATTGAGACGATTTTATTGGGATCTACTCAGGACGGAGAAGCGGTAAGTAATAAATTCATCAGCTACATCGATGACATTGGACAGTTCTGCTTAAGCCATGGTACGCACCTTAGAGTATGTGACACATTGTACGAGATAAATACGAAGATAAAAGATTTAAACCTGTATAGTAACAATGTAAATATATCGGGAACTTTTTTAAGCAGGTACCGATTTTGAAGTGATTAGAGACTATACATTAAAAGGTGACGTTGATTACAACAATCTGCTCAGGAAATCACACAAGCTTTTTTTAAGCTAATCAAAAAATCTACCATTAGAAAAAACGTCTTTCAATCCGAAGTAAAGCTGAGTTTGGACGCGAGATTGAACTGCGTCTTGACGTGGGGACACATCAGAACTCCATCCCAACAATGCTAGAGACGTAATTAAATACAGAAGTCGCCTTCCTTGAGACACTAATCAAATTTAAGGCACTAGAAATAAAAATGATTGAGTGATTGGATTTTAAATCTCAGAGATCTTCTAAAGGCAATAAAAACGTTGAAACATTTTGTTGATAGTCCAAGTAGAAAAGACGCAATATTGTTGAGTGCTGGCTCAATTTTAGAATTCATGTTTTGCAAGCTCTTTAACCTGAGTAGAGAAGTTAGTAATAAGCTCATGGAAAACTTAGTGTCGCGTTGAAGAGCAGCTTGACAAGCATGTCACCAACCTATTGCCCAGTCTCATAGATTCATCTGTCACCCCATCAAAAACTATGCTTCATTTCCCAGGAAATCTGGCGTCTCGTCTATTTGGAGGTAAAATGTAGAAGTTGTCGTCGAAATTTCGTCAAATAATGCTAAAAGTGTGAACTTGTCTCTTCAAGATTAATTGAATTCGTTGCATTAAATGGATACGAGCTGGTTTGGTCTAGCGGTTAAGGTACTCGCCCCGACCAAGGTGTGACTGAGGTCGTGGGCTCGAGCCCAGAGGCATATTTGAAGTGCCTGAATATAGATTAAGTTCTCTTGGGGTGCTAAATAAATGAATTATATTTATTTATTTATATGTATATCCTCAGCTGCCGTCGGAAGGCATAACAGTTTCAAACGGCTCAAGTCCAAATTCACGCTTTTCAGGAACTTTGGCAAACGCACAGAAAATCTTCAAATTGTACAATGCAAGTCTATCCATTAAACCAAACATCAACGGACATTAAAAGAGTTATTTCGGTCTGTCCGAATTCTTGTATACAATTTAGATCGCATCTCTCAAACAGGTCGCTTAATGCACTTGTATACTTGAACTAGCATTCTAAGAACTTAAATGTATTTATTTAGAACTTATCACGAAAGATATATCGTGAAACGTCGTTCATCACAAAAAAGTGCTTAATCTGTAAAATTAATGAAAATAGAAATAAATTAAAAACTGCTGTTAACAGCTACTGCTCAAAAGTGACTGTTTTTTCAAAAATCCTAGATGAAACCTACTACTTCACAAGATAGTAACTCAGATACAATTTCTGCTTTTTAGGCTTGATTGAGGAAGAAAATTTAATGTAAAACTGTGTTCAAAACTTGCCCATCCAACAACATTTTTAACCGAATTCAAGTGGCAAACATCTTAATGAACAAGTGACACATAAACTGAATTACCGAAATAAGCGTGCAAAAGTACTCCACATTTTTCTCGTAACGCAAGCTTTTTAACAACTTTATATTTACAGCTATCTTTCAAGTGAGTCCTGTTCGTCTGAAGTTAAAAATTTTTAAGAATCTATGAAATTTAAAGCAACATTAGAAGTACAGCAGGGGGAATAACAAATTCTTGCAGTCATTCTTAATTTTAATAACTTCCCTGCTTGCATGCATCACATAGCTTTTCAGGTTTAACCTAGAGCTTACTAAGAAATAATGTATATTCTAATTTCATTTTATTTTTAGTGCCTGATGAAGAAAGCCAAACTTGGCTCAAGGGATTACTGTAAAAATAAAACTCGTCGCTCTAAATACATGTCGGCGCTAAAATTGCTTTGATAAATTAGTTTTAACATTTTTCATGGATACCACGAGGCCAGGAAATGACATGTATCAACTGGTCAGCGATAAATACTTGAGCGGTTTTAGCACACACTAACAGATTTAGAGAAATTTTGAAGTATTAAGATGTTTTTGTGAAGAATGACTGTTTTAACCTTAATTCTACACGTCCCAAAGCCAGGATATTTTATATGTCAGTCTCTGACAAAAGTTCCAGGCTTTAAGAGCATTGTAACTGTAGATACTGTCTCAAGGGCTAGAGCTTTAATGGAGGCAAAACTTAGCGACCTGGATCAAAGAAGTTCGTGTTGTAACGGAAAGTCATGGGAGTTACTAATCTAGATAGATAAATTTACTATTGTCTTCTGAAATTGGTGTACTTGGTTCGTCAAGAAGCAAATAAACTAGTTAAACCGTCGTGCATTAATTACTTTCTTGCGCATTTAGAACGACACTATCGTCATATTCAGTAATATCCTGATATTAAAGGCAAAGTACAATACTAACCATATTCAATGGGTATTATATTATGGCCTATTATATTATATTATTGTATATTATATATTATTTTTATTGTATATTATATATTATATTTTATTGTATATTATATATTATATATTATATTATATATTATATTATGGCCTATTATATTATATTATATTATATGGCCTATTGAACTTGCAAAAGCAACGTTCAGAAAGAAAGGTGTGTTCTCACTCAGTATGTATTCCGTCACGTCGCAGGACAGCACTGAAAATCGTAGGACTACTTTGTCTCTCTCTCTCTCTCTCTCTCTCTCTCTCTCTCTTTCTCTCTCTCTCTCTCTCTCTCTCTTTCTCTCTCTCTCTCTCTCTCTCTCTCTCTCTCTCTCTCTCTTTCTCTCTCTCTCTCTCTGAGAATGTAGTATATCAATCTAGCGTAGCAAAAGCTTCGAGATATTAAACACAAATGGCGCGAACGTGTGCGTACATGCAAAAGCTATTCTGTTCTACAATTTACTAAGAGCGAGAAAGTGTGAGAGCGTAATTCACGAAAGACTAAAACGTACAGCTTAAAGCATCTTCATTGGAACAGAGCGTCACATTTTGTACGTAGAGCAAATTTGTTGTTAACATTTAAGATAATTATAGCTGGAAAAACATGATTAGGTCTCAAGGCAACCACACAGTGGAAATGACCTGAAGGATGGCAAATCCGGGCTAGATATTTCACCCACTATGCATTACAGCAGCTTCTAAGTTTGATATCATCGTGCACAAAATGGACTCTAAGGGCTACAGTCTTTTCATTAACACATAAGGCTGGCAACAAGTGATACAAATCCCAGGGAATAGCGTATCTAGAAGTGCTTGCACCTCGTGATACTATTAACACGTCTTGTGGAACATGCTAGAAATATTAATTCTGCCAAACCCCTATATGTATGTTAGTGCGTACTATGAAAACATACAAGTTCAGCTGATTAAACCATCTCATTTACACAGTAGTAGCAGAAGGGTCCTAATGCCAATTACTCCCCCTTAGAGTATCCAATGATAAGTTGGGTGCTGCAGTGCAGGTAATACAAAATATCCTGTTGCTGGACTCAAACCCTCGATCTAGGTCATGAAATTTAAGCACTTGACCCTAGGAAGTATTCACACATTTTATGAAATTGAAATCTTTTGGCGTTCGAACCTTCTGCTCGTGTGCACCGAAAAACTGGAACTCACTTCAGGCCACGGTTGCTACCTAGCGATGCAATTACCTCGAACATCTTTTAAGTCATATCCAACGACACATCCGGTCCAGTCTTTCCTTCATCCAGCGGACTTGTCTTGTTTTGTTCCAGTGTGCTCTGCCTGTATCCCTGCGCTCTATTGAGTGTCTGGTACCTCTCGCCTGCCAGTGCCAGCGGTTTTACACATCAGTGGCTCGAAGTATCTTCACGTTCGCTTTAGCATGCTGGCCTGCGTATTTTACTTATTATTTTTTGTCAAATTCTTAATACAGTGCAGGTCACCAAATCTTGGTCATTAATTTTTTTGCAGCGAAGTGCTTTGTTCCAGATTAAGTTCTCTTAGGACGCTATACAAAACTCGTATTGTTATTTTTACTTATACAAGCCTTTTACAATCTCGCTTCAGTTAAAGCAGTGCAATAAATTCCTCAAAGGTCTAGCTGCCCTCAAGCACATTTGCCTACACAAGGACAACGGCGGAGTAGTTCAGTATTTTTCCCTTAGACAAAAGGGCAGAGAGCTGTTGCCGGCAGCTCTCATGGAAAGTGAGAGGCATGACCAATAGAAAGATGTTTCCTGGTGCGATTTTAACTAGGGTGAATGCTAAACGGAGTTTACATTGATTCATCTTTAGGCCGTGGCAGACGGAATATGGACGGAAGTAAGAGCCGCACAAACAATCAGATATGCATTGCAAGGCCCGAAATCCCTGCATTGAGAGAAAAGACGGCGAAAGACCAGTTAAATCGTGGCTGCAGTTACTTCGAGAGTCACTACTCATTGGATATGTTTTGCCAGAGCTACCAGAATATTTTGTTTCACATGAGGGTAATTACAGACACTAAGCGTGAATTTCGCATGGCCAGTGACTTTGATCGTGGTTTGGCTATCGGACGCTACTAGAAAAGGGCTCGAAACGCCGTCACGAGTTTATGGGTAAGTCTGCAGCCCGAAATATAAAATCAAGGTACCTTTTTGACAGTTGTAAGAATACAATACAAGTAAAAATTATGAAACGTTGCAAAATACCCTACTAGAACTTAAAATCTATCCAAATACTTCGCAACTCACTAGGAGAGAAGCAATAGCTAAGAGTGATTGACTGTCAAGGCATCGTGCTAACTTAAACAAGTAAATCACGCAAGTGTCACACTTAGGCAAGCATGAAAGCACACGGGAATACACTCGGGGCCGCTGGCTAGCAGGCAACCCGTTTGGTACCATGCACTCAATCATACACAGTCCGGAGAGTGACGCTAAAATTAAAATTACAAAATTACAGTTCACTCGGATGCAGGGAAAGCTGAGCAAAACAAACGTAGTTAAGACCAAAGGATGCAAAGTCTATTCGCGTGGCGGCAGAAGCCTGACAAGACTTTCAGACTTTATTATGAATTGCCTTCAAAATACTTTAGCAGTGAGACCACAGCTTATCACACAGCACCTCCCATAACCTTTAATATGGTCCGTTTAACCCGCGATTGCATGCACAGTAGCAGCCCGCTTAAGCAAACTAAAGACAGCTCACGAGGACCTAGCAATTTTTTATGAAAAACGGATGGTTGTCAAGCTTACTGTTGATTATCGTCAAGTCAAAAGATTTGATGACGTCAGTCTCAAGCTTTAGAAGCATACGAACTTAAGCCATGGTGTCCAAAGGATTTCAGATTGGTTACACAACCTTAAAGTCGTATGCGGCTTAGTGGTGAGCCAATGCAGGTCAGTAAGCAATGACGAAATGTCAAAATTTCGAAAATAATGACAGACAAGGCTAGATGCACACTTTTGTGCGAACTTTAAGCCTCTAATAGCACAGGACAAAAGATCTGTCAGTAATGAGTTTTAGAAGTCAAGATGGATGTCACAAATGGTTGGACTAGTTTCGATGTGGTACTCTTGTCTAATCAGGTCCAAATGTTTGAACAGTCGTATTGCTACAACTAGCCTGCTTCAATTGAGGAGCTAGCTGATGCCGTCTTTATTGAAAGGTAACTGTGGAGTAGGGCACCCAGATGGCTTGCCGATAACATAATGATAATAACCATAATGTGTTTGTATAGCACTTTCAGACGACTTAATCTCTTTCTGTGCACTTATCAGATGCTTAGTGGCAGCATGCACGGTGGCAGCGAACATAAGCACATAAAGGACAAATCACAGGGACCCACCAAATGCTGTTGGATAGCACCCTAAGAGAGATAAATTTCTATTCATGAGGGTCGCGACCTCGGCCAGACCTTGGTAGGGGCGAGCACCGTAACCACTAGGCCAAGTCAGCTGTCATCCCGTCGGGTGGGATGCCGAGACGTCAATCGTTCATGAGTTCCATATATTTAGGAGCATACTCTAAAGGCACGGTCTCCAAATGATTTGAAGCTTGTACGAGGCATACATCAACGATTTGATTCAGAAAATAGGTTGGCATGATGCCTAGCTTGGTGGGGAAGTATTTCTTATAGGTAGGTGGGACCCAAATAATGAAAAGTGCCTGGAAAGCGTATGAGTTATCTGAGGGCGCTATATCAACTGTATTATTATTATATTAATAGTATTATTATTATTGTGAAGTGACCTAAAAGTGAGTGACCAAACCTTGAAGTCGATGCCATTCTGGATTGAAACTCACAGCCTGTCGGCGAGAAGTAGGGAGATGTGGCAACTGCGAGGCTTTTGACAGACAAGCCTAGCTGCCGAGTTTTGCACCAACTGTAAGCACCTGATTGAACAGGCTGGTAGACCTGAAAGCACTGAGTTATAGAAGTCGACACTGGATTTGGTTTGCTCATGTTTAGGAAGTTAGTTAGTCTGTGCTTGAGTGCTGGGAGCACAGTTTGGCCCAGTGGTTAAGGTGCTGGCCCTGACCAAGGTCTGGCCGAGGTTGTGTGCTCGATCCCTGTGGCATATGTGAAGCATCTGAATAGACATACAGTTATCTTAGATCACTATGCAAATGAATAAAATTACCTGCTCAAAGGCACGACTTAGTGTCATGCATAAAACTGGAAGCCTAGATTGTACTTGGTGATCACTTCGGTAAGGTATAGGATATAAACTGTGATGAGAGAAGTAGACCAAGCACGAAACCCTGAGGTACTCAGTACTTCAGAGGCTCTTCGGGTGACATTTCATCATTCACATTAATACTCTGGGGTCTCTCATTGAGATATGACCTAAACCATTATGGTGCAGTGTAGTGATGCCCAGGCGAGGTTAGAGGCGCTCGAGAAAGACTTGATGATCAAGATTATTAAAAGCTGCCGAAAGGTCAGGCAAAACTAGTACAGAGATTGCACCTAAGTCTGCGTTCCTGAGAAGGTCGTTATAGACTGTAAGCAAGCTGACTCTGTGGAGCGACTAGTTCTAAAACGAGACCGGAACTTGATCGCTAGGTTTGAAGTATAAATTTCGCATGCTACACGCGATGTGCTGGCTGAGCCAATTTTGAGGGTCGGTTATTCATATTTTTAAGTAGTACTAGGTTGCACATAACTGGTATTCTGGTTTTACTTTTATTCAATGTGAGAAATTTTGCATCCATCCGAGCGAGAAAGTCAGCAGTACGTGCAGAACGGAAGCTGCAGACAGTTCGACTATCAGGAAGGAACGGATGGATCAAAATACACAGACAGCTCTGAGCCATATGCATAAAAAGGCAAGATTCTGCTTGCAGTCATCAACCTTTGACTAAAGGCAGAATTGCTACTTCCAGCAGCTTTAACTGCTGCAACCACCAGCAAACTGTTTTCTGGACCAAACACTGCCCGAAGCCTTTGAAACTGTTGTCCGGATTGGCTACCTGGGGTGAGTGGCATGACTTTTGCCCTTTCTACTTGGCGGTTTGGCGACGACCAACTTGCCAATTAGTCAGCAGCCTTGGCATTCTAGGCAGCTACACTGTCCACGGGCCAAGGCTCCACTGTCTACTTTAGGCTCAGGCAGCTGTGTGGCAGGTGGCTCAGCCATCTGCCTTTTGTCAATGCTCTAAACCACAGGCTGGTGTGGCCCAAGGGTCATGTTCACGACCAACCAGTAGGCATGGCTACCTAGTTGTTCTCCTCACTCTACTGCCAGATGCTGTGGCCACCGTCCACAGGGCTCTGTGGGTGAGGCCCACTGTCCCAGCTGACGACTGGAGTTGGTGGTTAGTAGCAGCTGCCTCAGCAGTGAGTTACTGCAGGAACTCGACTCAGAAGTTGATTACTCAAGCAGACTCCCATTATTCTTCTAGTAAATTAATGCACTTCCTCTACCGTGCCGACAGGCTATGTAAGAGAGCACATGCAAAGGTCATTTGACCAATCACCAGAGGCTAGAAAGGTACATCGCTAGGAGGCTGCTTCGGCAGCAGCTGTGGCTGCAACTGCAGCACAGAGAAGGCAGCGGCGGTTCAGTGAGGAGGAGGCCGTATCGCGTGGTGAGATCGCGGCGGGCGGCCTTCGTGCCTAGCTGCACGCTAAGCCTCTAAGTGCTCCTGCGCGATAGCGGTCCAAGCTGGCCTCCGGGGATCAAGGTCGCACGTGCTCGTTCCCAGAGAGCTCTAGCCGGAGCCCAACATAAAACGCAGGACGAGCTGCGGCTACCTTCATGCGGGCTCCTGGGTCTTAGCAAGAAACATGTCAGCTGCGCAATCGTCAATCTGGCTCTGCGCCGTAGCCGTCCTCGGCGCGGCCGCCAGCTTCGGCATGCCGGGCGGATGGTCGGTAGTGAACTCGGACACCGTAGAAGTGAGTGACCGGGTTCTAGCCGTGGCTGGCGCCGGCAGGGGCGATGGGTGAAATTGGGAGCCAGCTGTTCGAGCAGAGCCACACTAGCTGCCGTGGTTGGTGCCTCCTCGCCCTGCAGCAGCTGCTGCCGCCGCGCCAGATGAGAAAACGCCAATGCAGTGGGCAAGTGGGAGTGTCCGCATGCCCTTGGCAAACCGAGCGCTCGTGCTTCCGGCCGTCCTTCAGCTGAATGGCTGTCTGTAAATATCCGCTAGCAGTTGTTGAGCTGAGTGCACGTCGAGACGGCTATCGGGGGCCCCTGGGTTTCGATCGACACTAGATCCTCGAAATGCCCCTAGACCCTCGCCACGTTAGGGGAGTTCGGGTCTTTTCGTGCCTCAGTGTCGCTCTTACAACCGCCTGCAAGGGACCCTTGAAAAATAGAGGTGCCCACATCAGATCACAACCGTAATACTCTCCTAACAACACAGCTTTTTTGTCGATTTTCCGATAGGCCATCGAGATCACCAACTTTGTTCAGACGACTATTAATGCTAGAACAAATTCTATGTACGTCTCCAAAGTGACAGCCGTCGAAAAGCTGGAACGACAGGTAACTCGTAGGGCGATGGCAAGCGGCGCTGCTACGTGGTGCCTCTTGGCGTCGTTGAGTTACCTTGGCTTGGTTTCTGCTGCTGCCCACACGCGTCCATTATAATCGTGCTCAGGTGGTTGCTGGTTTCAACTACAAGATGGTGTTCGACTTTTCCCGGACGACCTGCACGAAAGGGTCTAACATGGATCTGGACGCCTGCAATGAAATTTCGAAAGTAACTGGACTGAGCTTATGCTGGGCTGGCACTGTGCCGATTTCGTTTGTCTCCTTAGCGACAGCATCTTTCGAGCCGAAACGCTTTGGGCCACCCCAGCTGCATGGTGCAGGCGGCAGTGCACCTAGTCTGCACCGAGCTCCATGCGAACCGACGGCCGTGATCTGCGAAACAGCGCAGCCGCCGAAGCGAATCGCTTTTGTAAGCCGGCATCGAGAAGCCGCCTAGCCTTGATTCATTCAGGTCGAGTCGTGCACCGCGTCCGTCTTCAAGTCGCTGCAGCAGACGCTCGAACTGAACACGTTCTCCTGCTCGCCGAAGACGGCGAAAAGGTGGCTACACCCGACACGGCGCTAGCTGCGTGCGGGCGCCTGCTCTTGCCGGTGCCTCACTGTCGAAGCATCGCGTCTCACTCTCTCTCTCTCTCTCTCTCTCTCTCTCTCTCTCTCTCTCTCTCTCTCTCTCTCTCTCTCTCTCTCTCTCTCTCTCTCTCTCTCTCTCTCTCTCTCTCTCTCTCTCTCTCTCTCTCTTATCGGATTGACTGAAATGCTGAGCGAAGCACGCTCCCCTTTTGCGCATGGCCGCTTGGGCGCTCCGCCGAAGCTCGGCACTCGAGCCCGTTCTCGTTTGTCAGGGTCGCTTGTGGTGGCTGCATTGTCGACGCCACCGGAAACTTTGACGCGATCGCCCAGTTCGCCCTCAGTAGCTTAAATGCGGCCGAGAACAGCGACCGTAAGCTCGTTGGTGTTACGAACGCTCGAACCCAGGTGAGCAAATCGAGCATGCAAGCCTTCACCTTGAGGATCTCACGCATCTAGCGGCGGCGCTTGAGAGCTGCCTGACCGTGATCGCGAACTAATACTTTGCAGGTGGTGGCCGGCACGCTGTACTACCTTACCCTGAGCGTTCGGAACGGCGATCAGGTAAATCGATGAAAAGCACCTACACGTCGCAGCGCCCTAGTTAATGCTGCCAGCAGCGGTTAGGTCTTAAGATTTAGTGCCATCAGCCGAATGTCCGCGTCTGTGTGAGCCGTTTTTGAGTATGTGTTCGTGTGTGTGTCTTTCTCTCTGTGTGTGAGCGTGTGCTCGCATTTTTAGAGAGTGCATTCAAAATTTTACGGCAACCGGCTAGCTCAATTCGCAGAAAACTACCAGGAAGTATTTCATCGAGTTGCAAGTGCATTGCCGTGCGGTCGGGGCGGGCATGGGCTGTGAGCCCATGCATGCAAAGCGGTGGTGAAACGGCCAAACAGCACTCACACGTTTAATCACTCACTTTATATCCACCCAGTCTACTTGCTGCGGCTTTGCTGAACCTATAAATGTAGTACTTATATCTCAGATTTCCCACTGCACTACCAGCTCTGCTGACTCTGGTCGTGTAGCAGAGCCTCTGACCTCAAAGCATGTGAAGGCCTCTGCTTCAGCTACGACGCTCCCTGAATCTGAAACTTGCTACCAACAGACATCAAGACATTCCTGACTTGAAGGCATTTAATAGAAAGTTAAAAATTATCTACTCGGTACTGCATTTGCTGCTTCGGTGTGAATTGTCCTTTTTGCGTTTATGCATGTTGAAACGCTTTCATTATCCTTAGTCAATTGAGATGATTCTTCCCAGCATAATTCAATTAGGTGCCGTCGGAGGAACTAAGCTCTATAGAGCAATGCAAATTCCATTCTTAGTATAAATTTAGATTGCATACTTTTAATACTGTGCTATATTTCGCTAGTGTCTAACAAATTTCATGTAATTCCTCTTGAGATAGCGTCAGTGTCAACTTGCTGAGCTGCAAAGGCATTCTGTTGTCAAGAACGTGCAAGATGTGGGCAGATATACTATAACCATGTCGCTAGTTAAGCTTCGAGCAGCCTATGTGTAGTAGATGGCAGTTAGACCTCAGTAGCGTGGTAGTTCTCTCATCGGTTCTTGCAATTGCTCGGTGGCCGATACGCTGAGGGAGCTGTATACGCCAGGCGTCAATGTGACGAGTCGTTACGCTCCGATCTCTAGCAAGAGGAATGCGTCGTCAAAGTGTGGGAGAGATTGTGGCTCAACGACAGGCAGCTGACCGAATCAAAATGCACGCCAAAGGAAAGCAAGAGGTTCTGGCCGCAGCGAATGGCTTGAGCACTCTCTCCATTGCTTTCTCTCCCTCTCCCTCTCTCTCGCGCGCGAACCCTTGAATCGGCTGTAGTTCAAGTCGGCTCATCTCGATGACTTCCGCTTCGTCCCCGGCTGGCATCTTTTCTAGCACCTCTTTGCTTCCACTTCCTTCGCGCTCGCTCGCGCTACGTTGCACTGCTCTCAGCTTCCTCTTCGCTCCTCCCTCCCTGCCTCCCGTCGCAAGCCGTCGCACGCAGCTCATGCTCGCTGTGCGTGCTGAAAGACGGTCGCTCGGCGCCTCGTGCACAGGCAGCTCGCCGGCGGCGTCGCTTCGCAGAACGATCCGAGCTCTTTCACCGACGTCGCCAAGTTCGCCGTCGACGCTCTGAGCGCCGGGGAGAACTCAGTCAGCCAGCTTCTTCAGGTCACCGACGTCAAGACGCAGGTTAGGCGCCGCTCGCCGAAGCAGCACCGTCGATACTAGAGGGATAGAAGGCAAACCGTCAGGCGCTGGTGTCTTTCCGCGGCCTCCCCCCCCCCGCCACAAGTGGCAACGCGACGGCGCTTTCGACGATCGAGCCGCTGCCGTTTCGCTGCACAGGTCGTCGCCGGCGTCCTCTACTACATGACGGTCAGGATCAGCACCCAAGGCCAGGTAAAGCCGAGCAGCCGCGTCCAACCGGTCAGCCAGCCGGCGAGGAGCCGGTGATGCTTCCATGCGCTCACACGTCCTCGCTCCCTGTAGGAAGGACGGACGCGGCTGCGGCAGTGGCCCTCAGTCCATTGCGACTTGAGTGGAGACATTTAGGGAGGCTTCGCCGGCCTTGCAATGCGTACGTCAGGCGACAGGCAGCCGGCGGCTATGCTTGCTTCAGGTCGCATGTGTACGGCTAGAGCTGAGATCGCTGGCAAGGGCGCCGCGACCACACCCGGTCCCGCCGCCGCAACGCTCCCAATTGCTATTGTAACTCGAATCATTCGCGGCCGGCCGTTGAATGGGTTGCGGCAGCGACGAGTCGGGCACTGAGGCTGAGTACAACCCCAGTGTTAGCGGTGTGCGGCTTATAGAGCTGGCGTCATGCTCAAAGCCGCTAGAGGTATCCCGTAAGCTCCGGGCCAGCGCATTTCTCGCCTCCACCCTTCGCCGACGATTCCGGCGTTGCTGGATCAAGGAGCCAAGCGAATCAAGCCGCCGACAGATCTCGTCGCCGACGCCTAGCGTCGTCGCGGCTGGGCGACACCGGTGACTCGCGGCAGCTGGCGCAGCTGTAGCGCCACCGACGTGCACCGAGGCAACAGCTTCGCTTGAAGCACCGCCATCATCCCGGTCATGCCTACCCCGCACGTGCAATCGGTCGTGGCTTCGCTTTCAGGGCGAGAGAATTTGCAAGGTCAAGGTTTGGGAGCGCGTCTGGCTGCCGGAAGAGAGTGACCGGCGCCAACTGACGAGTAGCGACTGCTCGGCCGCCACGGCCAAGCGGGCGATGGCGGGCGGGTTGAAGGAGGAGGCCGAGCCGGAGACCTTCAGGGACTTGGCGAAGTTTGGTGTTGACGCCGTGAATGCTCAATCCAACGGGGCACTCGCCATCGGCAAGGTGCTCAGAGCCCGCACACAGGTACGTGCTGGTGTGACGGCGACCGGCTGCGAGGGCTTGCAGTCACCCTGGGACTGTACGTAACTCCCGAAGCTGCAAACCGCTCGAAGAGCTGCGGTGCACTACCGAGCTGCCGTCTGACCTGGCTGCAACCTCGGCCGCGCACCTTCCTACAGTGCCGGATCCTCCTCCTCTTCCTCCTCCTCCTCCTCTTCATCCTCCTCCTCTGAGCTCCCTCAGCCATCAGCCTGCCGGGTGCCGTCGCCTCACAAACGCCCAAGAGCCGTCACCGAGTACGTCGCCTCTTTTCCAGGTGGTGGCCGGTACCATGTACTACCTGACCGTTGAGGTGACCGACGGCTCAACGGTAAGAAAGTGAGAGAGAGAAAGAGAGAGAGAGAGACAGAGACGAGACATTGAGAGAATTGGCAGTACCCGCATGCCACGCGTCCCGCACTGTTTGCTTGCAGACGAAAGTGTGCGACGTCAATGTCTGGGAGCGTCTGTGGCTGGCCCAACCGAGGCAGCTGACTTCTACCACCTGCTGACGACTGCAACGGGTCGACTGAGAGACGCCGCCGCAGCCGTAGCTACCGCCCCAGTGCCGGGCGTGCGTGACTGCGGCGACGGCTGCAGTTAGCTGCTGAGCTGCGGCGCGTGCGGCTTTAGAAAATAAATTAATGCAGACACCCTGTCTGCTCCCTCCGATGCCCCTCAGTCCGAGGTTCGAGGATCGCGGCGAACAGGGGGTGCGGCAGCGACGCTGCAGCGGCGGCTAACGTAGCGACTTCGGCGGACAGCTATGTAGGTAGCCTCGGGGCTATCGCCACCTATGCCGAAGCCGCTCGCGATCGTAGCCGATAACGGCCACACTCTTCGCCGCTGGGAAACGCGGCCGCCAATTGGGGGGCGGCGCTTCGATAAGGCGTCCGTTCCAGCGACCGACCAGACCCCACTCTGTTTTTAGATTCTCTGCATACGGAGAGTCTCGTCGTGACGCCGGCAATCACCCTATTTCTGAGTCTGTCAAGTGGCAGGCCGCTAGGCTCGCCGCTGCAACGAGACTTCTTGCCGTAGGACTTGAACGGGTGATCCCGTAATCACAACGGGAGCACTCTCATTTGCCTTGATGGTGCCAATATTCGCACGAGGCAACTCCTTGGGTTGTGCGTGAACTATACAATGGCATTCATCACTTCACTCAGTCGTCTCAGCCTTAAATCCTTATACATCTTTACTGATTACAGCGAGAAAGTCCGTCACGCCAAAAGACGGCACACTTTCGTCAACCAGCAAGATGGCGAAGCGTTGTCTTCCACGACGGAACTGCTAGACTCAGCGAAGAGAGTCCACAGGCAGTGAGCTGCTCATATATATATATATATATATATATATATATATATATAAGCATATACATATATATATATATATGTATGTATATATATGACATGGTCCTTGGGGAAGACATCCTTAGCGATCGCGAGATCCAGGATATGGACACCGACTTGAGTAGTACGAATAACGCTTTGGACCAAACCAACGTGTTCCAGACAGTCAAAAGATGAGCGGAACTGGCCGCTGCTAGGGTTCACAAATTGAATTTTGAAGTCTCATGCTACCAGTAACGGTTTTTCGCACACAAATATGTGAGTGAAGACCTCCAAAAACTCCTAGGTACACAGGTTGAGACCGCAAGAAAGAGTTCAATATAGCACAGCAGTGAGAGGCATTGTCCTTGATGACGATCTGACTGCCACTGATTCAAACTTTGACCAATAAATGAGAGGTACCGTAGTGCTGATAACTAGGCAAGACGGCTCGATCCACCTGTGTAGGGAATAAGGAGCAAAGATGAACTACCAGCTAATAATAATTCACACTCTTTGCCTTCGATAGACGACGTAAATGAGACATTTTAAAGTAGGAACATATATTTTAACAAAACTAGACTTGTCACTCTCATTTACTCATATCGAGCTTCAGGAATCATACCCTGAGTTGCCTTTACGAAGCTCAGCCAAGTTGCCATCTGCTCATTTACTATCAGCCTACTACAAAATATACAAGGCGATTTAGCAGTCTCTTTTGTGTAGCGACAGAAGAGCTTTTAAGGCTATGGCCACCGCTTGCAGCTGCGTAAGAGGATCCCCTACTGCAGGATTTGAACCCACGGCCTCGAGAGAGTTCTTGAAAAGCAATCGCTTTTGCTATCAAGCAATCACGGCTCGTAGCACTATTCGGCATTGGTTCTGCTCCTACTACCAATCAAAGCACCATGGATAACTTGCTGTTGGGGTCACCAGGTGTATTTACCACCAATCATTTGGTTATGCTTTCTTTACAGCATCTGTGCAGTGCTTAGAAAGAAATTTAGTTCTCAGGGAGCGCTATAAAAATTTATATTTGCTATCATTTTTATTATCGTGCAACCAGGAAGACATTTTTTAAGGGAAATGAAGTACCGGGCTTTCCAGTGGCATAATTTTCCCTAGGGGTCGGCTAAACTGCAAGGTTCGAGCCTCCAAGTAAGTAGACGTAAGTTTGTCTTTTTAAACTATCTACTGTTTACATTGGGCACCTAAGAGTCATGAATGGCTGTTTCGTGTCACCACGAACATAGTGGCATCCATAAAATGCCCCGCTGCCAACGGACGTCGGTGGCTTTCGGTGCAATACTGCCATATGGAAACAGTACTGTATAGTCATTTTCCAATTTGGCGCACGTATGGCATACCTCGTAGGCACAGTTCCAAAACCAAAGCATGTAACTATGCACTGATTCTTGTAAAACATGTTAAAGTAATTTAGGAGTATGTATTCAAGAAAGTTTGCTAGCAGCATACATCCCACATGAGATGCTTGTTTTGGCTTGCGAATCCTTATCCTACACGTTAGGTTTCTGCTTGGTCCCGTACATTAGCTGATGGATAGGAACGGTCATTTATACCACTTTCCCTAACCTATCAACTAGAGAGAAAAATAAATTATTCGCCAATGCATGAGCTGTGTCACTAAGGTTTATTGAGACCGTTTTGTACGTATATCTATGTTACGTACAAGTTTTACATATTTTTATATGACATTAAGAGGCGCGAATTTATGGAGTGCTGAAGCTCTAATGGCTCACTAGGTAAGGCGGTTGCTTTTCATGACCTCGGCTCCAAGGTCGCGGGTTTAAATCCTGTGGTGGGCGATTCTTTATCGCCACTATAAGCGGCGGTGATAGCCGTAGATGCTCTTCTGACGCTATACAAAAAGAGGCTGTTAAATCAGCTAGTATTCTTCTAGTATTCTATTCTGAAGGTCTCAGTTCGTGGCCTGTTCTTCTGAGGGCGCCATGACAGACCATTGCCGCTCATCAACTGCCGGCTCCTCCCACTGGCTTATCAAGGTCCGATCCGAGTTCAAAGACTTGGATCGCCGTGCTGCACACCGACGGATGGCCATGGGTTTCGCAACACCACAGATCCCCCACAGCCGGGCTGCACCGTTCCAAGAATGCTTCCCAGACCTTGGACCGCCACCTTGTCCCAGCTATGCCGATCAAACCAGGTCAGAGCCGTAGGCACCATCCTTCAACCGGCATCGGTGGTCTACCAGGATGAGCTGGATGCTTGCCGTGCGTTCTGGGCAAGAGAGGCGGCAACGTCGTCGATAGTGCCTGTCTACCTATTGATCTATGCCCTACTGAATCGATTGTACCGGAAGAAGGATGAAGGCGATAGCCAGCTCCTGCTCTTAGTTCCATCGGTTGAGGTATGCGATGTTCCCAATAACTTTATTTTCTGAAAACAGTATTCTATAACGCAAGTAGCACTCCGTGTCGAGAGGAGAGAATGACCCAAATCTTCTATCTTAGTCAAGGAGTACTTTTCACACAAAAGAGGCCTGCCTAAACCATGCTCTATAGACTGCAGCTGGCTTTGAAGTATTTACGCCTTCTTGTTCCTGCACAACCAAGTCATTCATTTAATTACATTAACATGCATCGCTTGGCAGTATCGAGCTAGTACTTGCCAGAACCGCTCGGCAGCTATTGGCAGGTTGGGTTGACGGCAGCTTTGAAGGGTGCTTAGTGTGCGTTGATTTTCTGCTAGCCCTCAGAGTAATAGGCTGCGAGTCATAATACTTTACCCTAGTCATTTGACAAAACGTGGCTGCTGAGGAAGATCGGTGCACGAATGGCCAAGGGTCGATCTCTTACACCAGTGGAGTCAACGTACTCTCGCACTCTACGATAAGTATCACAAAGGGTCGGTGGCGTGCCTAATATCAGCAAATTGTCCAAGCTGATAGATAGCCTGGCAGTATCACATCTGAACAACCATTAGTAAATTCAAAATAAGAAAATATCTTAGCTTTCGGAAAGTGGAGCTACAACATGATAACCTCAAAATAAAAGCTCTACACCACATTAATTCAACAAAATGTGAATATTTTTATTTAGAGCGGAAACATTGCCACCTGTTTTTGCTAAAGTTAACTAGCATCCATGGTTGCCTGTTAGGAAGAATCAATGTCTTCATGCCTGAGATTCAAGCAAACACGTTTAAAAACCCTCAGTAACCGAAACTTTCATCGCTCGTCTGATTAAGTGTATGCAACCTAAATTTGCCCTCACATTAGACAATGCTGAAATGCTTTCTGAGCGAAGGCAGTGGGCAGTGCTATAGTCATGCAATGCAATGTATCTCCGTCTGTAACTCCACAAAGTCATAAAGACCATGTGGGTGTTATGCAGGAGAGTTTTTATAGTGCACTCACAGCCTAAGCGGCTTTCGGTACGCATTCGGTAGCCAACAGACTTTGTCTCACGCAACAGAGAGAAAATGGGAAGCAAAGCACAGTCAGGAGAGCATTTGAGGTAGTGAGTAGCATGGAAGTAGCAGCTCAGGACCGCTGAAAACGACGAGCCATAGTCGGCAGCAGGAGGGCAGTTGTCGTGGCGTAAGAACTGTGGAAGCGAGTTTTACAGTCTACGACCTGCAGAGCTTAAGCTTCTGTCGCCAACAGTCTTTAAGCGGAGGAATGGAGCAGCTAATGTATTGTCCATACAGGACCTGAGGGCGCGAAGAGGCTGAAACTGGTGCAGCAGATCAGCTAGGTATGAAGGAGCCCAGCAGTGGCGGGCCTTCTGGGTCAGCTAAGAACTTTTATCTGTATTGGTTGCTCGACCGGCTTCCATCCTAGCTCTTTTAGTAAAGTTTATGGTGAACCACTCAACATTTCTCGTTCCTCAGGAGCCTTTCCGTATTAGTATTAACATCAAAGCAGGCAAAAAGCACTAGCTTTCAAAAACACATGGCGGTAGAAACATTTTTTTAATTAAATGAAGATTCGATTAAATTACTGATCTGGTCAAACCTAGTTTGATTTGGATATAGGTATGGTTAATCCTCAAAATAAGTTCTGCCAGGATATCTCCAGTAAAATAGGCACTCAATCTAGGTGTCCAGTTCCAAAGTGACATTTCTCTAAACGGCTACATAATCTCGACATTAAAGTCTTCTTAATGTCAGCTACATAACTTTGACCAATTCGGGTCTGCTTATATCTCGATACTACATCACGGGTGATCAACGGTTTGGAGACATCATGTGTCAAATTCTTGTAGTCACCTCTTGCTGAAGTACTGGCATTTGGCGTCAGGAAATAACTAGTAGTACCAAACTCAGGTGATGGCCTTGTCTTTTGTGATTCTGATAGTTGTCAAATTGCACAACTTCTGTTTGATATGCAATGGCCCCCAATCAGCATAGTATTGACTGCAAGGTGTTAACTTTTAGGTCCCGTCATTCTCTTGCTCCAGCCTACCTGTCTGAAGTACTCTAAAATCAGGCTAGTCGTCCTATTATGATCGAATCCAACTCCAATCACTTATGTCCAATTTTATTTCTAAATGTTAATGGTGCTAGGATTTTAACTATCAGGGCTGTTTAAAGGCTGTGGAAATTGAAAGTGTTGTCTGGGCCGCTTGAGCAATGGATGTGAGAATATTAAAAGTATGTAACGATCTCATAATTCGTCGCCATGGCTGCCATTCCTGTCTCGGAATATAGCAAAGAAATAATAATAAATAGCTTTCCACCCCTCAGAGAACTTAATCTTGTCCTAGCTACTTTGTGTATGATTGAAAGAATCATTTCAATCGTGGAGCCATAACCTACATTGCGAGAATGGCACAAAGCTCAAATAACAAGAATCCAGTGCATTTTTTGAAGAATTGGTGCATATTAATTATTGTTGAACAGTTGTACACAATATGGATTTCTCTGAGTCTGTCAGAATTAGGTTGCAGGTTTTTTTTAAATTGAAACCGCAAAACCTGGTCTTCTAGTGATTTCATACTTTTTTTAAGCTCAGGTAACCGATTTGAGTAGGAAGGGCTCTACTAGCGTTCCTTGCCCGTTTCAGAATTCTCTTCCAAAAACCAAAATTTTTCCAAATATTATGCACGGTAAAAGATAAAGATAAGACCTGTTTAAAGCTTATTATATGTTCATTTTTTACCGAGGCGCTCAAGAAATTATATGTCTATGAACATCTACACGCTTTCACCTTGGATATGGGTTCGCCTCGCCGGCTATGACGTTTGATCCGCTGGCGGCTAGTAGCCTACTTATAAGTTATTATCATGTCCACCTATTATAGCCTCGCTATCCTCATCTAAATGAATTCATAGATTGCATTGCTATTGCTAAGATCCGCGCATTATGCATTAACAAAAGAAAAGCACCCGGCAGCCGATAGCTGGGAGTTAAGAACTCGCTCGTTTGCTGGGAGCCACGAGCTGAGTACCCGCTTCATTGGCATTCTTAGCATTGTCTCGAGCCACTCATCGCGTTCTCCCTCAAGCATTTCTGTAAATCTCTCTAACATTTTTCATTTTCCTTCATTTCATGGTCATTGGGATTGCTATATTTTTGGCGGCCCAACGCAAAGCTTGTCTTCAGAATCCTCGTTCAATGTGCAGTAAACCACTATTAAAAAGCCACCTTATTTCTGAAACAGGTCTCGTCCTGCTCACCTTGACCGAAACTGGACTCAAATCGGTGAACTACGTGATAATTAAAGACGCAATCCGGCTGGGGCTTTCCTTCTTTCACACCCCCAGATCGATCAAAAATGGAGATGGAGTTGCTATTATCACCGCTTGAACTTCGACTTCAAGCTATTTGCCGTACCCAGGAAGCAGTCTTTCGAATCTATCGTCTTGAGTTCACCCGACAACATGCTACCAATGGTGGCAGCAGTCTATCGTCTACCAGGTACTAATTCCTCCTTTATCTCAGATTTCTCCGATCTCATTTAGATTATGTGTGAGAGAAATCGATCCTTCCTCATCATTGGTGTTTAAAATATTCGTTTTGATAACTTCTCCGACGATTAAAGCACCGAATTTTGTGCATCTGCAAACTCATCATTGTCTCTTGTGGCTCAAGTGCACCACCCTACTCACATCAAAGTTCACACACTCGACCAATGTTTCTCTTACCACTGCCTGCTATCATCGCTAATAATTGCCAAATTCTGCTATTCTGACGACATGCAGATAACAAATCAGTCTAAAATGTGTGCCCTCGTCATACCTATGGTGTCATTTATGGACCCTGAACGTTTTAAGTCATCGCACTTTTCTATGCTGTCTCCTGAAGTGTTAGCAATGTAAGATATGATTTAAGGTACTACGTGACGTCTTTTAACCATGCAAGCTTCATTTCCTCCTATTGAGCTGGTAGAAGACTATGAAAATGGAGGGACTGAAATGTAATAAAATGCATCCGTCATAACTTTGTGCTGAATGCGAGAGCCTAGTGTGGATCGGTTTGCAGCTGCAAAGCCTCAGCAAGCCTTAGCTCTAAATAGCCATAGCTTCGGTGTCTTGCTTGAGCCACTTTAGCTACATCCATAACTTGTAAGGTCGTTAATCTCAGCGACGCTAGTGTCGGTGGTTAGTCTAAAGTTCGGCCATATTACTATTCGCTTGAAACCGTCTGATGCATTCTCAGACGGCATTCTTGATATCGCTAATCATCCTAGCAGTGGCATAATCTAGAATTCCAGTCAGCCTAATGTTAAATTCCTGTCTTCTGCCAGTGTTTTTTCTCTGACTTTTCTATTTTAGACCTGAAGTATGTTTACGTTTCGGATTAGTTCTGCCGAGCTCCTCGGCTTAGTTATTGGGCCGATCCCGCTAGCTAAATCTCTATCCTGGTCGCTTCCTGCTTCTTACGTAAAACTAACGAAAGCATAACGCGTGATTCTGGCTTTAATAAAGGGCTACTCTTTTTAGCCTAGAAAGACACACAATCGTCATCACTCACTCTTCTTACCACGACATCCCTAAGACTTTCGCGGAAAATATATGATTTCAATCGTGAGGGCATTTAATGTTCAGCGCAACTCGTAGAAACTCATTGCAATCGCCTAAGGTCTCCCTGAGCTGCAGAAACTCTAATTAGCTTGTACGAAGTAGTGGTTTGCTTAATGCAGTACAGAAATAGCTTGCCAAGATGTAAATTGGAACGAAAAATACGCTTCTCTCATTGTGACTAGCTGATTAGCACAATAATACCTCACTGAGAGATTGCTATAAAAAACCGTACATCGTATTTAGAAATCCTAGTAACAACTCCAGTGACTTGACCAAAAAGCGTCCAGAGATTTCTATAGAATACGAAATATAAATGAAAATACTTGAATAAATTTAAAAAACTCCAGACCTTCTTTGCCTTAAGGGCAAAAACTGCCCTATCAACGCAAAGCATACGGCTAATTTAATTCACTATTAGCACAACGAAAAGTGTATCCTTATTTCTTAAACCATGGTAAATTAAAGCATGTCACAGCTTATCCGGTGCAGATGGGTTTTTAATTCATTTCAAGATGGATTTTGTCAATTTAATTTTTTCCTAGTTTTTGTAGTGAGTGGATTTGTATTACAGCGAGCATCAAACAATTCCGGTAATTCATGACATTTAAGGTTTTTGTTATAGGTTACGACTTTTGAAATCAATACAATGAGTGATTTAAATATGAAATATTTGTAATTGTGCTAACTACTTTGATGTCAATTCTCATCCTTTGGCGTAAGTCAAAATTAACTGCCGGGAGAATAACATAATCCGGAGGTAGTACTTTCTTAGACCATTCATTATTGATTCTGCTCATGTAGACAGCCCCATATTTCAGCCTATAGGTTATACGAGTGTGCTCTTGTACCTTCATTTATTTGTACTTTTAAAGTGGCCCCTTTAATTTTGAAAACCTATCAATCTTAAACTTAAATAGAGTAAGCATGAACATACCTACTACCCGCCTGCTTCTCTATTTCTCGAAGAAATATGTATTTAATGGCATCGCATTACCAAACAATATTCTGTTTCAGCGCATCTAATAAATCCATTTCACATTGTTCATTGACCTATTTCGTGAGTAGAGCTTCTTCTTGTGAGGGATCAACCGTGGCCAAGTTTCTTTCTTGTACAAAATGAATATGTCTGCATCTCCCTAATGGATTGGTGGTATTACACATTCAGCCCGTTTAGGTATTGGTTGCAGAAACCTGGCCATTGAGATGAGCAGCACTTAAATCATATCAAAGGAGAACAGCAGTATTTAAAAAAATTTCGGCCAAGTCGCAATGTATTTGCCCTGGAGTAAAGTGCACTGCTAGCTTTTGACGAGCGCCTTATTTGCTCTATTCCTACGGCGTATTTAAACCAACCATCTGTGATTAACTTCACCACAGGGATGTACAAATAAAATATGTTTCGTATTTACACATAAAATTAGTGAATTAATAGAGAATGGAGTATGAAAGAACTATTAAAATTGCTTTGCTAGCAATCAATAATCTTTGGCACTCGATGTCAGTTATTAGGACTATTAGGTCTCATGCTGCCATTCCCACTTCTGCCTATTATTCCACTCTCCATTCTAAACTTAAAAAAACTGAGGCTTCCTTTTGCTCTGCTTGCCGACACTCAGCTATAGCTTCCTAAAATACTCAGAAAAATGCACCTGGAATATAATTGCTTTCAGCGTATTAGGGCTTGATATTACCTGATTTGAGATGAGCATCGCCTTAATGTTTTCGAATTACTAAAACGGACACTTTCGCTGAACAGGCTGTCATGCTAAAGCCTACGCTTTTTGTGTGGTGATAGTGTTGCACATAAGGAATCACACTCGCTAAGTTTCACAAACGATTCTCTACTTGTTTTTAACTGCTCCGCTTAGATGCTCGGCCATTTCCCCTTGCAAGCACGAGAATTTCCACGTCATGTAAATTATGTGGCTCAAAAAGCCACACAGTCAGGATAGATGTTATGCTGTAGAGCTGTCTATAAATCACTCAAAACCTAAGCAGCTTTCGGTAGTTATGCTATAATAGATAGACTCAATCTCACGCAACATTGACAACATGAAACTCAACGCTAATTCGACCGGGCGGTCAAGGAAGGTATTAGCGTGGAAGTAGCATCTCAGGAGGGTTCGAAAGCATGCACCACGGTCAGCAGCAGGGGGCAATACCTAAGAACTGTGGAAGTGAGCTCCACACTCGAGAACCCTCACTAAAAAAGCTGCTGTTGCCGACAGCCTTTAAGCGAAAGAATGGAATTGCTAATTTGTCTTCCATTGAGGACCTGAAGACACGAGGATGCTACAATTGTGAACCTTCTGTGCTAGTTATGAAGTAGCCAAGCCTCGGTGGGCTTTGGCTGTCAGTTACAAAGGTTTCTGTACGTCCATTAATCAGCAGGGAGCTTAGTGCAGTACATTTAGCTAAGGGAAAACGTGACCAAACTTCGAATATTAGCTGACTACCCTACTGGCCATATTCGCAGCGTACTAAAGAGGCATGACTTTTTTTCATAACTAAACGGACTGCCTTAACGGAAGTGCAGTATTTGAGCTTAGACACAACATTTCAGCTGTTAAAACGTTTAGCAAGCCACCTCGATAGACTTTCCCTAATATTAGATAGGGATCTAACGTAATATCTAGCTGAGTAGGCAGTCTTCTTAACAGAACTTTGATACTTTAAACACTTTCAAAGAGGGCACTAAATTTCCGAGCTCAAGGTGAAGGTCGAACAGTGGTAGCATCAGAAAGAAAAGCAAAATCTTATAGTTCAGACGCAAGTTTAGTGTGTTCTACGAGTCAGACATTAGTTTTGCAACGGAGCAGCTCTCAGGCTAGCCGCGATAGTGGGTCTGACTAGCGCACCTAGAGCAACCATAGCAGGCGGACTAGCCTAGGATTGGCCAAGGACTGGCCAAGGGCTGGCCAAGGACTGGCCAAGGGCTAGCCAAGGATTGGCCAAGGGCTAGCCAGGGGCTAGCCGATGGCTGGCCAATGGCTAGCCGAGGACTAGTCAAGAAGAATTAAGCCTAGGACGGACACTGAGAGCTAGGGTCCGACAAAAACAATAACAGATACGCCCAAGGTCGAGAGGGCAGAGAGGGCAGAGAGGGCAGAGAGGGCAGAGAGGGCAGAGAGGGCAGTGAGGGCAGAGAGGGCAGTGAGGGCAGAGAGGGCAGAGAGAGAGAGAGAGAGAGGGCAGAGAGGGCAGAGAGGGCAGAGAGGGTAGAGAGGGCAGAGAGGGTAGAGAGAGAGAGAGAGAGAGAGAGAGAGAGAGAGAGAGAGAGAGAGAGAGAGAGAGAGAGAGAGAGAGGGGGAGAGAGAGAGAGAGAGAGAGAGAGAGAGAGAGACAGAGAGAGAGAAAGGAGAAAGGAGAGAGGAAGAGAGAGAGAGAGAGAGAGAGAGAGGAGAAAGGAGAGAGGAGAGAGGAGAGAGAGAGAGAGAGAGAGAGAGAGAGAGAGAGAGAGAGAGAGAGAGAGAGAGAGAGAGAGTATAAATGACAGGACTGACAGAGCTCAGGGCTGCAGCTTCGGTAGTCGATGCGAGACTACGCTTCGAGAGCACGAGAGACGAACCTACGGCGACAGACAGCTAAGTGCAACTTAGACTGGGCAGTTGTGTTCTGCCGGCTACTCAGTTAGCCGCTCGTATCTTGGGGTGCTGTAGCGACGCGCGCATAGGGTAGTTAGTTATACTCGGACTTCGGGAGTTCGCGCAGTTAACTCTTAAAGTAAATGATCACATCTCTGGAAGGAAGACCATTTAGTGAATTGGTTGGTGCAGCTGTTTCTGGTCGTCCTAATGGCAAATACAGCTGGTTATTGTTAGTATTAGTGTGACAGCCGTTCATATGTACCCAGCCATCACCTTCCCAGAAGTACAGAATAAATGTACAACGGCAAAATGTTGAGAACGGACCCTAGTAAAACTCCACAAGCATTGCGGTATGATAGTTGATAACCATAACATATTGACTGAACATCATTAAACAAGTACGATCTGAACTATGCCAGTTATCTGTTGGCAAGACCAATATTAAGAATAATACACTTGATAAAGCGCCCTCAGAGAACTCAGTCTTTTTCTAGGCAATTTACATTTGCTGCAAAGAAAACACGATCGACTGATGAGTGGTATAATGCTTGATAAACAACATAAATAGCATACTTAGGGGTGACATGCACAGCGTCAGCAGGCAAGCCTGGTTAGTGGCAGCATGCAAGAGTGTCAGAACGCATAAGCTCACAAAGAAAGAAAAACAAGGACCTACTAAACGCTGTCATGGATAGATGGGTTTTATAATTTTTTCTAAATGTGGTCAAGTCAGGAGATGTCGTGAAGGTAGTCGTGAGTGAATTCCAGGCCTTGGAAGCATGCGAACTAAAGGTACGATCTCCTACGGACTTGAGGTTTCTACGAGGTATAGGTAAACAGTTATATTCTGAAAAGCGGGTGGTGCGCTGCTGAAGCCTGGTGAAGCAGCAGATCCGATAAGAAAGCTGGAGGCAAAGAATGGAGGGACCTGAACGTGAGCGACTAAACCTTAAAGTCGGTCCGCTGCTTGCCAATTAGCCAGTGCAGCTCAGAGAGAAGTGGTGCTATGTGGTAACTGCAACGCTCACGCCAGACAAGCCTTGCTTCAGAGTTTTGCACCAGCTGTAAGCGCCTGATTGCACGTGTCGGTTGACCAGCAAGGAGTGAGTTACAGAAGTCAAGACGGGATGTCGCAAATGCATGGACCAACTTTAGATGTGGTATCCCTGTCCAAACGAGCCCGGATTTTAGCAATGTTATGTAGCTGAAAGTAGGAACTTGATTGTGGAGCTGATGTGGTCGTCTAACGAAAGGGCACTTGGGAGCATAAAAAATTAAATTTCGTGAAGACTCAACAGGAGATATACTAGCTGAGCCGATTTTGAGCATTACCCTTTTCAGTTTCTGAATCACGCTTGCTTTGCCCATAACTAGTAAGTTAGTTTTAGCATCGTTCAATATAAGAAAATTTGCCGTCATCCATGTGTGGACTTCATCAATACATGCAGCAAGGAAGTCGAGAGCATTCAACATGCTCGAGGGCTGGGAGGGATCAAAGCAAAGGTACAACTGACTATCATCTTTTCTGAATCCAACAGTCTAGAAATACCTCGTACAAACCTTAAATCCTTTGGAGACCGTGCATTTAGCTCGTATGCTCCCACAGCCTGGAACTCCCTCCCGACCTGCATCAGAACATCCCCTGACCTGACCACATTTAAAAGAAACTTAAAAACATACCTATTTAGGACAGCATTTAGTGGGTCCTTGTGATTCGTCCTCGATGTGCTTATGCGTGCTGACACTGTTCATGCTGCCACTAACCACATTTGCATGCTGACCCAGTGCATGTAACCCCTAACCTTGTTATTCATTTTGTTTGTTTTTCAGGCATGATTTTACTTACTATTCTATTGCGTATCACTTTGCAGCAAATGTAAAGCGCCTAGAAAGAGATCAAGTTCTCTGAGGGCGCTTTATCAAGTGCAATATTATTATTATTATATTATCAGCGTAGAAATGAAAGCCTAGGTTGTGCTTGGCAAAGATATCGGCAAGAGGGAAAGTATAAACCGTAAAGGGATCCGTTCAAGTATAGAGCCCTGAGGTACACTATATTTCATAGGTACCTCGGAAGATCTTTGTCCGTTCACATTAATACTGCGGTGTCTACAACTAAGATAGGACTAGAACCACTGCAGAGCAGTGCCAGTGATGCCAGGGCGAGATGAGAGGCGCTCAGGAAGGACTCGGTGATCGATTGTATCAAAAGCTGCCGAAAGATTGAGCAAACCAAGCAGAGACACTCTACCCATGTCTGCATTCCTTAGAAATTCGTTGTACACCCCGAAGAAATGCTGACTCTGTGGAGTGATTAGCTCGAAAGAAAAACTTTAACTTCCTGGCATGGTTTGAAGTTTCAATGCACGAGTTCAGCTGATCTGCCACGACTCATTCAAGAGTCTTAGATAGGAACGGTAGACGGCAGATTGGGCGGTAGTTGCTCAAGTTCTCTTGGTCTAGTGTTACTTCCTTAAGCAGTGACCTGACTAAAGCTTTTTTTGAAATGTGCTGGGGCATGACCTGAGGCTAATAACATATTAGCGATGTTAGTTATGCATGTCAGCAGCAGACAGATCCAAGCAACGTAGGGGCAGGGCAGTGGGAATAGGGTCCAAAGGACTTGTTTTCTTCTTTGATTGGGTTATGAACTTCAGGATGAGGACACTACTAACCTCCTTGAATTTCGACATTGAGGTGCTGCAAGGAATCGAGGAACGGCATCCCAGGTGGGATGCCGCCATCGCATGAATGGACTCCTTGATCTTGTCTATCTTCTGGACGAAGAATCGAGAAAAGTGATCGACTAGATCATCACAGGGATCATCAGAAAAGGAGGTAACCTAGGAGCGGTTGAGGAGATGGTTGATCGTAAAAATAAGCTTTTTTGGATTGTGCACCTGTGATTCAACAATGTTTTTATAGAAGCTACACTTGGCGTTTGCTAGGGTAGATTGATTACACAACAGACAGTAGTCCTCGTATGCCTTTCGATGGTCAGTCAGGCCTGATCTAGTGTATGCTTTTCCACGCTTGGGCTTAGTAGACCTAGCTAGTATATTGTCTGCGGTAAACCAAAGGCCGTCTGGGCGAGGGTGCACATTGCGCTAAGTCAGATGTGCAAACTCGTCGAGCATGTCAGCTAGGGTCGTGTTTTATCTATCTACCAATATGACAGATCGGAAGGGCGATTGAGCAGCAGAGGCGAGGCAGATATTCTCGCACGGACAGAATCGATGTCAGGGGTCTTGGGGTTTTGCGATTTACGTGTGGTTTTTGGAAGAGGAGGAGAAGGAGGACGCACATTGTAGACTCAATGAGATCTGCTTGTGGTTAGATAAGCAGGATCCTGTACTTATTGATAATTGCAAGCGCAGTTTTATGAGAAAATTTGGTGGGATATGCGACCCTTGATGTGAGTAGTGCCATGCACAAGAGCCACAGGAGACAATGAGTCAGTCAATGCACGAAAATTCAGTGCTGAAAGCGTCAGATAAGTTTAAGTTATCAAAGAGAATTTTTAAATCGCCCATAAAGAGGAAGAATCAATTTCCTGCACACAGAATTGAAATGAGATCGGATAAATCTGAGATAAAAGAAGATTTAGTACCTGATGGGTAATAGACTACTGCCACCATCGGTAGCTTGTTTTCGGGTGAAATACAGACAATCGATTCGAAAGACTGCTTTGCGGGTACTGCAAATGGCTTGAAGTTGAATTTCGAGTGGATGATAACAGCAAATCCACCTACAGTTTTGATTGATCTAGGGGTGTGAAAGAATAAGAAATCAGTCAGGGTAGTGTCTTCCATTGTCGGGCAGTTTATTGATCATAGCTAAGTTTCAGTCTATGCGAGCAGTTTGAGACTATTTTCAAAAATAAGGTCGCTTATTACTAGAGGTTTATCGCACATTGTGCGAGCATTTCAAGGACAAGCGTTAAGTAGGGCCGCCGGAGTTATAACAGTCCTGATGACCGTTAAGTAAGCGAGATTCGCAATGACGCTGGTCGGGAGCGTGCTGAGCGGTTTGAGATACTGCCAAGAATACCAAACGAGCAGAGTAGTATGTGATTTTTCCATTTCGCACCCTGACCCTCACTCGAGCACACTCCAAAATTCGACCTCTCTACCGCTCGGTCTCCTTTCGTAGTGGCCCTCCCGAGTGTCAGTGTCCGAAGAAGAAAAAGCCAATCCCACTCCAACAGGCGCTGCTTCGGCGCAATGGAAAACCACAGACTACATTCCATAAATTTAGTTATTATATATATTATAGTAAAAAAAATTTCAGAGTTTCTAAATTTGATTTAAAGAAAAATATTTATATATTATAAGATGTCTGAAATAAATTCATTTTCACGGCGTGAGGGAGAATCATTGAACTATCATGCAAAAAGATTGGTATTTTCTTATGAGCAGCGTTTTAATGTTAAACCTTCTTTTACTAAGAAGTATGGCAAGTCAACTAGAATTGTTCATTATCCAGTTTCTGCAGTTGATATACAAGAATTGATTGAACGTCTTTCTGTTAACAAAATAATCAATCCGAAAAAATCAGAAAGTAAAAATTGTTTCTATAAAGAAGCAAAACGTCTTTGTAAGATTGATACTAGTGGATGGTTTTTAGGTAGAAAGACTACTAGTGGTAGTTTAATAGATTATGAGTATGAAGGTTTTGAGGTTGAAGATGCAGATTTAGAAGTGTTTAAGAAAAAAGCATCTCCTGGATTAATAAATGTTATGAAAGATATCTCTAGCCAATATGGCAATGTAAAAATGAGTCTTCTTCTGCAATTAAAAATAGAAAATGCTAAGAAAGATATTATCTATGCTCCAATTAATGGTCTCTCCCCAATAGCACTAAGTAGAGTTTCTCATTTTAATTCAATAATTGACAAACATTTTTCAAAGATTAATAAAACTGTAGATGAATGGAACGAAGGTGGTTCTTCTTGTAGAATTGTTGGGATATCTAATGCATTTGCAAAGTTTACAGTCTTTGTTCCACAAATTGGAGGCTCGTATTGTGAATTACCAATCAAGTTAAGAAATAAGAGATGTGTTATAAATATAAAAAATACAGATAACAGTTTTTTTGTGCATTGTGGTGTGTTCTGAGAGCATTACATCCTAGAGAGAATCTTCCAGAAGCAATTCATGATTTAAGACAAATAATGCTTGATAAATATTCTGATATACTACCCCTAATAAAACATTTTATTCTTTCCTACTGATGATAAAGGTCCAAGAAATCAGTTTATGGTCAATGGCAGTGTACCAATTAGAGCAAAAGATATTCCAAAACTTGCAAAATTATTCAATGTTTCAATAAATGCATATGAGTATAACAACTCAGTTTATCCATTAATTGCTTGTTCAGATGAAGGTGAAAACATATAGATTTGCTTCTTTATTCTTATAGAGGAAGATCTCCTTATTTACTAGTAACAAATTTTAATGCACTTTGTAGAACAGATAAAGATAGTGGTAGAACAAGATTATTTTGTAAGAGATGTCTCTCAAGGTTTCATGAACAAGAAAAGTTGGATAAACATGCTGCAGATTGTAATTCAGAGAATTGTGGAATTCAAGAATAAAAATGCCAGTGGCTAATAAAAGAAAAGATGGCACAGGAGATTTAGTTATGTTTAGAGATTTTGACAAAATGATTAAATCATCATTAACAGCATATGCAGACTTTGAATGTTTACTAGGAACAATTGATAAACCAGAAGAATCAGTAAAAGGATCTGTAAATCAACACAAACCGTGTTCTGCTGGCTATGTAATTGTAAATCATGAAGGAAATATTGTAACAGAATATAAGCAAACTTTTGGAGCTGACTGTGTTAAGGATTTTATTTTGTCTTTAAAGAAAGATTGTGAAATACAGATAGAGAATCTAAAAGTAGTACTTGAAAAAAATAAAGTTTTTGATCGAGAAAATATGCTAGAAGAAGAAAGAGAAAATTACAATAATGCATCTGTTTGTTGGATTTGTGGAAAATGTTTAACTGAAGATCAAAAAGTCCTTGATCCCTGTCATCTTACTGGAAAATATAGAGGCGCGGCACATGATGTATGCAATAAAAAGCTAAGAATGTGTCCAAAAAACTTTAAACTTCCTGTTTATATTCATAATCTAAGAGGTTACGATTCACATCTGATTGTTAGTGCGCTTAATTGCAATAAAGATAAAAAGCAAGTAATTGCAAATAACAAAGAGAAGTTTTTAACAATAAGTTTTGGAAATCTTTGTTTTAGAGATTCATATCAATTATTACAAAATCCACTTCATAAATTGGTAAAAAATTTGTCTAAAGCAAATGATAAATTCGATATAATGAGACAACACTTTAAAAATATTGATGATAGAAAAATGTCATTATTGACAAAAAAAGGTATTTATCCATATGAGTACATGGATTCTTTTGCTAAATTTGATGAGACAAGTTTACCATCAATTGAAAAGTTTTATTCAAGCATTAGTGGACATATTTCAGAAGAAGATTATACTCATGCAAAGAAAGTTTGGAATGCTTTTGAAATAAAAACATTAAGAGAATACCACAATTTATATTTAACGATTGATGTTCTAGCACTAGCAGATGTTTTTGAGAGATTTCGCGACCTAATAATTACACATTATCAGATAGATCCTGAAAAGTTTATGACAACTCCACAATTAACTTGGACAGCAGGATTAACATATACAGGAGTTGTTCTTGAATTACTAACTGATCCAGATATGTATCTATTCTTTGAAAAATGAATTCGCGGAGGGATGACACAAGTATCAAAACGTAAAGCTAAAGCAAATAATAGTAGATGTAGGTATTTCAATCCAGATAAGTTGAAATCATACTTATTATATTTTGATGCAACAAATCTCTATGGCTGGGCTATGAAACAATCTCTACCAACTGGAGGTTTTAATTTCTTATCAAATCAAAAAATAAAGTCGTGGAATGAAAATAAAAATGATATAGTTAAAAAATTTAAGCCTTCATCAAATAAAGGTTATGTTCTTGAAGTTGATATACACTGTCCAAAAGATAAACATGATTTATTTTCTGATTATCCTTTACTTCCTGAAAACAAACAGATAAAAAAGAATAAACACTCAGAATATCAAAACTCTTTTAATAGAGGAAACGATCCAGTTGAAAAGTTGATATTAGATTTGGGAACCAAAACAAAAGTATGGTATTCATTATCTTAATCTTAAGAATTGTATTGAATTAGGATATGAGTTAACACATATTCACAGAGTATTAGAGTTTGATCAGTCCAATTGGCTAGAGTTGTACATTGATAACAATACAAAACTTAAAGGTAAAGCAGCAATGATTTCAAAAAAGATTTCTTTAAATTACTCAATAATTCATTCTTTGGTAAGACAATAGAAAATGTTAGAGATAGAAAAAATGTTGAGTTACTTAATGAAAATGTAGATGAAGAGTCGGCTAAGATGAATAAAATCTATAGAAGTCCAAGATTTGTAGACAGGAAGATATTAACTAATAACATTATTTGCATAGAAAGTAGTAAGGAATCTATAACTTTAAACAAACCTATTTATATTGGATTTTGCATACTTGATTTATCTAAAGTATTGATGCGGAAATTCTATTATCTAATAATGAAAAAAGATATGGATCAAAAAATAAACTTGATGTATACTGATACCGATTCACTCGTCATGGAGATATTTACTGAGAATGTTTATAAAGACTTTATCGATTATCCCGAATCATTAGATCTAAATAATTTTCCAGTTGATTATCCTTTTGGAATGATGAGAAAGCAAAAAGTATTATAAAAGGAAACAGTAAAGTTGTTGGCAAATTTAAAGATGAGATAACTGATAAAGTAAAAGCAGCAATATTAGATGAATGTGTTTTTCTAAGACCAAAACTTTACTCTTATACTATTTACACTGATAAAGAAGTATTTGATAATAAAGGAAAATCATTAAGAATAGTTAAAAAAAATTGTGAGATGAATGAAATGCTTGATAAGGAGAAAGAACAAATAGGACAATCTAAAAAAGCTAAAGGTGTTAACAAAAATGTTGTTGATAAACACTTGAAACATGAAGACTTTAAAAATTGCTTAGATAAAAATGTAGAAAAGAAATGTGAACAATCATTGATTAGAAGTGAAAAGCATGTAATGTATACGATTAAACAAAACAAAGTAGCACTATCAGCTTTCGATTCAAAATTATACTGGTTGGACTGTGGAATCTGCAGTTATGCTTATGGTCACTATAGAATTGCTGATGCATTGAGTAATAATCTAAATCCAGGACGATGTAATACTTGTAATATTGGTGAATTAAAGAAAATTTAAAGTACTAATATATATGCCAAAACGAAAGAGTGAAGAAATCATTGAACCTGAAGCAAAAATAAAAGTCAAACATGATATTCGAGAAACAACAAAAGAGTTATATGAATTACAAATGGAAATGGAATATGACAGAGCAGAAGAAGAGTTAATTTCTGAGATGGCAGGAATAAATTTATATTAGTAAATAAAATTCATTATTATAGAAATGGAAAATGTTGAATATGAATATGAAGAGTCCGACAGCGATGATCCTGATTACAATCCATAATACGAAAGTGAATATGAAAGTGATGAGTCAGAATGTCCAGATGCTAGCGAAGATGAACCTAATGAATACAATTACGTAAATGAAGAAGATGAACTATAAAAAATTTATATTTATATAGAATGGATGTTTCTAGAATTCTGAGTTGCGAACAATCAAGAGATATGGCTCTTAAAATTTGTCTACAAAAGTTCCAGAGAGTAGATCAGAGAATTGTCAAGCATTCACTTGATAAACTTATTCCAGACTTGGATAGCTCGTACACTGCCGTTTTCGTTGAGATTTGCGATACCTGTGATAAACTAATGGAATGTAGAAGTAAAATAAATGAAATGTTATTAGAAGCAGAAAAAAAAAAAAATCAAAAACTCCCAAAAACTAAACAGGGCGTTCAGATTAATTAGTTAATTTTGAATGAGATGTTTTTCTTCATAGTATATATATGGATCCAGAAATAACAAATTATAAAATTAGTAATGCAATTCAAGATATTAGTCAAGGTAGAAAATTAAAATTAACTGATAAACTTATTAAAATTATATTTGAAATGTGTACCCATGAAGACAAATATGAGGAACTTAAAATTAAAGCAAGAGAGTTAATAAAGAATTAGATGTTTTGTATATTTTTTATAATAGTATAGGAAATGTCGTCAACAGAAGTATGTGACCCCAATCTTGCTACATCTGCAACTCTGCTGAAAGCATATGTTGACTACCTTGTAAAGTCTAGAATGACTGCTTATGATCAACAGACACTCGACTCAGATATCTCAATTATGACAGATACATCTGTAAAAAAGTTTTATATTGATGAGTTTGACATTGAAGCACAAAAGGTAATCGATTCTGGAATGGCAAGTATAACAAGCGATCTTGAAGCAACAGTTAGAACTAAAGTTGATATTCTTCTTGATACACCTGGAGAAATCTCTAGTTATACAACATGGATTGCTAGCCAGCTACCAACACTTTCAACAGTTATCTCACGGGTTGCAGGAATGAAACCAGATATCTCTGGAATTGTTAAGGATGAATGCTATGCAATTCTACCTGATATATCTGATGGAACAAGTGCTAGACAAAAAGCAACACTTGCTGCTCTAGTTGCCCCAGCTGCTCCAGAGGTTGTCGCAGATCCGAATGCCCCACTTTCTGATACAATTCCAACGACCGTATTGTAAATAATTTATTTATATATAAATGAATGTAGAAACTAGAAGTAAAGACTGTCTAACAGTTGCACAAGGTCAACAGACTATAAAAATTTGCTCATACCCCATGGGAAGAATTGAAGATATTAGGAGTACAGTATTAGAAGCATTAAAATTAGTTTTAGAGTACAAAGCTTTAAGAGTAAATCATTCAGAAAAAGAAATGGCATATATATTTACAAAAGTTAGAGATGGGTCAATCTTTTCAGAGTTTCTTAAAGATTTGAAAATAGATAAAATAAATAGTCTAAAATCAGAAGCATACTCTAAAAAATAGAGTTAACAAAACAATTACCAGGAAAAGAATATATTATTCCAACAGAGCTTATTAAAGAAAGCCTAGATTGGAAAGTTTAGCTACCTACACTAGAAGTAATTAAGTTTTGATTTGAGTGAATAACAGCATCAGATAGATAAATTTCAATAACGTCCAAGTTACTTGGGGTTATCATATTACCATAATTCAGAACTGAAAAATGTATAGTTACTGTAATATCATCAGTAGAAATATCGAATTGTGTTATATAATCACTTAATAATAACATATAATTATCTTCAACTCCATAATAGGTAATGTCAAAAAAATTAGAGACAAAGAAATTTGGTGAATATAATTTATGATAGTAGTTTATAACTACAAAATTTATTAAACTATCAATATATATATTAAATTTTAGTTTAACATCAAGATATCTTACTCTAGTTAAATTCACATCCTTTAATATAATTGATTTTTCAGTTATCTGTTTTTCTAAAACAGCTAGGATTACAGTTTTCTCATCTAAAATATTTAAAATATTAGGCAAACCAATATCCATCTCATAAATATCTTTTACTTTATAATTTAATTTAAAATAATTTATTTGCGATTGTTGTATGTCTGATTTTCTTGCTAAATAATGATTTTCATTGAAAGCGAGGTTTACTATCAAAACCTGACAGATTTTCTATCTTACTGAAACTCAAAGAACCTGTATTAATTTGTGAAAGATCATGTTGTAAAAGTTCAGAGAGATCTCTATTTGGTAGATATATATTAAAAGCATCACTTAATTTTTTACCATTATTTATTTCACCTACGACTATTAGTTCATTAACTGTTAAATCACCATTTACTGTGTAATCTGCCTTAGTATCAACGTACTCTTTTGTTGCAATATAATTATCTTTTATCGGAGCTAGTACATTAACATACTTTTTTGAGTTTGCAGATATGTATCCTCGTATAAATTGATCTGAATCTTTTCTCATATAGTTGTTATCAGCAAATGATTTTCCAACAGCTTCTAAAGGATCTACATTGCTTCCAATATTTACTATTCTATTATTAGACATATCCAATGTTCCAATCATTTGTAAATCTTTCTATTTAACATTATGCTGTTGCTATATAAACAGTAACATTTATTTCTCTATCTAACAAACTCGACCCACATATAAAAGTAGAACTAGTAACTATTTTTCTGCTAGAATTTAAAATATAACTACCATACAATTGATCAGATTGCGTTGTTAGTGTTGATGGTGGAAGCATAAGTACTTTTGTTACTCCAGAAACTTCATACGTCACTCCAATAACAAATAAACCTCTTTGAATCATAATTTTGCTAATGGTATTAATCCATCTACCACTAAATGTTTTGTTATATAGTTGTGTTGTCAATGACTCATCCATTTTTCCTATAAAATATACAGCTGTAACATTTCCTCTTATTCCTCGAAGATAACCAAGATTTACTCCATCATTTGGATTTACAGGAGCATTTTGTATAATTATTGGATTATTATTCATATTCAAAGGACCATTCATTCTTGCATCATTATATTTTACATACTTAGCATCCATATATGCAACAGTTGCAACATTAGTTGCTAATGATGGCGTTGCTGAATTAGCAATATTTAATTTACCTTCTACAAATAAATCTCAACTAATAGCTCCACCAGTTTTTGATATTTTAGTATCTGCATAGTCTTTTGTAGCAGCATCACTTGGATTAACAGGATTAGCAAGATCTATCACTCTATGATTATTCATATCAAGATCACCATCAGCAGTCGTACCTCTAGATACTTTTGTAACAAAGTTTGCATCAATATACTTTCTGTTTACAGCATCTGTAGAATCAACAGGATCTCCAAGATTTTTTATTTGATTTTGATTCATATTTAAAGACCCATTCATAATATCTCCAGTCTTACGAATATACTTTTTTTGGCTAGATCCTTTTCTACGATATCCAAGCGACATTCTATACAATAGTAATAATAAAATCAATATATGTAATATTACTAGCAACTCTTAAATTATCTATCATATATGTGCAGGTTCCATCAATATTTACAACTAAAAGAAGAGTACCAGATACACCATAAGTGTTGTCACTAGTCAACTCTAAAAACGTTCCAGTAGTATTAGAACACCAAAGAATATTGGATACTGTTTAAAGTTTGCTACTGGACCAGCAACAAAAGTTTTATAAGGTGTTGCATAGCCTACAACGTGACCTTGTTGATTAAAAACTGCAATATCTGCAGGAGTTGTTTTTAATGTAGAACTTTTTGTTCCTGTTTCATTTACATCAATATTAAATATGTTTAGTGGAACAATAATTGAATCATTTGTAAAACCAGTAAGTCTTAAGTATAAAGTAGAGCATTTATAAGAATCAACAGATTGCTTTGTTACAACATCTGAATTTTTTAAAGAGGTAATTCTGTTTGATCCTAGATTAAGAGTACTATTAGAGTTGTCATTAAAAACTTGAGTCATAATTTTTAATAATCCATAGTTTATTACTTTGTAAGGCCTAGAATCTTGAAAATCAGTTCCATCAGCATATCTTCCAGATATTCCTTTAGCATTTTTACAATTCAACTGAGATAACATTTTTGCACTATTCTTTGGAAGTAAGTCAGATAAGTTAGAAACAGAAGCTATTTCTCCTGAAACATTACTTGCCACAGTATTAAAGAAATCTGAATTTAGAGCATAATCTAATCTTATTGCATCTCCATCATTTACTGGAAAACCAAGGTTTTTAATTCTATTTCCATTAGCATCAAGGTTGCTAAAAATATTCCCATTAATCTGACTAATATTATCCATTCTTATATATATGGAAAAAATAAAATCTGGCTTAGATACAACTAAAAAAGTATTATCAGGAACAACAACTGCAACAGAACTAAGATCAAAAGCGATAATAAAAGTAGCTCCTAAGATTGCATTAAAGCTAAGTCTAAAAGCTTCAAATAGGATTGCAACAATTGTTCCAAAAGTTTTGCAGTCATTCAAAGTAATTGGAACTGCGACAAAAGCACTTGGTGGATTTCTATCAGGAATAACAGGAATTGTAGATTTAGGATTATTCATAAAAGAGATTGTTGATGATATTGCTTCAGGAAAATATGGCAATGTCTTTTGGAAAACAATTGCAGATAAAAAAGGACTGTCAAAAATGGTGGCATCCTTAGAGGTTGGCTATTACATAATCGAGATTTTGCTAGAAGCAGAAAGAGCTAAATCTGATTGTTCCTTAGATCCTAGTAAATTTCTTTCAGAGACATTCGGAGAGGAAGTGAGTTGGGATGCTTCCCAATTAGATACAAAAGCTTGGAGTAAGAACTTTCTTGAAGTAAGATCAGGAGGATTTTTACCTGCAATTCCAGCAATCATAGCGAGTATAGCTTTTATTGTTGGCGCAGTTGGTTTAGGAGTTTCCATAGCTGTAACTGTAGCAGAATTGATTAAGAAGATTATTGACTCAACAATGTATACGGCTAAGGCACCACCAATGGATACGCATGAAGAACGAATGAGTGCTTTGAGTTTACAAAGTGAAAGACTAAAAAATGCAATTACAGATATAAAAAGTATGATAGAATTACTTGATAGAAACATTGATATTGATTTGAGTGCCAAAGTGCAGAATAGCGAGGTGAAAAACAGATTAGATTATTTGAAAACCAGAAAACAGTTAGTTGAGGTTTCTGGAGTTAGTTATAGCGATAAGTTAAAAGAAGATATAAAAAAGTAGAAAGTAGTACGGTTGGAGGGAAAAAGCACTGCGATTATAAAAGTGAAAGTGCAATGCTACTAGCTAATCTTTTTGCACAAGGTAAATTACAAGAAGAAATATATAATGAAATGATAAAAACTAAGAGATGAGTTGAAAAAACGCTGTAAGAATTAAAAGTCTGTGTAGCGAACAATTGTAATCTTCAGTTAAAGTATAAGTAAAATTGAGTCGAGCGAATTGCAAATGAAGGCGTATTGCAGCAATGTCACGTACTTCAGTGGCAGTTACAGGATTATTGAATAAGCCTAAATGGTATTGCTGTTTGTCTACACAAATATATGACTCATATTCATTTGCTCTCTTGTTAAAACTAACGCCAATATAATTGGAAGAAGTATTTTTTCGCTTTTCCTTGTTTCTATTATTTTCCGAATGATTAGCAATTCTCAGATTACTAATTCTATTATCAGATTTAATAGAATTTTCGTGATCAAGTTCAAAAGCTGGCATCTCCTTATACATAATCATCCATGCAATTCTATGAACCTTATATTGCTTTAAATCAATACATATAACCCTATAGCCATCCTTATCAAACGAGCCAGCTTCACTTCCAATTCTTGCTTTACCACCCCTATTTACTCTCCAAAAGATGTTCCCAGTATATGGGTTATAGTCTAATAGCTCCATAATGCGTTCTCTGAATTTACTAATCTGATATTGATTCATTTTTAATATATAATAGTTTAATTTGTCTTTAAATAAAATTTAATTTATTATAGAATGGAATACCACGAGGCAAAACTAAACCTTTCAGAGCATCAAGTAAACTTAATACACAAATCTGATAAACCTATTTCAATCAGGTTAAAAAGAGAAGATCTATCAGGTTCTATTTCTATCTTTGTAACAAAAGCACAACTTGCTAGAATTGAAAAGTGAAAATCTAAAAACACTGGCTTACAATTGAATCTAAGTTTGAAACCATTGAAACGTAATAGACGACTTGGCTCTGGCATCGTGGATTTCATAAACAAACTAACTGGTGGAAGGGAATTCCATCTGAAACTACCAAATGGTATTAAATCAGAGAATGTACCAGGCGGAAGTTTTAACAATACAGGAAAATACTCGTTCGCCGGCCCAGGAACAAAATTCACTCAAAGGATGAATGAATCTTATGAAGGCGTAAATGATTTAGACCGACGGGCCCTTATCCATGACCATTACTATACCGAAACTTCATCGATGCCTAAACCTCAAAGAACAGAAATAAGAAACTTGTCAGACTTAGTATTAGCTGAATCTGCTGCTAGAATTGCGCTCGATCCAAGACAACCAAATTACGTACGTGAATATGCTAAGACAGTTGCGGCCGTCATGGCTGCGAAAAGCAAATTAGGCTTGGGTATTGCTGGTGGATTAAACGATTCATTTGCTACTGATTTTCTAAAAGATCAAGTAACTATTCCTGCTAGTCTAAATAAGATAAAAAATTATGCTCGTGGAATAGTTGATAGAATGCTTGATATAACTCGGAAAAAGATCTAAAAAAATTTAACTTAAAAACTTACTTTTATATTTATGCTTTTAAAACTCTGCTGGATTGAACATTGATCTTTTTGGTGAACTATAAACTTTTACTTGGTCAATCTTTAGTCTAATATTTAATCTTTATTCATTATTATAATATTCTTTTGAAACATAACTACCATCAAGAATTCCAGTGATACAAAAATCATTTCCTAATTTTTTAATTACGTCTGCAGGACTAGATACTTTAATTTGTTCATTATTCTCATCAAACATAATGCTAGGTTTCTTTCCAAAATCAAATCTAATTCCAATTTTTGACCTTGCACTAGCATCAAATGCTTTGAATTATAATTGTTCACTCAATCTATTTACAATGTTTTGAATATAAGGAAGTGATTCTTCTTTTATATACATCCATGCTCTAAGATAAGGTTTTGAATCTTTTGAAATTTTCTCTTCAACATGAACGTGTGCAGGCTTTCCTTTAGGAATGACAACTGCAGAATTTTGGAGGACTACAAATTTCTTTTCTTGATTTTCCATTCTATATAGTGGAAATATTTTGTTTAATTCAAATTAATAATTGCATGACTGTACCAAAATCAAAAAATTCCATTTGTTTAAGGAAGATTAAGCACCTCATTCCACAATCCGTTTGATTAAACTTTTGCAGTTGAAAAGTCTGAAAACTTGGTGTAACACCGAAATAATTAATCACTTCTGGCATTGGAGGAGCACCGAACGAGTCAAAATAAAAACATCGATCTCCAATTTTTTTAAGAGCTACCCAATGATATATTGCTAGATCTGATTTACCAGTATTGCAAATAAGGCACTCATTCTGTTCTGGAGAACTTATTTCATCTCTTGCAAATACACCTCTGAAATTTTTTATATCTAATTCTTTCACATAGTTATTTATTTCGAGATCAGTTAGTGGTGTACTTTTTCCTTTTTTTTAAACTGTTAATAGTTTTTCTGTTTTTCTTGGTCCAGAAAGTATTTGTTCTTTACTCATATCGCCACCTAACTTTCTACCATGAGCTAGAACTCCGGTACCTAACTTTTTCCCATGAGCTAAAACTCCAGCTCCAGTAGATCTAAGTTTTACAAACTTTGACTTTTTACTTTCACAAATCACACAAATTGCTTTAATCATTCCTCTAAGACCTTTTGTACTATCGATCTCTACATATTCCTCATGAATTCTATCTGTTGGCTTTTTACATTTCAAGCAGTAAATTTCCATTTCTATAATATAAAAACTTTTTTTAGTATAGGAAATGTCTCTTCGAGAAGGGCGTTTAATTTTGGACAAGATGTGGATACTGGTCATAAAGAACCTTTACCAAATGTTCCAATCAGAGCTTTAGTTTTGGGTCCAAGTGGTTCAGGTAAATCTCAACTTATAATGAATTGGATATTTTATGGAATGGTTAATTATGACAGTTGTACAATTATTGCTTCAAGTTCAGACCAAAAGTTGTATCGTGGACTTATGTCAATGACAAAAGAAAACAAAGCTTACTCATGGGTGAATGGTATTGATGCTATGCCAGAAGTAGACTCGTATAAGAACTGCAAGAATGTAGTTGTACTTGATGATTTAATGACTGAGGATCAAACAAAGATACTAGACTATTTCACACGAGGAAGACATAAAGCTTTAAACATTGTCTACCTTGCTCAAGGCTTTACTAATATACCTAGGAGAGAAATTAGAAACAATGTAAATTTAATAGTAATCTTTAAGCAAAACACAACTGACATTGAGTATATACGTGATGCATACGTTGGAGATATTGATAAGAAACAATTTAGAGAATGGGTTAACTCTTGTACTAGAAACCGTTTTGGATATTGTGTGATAGACCTAACTAAGACTGAGTCGGAAAGTAGATTTTGGTCAGTTGATTCAGAGGGAAATCAATTAATGACATTTTTTAATTCTTAATAGATATAGTAAAATGTTTAATGTAAAATTTACTCAAGTGGTAAAAAACCTTACAAAGGAAGTGTTCAAGAGGCATTAGATTATGAATCTAAACTGCAAAATCTGCAAGATTTAAGAGATGCAAACATTCTAGAAAATTCTGGTGAGATACAAAGAATAGAATCAGAAATATCTGTAAGAAATGCTGCTGAGCATAGATTAAATGAGCAAGCACTAGAGAGATCTACTGATAACTCAGGTAAAGTTGTAATAGAGAAACTTAAGAGAATTAGACCTAAACTTGCTTTACAAATAGAAAACAAAGAACAACTGCAAAAAGTTTTACGACAAAAACCAGATATATCAAGTACTATTCAAAAAGCAAGAACCGCTGTTAGTGAAGGAAAGCATAAAAAAGCAATTACTATAGCAAATCAAGCAAAGACATATGTAGCAAATCCAGAAATACGAGAAGCTATTGATGTTGCTCAAAAAGGTTTAGCTGAGGAGTTTAATATAAATCCTACTACTGGCACTCCAAAGAAAACTGTTGCAGTACAAGATTATGATAAATCTCAACTAATTAAAATACTTAAAGAAAAAAATGGATATGTCCCAAGTTATGTATCAAGAATAATAAATGAAATTGATAGTACAAATAAAGACTTAAAACTATATGAGCTAGGAGTAAAACTTACTAATGAAAAAATGTATACTGCTGAACAAGAGCTAGAACAAACTGCTCATGATGTCTTAGAATACGCTATGGATTATTATACTAAACTTGATGGTAAACAAATGGATGAATTAACTAAAGCATATGAATCAACAATTGATAAAAAGAAAGATTTACTTGATATTATTGAAACAAAGAAAACTGGTGGAATATCAAAACCAATAAGAAAGAATGTCGAAAACCTTAATGAAAAAAATCTTTCCAGTGTTATTGCAGAGCTAGACAAAAAGAAAAAAAGAAGTGTTAAAGAGCAAAGAGTTTTAGATTATTTAAGACCAAAAGTTGGCAAAGGAATAGAAATAATACCATTAGTTGTAAAGAATGATTATGAAGTATTTGATAAGATTGAATTGTGGATTCGAGAGCTTGCTTCTGGAAATACTGGAGTAGTAAATTCTATTAGTGCTGCTGTTGATTACCTTGCAAAATCTAGAAAAGTTCCAAAGTCATATGTTGCTAAAATTAATAAACTTTTATGTGATATATATAAAATGTCAGATCTTCTTGATGTGGTTAAGGATACTCTAAAGAATGTTGAGGCAATCAAAAAAGATAACATTGCAGGCAAGGAAGGATACGTTTTTAACGTAACTGGAACTACTAATCCTATTAGAGTAAACATCAACAACCCAATAAGGCTTAAGAACAAAAAATTTAAGGTATGCTTCAAAAAATTTGTTGGTACTAATTCAATTAAAAATATAACAAATAAGAATAATACTTTTGTTTACAGAGTTAGAGGTGGAAGTGAACGAGAAGTAGTTATTCCTCCTGGAATATATGCAGCTGTTTCTGATGATGTAAATATTAGAATTGCTGATGCAATAAATAATTCTGTTGTATTATCTGGAAGTGATAAGTTTGTTTTAGGTATTGATGCTGCTACTTTTAATTATTGGATTACTATGCCTGCTGATTTTACATTTGTTGCTGTTAAGTCTACAATAGCTCCTTTACTTGGATTTAGTGGGACTGTTTACACAACTGATAAAACATTTCCAATAAGTACATATACTGCACCTCCTGGAAAACAATTTATGCAATTAACTACAGAACCAGGAACTAAAATTACTTCAGAAAATGAAGTTTTTGTTTCTGACTTGAATTTAATTATTGTAAATTGTAATTTGGTTGCTAGTGCAACTAGTTACATAAATAATATTGAAACACAAGTTCTAAGAAGTTTTGCTTACAATTTTTATCCTTGGGAACAAATGGTATATGAACCGAATACTCTTGAAAAATGGTAAATGAACCGAATACTCTTGAGTATCACAATCTTGTTGGAGAATCTATTTCTGATATATTGATTACAATTACATATCAAAATATGAAAGTTTTAGATTTTAGCTCGCAACAAATTACTGTTGTAATAGAAATTATTGAAATATAATATAAGAATGTCTATAAGAATCACTGGGACAACCAGTTCAGATTCAAAGGCTCTTGTTCCTCCATTAATGCTTGGATCTGATTCTGGTTATAACAAAATAGGCTTACGTAGAGTTGAGTTTACATATACAAACAGAATAATATCAAATGTTATTCATGGTGTAAACGATATGCTTTGGTATAAAGCAGTAGCATCTCCAAGCAATTTCTCAGTTGCTATACCAGAAGGATATTATGATAGTCAAAAGATTGTTTATGCATTAAATCAAGCACTATTAAATGTAAAACCAAACTCTATGCTCATCAATCCTGCTGTTAGAAGTAGTACTGGAATTAGATTTAGCGTCGATGTTGATGATAGAATAATAATGCAAGTTGTTGGTGATTTTGTTGTATTACTCGGAACAAATTCTGGAGTGATTAACTCTATTGGAGATACTCTAGGATTTAGTTCAAATTTGCAAGGCACATATGATGCAGCAATGGTTGGTGGAACGCCATATGAAGCTATAAAAAAAGCAATGTATTTTTCTGGTACTTACAACGCTTGGAATAAAATGCAGTTGCCAGATAATTCTGGAGTAAAATGGGTAAGTATTGATTGTGATCTTGTAGATCCTAATAGAAACTATGTTGAATATAAAAAAGGATTTTCAGAGCAATCATCGTCTTTATATTTAATTGATATTAATGATATTAATCCAGGAGAAAAGGTTGACGTGCACATTCCAAATATCTTATTCTTGCCAACTCGAGGTGACATTGATGGTGTTAGCAGTCTTAAAATTAACTTAACAGATCAAAATAAAAATGCAATAAATACTATTACAGATGTTATAGCTACAATAGAAATTTCAAAATAATATAGGATGGGTAGCTATGCTAGAATTGGCCATGATAGGATAACTGGTGGGAAATATCATGGTTCTGGTGTGCTTGATAAGATTATTGATGGTGTTGGAAAAGCAGCGCCTGTGCTTACTGGACTAACTGGGCTTAGTAAGAACATTGCCAACAAAGGTATTGAGATGCATCAGGCTAGAAAATTAATTGAATTGCAGACAAAGAAAGAAAAGATTGACCAGGAGTATGCTAATAAGCGTAGAGATATTGATGATAAAGCTGAAGAGGAAAGAAGAAAGAAAGAATATGAGTATGAATTAGAAAAAAGAAAGAAAGAAGAAGATTATGATAGAAAGCTTAGAGAGATTGATCTTGAGATAAAACGAGCAATGCTTGATAAACTTAAACCAAAAATTAAAAAGAAATACAAAGCAAAAATGGAGGATTCTGAAACTGAAGATTATTCAGAAACGTTAAAGGAAAATGATCCGAAGGTATATAAAGAAATAGAAAGAGTTATAAAAGAGAAATCTGCTGTTCCTGCAATTATGCCTGCTCCAAGAGCTGATGGATATGGAGGATATATGAAAAAAATTGGTGCTGGTTTATACATTCAGAATAAGAAATACATTTTTACTTTTTTATATAGAGAAGAAATGGCAAGTGCACCGATTGACACCATACTCGAATTAGGTGATCCTAGTTTTCCTATCTTCAAAATTAAAGATTGCCAATACTGAGAGTTTTATCAGAGTAATGGAAATGAAACAGATAGTATTGCAAATAAACTAGTTACATTCACAGTTCCTGGCGAGCAACAACTTTGCTATGTGCTGTCAGATGCTTATCTGCTGCTTGAAGGACAATTGCAAGTCCAAACAGCGGCTGGTGGAAACTTTGCAGCACCTGCTAGAACTCTTGCTGCTGGATTTGTTAACAATGCTGGAGCTTTGATATTTAGTTCGATGAGAATCAGGCTTGGTGCTGAAGAAATAGAAAGCTATTCATTGAAAGAAGGCCCTGGTAGTGTATCAACTCTTATTGGCCACCTTACATATCCAAATGACTACAACCGAACAGAAGGACCTGCAACTGGATGGAAGAAAGATGAAGCAAATTCATTCGATGATCTATATACAGGCAGCAGTGCTTATGTTAGTCCAAACGCTTCTGCAGCAACTTCTAGTAAGGACTTTGGAATGCGTTTAAGATTAATATGTCAAAAATGAGACTGATGGTTCCTTGTGTTATTCCCAAAGAAAGTATTCAAAGAGCACTTGCTAATGTGTCAAGTGAAAGAGCAAAGAAAACTAGACTTAATTAAAGAGTCAGACGTTATGAAAATATGACACTAACAAACTTTAACCAAGGTCTAAAATATACTAGAACTCTATCTGTGCAAAACACTATTGATAAAGTCAGATGGCTGATTGTTGCTGCACAAAACGCAAATAAATATAACGATTATACTGGAAATCCTTGCACATACAATCATTGTGATATTAAAAATGTGACTGTGCTTGCTAATGGTTCAAAGCAATATCCTACTGTTGCTAGAAGTAGTTATCCAAAAGATGGAAAATGTTCTACTGCATATCTAGATTTTACTCAATTCAGAAAGCAATATCTTGGGTTAAATGAAGTTACAGAGCCAGTTGGTGTAACTTTCCCTGAATGGTTAATGCTATATCCAATTCATGTTGTTGATCTCCAATACAACGATGAACCTTTAAGAATAATTTCAAAACTTGATGTAAGCATTGAGTTTAACTCTCAAATACCAAACGCCAATCCTGCTACAAACATCATGATTCACTATTTAACTATCTGTGAGAACACTGCAGAACTTACTTCTAATGGTAATGGTTCACCATTTACCTGCAGTAAAGGAACATTTGTTTACGATGGAACTGACATTTATAAAATTTAAACCAGAAATAAAATGAATTCTTTTGATTTTGTACAAGGTTCAGATGATTGGAAAAAATCAATGTCTTTGAATATTGGAAGCTCAGAGGTTTACTCAGTGCTTGGAAATGATCTAGTATTTGGAGATCAGACTAAAACTAATATAGAATTAATTGCAAATAGAAAACTAAAAAAATACATTGCTAATAATTCTAGTATGAGATTTCCTCCAATGATATTCGGTAAAGTATTTGAACCTATTGCTGCAAAGTTTTTAGAAATGAAACTAAAATTAAAACTTGATAATGCAAATGATTGTTTTAGTAGTGATGGTGTATACAGATATTCTCCTGATGGAATAATAGATAACAATACTCTAGTCGAAATAAAATTTTTATAGAGCAGAAATATAATTGATGATTTTATACCTAAACAATATCACACACAATGCTTATTAGGTTTACATGTTTTAAATCTTGGTGAATGTTTTTACTCTGAATTTGAGATTTTTGTTCCTGGATTAAATTGTGAAGAACCTCCGTTAGATTATGTAGCAGCCGGTAATGTAAGAATTCCTAATACTGATTTGGATATGCCACTTAGAGAACCAATTTGTATGCTATTACTTAAAGATTAAAAGTATTTTGATTTTGAAGCAAGTATGGCAGATTTAATAATAAGAAAGCAAATGGTTATGATATAAAGTATTATATAGAAAGATGTTTGATTCAAGTGATTGAAGAAGATGATCCTTGTAGATTTTTTAGAATAATTCCTATTGTTAAAGAAGTGTTAGATAGATCAAAGATTTTAATTAGTAATTATATAGATGCCTCGAAGACATCATTTCAATGACTACGTTAGTAGAATAAATGGTTATATTCTATCAGATCTTGATGCAAATGGAAATAGAACTATTAATATGAGAGATCCTGTGAATGTTGGTGATGCTGTAATAAAAGCATATGCAGATGCTAATTGTATTGTAAATAGTGGCACTTCTTTAAATTTACAGAATCGACCAATTACAAATCTTGCTCCAGAAGTTAATCCGACAGATGGTGTTAATGTAAATCAATTATCTAATTATGTCAAAAAATCTGGAGATACAATGACTGGAGATTTAAATATGAATAGTTTTGCTATTACTTCTGCATATTGGAATTCTACTAATATTACACCAAAATGTCTTCCTGATGATTTTTGTGTAACTTATGGAGGATTGAAGCGAGATGTATTATTGAAGAATTATCCTGCTACAACAAATTTAAATATGAATAATAACTCTATAATAAATGTTGCTGAACCTGTTAATTCTTCAGATGCTGCGACAAAGTCATATGCTGATAGAACTGTTAAAAAATAACAGAAGTCGTTGTACTTACATTAAATCCTAGAGCTATGAATTCTATTATTAATATTTCTACTGCTTACTCTTGGCAAAATAAGAATAGTCCACCTATTATAATACTTAGTGCTATGGTAGTTGGATCTTCTAATTGTATACAATTAAGACCTAGCAGTGATACAACAATATTATCTGGAGATATAAGAGCCATAAATACTTCTTCTAGTGGCACAGATTTTAAGTATTATGCTTATTTTAATAGATTGCCTGTTGATTATTATTATACTGATAACCTAGGAAATATGAAGGTTAATCTTTTAATTTCTTACATAAGTACCTGAGAAGTACAAATAAACAAGTAATACAATTAATTCTTTTAATTTAGTTGCTTTACGCTTACCTTTTACTAATGGGAAGAGTTTTGCAATATGCATTATTTATTCGTGTTCTAAACAATGATGAATGCAGAATAGCTCGGAACACCGTTTTTTAAAGTGTTTCTTTGCTAAGCAGTATATTGTTGTAGGTCTTTGTTTAGAATATTTATTCCTTGCATAAGAACAATCTGCGCAAATGATTATTTTGTTGTTTCTTGGAATACCACAATCGAATTCTGTTTCTGTACTATCTAAATCACACATATCGCAACGCATTTCATACTTTAACTTTGGCCTTCGTTTAACCTTTTTGCAAACTGGATGACCTGACTCTAAGTATTCAATTTCGCTAAATGTTGTCGAACAGCTTTCACAAGATATTTCCATTTCTATAGAATGTCATTTTTAACTCGAAATGAAAGAAAAAAGGAAGGGAAATTTAATCCAGAGTCTGATATAAGTCAGATATTCAAGCCAAAGCCGAAAGTAATTCCAAAAGGTTTCTTTGATACAGCTAAACCTAATGAAAGTCATCAAGCAGACATTTTGTATATGCCAAATGATTCTAGATACAAATATGCTTTGAGTTTTATTGATGTTGCTAGCAGATATAAAGACTCGAGACCACTTAAAACAAAGTCTTCTAAAGAAGTAACACAAGCTATAACAGATATTTATACAAAAAGTTTATTGAAGTGGCCAAAGAAGATAACAGTAGATCCAGGATCTGAGTTTAAAGGAGAATTCATGAAAAAAATGAAAAGACATGAGACACAAGTTATAGAAGCTAAAAGTAAAAAGAATGTTGCACTTGTTGAAAGAATGAATAGAACTGTAGCAGAGAGAGCGTTTATTGCTCAATATGAAAAAGAATTGGAAAACATTAATAATGGAGATTTCACTAGAAATAAAGAATGGATTTATAATTTACCAAAGATTATTGAATATCTAAATAATAGTGTTACAAGACCAATTGGTGAAGAACCTGTAAAGGCGATAAAAAAAGAATCAGTAAAATTAAATATACCAAAATATCATAGAAAAGTTGGAGAACAAAAAAAATTATTAGAACTTGGAACAACTGTTAGATATTTACTAGAACCTGGTGAAGGAGAAGATGAAAAAAGAAGAAGAGCTACAGATCCGATATGGAGCTTGACTAAACATACTATTGTTAGAATAATGGTATTGAAAAAACAACCAGTTAGATATTTCGTAATTGATGTTAAAAGGAGTTTTGTTAGAGAAGAACTGCAAGTTATTAAACCGGACTAATTTCTATTTGTGAACGTCGTTCTATAAGATTGTCAAACTCTTCTTTTGTAATTACTTCATCAGATAAAGCATCTGTTATTTTTGAAATAAACTGTGTGTTAGAATCAAGAGTAAATCTTTTTCTTTTATCTATTTCAACTAAAGCACCATCGACTGCCATTAGCATTGCTGTTAGTGCTGACAAAGCTGAGACTGCATTAGTTATTTCGGGGTGAGCATGAGCATGTGTTGTAGAAACTGTAACTCCTAAAGCTAGTAATATATTTACAATTTTAATTATATATCTTACTCTTGTTAAATTTGTTAGGCATGATCTAACTTTAACATTATATGCAACTGTTTCATCATATCTTTGAAGAACAAATTTTTTTCTTAGATCTGCCGTTTTCCTATAATTATTTAAATTTTTAATTTCCTTTCACACACTATTTTAATTCTATTTAAGTTATTTTTTTAAATACCATTACATTTACGTATATGAGATGAAAATGTGGCTTTCTGTAAATCAATATTAAAAGCATCTTCATCAGTAAGTTCGAATCCTTCTGGAATATCAACAACTAAATCTGTTTTATCTTGCATCTCAATTAAAAATGGGTTTGGATTTGAATTAATTAAAATTTTAGAACTAATATCAATAATTTCATTATTAATAATCAGCCAAAAGTGAGTAGTAGCTAATTTATGTTTTCTAAATATACTAAAACCCCTTTCAATTCTAATATCACACTTTCCTTTCAATAAATCTCTAGCAAGTAAACATGAAACTAAACAAGCTCCAATGATTTTTCTATTAGAGAAAGCCATTTCTATAGCTTCTAGAGTTTTCTTAATTTCACCTCCTAGTTTTTGTAGAGATAAATTATAACTATTCATAAAGGAAGATTCAATTTTATCCTCACGCCGTGAAAATGAATTTATTTCAGACATCTTATAATATATAAATATTTTTCTTTAAATCAAATTTCGAAACTCTGAAAATTTTTACTATAATATATAATAACTAAATTTTGGAATGTAGTCTATTGTTTTCCATTGCGCCGAAGCAACACTTGTTGGAGTAGGATCGGATTTTTCTTTTTCGGACACTGACACTCAGGAGGGCCACTTCAAAAGAAGACCGAGCGATAGCGAGGTCGAATTTTGGAGTGTGCTCGAGTGAGGGTCAGGGTGCGAAATGGAAAAATCACATACTACTAGCAGATACTCAGCTCACAGCTCCAGCCAAACGAGTGGCTTCTAAGCGGGCGGCGCCGGCCACCGCGGCGGCTCCGTGGTACTTTACTTTTGTTAATGCAGAATTCACGAATCTTAACCAAAGTAGTAACATCTTGGAATGCATTTGAACTAGGATGAGAAAGAGATAATAGGAGCGCAAGATCACAACTAACATGCAGGTTACGAGCCGCCGGCGTAGCTAAGGCCGCCGCCGGCGTAGGAGAATCATCAGCACCAAGCGATAAGCGTTTATATTTCCATAGACACGTATTTTCTATTGCGCTACTGTCAAACAATAATCAGAATATATTTAAACAGGCCTTAGCAGTATCGTTTCCGAATACGACGTTCGCAAGAACTTCAGTTTTTGGAAGAACTCTGCTAAGGACAATGAACACGGTCGAGCGTGCTCAATGTCGGAAGGCGAGAATCGGTCTTTTAAATCGTTCGATTATGATGTCCAGATCAATAGTGTGGAACACAGCTTATAGATGATGTAGGCAAGTGGTAGTAACATTGCGTCATCGACGCCGCTTACGATGTCGCTGTTTACATAGTGGAGAAAAGTTTAAGCGGAGTAGTGTCACTTGAATCCCCGACTGAAATTATTTTGGCAAGACATTTTTTTCATCGTGAGCTTCAAGCTGCTTAGCCACAGCCTTTTCGAGAATATTTCACACAATGGGAAACTGTAGAGCGCTAGGATCTCCGAATATAATTCGAGCTTGTTTAGTATTGGTCAAGCAGCGGTCGATTTAAAAGACTTCGTAACAACCCTGATGTAAAAAGAAGCAAATAGAACTTTTTTTATGACAAAAATACGAAGATTTGCCGGCAAATATCAGGGAGGGGCCAATATCTGTAAGATAATAGTGACTTTAATTGGTCTTTAGTGAAAGATATCTGTTTGGAGGCAAGAATATGCGTGATTGTTTTAATACAAACGGCAAGAAAACATTAGCCAAACCATTAATATCCTTGGATTTATACTCTCAGAGGTGGCAGGCAGAGAATTAAATGTCTTGATAAAATATGTTGGGTCTTAATGACAGGACTTCGCTATTGAAAATAGAACCCCTAGCTTTTCTAGACGTCCAGGTCAAGATACGGATTAGGTATTTGGCACTTGATAGATCTGCGCCAGACCGAGACTTGCGAAAGTAGTGCTCAAGCCTTGGAATTACTAGGAGCATCCGCTGAAGTTTACTTGTAAATTTCTAGGAACCTCCATGATCTTGTACACGGAAAGAATTTATGTATGCTCGTCGGAAGCGTGCTTATTTTTCGAGCTTCCTTTATCAACGAGGGTACCCGAGCTGCCAGAAAAGCACGGTGCTCAAAAAGGTCCCCATCGCCAACAGTTTTCAAACTTTTTCAGTGTCAATGCTTTTCAAGTTGCGTCGCTGGGCAAACTCAACGGTAATCTGTACATATGATGGATCTGGAGCACTAAATGATACTGAACAGGGATTTTAGGTAGTCAAACGTTACACAGCAAGGTCTCTGTGCTGATATTCTTTGTGATCACGAGATTCGGATCATGGGCATCGATAGAAGTTGCATGACTAAGGTTTTGGACTACACCAAAGCTCTCCAGACAGAAAAAGTGCATACTTGACAGTTTCTGCGGTCGTCAGAGTTGATGTTAATTTCTGGAGCAATGATTATAAAAATGGGGATATTTGTTACAAGTAATCTGAAAATCGGACGGGTCGGTAGTTTAAAAAACCGTGAAAGGCATGGTCTTTAACAGAGATCTGATAGAAACTGATTCAAAGTGGTGCCCCCGTAAAACATTACATGTCTTGTGACCAAGCGCATCGCGAGCAGCGAAGCAGCCTTGCCACCCACCTGATTAGCCCTCGCGGTCAGGCAGAACGAGAACGAGGATGGTGTGGTCTCAGTCTCCCAGCAGCTGTGGCTGGGCGACATCTTCGTCTCGGTCTCTGGAATTTCCCTAGCTTCTCTCTCGCACAGCGTGGTTGAGGATAAGTAGCCCCTTTGTTTTTGTGATCAGGATAGCTAGCAAGCAGTTTAAAAATCGGTCCCACGCCACCACTGGTCGACTGCAAGTATTGCGGATGCAGCGAGCATACACAGCATTTTCTGACCGACTGAGACTGTGGGTCCAGATAGATGGTGCATTGACTAGAGGTCTCACACAACCCAGGTAGATAGTACCGGGGTGAGGGCGATGCATGCTGATCAGCATGCAGTCAATGCAAAGGTCAAGGTGCCAGTGGAGATTTTAGGAGTCTCGACAAGGTTCAGTGTTATACTTTTCATATCATTTGGAGCCTCAGCGATTGATTTTACCAGGAAAATTGCTAGCAACTCATTAGGCTAACGGTTTGTAGATTTAAAGGCCATGTGGTGGATGGGGCAATAATACGGGGAGGTTTTTACTGACCCGTTAAAAAATGTTCGCTAGTATATATGACAAATAAAACAACTCACACCTTATGATAAGCCTTAATCTGTCTCTTCATCATAAACCTTACTTTATTACACCTCAATTATTAAGTGAAAATTAATGAACTTGTCAGTCAATATTGATTTGTTTTTTTCACGGTGTACCTTTAACAGATTTTTTGCATGAACTTGTACTTGAATTTATACTTCTCTGGTTGTATGAGGTAATTTTGCCTTTCCATGCACACATCTGATTGAGCTTCAAAGATGACCAATGGAGTTTGTGTCCTATTTTAAATTACTTTAAAAAGTGAAGTAGTTAAGACCTGGGTTGTTATCAAAACTAATTAATCATTTTATAAGTTTTTAATGAGCGCAATATTTGACCTCTCAAAATGCAGGCAGTGTTTTCACGTCTTTTCGTCCATGCTAATGATAATTTTCCTTAAATCAAACTTTGCATGTACATTGCCGAGAAACTGTCAAAAAATATCCTGTTGCTTGTTGCAATGAAACAAAGAGAAACTGTAGTTTTGAGAGGGGGACACATTTAATTTTCAAAGCTGGAATCGCGAGAATGCCGCTTGAGAGATGTGTTGTAATCTATCTCCCTCTGTAACTCCACAAACATCTCAAAAACTTAGTGGGCGTTACTCAGGAGATATTTGCATAGCCCACTCACAGCCTTACCGACTTTAGGTTTGTAGGCAAGGCACGGCCACCTCACCTTCACGCATTGCACAGTCGTCTGCTCCGTCGGACTGTGAAGGCTTCCTGAGCATGTCTGCTGCACGGTACCAGGTCATGCGCTCACCCACGGCGCGCGCACTTACGTACATATCGAGTGCCCGTTTCGTTGGTGAGCCGTAATGGCTCACTAAGTAAGGCGGCTGCTTTTCACGACCTCGGCCCCGAGGTGGTGGGTTCTAATCCTGGGGTGGGCAATCCTTTATCGCCACTAGAAGCAGTGGTTATACCCGTCAAGGCTCTTCTGTCACTATACAAAAAGAGGCTGTTAAATCAGCTAATATTTATTTATTATTAATTTATTTATGCAGAAGGTAGCTAACAGTTTTCATCTAACGCAACGAATAGAAATTGGGAAGCCTAGCTGAGTCGGAAATGCAGGTGACGCAATGAGTAGCAAGAAAGAAGCAGCTCGTGGCGGCTTGAAAGAATGTGCCATAGTCGGCGGCGTTGAGATGCGATTTGCAATGCTATCGATCTTACAAATTCCAGTGAAATAATTAATGGACGCAGGTTTTTTGTTTCACCGTTAACAGAAAATTGGCATCAAACTAAATATATCGCGAAGAAATACCGCCACATTTTGTGGTGCATTTGAGATGAACTTACCTTATGATGGCGCAGTAGGTTAGCCGGTTGCTTTTCACGGTCAAGAGGTCTCGGGTTTGAAGTATGCGGTGGGCGATCCTTTATTGCAGCAGCAAATTGTGGTGATAGCCGTAAAGGCTCTTCTGTCGCTATACCAAACAGGCTATTGAATAAGCTAGTAATCGAATTTCCGAGGGTAGGCATACACTATATCTTTTGAAAAAGGGTCGAACAAAAACCACGGAATATGAGTTTAAAATTGGTCCTGACATTTTCACCTTGCTTCCATCTCAAGGTGAAATGAAATCTTTGATCGATTTATGAAACAATGATAAAGGCTTTTCAGTTTAATCGATTTGAATGGAGAATTGTTTATACTAACAACGTGAATCGAGCTAACGTTTCACGTGATGATATTTAATCAAAAATGAATCAATCAGTTCCAATTGAAGCTAAATCATGTTATATAGGCATTGACTGATTTTTTTAAACAAACATTACAGTTGTGCTGCCTGTACACAGGTTATTGACCATTGACTGAACATACTCTCACCGAGCTGTCGCCTGGCTTGAAGTACTAATGCGGAAGTGTGCTGCTAAAGTCCCTATTGTTAATTTGATTCTTAAATAAACCTAAAATTTTAATTTTTTCAGTATTTTTAGGTTTTAAAAATTTCAGAGAAAGTAGTGAATGACATTGCAGGCAATCGCAGAAACAACTCTACTTACTAAAGAATATAAATTTGAATGATTTTGCACTAATTTTTACTCTCTGATTGGCTATAAAATTTTAATCGGTTAGCAGTGCTAATATCATCACGGCCAAGTAAGTCAACTCATGGCTCCACCAAGTTTTTGGTCAACTCACAAATAAGTAAAACGGATTTTTTATGTCACGAGAATAGTACCGCAGGAGTGCGGAATTTCTTGCTTAAAGCTTTCATGGATCACTTTTGTAAGACAAGACTATCTTTTTTAAGAAGCGACACCTCGACAAAATTGGTATATCTTTTAGGTATTCTCTCAAGGCTAGTGGTAGTAGGTAGTCACTTTGATCCTAATGTTTATAAAAAGGCTTAGCTCTTACTGTATCCCAACTACCTAATGTATAGTTGAGTTTGAAATCTTAAATACCCTAACATTGATGTAAGTACAATGGATGGTTTCGGAATCGAAAAACTCAAAGCTGCTAAAGAAAAAATCACTTGAAAAAATGAATAGCTGCTATGCTGAATGGCTGGTGAGACTCGGATCTTAACGAGCAATTGTAGCAAGAACTGAACAACCGAATGATCCTGACAACGGAAATGTAACTTAAAATAATTTTGAGAGCCCTGAAACTAAATCGCCGATAAATAAATTCAAAGCGTACTTTAGGACTTTGACCCAAATTTGTCCTTACTCCACCATGTTTCTGTTTTTTTATAGAAATTGCCACTAATTATGAAATGTAATATGTTTTTTTATTAAAACACTAAAAGCAGTTTAAATTGGCCTTTGTAGTAAAACTAAGAGGTCTAAGTTTTATTAATATCAGCAATACTGGGGTTTAATTAAAGCTGTAGCATTTTTTAATTAAACGAAGACGCTAAATTAGCTATCAATACTACCTAGAATTTCAGGAAAGCTTACTAGAGATCATGATTATTTGTCAATAAAATAACACACAATCATGGTTGTAGCATATAATAATCCACCATAGTAAGCGAGAAGTAAGCGAATAAGGGAGATCGCTAGCTTTTTATGGGAAGCTAGCTAAATCGCAGATGAAACATACAACGATACTGATTGAGATCGTCAATAATCTCCTATTAGATCCTACTGATCCCATGTCAGCCTATTTATGAACGATCCTTAAATACTTGCATCATAGCAGGTTATTTTTAACAACTTTACATACAAAAATAAAGGGAATGGCAGAAAAAAGACAATTGTTTATTCTTAAACAAAATTTGCCTATTAAAAGACAAACTATTTGTAAATGCAATTCCAAACTATAATGATTTATAGATGAACGTAACATGGTAAATGAAGTTATTTCGTAAGACCAATTTACATGGGAGTTGCGCCCCCACCCCGATAGGATTTATCTCCTGAACTGCACATTTATTGATATTTCTCAAATACTAATAGAACGTTCGTCAAGCAAATTGGCGGAAACAACAAAGGCAAGTTATCTATCTTTTGATGCGACCCACAGCTGCTGTGATGACCTTCTGATGACCTGTAGAAGTTAAGGTCACATGTTTCTTCATATAAGAAAATGGCTTTTTGATCAAAACCAACAGAAACATCCTTACGGAGTCAGCAGTGCTGTAAATGTGCAACAAAGATTTCATGATTACTGATGTAACGACGATTTCAGGATATATATCAGGATTATAGGTAGCGTTACTTAGGTAGTTCTTGTGGAGCCTTAGGCAGCTATTGATATCATTGATCAAACACTCTTCATAAATCATAGTTCTTATTACACAGACATAAAAAGCTTTGTCTTAAAACTTGGTACACCGAGATACTTGCTCACAGTTTTTTGAGTTGCATGTTGAACCTTTCACACCGCTTCACTAACTAGCTTTTTATAGCTTTTTACCATGTACGTTAGATAACTTGGCATATGCTTCCCGGACCAGAGTTAAATTGTAAATACCTGTTCAATTCAAGTTTTACAGCAATGGCGTAGGCTATTTTTTATTACGGTCTTGAAATTTTTGCTATGAATTTCATTCAAAGTTCTGAAGATTAATTTTTGTCAATTATGGACAGGTATAACTTTGCAATTTCCTGTATAAGAGTTAAATCCCTTGAGTTGACAATAGAGTCTGCCTTCTTTCAGCAGTGTTTGATCGCCGAAATGCTTGCTTGCTTAGACCGGGACACTACATCAAAATCGGTCCATGCTTTGCGACACCACGTCTCGACATCAGTAACTCACTGCTTTCAGTTCTGCTGGCCTGTGTAATCAGGGGCTAAAAGTTTGTGCAAAACTCTGCAGTTAGGCTTTTCTGTCGTGCGCATCGAAGTTCCCACATCTCACCACTACTTGCCGATGTGCACTAGCTTCAAGTTAAGAAGAGTATTGACTTTAAGGTGGTGTCACTTAATCTTAAGTTCCTTAATTCTCTTTCTCTAGCCTACCAACGCTAAATACTCCCTTGCTAAGCCGAGCTTTGTACTACTTACTGTTTTGAATCAAATCGATTAGCTATACCTTTTACAAACCTAAAAACTCTTTGGAGACCAGGCCTTGAGTTCATATTCTCCCAAACCCAAAGTCACTCACAGTCAAATCTGCCTACTTTCAGCCACATAATATTGCTAAAATTTGGGCTTGTTTAGATAAGGATACCACGTCCAAGTTGATCCATGCATTCGTGACATCCCGTCTCGACTTCTGTAACTCACTGCTTGCTGGCCTACCGGTATGTGCGATCAGGCGACTACAGCTGGTGCAAAACTCCGCAGCTAGGCTTGTCTGTCTTGAGCTTCGCAGTTGCCACATCACACCACTTCTCGCCAACCTTCACTGGCTATCAGTCAAGCAATGGATCGACTTCAAGGTTTTGTCGCTTACTTTTACGTCACTTCATTCTTTGGCTCAAGCCTATCTCTCAGATCTACTCCCCGAACCAGACCAAGCATTGTTCTACCAGATTTTCGGAATCCAATAGTTTACCAATACCTCGTACAAACCTCAAATCCACTGGAGACCGTGCATTTAGCTCGTATGCTCTCAAAGCCTGAAACTCACTCCCGACTTGCGTCAGGACGTCTCCTGACTTGACCACATTTAAAAAGAACTTAAAACACACCTATTTAGGACAGCATTTAGTGGGTCCCTGTGATTCGTCATTCATGTGCTTATGCGTGCTGACACTGTGCATGCTGCCACTAACCACATTTGGATGCTGACCATGTGCATGTCACCCTTAACCATGTTATTCATGTTGTTTATCAAGCATGATATTGCTCACCATTCAATTGTGTTTCCCTTTGCAGCTAATGTAAAGCGCCTAGAAAGAGATTGAGTTCTCCGATTTCGCTTTATCAAGTGCATTACTATAATTATTATTATTGTTATTATTAGTGATGTCTCGACATCCCCTAACATGACGACATTTAAAAAGATGTGTCAGAACACACCTGTTTCTCTCAGCATTTAGTTGGCCCTAATTATTTTTCCTTAGTATGCTTACGCCAGCTGAAACTTTGCCAGCTACTATAAACCATATGTACATGTTTACCCTGTGCATGTCACATCTTGCAATGTCATGCTTGATGATACTGCGAGTGTTGTTACTAATCATTTGGTCATGCCTTCTTTACAGCATCTGTAAAGCGCCTAGAAAGAGTTGCACTTTTCTGAGGACGGCATACTAATGTGTTATTATTAAAAAAAGCAAAAGTTTCCAGAAAGTCCAACTTTTTATCATTTTTGAAGATTCTGATTTTTTATGCATGCAGCAGTTTTCGAGCAGAGAGATATTGTCAACGGGTGCTGGTTAGGGTTTCGAAACCTGTGCAATTTCAACATATTAGGCACTCTGAGATTCTTTTCTCAACAAAATCTCCGTGTATAACGAGAAATGACAACTAAGTATAATTTGCGATGGCTAGAGAGCGATACGGAGCAACTCTAGATTACGAAATATGCTATACAACTATATTTAACCAAGGTACTTATGTATCGGCAGCTACCATTTGGAGACTGCACAGACTGGAGCTCAGTGGCTTTTAAAGGTAGTATAACAGAACGGTAGAAAATGTTGCCAATAATCATGGGCAATAGTTTGATCGTACAACACTTTATTAGTTAATTGAATCTCCAATCCAGTCTCGAAGAGGTTTTCGTGCTCAGCCCGCCACTTCACTTCACTTCCGGCCCCAGATTTGGTCACTGTTGTCACTTCTTGTCGTCATTATTCAGATAACTTTTGTTATTGTTGTCTCCTCAGCTGTTTTCTCTATCAGCCCATTTGCGACCGCCCTATCCGCGTCCACCACCTACTGCTCTGTTCCATCCACCACCGCTCGTACCACTGTTCCATCCACCACCGCCCGATCCACTATTCCATCCACCACCACCGATCGATCCACCTCCTCCACTGTTCCATCTAACAGCGGCTGTGCTGGCTGTTAAAAAAGAAACGAGAAATGCGATGCCAAAGGTGCTACCCACGCAAAATAGATAAATAAATGAGCTCAGCTTATGAGTAAAGCTATAAATTCCGACTTGGTTACCTGCAATCAATACCAACAAGATCATGACGTGCATGAGCTTCATCGTTGGTTTCTTTGTGGTTGTGTGCAGCCAAACGTATAGGTTTTTGAATGTCTTTCTTGAGAGGTTCTCAGGCTATATAAACAGTCAGAACCTGGGTATAATGAATGTTTCAGCAGCGTACAATGCTTTGAACCTATTCATCGTATTGCTTCTTACGCGAAATTCCAAAGAAGAGGTGATTCAACGGACAATTACAAGGGTACCACATACATTTTATGCGGATTTATCAGTCAGCGATGGTAACCTATGACCACCATCATCATCCCCGTCCCAGCATATGTGGCAAGTTCTATGGTCGCCAATGAAATTTATTAACCAACAACCGGGGGACGGAGGAAGTGCTGATGCACTGAGGTTGCTGCATATGACAGTAAGGGCACATCCACAGGTTCAAATTCCGATATTTCCGCAACAAAGAATCTGAACTATGCATGAATACATAACTGCCATTGTCACCCCATATGTGAAGATGCCGTAAGGCGGAGGTTCCTTCCCTAGTATTACTAAATGAACCGATGATGTTAGTCGTTCAAATGTGCCTAAATTCGTCTAAATCAGAAGTCTTTGATAAATCCAATGGAGATCAGCTGCAGTTGTGTCTCCTCTGTAATCTAGCATTCCGGCCTCTGTAGTTGCAGTAATTTATCGGCTGTACTACACTTACCATATTGTCTGGAAGTTCATTACTCAGAAACGAGTGACAGTCGCTTACTTTAATATAACTCTGCGGCCTTAAACTTTTTTATGTGCCAAACTCATGGCTTTTCAGTCAAAATTTTCACTGGAAACATTTCTTTCTTCTTTGATGTACTACTGAAGTACTACTGTCTTCGTAGAAACTTTCTTGCAGGGTCAGGTAGCACTCATATTTGAGTTCCGTTGCGTTTCCGTAGCGAAGCTATTCGGTCATCTCGTCCTTTCTTTTGATAAGTTATAGGGATGCAGTGGAAATCACAGCCATTGAGGCAATTATAATTTACTAATTTGTAAATAGGTTTTTAGATATTCATTTATTATTAGATCTTGTACCTAACTACGAATCATTCAAGACTTGTTTGTAATTTCATTAGGTGTGTTAGAGCTCTCTTTAAATGTAGTGAGAATCATCCAAGCATACAATTTACTACGATAAGAAAAATCCAATTTTGGTCGAAGTCTCGCCTCGCTTATTAAGACATTTAGGAAAACCTAATCTCTTAAATGCAGTAATAAACTCTATTTTTATAATTTAATTCTAGGTGCATGTAACTATATTCAAAGATACGTGTACGACTGTAAATACAAGCCTGCATCATTGATTGTGCTAGTCAAAAAGCCCACGTACTCTGTATGCCAACATGAATAAAAACGAATGTGCCAATTATCATCCTTTCCATTGACGTCAACGATAGTATTCCTCGACCTGTGTAATCAGTGGTGGAATCAGCGAACATTAAACTAGACCCCAACATGGAGGAAATGAGGGAGGGTAGTGACTTAGGCCGAACCTTATATCAGGTTAGTGCAGGAGCTGGTGCAGAGGCTGTCTGATTGGAGACGGAGGAAGTGGGTTATATTGCATACCCTCTGTATCTTATCAACTTTTAGCAATCTGATTCACGAAGTTAACGACTTCTGGAACTATAGACCACTTCAATTTAGTAAATACCTAACCGGTAATGAGATCTTCTGTCGAATCAGCTCGGAATCTAGGTGTCATATTCCAAAGCGACCTCTCGTTAGACGACCATATCAGCTCCACAGTCAAATCCGCCTATTTTCAGCTTCATAACATTGCTAAAATTCGGTCTTGTTTAGATAAAAATACCACGTCCAAGTTAGTTCATGCATTCGTGACATCCCGTCTCGACTTCTGCAACTCACTGCTAACTGGCCTACCAGCATGTGCGATCAGGCGATTGCAGCTTGTGCAGAACTCTGCAGCTAGGCTTGTCTGTCGTGAGCGTCGCAGTTGCCACATTACTCTACTTCTCGCCGACCTACACTGGCTACCAGTCAAGCAACGGATTGGCTTCAAGGTTTTGTCGCTCACTTTTAGGTCCCTTCATTCTATGGCTCCAGCCTATCTGTCAGATATACTACCCCATCAGGCCAAGCATCGTACCACCCGCTTTTCGGAATCCAACAGTCTAGAAATACCTCATACAAACCTTAAATCCTTTGGAGACCGTGCATTTAGTTCATATGCTCCCAAAGCCTGGAACTCCCTCCCGACCTGCGTCAGAACATCCCCTGACCTGACCACATTTAAAAGGAACCTAAAAACACACCTATTAGGACAGCATTTAGTGGGTCCCTGTGATTCGTCTTTGATGTGCTTATGCGTGCTGACACTGTGCATGCTGCCACTAACCACATTTGCATGCTGACCCTGTGCATGTCACCCCTAACCATATTATTCATTTCGTTTGTTTTTCAAGCATGATTTTACTTACCATTCAATTGCATTTCACTTTACAGCAAATGTAATGCGCCTAGAGAGAGAGAGAGATTAATTCTCTGAGGGCGCTTTATCAAGTGAATTATTATTATTATTTATTATTATTATCTCAGTTGAGGCAACTGGCAAAACATACTTTCAATCTGTTAGAGCAGAAACTTCAACGAAACTTTAAAAGAATCAAAGTACACGATCATGTAGCATCTTTAGCTAGTTACATTTTAAATGAAGAAAACATTTGTTGATAATTTCAGACCAGCCAAGCAATTATTTTTAGACCCAGTTTCCATATTTAGGCAATCAACTGTAATAAACCGGACTGACTGCTGAACTAACAGACCAGGCCCCAAAAGCATGATAATTCAGTTTTCCTGTCGTTTCTCCCTGAACTCGAATTGAATAGAAGGAAACATTTGGCTGGCACTTTATCTTAATGCCATCTGGATTATTTGTTTCGTTGTTCGAAGGGCGGCATGGCAATTGATCTCAAAACGATCATAGAGCAGGACTTTCTTTTAGACTTGGTGAAAGTAATTCGTTTAAATATGTTTACCTTCTGCAAATAGTGTGCTGCCATTTCACCAGCAAGGAGCTTCGGGAACCTGCCCTTAGATATCTACGTGCATCCTCACATTTCAAACTGGATTCTTCGATCGTATTTAAAGCGGGCTCACTTTATTTAAGCTCTTTTTGTGGGGTTACGGTAAGTACATAACAGGGCCATACAGAAACGTATCTCGTCATTCATAGCCACTGGGGTCAGTAGCCAGAGAAGATACGTTTGGTCACAGTAGCCTTAAATACTGACAAAAGCCATCAGTATTCCGTGCTTTCTCCTAAACTTATCGTGGCTATGTGACTTACAGAGAAGGTAACCTTATAGACAACTTGAACTAGTGTCTATCAAGTAGACTAGATAAGCCAGCATGTACAAGAAAAGCTAGCCTCTCCTATGCCGAAGTGACCGCTTCTGTCAAGGCAAAAGAGTAGTGAAGATAGCTAGGGTTTCTAACGTAAAAAAGGATAATACGTTAAAATCTACTTTCGTAAAATATGCAACTCCAAAAATGACTGATATATAGCTTAGTTGTAAAAGTAAGTAGGTGCTCGTATACTAATAATACAGCACGAGCCTATTTTCCACTTTTACGTTAAATCCACAGAGCTCATGCAACTTCCGTGAGATGTCTCATGTTCTTTGCACACTGGACGCTCCCATTGGCTGCCTCACTCTGGCTAATGCCTCAGAAAAGCCAACGTGGCTAACCTTAATGAATGAAAAGACATCATTCGTACTCTGCCCAACTGACTTGCCAACGCCGTGATGATAAAAAGGATAGGCTCCTACTTCTTCATCAAGGTACTTAAAAGACAGCCGATGTGAACAAGAAGAAGATCTAGGCCCGCGACAATGACGTTGTTCAGTTTCAGATGGGCATATTTCAAGAACGACAGGTCAAAATGAGACATGTGACCGAAATTACAGATTTTATCTTCTGCAACCCACATGCCAATCTTCAGTTGAATCTCTTTCGTCTGATCAATAATCGCCGTGTACAGAGCTTAGACGCTAGGTCCATCACCTGCAGTAAGATCAACGGTTTTCTAAAAGTCCTTGTAAAATTCCTGATGCGCTTCTCATTCTGTTACAGGCATTACACAGACGCGTGACATGGCATGCAGAGTGGCTGCGGATGCTTTCCGGGCCACCCACGGTTGGATGGCTGCTTCGAAGACCATCTTCGGGTAGCATATACCAAAGTTCTAGGCTTTACTAAACTACATATTTGTAAAGTGCCTTTAACAAGGGCGGTCGCAATTATTTTCCAGCTCAATGAGATTCACGCAATTGTTGTTGTACACTATACCGTTATGGTAGTGCCCACTTGGTCAGGAAGGAACGCCGATTTCCTCCAGCTAGGGGCAAGGGTCGCAATAAGCTGCCTACTGTGGCGGCTTTGTAGGCCAACAGTCTGTCTGATGCTGTAAGTGCCCAGCTGGGGTCTATGGCCCAAGCCTCATGTGTGAACCTGTCAAAAGCCATCGTAAGATTATGATTAAATGAAAAACTAGTATTTAAATTCATAGTTTACTGCTGTTTCAGTGGTTTAATTATCCGTATACCAACATTTTTTATCAATGGATGAGCATCTAAATATAATATTAGCTAATTTAACCTAATTTTGTATAGCAGCAGAAGAGTCGTATTGGCTGTCTACACCGCTTGCAGTTGACCATAAAGGATCTCCTACTGCATGATTCGAGCCCACGACCTCCGTCGTAAAGAGCAAGCACTTTACCTACATCACGGCTTCAAGCACCCGTATGAAAGAGCTTGAACAACGTTTACCTCAGCTAATGTGGCATCACTTATCATAGAATCGTGATTCTGTTGCTACGGTCACTGTGCCAAAAGATAAAAGTTAAACGTTACTGCCATCCACTGCATACACTCAATTATGTACTCCAACCCTAAAGGAAAACGAAACCTAGCCATAGTTCATAAATACACAGAAACCCTAAATATTACAATTATAATCGTTGTTCCTAAAAAAAAATATATATATATCCAGGACACTAATCTCTAAAATCTGCATAGCAAATCAGGATACAGTGGTACCTCTTCTTACGAGTGTCGCGACTTACGAGTGTTTGGAGTTACGAGCTGTCTCTCGGCCGATTTTCTACTTTGAGTTGCGAGCTAAAATTCGGGTTACCCTACGACCCGGGCGTGACGCCAAGGGCAGGCCTGTTGGTTCGCTTCCAGACAGACTCGAGCCAGCCATCGTCGTGCTTCAACCCACAAGATCGCCAGACTCCAGTGTTAAATCCGACTACGGCAGGACCAGCTAAGTACGTACTCTATTTAGGTAATATCATTGAGTAAGAGTTCATCGCATAACTTATAACGATCGCTGCGTCCGCATACAAGCCCAGCCAATAAACTGAAAGCTTGGAAACCCTGGCGAAAGGGCGAAAGTCGGCAAAGAAGATTCAGATATTCATTTCAGCCTTTCTCCTCTAACTCTATTAGCATCTTCAAAACGTCTAATCTTTAAGTTACTCATGTACATTATGATTAATATAACCCGTTTTATTTCGAGGCATTCTAATGTATTGTTTTTAATACAATATTCGTTGTATTATAAGTACATTTTTTAATATAAAAATATGTGACAAGAATCGCAGTGTTTTGCGGAGGTGCGGAACGGTTTAATGGCATTTCAATTCATATCAACACGGAAAATGTTTATGACATTCGAGCAATTTAATATACGAGCTCTGGCACAGAACGAATTGAACTCGTAAAAGCCGAGGTACCACTGTAATCAATACTTGCCTTTGAAACTCTAAATCCTAAGATCCAGTTTAGCAAAAACATAATATTTATATGCAAACGTTCACAATCCATATCCACTTACAAAATTGTAAAAATGATGTCATTATTGCAATTGGCATAGTGCCAATAGCAAGATCCATGTCACCATTTATAGGTATGCATTGAAGAAGTCGCTAGTTTGCTACGTTAGCCACACTCCAGCATGCGGGTGTTCCATACGCGGAACTCTTGGCTCTCGTGATGAACATCGTGATGAACATCGTGATATGAACATCAAACACAATTATGGTTAACGGGAAAAAACCTGCTACTCAATTCCTGTAACTCAATCGCAGGCCCTGGGATCGCTTCATCGACTAGAACTTTCACAAAATGCTGTTGCTACGTGGCTTACTCAGGTCCTTTTTTTATGTCTCCTTGAAACTTCAGATTAGTTCAAATAATATAGCAGTCAAGCCGTCTATACATTCTCTGGTATTTCACACATAGCTGCAATGCCTCTGGCAACGCAACAACACTCCTCAAGGGCTTCAGGACTTTGATTCAGCCAATTGCTCTTGGTTGGCCCGGTTGTACGTTCTCCTAGTGTTTCCACTGCTACCTAGGCAAACAAAATCGGCTCTGCCAGCATACGACCTGTTGAATCTGCATGAAATCTAGGTGTAACTATCCAAAGTGGTGTTTCGTTTTAATAATAATAATAATAACAGTCTTTATAAAGCGCCCTCAGAGAACTCAATCTCTTTCTAGTGCAAGTTTCATTAGACGACCAAATCAGATTCACAGTCAAGTCTGCCCACTTTCAGCTACATAGCATTGCTAAAATTTGGGCTTCTTTAGACAGGAATACCACATCGAAGTTGGTCCACGCATTTGTGACGTCATATCTAGACATCGGTAACTCACTGCTTTCCGGTCTACCGGCCTGTGCAATCAGGCGCCTACAGCCGGTGCAAAGATTTGCAGCTAGGCTTATCTGGCGTGAACGTCGCCATGGCCCATAACACCACTTCTTGCTGACCTGCACTGGCTCCCAGTCAAGCAACGTATCGACGTCGAGGTTTCGCCACTCACTTTTAGGTCCCTTCATTATTTGGCTCCTGCCTGCCTATCAGATCTACCCCCTCCCCCCCCCCACCAGGCTAAGCATCGTATCACCCGCTTTTCGGAATCTAATTGTTTATCTATACCTTTTAAGAAACTCGAAACCCGCCTTTGGAGACCGTTTATTTAGTCCGTATGGTCCCAAAACCTGGAGCTTACTCCCGACTTGTGCCAAGATACCTACTGACTCGACCCCATTCAAAAATAAGCTAAAAACGCATCTATTTATCACAGCATTAAGTAGGTCTATGTGATTTGTCCTTAATGTGCTTGTGCGTGCTGACATCGTTGATGCTGCCACTAACCACACCTGCAGGCTGACCCTATGTGTGTCCCCCTAACCATGTTATTCTTGTTGTTTATTGATCATGCTACCGCTAACCATTCGATCTTCCTTCCTTTGCAGCAGATGTAAAGTGCCTAGAACCAGACTGAGTTCTCTGAGAGTGCTTTATCAAAGGTCCTATAATTGTTGTTATGAATGGGCTTCCTGCTCAGTGATTTATCAAGTCTAGATCAAAGATCTTTGGAAAATCTAATGGAGAGCAGCTGCAGTTGTCTATTCTTTATAGTCTAGCACAAGCATTCCGGCATCTCTAGGTGCAGTAACTTTTTGGTTACAATGCACTTACCTTAGTGTCTGGAAGCTAATAACTCATTAACGGGTGACAGTCACTTACTTTGATATAAATCTGCTGAATTAGACGTTTATATTTGAAAAACCGATGGCATTGCAGTCAAAGTTTTCATTGGAAGCATTTCTTTCTTTTTTAATGTATACACCGAAGAACTGCTGCCTCATTAGAAAGTTCATCGCAGAGTCCAGTAGCGATAATTTTAGGGCCATCGAAGACTAAGCAAATCGGGCATTTCGTTCTTTCTTTAGATACCTTATAAATATGCCATGAAAACCTCAGCCCACAAAGCATCTGCAGACTTTGCGTACTTAGCTGTTCCTGCCGTATTGAGACTTAATAGCAGAGTCTGGCGATCTTGTGCGTCCAAGCACACGATGACTCATTCGAATCGGTCTGGACGCGAACCACTAGGGCTGGGCTTGAAGCTACACCCGAGTCGTCGGGCAGCGTCTTACAGCAGAACTTCTTTCACCGCCCTAGCCTTACAAGCCTGATTAACCGCACGCCGTTCCTCCCTCCACACTCTTGCTTGTGTCGCTGGCACACCCACTAGCACTCATATACATGAGAGCAATTCCGTTGCAACCGCTTAAAGTGAACGAGTGCAGCCCGGGGTGCTGGGCGGATGCTGCAGCATTCAAACAATGAAAATCGCAAAAAACCGCAGGGTCACCTTCGTACCTTGCCGTCAGCACTGTCGCTCGCCTCTCGGCGGAATTTGCAGTTTCAGTTTCCAATGCTAACAACCGAGAGAACAAATAACGCTTGTGCATCGCCTTCGATGTGCACTGATAACCACGCTCCGGCTTTGGACGATTTCCTTTCATTAGCCGAGACGAACAGCTAAAATTTCGTAATGCATTTCCGAATGCTGTCATTCCCACCGCGGTCAGTAGATTTTGCTCAACGACAGAAGCGTAACCCAACAGGCTTTGTAGATGGCACGATTGCATTATACGGGTGAGTGTGTTGCCTGGTCTTTGTTCGCCATAGGAAGGATTGGCTACTTGTTTAGGCTTTACTACTGCTTTGGCCTTCACCCTAGGTGGCTAGTCCGTAGGAAGGCACATTGTCGCTGGAATCGTGCATTCGGGGACGCTGCTGTAACCACAATCTGCGCTATAACTGCAAGCGGAGGCACGTGAGCACGGCCAACGTTGCTACGCTGTCACACAGACACAGCAAGCGCTCGCGGCTTCAGATCCCACGCCGTAGTAGTATCGCCTCTTGCCTTCCACCTGCTACGTGAAGCTTGTAAGTAGACACGATCTAGGCTTGTGCAAGTCCGGGTTGTGAGGCTACAGAACCACGCAAGATCTCATCGTGGCCGCTGGTTGTAGGACATTTCTCCCCCCCCCCCCCAAGACGCCCCACCCCCGATATTTAATATCTAACAGACCCTAGGACATTTCCCCGCCCGAGACATTCCCCTCTCGAGGTAGAACATTATCCCCCTATGTTGATGAATGTATAACTAAGAATACAGATATTTACAGTCGTCCCTCGTTTATCGCGGTTAATCGGTTCCAGACTCTGCCGTGGTTTTTGAATTTCAACGAAGTACGATTCTTTATTTATAAATCAAATATTTTCGTAACTAGAGCATGGAAAACCTGTTCATGCCACTCTAATTCGGCGTTAACGTTATTAGAACCCTCTGGACGTTAAATAACACCAATTTAGTATCCACTGCACGTATTACCCAATATATTAGACAATGTAGGGGATAATAAGACGAATTAGACTATACGAATATCATATTATCAATTCTTTGCGTTTCATTAAACGCACGCAATTTTTACACACAACCACTAACTTTGCGTAATAGTGCAATTGGTTCGATGATGATGAAGAGGTGTACTGAGCGGTAAAAAGGAGCACGGTTACTGCTCTCAATGAGGCTGCACCTGACGTTGAAGGATTTGTGGGGGTGCTCGACTAAATAGACCAACAGCTCATACGTACAGTAATTTTAAGTGAGATGCAGCGGTGTGCAATTGACTCGGATAACCGAGCACCCGTAGTATCATTTTCACCATCTCGATTAACTTTTTAATGAAGATATTTGAAAAACCGAGATAGAGTGAAGCTGTGAACGACGACTGTATATAATATACATGATCAAATTATGCTCACGTTAAATTCAAATAAAACAACTCAATATAGGCGGCGACTCAATAGCACGACCGACGGAGGCAGTACGGCCAGCGCGGCGTCGGCGGCGGCGGCGTCGGTGGCGGCGTCGGTAGCGGCGGCGGTCGACGCGTGACGCCCGGTGCAGCAACCACTGCGGCGGCGGCGGCGGCGACGGTGAGCTTTGAACGGGCTGTATGCACCACGGTGCCGATGTCAGTAGGGGCGGCGGCGGCTTCGGCGGCCGAGGATACTGCTACGTGCTCGCGGCTGCGGCCTGCCGAGAGTGTCTGCTGCTGACCTCCCGGGGCAGAACTTTGACCTTGCAAATGGTGGTCTGCCGAAAAGCAGGTCCGCAGCGACCGCGTTTCTGATGACTTTAATGTGAGATTATGTAATTTATAATATACTATAATAATACTTACTTTTACAAGATATGTTAACAAAACAATTTATATTGTGACATTTCCATAAGGGAGGGGAGAAAATCCCCTACCCCGGGGGGGGGAACGTCCTACCCCAGTGCGGTGAATGCTCGATAATAATAACAATAATAATAATAATAATTCACTTGATAAAGCGCACTCAGAGAACTTAATCTCTCTCTAGGCGCTTTAAATTTGCTGCAAAGTGAAATTCAATTGAATGGTAAGTAAAATCATGCTTAAAAAACAAACAAAATGAATAATATGGTTAGGGGTGACATGCACAGGGTCAGCATGCGAATGTGGTTAGTGGCAGCATGCACAGTGTCAGCACGCATAAGCACATCAAGGACGAATCACAGGGACCCACTAAATGCTGTCCTAAATAGGTGTGTTTTTAGGTTCCTTTTAAATGTGGTCAGGTCGGGGGATGTTCTGACGCAGGTCGGCAAGAAGTAGAGTAATGTGGCAACTGCGACGCTCACGACAGACAAGTCTAGCTGCCGAGTTTTGCACCAGCTGCAATCGCCAGATCGCACATGCTGGTAGGCCAGTAAGCAGTGAGTTGCAGAAGTCGAGACGGGATGTCGCGAATGCATGGACCAACTTAGATGTGGTATCTTTATCTAAACAAGCCCGAATTTTAGCAATGTCATGAAGCTGAAAATAGGCGGATTTGACTGTGGAGCTGATATTGTCGTCTAACGAGAGGTCGCTTTGGAATATGACACCTCGATTTCGAGCTGATTCAACTGGAGATTTGCTCGATGAGGAAATATCCGGGGTATATAGTCCGGAGAGGAATGTCCGTACCCCGTGGCCACCAGTGTTCACAGCGGAGCGCTGCTTATTCGTGCTGCTTTATTGCAGCCACACTTCAGGTGCACAACCCACAAACAGAGCAGCGAGCACACCCCTTGGCCTCTATTGTAAACTTTCGGGTAAACCCATTCCCACGATAGGATTTGTCTTGGACGACGGACAAGACGACGCGAGGTCTGTAGCAAGCTAGCTAAAGACATGATACATTTTATCTGAGCGGCGGCCAAGCGTGAAAATGAATTGACAGGTTTTTGTGAGCGATGTTTCAGAGCAGCGCATTGGTAACCGGGCCCGTAAAGTACTCAATTGCAGCCATCCAGTTAAATGTAATCTAGCTGCGCACACGGCACAGCGAATCGGATACTTTTCATTGTGAATTCATTCTGCTGTAGCGGCTACCATCGGTAGACGCTGTAGTCTTTCCATGGCGTTTGAACTAGCCTCGCTAGACCAGGAGCTGATTGCAGCGTATGCGTTCTACGCGGCTTTAGTGCTGCTGAAGACGCTGCTTATTATTCCTCTAACCATATTCTATCGCCTGTCGCTAAAGGTCAGCATCACTAAAGGCTAGCCGCTTGCGGGGTCGTGTATCTTCCTGTGCGTCACCGTTTCGATGCCAGCTGTATGCTGCATAAACTTAAAAGTATAGGCTGTCTGCTCTAATCTAAATATTTGGAACGCACCTTCAGGTTCTCGTACGAATTCGTTAGCAACTGCTGCTGGACTGTATAGGTAATTGAGCTGGATCCAATTACACCAGCTTTTATTTATATTCTTGACGTTACAGCTTTTGTTTGAAAAAACACCGAGAAATTTGGTTTGTAGCCGCTGACTCGGTCATTGAACATTTGCATTGTTGTAAGGCTAGGACCAGATATGCTGTCTTTGAACTTGCAGGTGTTCGCTTCTGCTGAAGATGCTAAAGTGTTCGGAGGGAAAACGGGAGAAAATGTGCAGGTGGAGAGAGCAAGAAGGTATTTACACGTGATTTTCTGACTTTGAGAAATTCATTTAATTTGAAATGTGCTGTAAGTGAAATGAAATGAAATGAAATGCTGAAATGTGTTTTAAAAAACGTTGGTTTGTTAAAGTCATCACCAGTTCGTATGCTTTTCTTTCTGCGAATAGAGCTGCCCTCAAAGGCTATTCCTCGTAGGGAGCTCCTTGCTATCACGAATATTTTGTTTGGGGCTAAATAAGTCAAGAAATTGCGCTTGCATCCTCTCGAGATTAGCGGCTCTGTTGTCGCATGGAAAGTCGCTGCCGCTACCTCAAGTTATAATTAGTGCGCGAGAATTGCCCAATGTCGATTGACAATTCGGTAGCCGTGATTTTGTGTTGTAGGATTCATTTGAATGACATGGAGAATGTCTACATGTTCGTCTTTCTGGGCGCATTGTACCTGCTCAGTCGGCCCAGTGCTACCGTCGCCCTGTTTCACTTTCGAATATTTGCTGTCACGCGAATAATCCACACTGTGGTTTACTACCTTGAGCTGCAGCCATGGCGATTCTATGCTTTCCTGCCTGAATTTTAGTCAATTCATCCATGGCGATCCAAGTGCTGGCTTCATTCTGCTAGCTTCGCTTAAATTGCTTGCTTTTTGGCCTCGGCTTTGAGACGGTCTCTGTGGCGTGCTCCAAATTGAGCAACCTTGCTAACCGAGCTGTTAGTCAATGCATTTTTTGCCGGCTGTTTGCTGCCGTCTGACCATAACAAAAGCTTGTATGTAAGAATATTTGATTTAGCTTGTTGTTAGTTTTTAGTTTCACTAGTTTATGGCGCAAGGGCAGTGACTATTAATTTGACAAACTTGAATTACTGGTGTGCAAAATTAAAATGCTAGTTTGTCCAACCAGTCTGAAGCTTTGGAGTAAGGTGCTCGAAACTAAACGATCGGGGTCGTGGGTTTGACTCCTGCGTCTGACTAATTGCGTCATTTCTGCTGCAGTATTGGTGAAAGAGTTTCAGCTCTTCTGCCTGCTATATATCTCAGGATGTTAAATCGACTAAATTTAGCTAGACTTTTACATCAAATGCCATTTCCCAGCTTCATCGAGCTGCGTCACTGCAACTGAGTCAAGGAATAGAGACATCATAGAGTAGCACTAATTATGCTGAAGCTTCATTCTTGCTACGTGTGTAGCCACTCTTGACTACTAAAGCCGACGCAAGTTCGCAAGTGTGTTATGATAGCTTTATAGCTGGACCTACATGAGTGGGTTTTTGTCTCATTGTACTGTCTATGGGCCGGGATTCTACAGCCATTCGATGCTGGCCTATCGGCTAGCTGCTCTATTGAAGGAAGACCGAAGCTCCATGCTGATATGACCCGTCCCCTTGAATGGCTCAGACTATTGATCTAGGGAAGCAGCTTTCACTGGCTGCATTTATTCAAATGACCGACTCGCAAGCCATAATTTAGTAAGGTAGCAAAATGGATTACTTAAACTTTGCTCCTCAGTGTGATGCGAATGATTCTGCACTTATTTTATCGTCAGATCACACGAAATTTTGCGACAGGGACAAAGCCGTGCTGTCGTTTAAGTGGAGGTAAGCTTGTACGCTTTCTCACGAATGCACCGAAACTTTGTCATACCGCATAGCCTGAAATTTCCTAATACTGACCGAGAGCGACGCAGAACATTATCTGCTTGTTAGTAATACCGACCGGTATTGGCCTGATATTGCTGTGTGGGTGCTATTATAACTTATCTTGGACGTACTTATAACAAAATTGGAGCCTGGAGGCTCTGAGCGACCTGTGGGTGCTCATCAGGCTGTCTACAAGACTCTCACTGCAAGTTTGGTACATGGCATATAGATTTCGTGCAGATTCAACAGGAAATATGCTGGCAGAGTCAGTTTGAGCGTTAATCTTTTCAATTTATACACGGCACTGGTTTGCCCATAACCAGTAAGTAAGTTTTTACCGTCATTCAATTAAAAACATTTGCTGCCATCCAAGTGCAGATGTCATCAACACATGCAGCAAGGGAGTTAAGAGAATTTGACGTGCCAGAGGGCTGGGAGGGATCAAAGCAAAGGTACAACTGTGTGTCATCCGCATAGCAGTGAAAAAGCCTAGATTGTGCTTGGCAATCCCATCGGCAAGACGAAGAGAAAAAACAACTTGTATGATGCGATTTTTTCAAAGGTTTCTGCAAATGAGTAAGGTACACAATTAAGGCCAGTAAAAAGAGCTGTTTAGCTGCATGCCCAACACCATCTTTTTTGGGTTTTAACGGTGGACAGACTTGTCGGCTTGGTAGCACGCCTATTTAATGCTTGAAAGTCTATAACGAACTATGCATGACACCATTCGAATCAGCGGTCGTTCGTGCGGCACCAGAAAGTTTTGAATTCTAATCTGGGCCAAGAAAGTATTCTCCAGTCCCATTCTTCCATTTATGGTACACAATCCTCGTAAGGATTTTCAAAAACAACTTATATATCATTCATGGGGATGTTTTTGACAAATTTCAGCATTGGTCAAGCCATACTATCAACTGAAACCAATATCCATTTGACTAATAAAATTCGAAATAGCAATAACGATGGCAATGTTATGTCTGCCGGATAATTAATCGGCAACAGTTGTTCTAAGCATCATAATGTCGTACTTCAAACGATTGATAACAATGAATATTCTTTGTAAGAGCCTCCGCAAGAGTTGGATCTCAATGTTCTATCAAGCGCCGTACGTGTTATAAACCGGTCACTGGTCCTACCAGGAGCCTTTTCCGGGGTCCCGGAGCCCTGCAGGGGCCTCTGTGGTTCTCGGCATTGTTTGGTGTTCTCTATTTATTAATACGGCCATAAGGAAAGTAAATTTGGAACCATTGTGCCGGGACAATCATTCTCTGACGACAAACGCAAGCAATGTTCTCATTCATTCAAAAGCATTAGAATTAATTCGATGACTAAAAAATTGTACACCCTGCATTACAAACCAGCAGCATGACGTCAAACCAATTTATTTTAAGGTTGCATATTTAAGAAAACCGAACTCATGCAAATAATTTCCTTTCCCAAATCATTCTTGCCCTAGAGACTAGCATCTAAGTGCTCGAAAATGAGTGTTTTCCTTGACTGAGTTCTGAAAGTTCCATTAAGCGAAATCCTCACTCAGCTAGTAAATACGATTAAGTCCTTCCCTAGGATTTTGGATCTAGTTATCAATCTGCCTTTTTAAATGTCTATCCTCATGCTCACATAGTGCTGCTTTTAACCAGCTACACTGAATAAATCGAGACCTGAGCTCAAAGTGGGCATAGCCGAGTTTCCGGAACTCTAATTAGCCTTGTGTCAATGAGTGCCTCAGGTCTCAAATCAGATGAGATAAGCTGTGAAAGAAGATACAGGTTCCTTTTCTGGAATTGCATTTCATGTTGTGCAATCCTGACATGTCATTGGTTGAGCTCAAAGCCCTTGCAGATGTGGTTGCTGCCTTATTGTCTGCTATGCTGCATCTACGGAAAACTTATAATCTTTGGGCGAGTCTTTTTAATAATAATAATAATAATAATATGTGCACTTGATCGCCCTCCACAGCGAACTTAATCTCTTTCACTAGAAGCGCTTTACATTTGCTGCAAAGTGATGCGCAATGGAATAGTGAAGCCAAAATGTTTGAGGAAAATGACACGGATTATTTCCAACGTTTCACTCAGGTACCCATAATCAATCGTTTCAGAAGAGCTGCTTTCTTCTGAGAATCAAAAGAGAAGCGATTCGCACCTAAACCACTCCGTCATCTACACAGAGGGTAGCAGCTTGACAATGCCTGAGATCGATGCTCCCGAGTTTTCAAAAGTTTTTCCTCGCTGGAATCCATGTTGGGTTGCATTGGTTTGTACCAGTAGGTTGAGTCCTGCTCTCAGACCAGAGTTAGTTGAGTTAGTTTGATTGTGACAAACAATATTATTTTGGAAATTCGGTGAATAATACGGCCTCTTGTCGAAAGCCTTAGCACTTCGTGAAGGGAGACCAGCTAGGGAGGAGCTGGAAAGTCGAGGCTCTCTCCTCCACACGGGATGCTCACGGATCTGAGCAGCCTTGGCTCATCCGCAAAATTATCCGAGCGATGAGTACCAGCGGTTTTTCTTTTCCCCGTCCTCTCGATCATTCATTCAAACATGGCAGCCTCTTTGCAACTCATCACTTCCTATTTTAGGACAAGCAGCACATTTAGTGGGTCCCTGTAGTTCATTCCTTCATGTGCTTGTATGTGTCTCACACTGTGTATGCTGCCACATAACCCTTGCATGCCGACCTGGCCACGTCACCCTAACCATATTCTTCATTTTGTTTGTTTTCAAGGCATGGTTTACTTACAAATTAATTTCATTTCCCAGGGCGAAAATTTAAAGCGCCTAGAAAAGCATTAGAAGTTCTCTGAGGGCGCTATCTTCGAGTGCATTATTATTGTCTGTGTTAATCTGATATTACGAAAAAACGTGTCGCGTTGCTTTCTACTGATACCACTCAACCCGAATCCAGGCTGTGCCACTGAGGTCTCTTGTGTGCACGCCTCTTCTGCCGTATTTGAAATCAGTTGATTAGTTGTTGATGATAAAATTTTTAGCCTCTTTTGCTATGAAGGACTGTGGGCTTTGCTTTACCATGCTGCGAAGGAACTGGTTATCGTTATTAAGGGTTACATAAAAAGCGCATCCAGGTTCGTTGGTGAGGAATCTTCCCGCTTTATTAAAACAGCTGCCACATGTGGGTAATGTGATTGATAATTCTCTGTGTTCTTGTAATTCTTTGTGCAGTGAAGGTCCTACAACGCCACAGCCCAGGGGTCGGTGACGGCAAACCGGAACGAGTGTGCCAGCGAATCGTTTGCCGCTGACATTAATTTCACCTCCTCAATAGCCGGTTCCTATCAACGCCATTCTATAGTGGCATGGCGTTCAATCCTCCCCACCCTCGTTGACCAAGACCCCTAATAGCCGCACGGTAATGCTTTCTACGCTGCTGGTGCTGCACCAGACACTGCTAATAGTTCCTCCGACCTACTATCTTCTGTCTCGACGAAGGTCAGCATCTTCAAATATAGCCGCTAGCTTCATCAAGGACGAGCCCAGTAGCTTCCTGTGCGCCCCCTGCTTGAGATCAGCACCTTGCCCACCCAGGCCTCGGATGCTCGAGTGTGGCACACTAGTCGGTGCACATGGGTGGTGACCTAGTGATCCTGCCCACATAACCCTGAGGCGCAATCCTTCTGCCCTTGACCGCCCGTGAGAAATTGCGATGTTGACCTGAACAAACTAAACGACCGTGGCACGTTAGAGCCCCGGCAGAAACCACGGCACTCTGGTAGACAGTTAGCTAGTGCACATCACTGATACGCCTTCTGTAAGCAAAGCTTTAGCTGGATCGAGCGGCATATATGTAGGAGGTACATTTCTTTTGCGTTGGCAAGACGACCCAATGGAGATCAAATGTAAACTGCTCGATAACCCTTATCGCGATATGCTCTCACAGCCTTCCATTTGCTTTAATGCTGGCTCCTGACTTGTTCATCAAAGTCGTAAAGCTCACCTCTTGTGGTGGACACTACTCATGAGCATATCCCATCAAATAAGCTGTGATTTGTCAGCCATGGGTCTGAAAACACGTTTGGGTTGAAGGCGGTTGTAGGTCACAATATGTTATATAAAGTGTCTTCCAAGGAATATTAATCATTCCAGTTCTTTGACGAAATATCTTTTCCGGCACACGCGTCAGCTCTCAAGAGACAACCACCTGGCTCCTGCCATTGATGGAATGAAATTGTTGTAACTTTTTCATAACTATATTTGCTTTGAGCTATTGGCGCATCATGGTGTGATCTAGAGTACCACTTCATTGGCGTGGCTGCCAGGGAGAAACTGATTGTAATGTTGTGTGAAATTCCTTACTTGTTGCCACTTATGCACATCTTAAATGTCCATACCTAGTGCTTTCCTGCATGGGCTACTGAGCATTGGTGTGACTGCCTGAATGAATCACCTTGTCTCACTAACATCGTTTTGCGTGGGTTTCAAAGTCTTCTCAAAAGCATCTGATGTTCTTTTGTGGTTCATAGTAGTGCTTATTTTTCATGTTTCAATGGTTCATGGGTGTTAAGTTTATAGGATCACTCAAATTATCTTTTTTCTAATTACTGTGTGTAGCCAACGTCGGTATCAGTGAGGCAATTTTGAAAACGGTTGTGTTTAAATCCTATCAGTTTTGGTTGATTAGTGAAGATCGTTGTTGTGCGTAACTATCTTGGGAGTATTCTGTTCTCCCTGGGCATTTCCACTGCAGAAGGCCACCAAGATTTTAAAAGGGAAAGCTGGAGAAAATGCAAGGTGAAGTGAAGTGCCCTAGGGTACTTGAGTTCAATAGAAACCCATCGTTGATCTGTGTTTCTGAGCATGGACATTCTTACGAACTTTTTCAACTCTATACCAAGGCCCTTGATATTGGTCGTCAGACTGCGAGTGTTGTACCCTAACCGCACTTTAAAATCACCACACTGACTTATGGCTTCCATTTTTCAGTCTTCGGTAACCTGTTTTGTCCGCATCTCAGCAGGAACTTCGCTTTTCATATAAATATCTCTGTTGTTGTAGGATTGAGTTTTGCTTCTGCTTCATCTGAGAACCGTCCAGTATCTGTGATGGGTGTATCCTGCTGTCTTTGACTTCTCGTTGCAGTGATTCATTGAAATAATGTGTGGAGAACGCCATGTTCAATGCTCTTCTAGTTCTTTTGCTGCTCACTGGGCTAGTGCGGAAGCTGTTCTTTGTTTCCACTTTCGAATATTCTCTGTTCATCTGAGATAAATCACACTGGTTTGCCTTAACGCAGCCAGCACGATTCTATGCTTTCCTGCCTGGCCTTTTGGTCAACTCATCAGTGGCGTTGTTGCTGGCTGCAGCTTAACTGCCTTTGGCTTCACGTGAATTATGCTTGCATAGGCTTTTTGGGGTCTGGTTGCCTTTGGCGTGATCGAGGTGTGCATTCCAAACCTTTTCTTATGCTGCGATGTTACTTTCTGGCTGCTTGTCTTTTTGATTTTCCATAACCTGGTGATTGATTTTCTTGAAACCATATTAATTACGAATATTTGGGTTTTTATTTCCTGTTGCGTGTGAAACAAAGCCAAATTAGATATGATTTGAAGAGACTGGTTTCTCGATTGAATTAACCCATTGCTGATTCAATGTTGGAGTTAATAAATAATCTTCAGAAGCCTGTGTGCAGTCTGAACTTTTAAGGAGAGCACTCCTCTCTCACTTCACAATCAGGTCGGTTCAGTTCTACAGCTATGGCAAATATTTCATATTGGCTAGCAGGTGATACACATACTATGGTTCTTTTACCGCTATATATATATATATATATATATATATATATATATATATATATATATATATGCTGAAGCTGGGCCCGGATGACTATAGCTTCCACTGTTACATTGAGTCATTTGCCTGCATTTGGACACTCTGCGGTGGTAGGTCGTCCTAATGTGCTGCAGGCTTCTACTCTTGCCTGGCATTTAAACTCAGGTTGCCAATCGTTATCAGTAGGACTCCTCAGCTTCAAGTTAATGCTATTTTTCATTAGCTTTTCAAGCGAAGAGAGGGAGTTGGCGCTCAATGCGATAACGAGACTAATGCCCCGTTCTACAAAGCGAAATATCAGGTCAGCTCCACAGCTGGCGGGCCCCGGGAAATGTGAAACTCTACAGCCTGCGTTAGCTGGATCATCGACTCCAGTTAATTCTGATAATTCCTGATGAAATCAGAAGATTGTTTGCAAACTGCTGAGGTTGCACCAGTATGAAAATGGATACAAGATCAGGACTTGCATGCCCGGATCCAAGGTTGAATTGTGAGACCCCAAAGCCAAGCATTCGACACTGGCTCTGTGATCTGTCAGACCAGGAATATGGCTGCTCCTCACAAAGATCACTTTGTTGGGAGGACCACGATGGACCTTACTCAGCCTCTTTGAGCTTTATTATGCAGCTAAGTAGCGTCGTTTGTTCCGCCGAGAAGCCTCGATGTGGTTTCTTTTCCCGGCATGGGCATAATGCTTTCAAGCGAACATTTCAGCGTGGTCGCAGCGTATGTTTATATTTACATTATGTTTTTGCGTTGTTTAAGCAAATGCTAAATTTTTAGGTTTAGTGTTTTGATGAGTTTATGTTTTGGTTTAGTGGTTCTGATTTTTATTTTGATAGTGAGTTTTGACAAGGAGAAGCTCAAACGTGACCTCCACAGGAAACAATTTTAGCTTTGCATTTCATCAGTGTTTTAGAAAACCCCAAAGGTGTGTGATATGCTGAGTTTAGTTTTAAGTGGTTTAACATGTTGGGTTAGTATTAGGTTTGTATTTTGATTTTAAGTTTTGGGTTTTAGAAACTCTGGGCGGGGTATCTAAAGCGCTTTTCTTAGCTTAGGGACACTATGGTTGATTTGAGTTTTAATCTGTTTAGTGGTTGTGTTTTGAATTATTGAGTTGTTGTTGATTTTAATATTTTTGTTCAGTTAATGTGGGCTTTTAGAAATAGGAAGACATCTCAGAAACTGCATGCTTCACTACGGCGCATCAGTTTAAACAGCATAACGGTGTAACAACGTACTATGACCTTTTTTTCTTGCTTTCGGCAAAACCAAATTTTTGTCTCTATCGGTTTGTGGTTGACCGCTATCCGGCTGACTACTGACATTTTCTTCGCGGCAATTATTATACTGTTGATGAGAATGTCTGCTCGTTCTTTTGTTGTTCCCCAAGCGCCCAAATGTGTCGTGGACATCTGCCTGCTTTTGCCCAAAAATCCAAAAGGGATCAATGTCCGACAGCCTCATGTGTGTTCTGCAAGGCTCGGTGCGCCGCGATTCTAGCGTCAGCGACCTTGTTCCCCACTGACTTTATAGTTTCTACTCCTCGCAGTTCCAAGCAACTGATTGCGGAGTTGCTGAGTTGCTCTTTCTGACGCTTCCATGATTGTCTTTGCTCTTTATCAGATGCCATTTCACGAAGATCTTCCAACTGAGTCAGCTGCTCTCAGCTTCTCTTATTGTTTTATATATAGCAATGTTTCTTAGGCTTTGCGATCCTATCTCCACACCTCCAGCGTGATCGTTCTTGTTATAATCGGTTTCTCTCTGAGGTTCACTGCCGGAATGCTCTCTATCCTCGAACCAAGCTCATTGCCGTTGCGTGCTGCTGATTGCCTACCAACCGATCAGGTGGGCGTCATTTCTTCATAGCGATTTTGGCCGGGGTTCTATCGGATCCTTTTGTTCTGCAGCTCCCTGGTCATTGGCCAGCCGCTCAGCGCAGCTCCATCGAAACTTGCCATGCCATTCTCATTGCGCGTCTTTCTCTATCTTGAACTGTTGCTTAATCTTAGCTGTTTATCGTTGGCTACCCCAATGTGGTGACCTCTGTATTGCCACACGATCATCTAATCCAGCAGCGGTGAAACTTATCATAGTTTGGCTTCTACAAATATTAGGAATTTTGTTGTTTATGTGTTGCGACGTAAACTTTGATGCTCGTTGGAACATACACCTGACCGAACCAATAACATGGTTTCCACATAGTGTAAAAAAAAACTCCATAAACTCTGCATTGCTCAGGAGCTCTTTATCAGATGTACTCGAAACAATTGAAAACTTTCTGTTGGTCAGCAGTTCGCGAGTGCCTCTGCCGCCACTGGGTCAGGTCTGGCTGGGGTCCCCACGGAATAGGCCCAGAGGCATCATTAAGCGAGCGCCTGAATGGGGATTGGTTCTCTTGAAGGTCAACTATACTCGAAGTAGTTATATATATATATATGTGTGTATTATTGTGTGTGTAGTTTATATATATATGAAATTGCAATATGTAAGTGTCACAGAAAGCATTGATCGTGAAATCTTACCTGAAAGAGGTTGGAACGTGCGTCGACTGATGAGGCTCTAGCGTTTCTCAAGAATCGCTCTTGCTGGTTGTCCACTCGGCGTCGTGTTCCCGATGTTAATTCATTATCCGCCCGAGCGTGTGCAGTTTTGCCACCAACGCTGTTCTCAAATAAACGCTGTCTCTTACGTACCTTCCGGTAAAAGTCAGGTTTATAGCGCTTACTGTCCTCCAGTTCTCAGAATATCTCCGTACCCGAAGCACCACGCGTTCACCAATGGTATTGTATATCTGGAGTGGAGTCGGTTTTCCCAGCTCTTCAAGCCTGGAAACTTAAGACAGCTGATCTCCTGCTATGTAGATGTCCTCTGAAGAGCACTCCGGGCGCTCGACCATGACCAGCTTGCAGGCCGTCTGCAGACAGATCGTTAGTAGCCGCGTGAGCAAAAGCACAGCCTCCCTGTAACCGCAAACACGGTAGCGTCTCTCTCGTTGAATAAATTGCTTTGATTCTTACGAAATCAACACCGAATGAGAGATATGCGGAAGGCTTCTTAACGTCTGAATTAAATTGAAAAATACCGCTTTTTGACCGTCCGATGCCGCTCTTTGTGAATTATCACCACGCTAACGTCTATTTGAGATGTCGAATAAAAGAAATTGTTCCATCGTTTTGAAGAACTCTGCAGGTGTGACCCGGACAACTCTATAGACTTGTATAGAACTTGAATTATTTCTTCTAATAGCCCGCTACCATAATTACCGTTGCAGCGATAAAAAGAAAGGACGAACCGCTGAAATGCACGCGCTGTAGCGTACGCTTTGCAGCCACTGATTTTTCTTTGGGAAGCGCCCAGACGGCCTTCCGTGCGGGCGCTAAGCGAAGCGTCGCTCCGGGTGGAAACCAATAGCAATAATTCTTTGGCGAGTTTCACCAACTGGTCCACCTCCTGAAGTGTCACCAACGACCAATTGAGACTTATTATGCCGGTTGGGTGGTGGTTTCTTGCCTGGCGCACTCAAAGCAAGAGGCCGTCAGTGCGCTTCCGCATCAATGTTACAAATAATAGTAGCAACGAGGCGTGGCGTATTTTCCCAAAGGCCAGACCACAGGCCACAACTTACTATGTGGTCTTGGTGCAATAATAGTCTCAGTCGACGCGACAGTACTGCGGTGAAGGCGAAACGTGGGGTTGGGCTTGTCACCAGGCTTGTGATTGCAATACACGTGCGGTATGCTGATGGCAGTGAAAAAGAACGGCTGCAACGGGCATACGCGTAGCCCATTCTTGGGATTACGAGGTCAGTAATGTCCTCTCGGCTGCGTGAGAAGTGATCTGTTTTACCACGAGCGGCGCGACGTGGGTTTACGCGCGCGTCCGCACTGGCGCTGGCTGTGGGGGAATTCTCGGGTAACACCCCACTTAGGTCTTCACGTAACTGCGGGAGTTGCCTGGGCGGGGGATATAAGTCTATTCCATGGTGCACACCTTCTTCTCGTAAGGCAACAATGATTTCCGCCAATTTCCGAGGAACTCACGAGGTCCTGGTCTTGGTTTTGTAGGGGATAAGGTGCTCTGTATCTTTACATCCTGCCGCATTCGTTGAGACCTGCATGTTTAAATCCTGGATATGGTAAGTTGGTTCTCTCACAGAACGCTGGCTGAGCAGAGTTACCGCGTATCCACCTGCTTTTTCTTTTTAGAAGGATCAACCCCTCAGGAAGCCGGTGACCAGTTTCCTCTACGGTACATCTTTCCCATTCATTACTTACTGAATCCTTCTTCGGTGTTCTTCTTCCTTGATGTAATAACCAGATCATGACTAGTTTTTTGTGAATAACAATTTCAATCTCGACTATGGGTCAATCAGGTGATTTTGGTTATTATATCTCCAAAGGCGACCACCTGATTCAATTTCGATTGTTTTCCTGCGGCGCTATTATTTTTTTTATAAATATTTACACAGTGTTTAGCACGCTTATTTTAATGACGGCTTTGCTACACATCCATGAACGCTATTGATGCATAGCTTTTTTTTGTGCTGCTTCCATTTCCACCGGATCGAGAAAAGCTGGGAATAGTGACGATATGCGTTTTGCAGACCTTTACGAAACATATCTTTCGTTATAGTGCACTCAAAAGTGAGGAAGTTTTAGTATGGAGCATCCCAAGGGAGCTTAATCGTTAGATCAGCGGCATGACATCCTTGCCAAGACGCCAGTGCTGAAACGCTTTAGCTACATACGCGTAAGCTACTGGAGCGAGACGATACGACTGTACCAGTAATTAAGCAATTTGAAACGTGATAGCCACAGTCAATCGCCTCTTTACAAACCGTAGCGAAAACGCTTCCTTAGGCCGTAAAAATTTTGTAATCCATTGCTGCACAGACAGGACCATAGGAAGCTTCCATGCTATTCTCGAAATGATTATGAATATTATTATTGCTATATTGTTATTATTGCACTCTGCACACAACAGTCTGCCCATTCTTCCTTCAGAATGCAAATTCAACTTATATGCGTCGAGCTGCTACCAGCCCTGCTCCTGGCCTCCTCGAACTCATTTATCGAGCGTTCCCTACAGAGCTCTTTCACTCTGCTGCGACTCGCGTCGGTCATCTACTGTTTCATCTCGTCGTTTCTGTCTGACCACAATCGTGCGCGTGCGCAACGCTGCCGTACTAGTTCCGCTTGTCCGAAGGCTTCCCGTCAAATCAGTTTATTGTTCTGACCATCAACAGCATGCAAGGAGATATAGCCCTGAGGTAAGCCGACATCTGAGCGCGTCAATCTAGTGTCTCGAGCTTGCTTATACGCGGCTCCATTCCGCAACGATACAGCTCGAGGCGCAGCGCCAGATATACCACGGTTGGCGATCGCGGAGTTGCCCACCACTCTTCCAGCGGTGGGAAACGCACGACGGCTTTGATGTCAGCTGGCGCCACGGACGTCGCGTCATCGGTTTCAGGAGCAATGAATTTTGCGAATCGGAAGTCAAGAGCTCACTGCAGCCCTCCATTGCGTAGCGCGCGAGAGAACAGAGAAAATGGGAAGGGCTAACACCATCTGGTCTGGCACATTGCAGCCCTGAGATTTCCGACGGCTATGTAGTGCAATGTGGTGTACAAACACTACAAATCAATGGACGACATTTCAGCGATTCGCTAAGATGCCACTCCGTCAGCAGCTCATCCACGGGGTAGACTCGCGCCGATGCAGAAGGCTGGGTTGAGTTCGCAATAACAGAAGCGTTGGGAGCGGGCCCGACTTTTTAAGCTCGCTGGCTAGGCCAAAAACCGACTACTCCCGTAGCCATCTAGAGCGACCGCTGGGGCGCCACCGGGCTCACGGCTATGCCCACCGCAGTGGCCACCAAGGCACACCTGCGGTGGAGAACGTAGCAGTGAGCGCTGGAGAATCGGAAGGCGACGACTGCAGAGTACTCTGGTCCTATCAAAATATCTCGCTTCAGGGATGAGGTGCGTTTCCGTAGCTGTTTAGGCGAGGAAATGGTCTCTCGACCGCTATTGAGTGCGGCTCGCGAACCCAAAGCAGCGTCAGGACCAGGCTCGACACGCCTCCCCTCGCGGCAGCGGCGCTTCGTTTGCTCTCCCTGGCACGCCTGCATCTCTGCGACGAGTCACTCCTAGGCTGACTGGTCATAACACGAACAGAGGCAGGCTGGCACTGATCCACGAAGTGAGCTGAGTTAGCCTACGAAGGGAGACTGCCGGCGGCTTTAGCGGCAGACGCTCGCCTGCTCCTGCTCCTGCTCCTCCCTGCTCCTCCTGCTCCTCCACTCCTCCTGCTCCTCCTGCCCCTCCTCCTGCTCCTGCTCCTCTCCTCACTCCTCCTGCTCCTCCTCCTCCTCCTGCTCCCTCTCCTGCTCCACTCCCCCTCCCTCCTGCCCCCTCCTCCACCTGCTCCCTCCCTGCTACTCCTGCTCCTGCACACCAGCAGCATGGCTAGCTGCTCTCCGCGGACGCGCGTAAGGCGACAGCTGCTGTCGCCGCTCTGGTAGTGGTGGTGCCAGCGAAGGCCACCCCGGTGGCGACCGCGCCCTGCGGCCGCCGCAGGAAGCTCGCCCCAGCGGCCTCCCGCGATCGACCACACGCGCGTCGCCGTCCGCTGCGAAGCCGGAAGGCATTGCCCTGCCGTCGCCTCCTGCACCGCTCTCCGGTGCTGCTGGCTCGCTCTCTCGCCAGCGACGCAGCTTCCGAAGCTGAGCGACCTACGCGCAGCGGACAGCTCGAAACGACGCGAGAAGGCCTACCAGGACGGCCCGCTCACTACCACGACTACTATCCGAGAAACTACGAGCGGCATCAAAGGCCTGCTCAAGCTCGGCCCGAACAGTGAGCGCCTCGACGACAAATGGCCGCTTGTGTGCGAAGGCGCTGTTGCTGGCTTTGTGCGACCTCGGCTCTGTCGTTCCGGGCGCGCTCGGTCCGTCAATCTGATTCTGTAACATACGACAGCGTGCGGACGCTTCATTTGCCCCGTTGGTCCATTGCCGATAGCTAATGCTCATGCCCGTGCAGCTTCTGCACTGCAGCGTCGTGTCGTGGCAATAAGGTGTCGCAATTTCCCGTCGGTCGCCCAGGTACAAGATAACGGACGTAAGTTCAGTACGAAGACGGTGCACGGTGTACGAGGACAATGTGAACCGCAATCTGTCCATTATCATGCCAATGTTTCAGGTGAGCAAAGGCGCAGATGCTGACGTCCCGCGTACTGAGGCCAGTTCTTCAGCAGCTAAGCAAAGAACGTCGGAGGCCGGGTAGGACAGCAATCCGTCCCGAATCATCAGCGATCAAACCAAAGTACCGTCTAGAGTTGGATAAGGGATGGCAGATGACATCGAGCTTGCGAGGTGCATCGCATTTAAGCAACCGCCAGTTGCTCTCTCGTTTCATTCAGCCATGCCGCTGACCGGCATGGGCGAAATCGGATGCAAACATACCAGCGATGGCGACGTACAGGCTGACAGACGTTCCCGAGTAGCACTACCGGGGTGTTTGGGCTTGCGAATGTGTTATTGCGGTGTTGCGCGGAAGCTGCACGGGTAAGCCAGAGGGATAGAGGCTCGAACAACGTGCGCCGGCGCTGGAGCTCTGAGCTGGGGACTCCACCACCTCAGGCTCAGGACCCGGTCATTGCTGGCTCTCTGGCGAGTCGATGCCGCCCACGGGGAATGCGCTCTGCAGACCAAGCTGTCGCTGGCGAACTTTCGCCTTTCGCTCCTGGGGCCGAGGCGACGCTCGGTGGGCCGGTGCTGTCAGGCGACGCCGCGTGGCAGATCGGCTGGATCATGGCCTCCAAAGTACGACGTGTACAAGCCACTACGCTCTGTGCTCGGACACGCAGTGCGCCGCACCTACAGGAAAAGCTGTTCTCCGAGATCCCGCACTTCGTCAGCTGCCTCGGACGGAAAACACGCCGTGGCACGACCGAGAGTCTATGCGTCGACGTGGCGGCCAATTCTGCGCGATTCAGCACATCAAGGTCGCTTGAAGGGCATCCACGAGCAGCACGTACCAGGACATCAAGTGGATGAGGACGCTGGATGAAGACATCCTTATATCTGACCAACATTTCCGAGGAATACTTTTCATGGCTGGTGCTGCGCAACCTGAACTGGTGAGACGCGCGGCGCTGGTTGACAGCCGCGGTGGCGGCAGCAACAGCAGAGATACGCTGGTCCGCCCCCAGACCTGCCGCAGGTCGAAGCTCTTCGTTGAAATCTCTTCGAAGAAGTCTCTTCGTGCGGCTTTCCAGCTTTCTCGCGTTGAATGAAGATAGACTAATCGCTAGAAAAGGACAAACACATACTGTCACCTGACACTAAAATTTACCAAAAGTGGTGAACCGTTCAATCTGTACAACTCTCTCAGAAGAGAGAGAGCGACCATGTATGGATCAAACATGCAAAGCACACAATATTACCTCAGCCGCTGGTAGTTAGGACCATTGGCTCAGTAGTCGTACTGAATATCAACACCTCAGGTATGCACAAAAAGCAGTGGAGAAAAAATACTCGTTCACTAGATGCATAGTTAGAAGGCACGAATGATATAGCTAGGACTTCATCTGACCATGGCAATGCAGGTACCTAATAAACTACACACGAGTTTCAGACTTTTGGTGCATACGAACTGATTATCCATTACTGAAATTTAAATTCAGTTTGCTAACCGAACGATGAGGAAGCGAACCATGGTAGGATTATGTTGGGCGAACATGCATACACCACAAAACCTAAACAGCCCACAGAGATACATGAAAACAAGGCTATTGTTTGTACGACCACGATTAGCTGGATGCATTAATCGTTCACAGGTAAGCATAATTCACTTTACATATTGTACAGAGGGGATCTTTGAAAAACATATAGCCAGATGACCGGAACGAGCCTTCCAGTGACAATGCCTCGGGCAGCACTCAACGGCAGATTCTCCAGCCCTTGGTTCTTGGCAGCTATAGTGGTGACCACAAAAATGTTGTCGCTGCGATATGAGGAGTTCAGAGCACGCTGGAAGTTCGAGAGCACGCCTTGATGAGGCAACGGAGGACGAAACGGGGCTAATTACAACGACAGAAGCAACCTAAAATAGCAGTAATAATAGTAATCAAAATTATTTTGTAGTGCGCTAGAAAGAACTAAATCTCAATCGACCCTTATGCTTAAACTACTGGCTGCAAAAAAAAGACAAGAGCCCCGACACAAGCAAAGAGTGTTTGCGGTGAACATGAAAGTAACATGCAAGAATCATACTTGGACAAACATGGGCACACAAGAAAACAAGGCTTCTAGTTTATACGACCACTGATTAAATGAATTATTTTGGACATTCAATCAATTGACGACTTGATGTCTGCCGCTAGTGAGTTCTAAGCTGTGGGGCGTGGTAACCGAAATTCATGTAAGATTAGATTAGCTGGTTGCTAACGTGGTCGGGACGATGCAACCAGCATTGGAAACAGTGCGAACTCAGCACGACTTACTGCTGAAGCCACTAGGTATCCTGTCTAAAATTCAATTTGCTCTACGAGGCTGGGAAAGCAAGTATCCGAGGAGGGACTCAAAATTTGAAGCACGGTTTACCACAGCACCTCTCTAAATTTAGGCGCGCGTTCATGATGAGCTTACTAACTGCATCTACATCAGCGCTGTCAGTCTCCTACTTTCAGCGAAATAAAAATTCTTTAAATTTGGCTTGCCTGAACAGAGGTACTGAATTCAAATTGGTCCATGCATTTTCAATATCACGTCTCGATTCTAAAAACTCACTGCTTGCTGATCTAATGGCGTGTAATCAGGCGCATGCGCTAGGTGAAAAACTCGAAGCAAACCAGGCACTGTCGTAACCGTTGCGGTATCCACTTCGCATCACTCTTGCAGACCTCCACTTCCTTCAAAGCGGTGCATAAACTTTGAGGTTCTGTTACTCACTTTAGGTCCTTTCATTCTCTGGATCCAGGCTACTTGTCAGGAACTCTCTCCTGTCAGACTGGTCATCTTGTCACTTAGCTTCTGAATCGGGTCGCTTAGCTGCACAGCGTACAGAACCTCATTGTTTGAATACCTCTCGGACGTATGCTCCAAATCTTGAACTCACGTCCGACCAATGTCAAGACATACTGGTTTGAGTAAATTTTAAAAATCTAAACACACCTATTGTCTCACCGTTCAGCAGGTGTGTGATTTGTCCTGACAGTAGTGCTTGTGCGCTCTGATACTGTGAATGCTGGCACTAACCGTATTTATGCTGATCCAATCAATTTCCACCTCTAGGAATTTTTATAATATTACTAACCATATGAGCTTGCTTTCTTTTGTACATTTATTAAATGCTTGGGAAAAGATTAAGTTCTCAGATGACGCTATATAAATCACTATATTCTTATCGATCAGACTCGGAAGGCGGGTCTTAAAACGGAAGCCTGATGAGCAAGGCCAAGAGATCAAACAATGTATGCACACGGAGCTCCAGGAGCGAAATTCAATTAGATACGCTGATTGATATTCCAATACATTGATTGACATTCGAATTAGATACGCTGATTGATATTCGAATTCGATACGCTTCAATTGATATTCGAATTAGATACGCTGATTGATATTCAAATTATGCCTTCATTGATATTGAATTAGATACCATGATTATTCGAATTAGATACGCTGATTGATATTCGAATTAGATACGCGGTGTTTCGAATTGATACATGATTGATATTCGATAGTGCACGCTGATTGATATTCAATTAGACACTGATCGATATTCAGAATTAAATACGTGATTGATAGATGGCCAGCTCAGTTTACAGGCAGCAGTGATTTTGGCATTGCTTGCAATATGACAGATAAGCCTACCCAGCAAATCTTATGGAGGAGAAATAACGTATAATTTTTACGTACATTTCCAGCATTCAAGCAATTCGTACTTGCACAAAGTTCCGAGCGACCTCGGTCCCATAGTGAGCCCCTTATCTCAATTGTTCGAAACAGGGCAGCTGGTAGGATAAAGTCTAATCAGACGTCTCAAAAGCAGGACCAGTTTGGATGAGTGTCCCAATCAAAGTGAGCCTGAATTTTCCAAAAGCTAAATACTGCAGCATTAGACTGAAGTATAATATCTATATCTATAATATCTGCTCATTACAAATAATTTTGGATACGAAAAGAATGAAACTCTTTCAAAGCATACGCTATTGGAGCCAAAATATGGGCCGTAAACTTCTTTTCAATTTATAAGTAATACTTACAGTTTCCTTACAATTTTCTAACACATGTTTACGTCCCTCAATTAAAGACAACCGCCATCTAAATGCGAATTCAGCAGTGTAGCACAATAGTAAGAGTTTGGAGGAAAAGAAGGATTAAACCACAAGTACAAGCTCCGCTCATCTGAATACAAAAATAATTACATAATTCTGATTGTAGATTGCATCATCAAGAGGAAGAGGAATATACACAATGGAATTGTGGACCTAAAAATGGATCACTGGGGCAACCAATATTTGGCTGCACTCTGCATAACCGTTGGTGAGCGTCGACTTTGAAGAATTCTTTACATGAGATACAAGACCGAAACCATTGTAACGCAGTGCCGAGGAGTGGTACAGATGGCTCTCAATAAATATTTGTTGAGCTGATTTATCAAAGCTGCAGATATAATATGAACACACCTTTGAGGAGATTCTACGCCCAACTAGTCAGCAATGCCTTGGAAGGAATCTGCATTATGCACTCCCAGCAGTGTTGCTCTCTATGGAATAGCTCTAAAATCTGACATTACACTGAGTTGCCAAGTTAGAAGTTTGGATATAAGAGTTAAACCGGTCTGAAACTTGTATTAATAACAGAAGTTAACAAAGAAAACTGGGGCAATAGCTCCATAAATTCTTTTAATTTCTACTTCAGTGGTTTCTCAACCTGTGGGTCGTGACCTTTTGTGGTCAGAGCGACCTTTGCAGTGGTGGCCAGACCATCGGAAACACACATTTCCACATTTGCACTCAATAATTTTATGGCACCGGGGTTGCCACAACATGATGTCAGTCAAGGGTGGCTGTACAAGAAGTTGAAGTCACTGGTCTAGTGACTGATGTAAGCTTTGTAGCTGGCCTGCCCTACTCATTACAGTGTCTTTGATAGGCATAGAAAATGGAAGGCTATGGGAGTTGCTAATATTCTCTTGGACCTTCCTTCTTATTGGCGGAGCTGTCTCCTTTCTATTTATGGCTTTCTCCTTAGCAACCTTCTAAATGTGGATACAGATAAAAATCATGAAATTAGGAAATATATTATATTCGTTTCCAAGGCATTAGCAAAGTCACACGTAGAAGAACCGCAGGTGTGGGTCTAGGCACATGGTAGCCATGTGAGTCATAATATTGTAGTGAACTCTAACACGAGGATACAGAAGTAAAAGCTGAAGATGGACTACCACGGCTTAGGTTGAGCGACGACAAGTATCTTCTGAGTTCAGCGTAATGTAATGTCATACGGTGTTGCGAATCTGTACAATCTACAATAATCATGGTAGTTCATGGAGAAAAATGCCAAATGTCTCGTACGCTTTCAAGCTTTCTCTCAGTGTTTATATACTTAGCTAAGCAACGTTTGTATTAAACCATAAAATGTAAGGAGATGTAGTTTTACATATACTTTCCATTGAAAAGTAGCGCCTGGAAGAGATTCAATTCTCTGAGGGCGCTTTATCAAGTGTATTATTATTGTTGTTATATACTTGGGCGGAAGACCAAACTCTTTAAAGCATGCAAAATTGTCCGGTTGAACGGCATTCACCACAACGAGGGTAGGTCGGATGGAGGATTAAGCAGCAAATGGGGGACGATGTAACATATCCGACAGCTGACCCTGACTTCCTTACTTCGTGATTGTTCTGATTTGTGGTCTTTTGACATTTGGGGCGCACCACAGCTGAACCATTGAGGTCAATTATACCACATGAGAAAACTTGGTAATGATGGTGCACTATATCCCATACACCACGAGAGAACATTTGTGAACGTGAGATGTTGCTAGTGGGTGGGACTTGCATTTGAGCAACAAGAGAGAAATTGCAATCAACCGATGAACGAAATTCAACAATGATGTTAATCTATGATATAAGAAAAGAGTGCTCTAGAATAAATCTCATGCTGGAACATATATGGTTTTACTGGAACATTGAATCAAATTTTTAAATGATGCCAAAAGCAAGTCTTTTGTGCCTGTGAGCCGTGGGATATCGTAACAGCTTATTGGAGGGAACTCAGCAGAGGATTAATTACACATGAAGTACCGTAATCATCCACCGAAACTCCAGTCGCCGGGGCGCAGTCGCCACGCCCGCGCCAACCATAGCTGAGAGTTGCTGCAGCTCGGTCTTACCCACACCAGAGATTGTTTCACAGTTCTGACTTCTCATTCCCAGTTCTCTGTTTTCTCCAGCTTTGGACATATGAAAGAGCCCCCTTCTGTCTTCCTTAATTGCGCCGGTCAGAATGTTACGCCCTCTCGCAGCCTTTCTTTTTCCCTCTCTCCTCTCTCTCTCTCTCTCTCTCTCTCTCTCTCTCTCTCTCTCTCTCTCTCTCTCTCTCTCTCTCTCTCTCTCTCTCTCTCTCTCTCCTCTCCTTTCTCTCTCTCTCTCTCTCTCTCCTTTCTCTCTCTCTCCTCTCCTTTCTCTCTCTCTCCTCTCCTTTCTCTCTCTCTCTCTCCTCTCCTTTCTCTCTCTCTCTCCTCTGGCACACACCTCTACTCTCTCTCCATCACTCTCTCTCTCGCCCTGCTCTCTCTCTCCCCTCTCCATTCTCTCTCCCTCCTCCTTTCTCTCTCCCTCTCCTTTCTCCTCTCTCCATCTCCTCTCTCTCTCTCTCTCTCTCTCTCTCTCTCTCTCTCTCTCTCTCTCTCTCTCTCTCTCTCTCCTCCCTCTCCTCTCTCTCTCTCTCTCTCTCTCTCTCTCCTCTCCTTTCTCTCCTCTCCTTTCTCTCTCTCTTCCTCTCCTTTCTCTCCTCTCCTTTCTCTCTCTCTTCCTCTCCTTTCTCTCTCTCTCTCTCTCTCCTCTCCTTTCTCTCTCTCTCTCTCTCTTTCTCTCTCTCACATTATAATAATATTATGTGTATGTGTAATATGCTCTGTAATCTTATATAATATGTCTACATGTAATAACAAACACATATATATATATGTATCTATGTAACATATTAAACAGTAAAAATGTATATATATATATATATATATGTATATACATGTGTATTATATATGTATAATATATTATATGTATCTATAATAATAACAATGTATGTAGCATATGTATATGTGTGTTTTCAATATGTAACTAATACCTATGTTTCCATGTTTTCTTATATATATCATAATATAAACATATCTCTCTAAACATATATATGTTTCAAATGTAAACACATATATATATATATATATATTATATATATGTAACATATATATATATATAATGTTTTATATAAACATGATATATGTATAATATTATATAATATATGACATAATATATATATATATATATATATATATATATATATATATATATGTTATATATTATAATATATCATCATCATATAAACATCAATAAACATATGTATCCATCCATTATGTCAATATATGTGTTTTTACCATATAAACTTATATATTGTCTGTCTCGACATTATTATTACAATAATATAAACAATATTATTAATATTTAAGCATTATATAATATTATATATTCATATATATATATATATATCTGTCTGTAATATATATATATATATAAATATATATATATATATATATATATATATATATATATATATATGTTGGCATATGTAAACATTATATATATGTAAACATATATATATATATATATAAACATATATATGTATGTTTGCAATATATATATATATGCTCTCTATATATTAATATATATATATATATATATATATATTTTATATCCTATATCTCTCTCTTCTCTATATATATATATATATTTCCTCTCCTTTCTCTCTCCTCTCTCAACTTCGCTCTCCTTTTTCTCTCTCTCTCTCTCTCTCTCTCTCCACATTCCTCTCTTTTCCTCTCTCTATCTCTTCTCCTCCTTCCCTCTCCCTGGCTCTCTCTCTCTCTCTCTCTCTCTCTCTCTCTCTCTCTCTCTCTCTCTCTCTCTCTCCCCACCCTCTCTCTCTCTCTCTCTCTCTCTCTCTCTCTCTCTCTCTCTCTCCTTTCTCTCTCTCTCTCTCTCTCTCTGCACGGACGACGATCAGGCGACGCCAGGAGCACCAGTGTCCTCCCACCCGGACGTACCGCCACGCCGCCGCCGCGCACCAGGGTTCTTACGTTTGACTCAACATATACGGCTTTGCGGGGGCGAGAGCGGTCTTTAAAATGATGCTCGACCTCGGCAATAGCGGCGCAGCTTTGCGTGGCGCATCTGCGCTCTCGTCTGCAGCGGAGCACGTAGGCAGGGTGCCGCGTTCGCGGGTCCTCGCACACGCCCATCTGTGTCGATAACATTGCGCGCTGCCGCTCTCCGGTTTCTTAACGCAGTGTCTTTCATTGTGATCAAGACGGTCGTGTGGCGCGCGGAGTTCCAGTGACAGGAGAATGTGGACCCGAATATAAGCCTCTTGGCAGCAGGATCTGCGGTACGCCAACCTGAGGAAGCACTACAGTGTCAGAACCATCCCCTGCCGGGTAGCCTGACGATGACCCCTCTGGAACGAGTCACCGCTCGTGAGATGGTATCCGGAAAGGCCTCCTGTCAGTGCGGCGAAATCGCCGAGAAGAAGGCATAGATCGCCTGAGCCGCTCTCAGGCGCCATCAACGTGCACGGCGGCACCAGCGCAGCCCGACAAGCCCGCCCGCAGAGACGCTCCGGTCCGGAAAGCGGCGGCGGCGCAGCGGCGATCGCTCAGCCAGCGGCCACGGCCGACGACCCCAGAAGCCATCGGCGCGACGGCAGGGGCACGATGCGACTATCAGCGATCACTACAGCTGTCGCCGCGCCGCCGCGCTGACGACCGACAAGGATCAGCTCATCAGCCTCGATCAGCGGCAGCGGCAATGACGGCGGCGGCGGGCGCCGACCACTCGGAGGGCGCATACTCAGCCGCGGCGGCGGAGAGCGGACGCGCTCGGCAGCGCACGCCGGCGCCGGCCGCCGCCCTGGCCGGGCACTCTTCTGTCGACCAAGGAGCCCGCGGCGGCGCCACGCGCCGCCGCTGCACGCCGAGACGGAAACGGCGGCGCGGGGCGCCGCGAGCAGCGCCACCTGGCGGCATACGAGAACGCCGGAGCGCAGCCTGCAAGCGGCGGACAACGTCACGGCGGCGATGCGTCGACCGGAACACGTGGCCGAGTGATGAAAAGCCTGCGGCGGCAGTCGAGTCGGAGCTGAAGGCGAGCGACGACCACTAACACGATCTTCCGCAGACGCGAACCCGTTTGAGTGCGCGCCGTCGATCGCGTCGGCGGAATCGAGACGGCATACAAGGGATCATCTGCAGGGCGGCATCCGGAGCGGCCAGGCTGCACGACCATCACCACCACCAGGCGTGACGATGGCGGCGCCCAACTCGACGGCCCCCTGATTCGAGTCGAGCGAGATCGACCAATGGCCCAGGCAGCGCCTGCCGAACCATTGCACGTGGACAGCCGCGCCGCCGCCGCCTCCTCCTGAGGCGGAAGAGAATGCGGCTGCATGCATTTGAATCGGTCCGAAACGGCCGAGTCCCCTGCTTCGCGCCCACTGCACCTACCGCCGCCGCCGGCCGCCACGGAGCCACCGCTGGGCGGCTGATTCCGCCGCTGGCCGTTCTCCAGCACACGTGCAGTCCGGAGCAGCGGGGCTGCCGGAGCAAAGGGCGACGACGAGGAATGCCAGCCGCTACCCAGGACGAGCGCAGCGCACTTCATCGCGACATGCCTGAGCAATGCACGCCCGAGCAGCACGTGTGGAACGCACACGTGCACCACGACGACAATGGTCGACGTCGACCGCCACGCGCGGCCTCCGCCAGCGGTAAACTCGCCGCGTCCGGTCAAAAGCGGAATCTCGGCAATGTCGACTTTCGTTCGGTAGGCGCCCGCGCCGTCGCCCCGAGACGCGGCGACCAATGGCGGCCTCCGGCCGTCGGCTCATCCGGCCGGTACGCACCGGTGACAGAAGCAGCAACTGACTAGGACAGGTCGAGGTCACCGTGGCGCAGCAGTCAAAAACGCGTTGCGGGCAAAATTACGGTCCAGCATTGCTTTCTCGACCACGCTGTCAATTACGGCGCCCTTGGCGGGTCTGGCGGCAGGGTAATGGGCGGACGGGCGGCACGCAAGTGTCGACTGCAAGATTCATCGTGGCAATTCTGGCATTCACTGGACCTAACTGACGTAGCTGGGCCGCAATGACGGTTCGCGAACACCCGCACCGCATGTTGGCGGCATGGCTGCCCCACCCCCACCCACGCCGCCCGTCTGGTGATTCCGCGTCCCTCCGTATCGTCCCCCGACGCCTCCAGTTCATCCCAGCCTTCATGAGGAATTAACGATGCACTGGCTGTCTGCAGCCATTGTATCTGCGTCTGTAACTCCTACCCCAAGCCCGCCTACCGCTCTGGATCTTACGCAGGAGGTACAATACAACGCACTCGGCTTCGGCGGCTTTCGGTATGCATTCAGTAGCCGATGACTTCATCTCACGCAACAACAAAAATGTGAAGTATATTTTGGCAGGAGCAGGGGGTGAAGGTAGCATGGATGTAGCTCAGGCTGGAGAAAAACCATGTGCCTGTGCCACTGGCTGACAACGGGAGAGCAATGTATCAGTTTGAGTAGTTTCTCAGTGAGGAGTTAGCCTCTCAGTTGCTCTAGCTTTAGGTGAGCGTCACAGCTTCTCCTCCCGACACCCAGTACATTGTGGCTCACGAAATTGCAAAAACTTTGGCCTTCTGTTGGACAGGATTCTACAACTAAACTTACCGCGTGCATTTCCACATCTCTGCTTCACGAAACTCTCACTGATCATTATGGTCTCCAGCTTGAGTTTTGCGCTGATAGGTTGACGGTTTGAACTCGGATAAACTGGTGTGATGTAACCACTGCACCTGCCGCTCGGCAGGCTGGCCCGCTTCGGTGATTTTTCGCCAGCTGAGCGCCTGGTTGCCACATGCAGCCAGTGGGCCATGGAAAGAGATACGAAGCCAGGGATGGCCCAAATGTGGATAGATATTATATATATAAAAATCTAATTTGCGTTATGCATACCTCAAATACCGATTGACCTATATGGGTGTGATCATCTGGACGTCTAATGAAAGGGTCACTTTGGAATGATTACTAGATGGTGTACAGTTTACCTTGGAGTATGCTGGCGGAATGACCAATTTTGACATAGGGATTGTCTTATTTCTGAGCCACACTTACCCTCTAATTTACTAGTAAGTTACTTTTACTGTCAATCAATTTATGAAGGTTTCTGCCATCTCCATGCACTGATTTTAGCTGTACATGCGGCATGGAAGATGAGAGAAATTTGACTTTCAGGGCGGGAGGCTGGGAGGGATCGAAGCAGGGGTAGGCCAGGTTTATCAATAGTAGCCAGGTCTACAACATTCACATCGGCAAGGAAACGCATAAACCATAAAAGAAGCACGGACCCAGCGCAGACCTGGCAGGATACACACCGTACTTCAAGTATTCCTTCGGATGGTCTTTTGTCGTTTGTATCAATGCTGTTAGTAGGTCGTCTGCAAAGTTCTCTGGTTCAGGTAGATTTGCAGCGTCCGGCGATCCGTGACACCCAATCAAATACCCCAGGAACGCAACACAGCTCTCTTTAGAGAGACGACCGTCGACTTACGGCATGAAGCTGCTTGCTCGCCTTAGCTTGGGTCCGGCGGTTGGTGCATGTGCTGCTCCTGATCCGCCGTCTGCGCCACCGCCTGTGCCGATGGCCTCTGAGATTCAGGCGTGGAGGCTCCCAGAGCGAGGTTAAACTCCTCCTGCAATCTAAAATTCAATTATAACATCACAGCTGACGCATACAATGATTCTTTTTCACGATGCATCAAAAGAAACAGAGCGAAACATAATCATAGTATCATGAAAAGGACAAACGCCTGGAGTCTGTTGCAAATCACTGCTTTACTTAACTTACGGTTGCTCAGATAATAAATCTTTTGGAAGACAAACTCCCCATCCAGACCGCTTTACAAACTCACATCTGCAGGGCCCTAGGTCACCTTCCTGACCCTACCTCTCCGACCAAACATCATTGAAATTATGTGTCTTACTCTCCGTTAATCAGTAATCGTCGAGTTCAAGTGTTGAATAATTTTCTTACGCTATCATTTTATGATTATGTTGTACGGTATAGCTGTGCTTCCCACGTACAAATTTTGAAGGTCTTGCTCTCCTACATAAAGACTTTTGCGGGTCTGCCCCTAGTTAAAAATCTGGCGGCTTTCCCGATTGCCGCTGGTTAGTAGTGTTGAGATTGATTAGATATAATGCCTGTGTGGTGTTGGCGCTTACAAATGTTGTTGCCTGCGGGTACCGCGGGCCGTTTACAGGACCCTCCAAAGTCAATACAGGGGGTAGAAGAAATTAGAATCGGTATCCAGACTTTTACTGCATAAGACTGAAGGCTTGATCACCAACGGATTTTAGGTTAATCCAGAAAACACGCTTAACTTGCTTAAACTGCTGCACCGAAAGCCCTGGTTTAAATCCGAGAGCGAGGATGACTAGGCAATTACCACTGTAGAAAGAAAAGCGCAGCAGTTAGTTCATTTTAAATATAACAATAAGAAAAATGTTTATAGCATCCTAAGAACTCACAAAAAATGCTGTTGAGAAGATAATCGCGACAGTTTTTTGCTGGTAACAAGACAAAAGCGGCAAGCACGCAATAAGTGCAGCACAAAGGAAACAAATTACCAGACAAAGCGGACCCAGAAAATGCTAGTGACGGACATGTGAAAGGGAACACATGGAGATTGAGTGTCCAGTGAAGGCAACAAGAGAAAAAAAGAACAATACAAATGGTATTAAATAACATTATATATTTTTAAGCTTCTCTGTTGAGACATAATACGAGTCGAAAGGTGAATGTCGTGAGGTCAGTTGGATGTAATGAGTTCCGGTTTTGGTAAGCAACACGTCAACGAACTAAAGGCACGATCATTCACTGGATTTCAAGGTTGAGAATTCGAAGCGTCACAGTCTAAAGGATGGACATGGCAGAAAGAGTGGAGAGTAACGATGCTTATTCGTGATGGTTTAAAACAAAAAGGATAGGTCGGGGAACCGGCTGGATGTATCAAAACTAAAAGAGACCTAGAAATGTGAGTGGGCAAAACCCTTTAAGGTGCGAGTGAATCTGCCTTAGGGAGGAGCGCCCAGTGGGTGTGGGGTTGACAGGAGAACATTGGGGCAACTTGTGGACGTTTCCGTACGAGAAAACCTAGTGTGTTTGATTTTGCGGACATCTGGACGGGTGCCTGCGTTTGCATGAGTCCGACAGACCTGTGAGTAAGTTTTTAGTTGAGCTTTACAGAAGTCTTGAGCGGTGTAGAAAATTTAAAATATATGTAAACGACACATACGAAGTGTAGAAAACTTCATAGTACGAACTTGGATTTAGGTTAGCTCATCCCCCCCCCCGGCCCTGTCTTTTTGTCTAGCTGTTTAATATCTATCTAAGACCTGGTAGCCCCGAAGCAAATCCGGGCGCTCTGATAATTCTTTTTCTTGCCATTCACACGAATGCACTCGAAGATTTCCAGAGAGATGGCTACGGATCTGGGCTACGAGCAAGTTTTTGACGCATGGGCCAGCGTAACGAATAATCAATAGATGATCGATTCCATATAAAATTTGGCACATGCAATTATAGAACCTGTTTAAAGGATGGACGCGTTATCCATAATTCCCGGGAAACGGCCGGCCGATAACACGCTGAATAAAGATTGCGAGTCACGCGGTTAGTCACAAGAAATGCCGCGGAAATACCTGCTAAATTCTGCAAAGCCGTGCTGCCAGGTTCACCGTTTGCTTGAAGCACGGCCTGCGGTGGCGAGCGAACGAGCTTTGGCGTTCCTGAGCACTTTCAAAGCTGCCGCCTCCCCGTCTCCTGTGCGTCTCAATGTTGAACCCGGACGGCGCGCTTGTGGGGCGCATCGGCTACAGTCGGCGAAAATTTTAAGGCCGAGGAGAGATATCAAATTCAGGAAGGAAATGAACAGACTACAAAAATACCCGCAGTCTTCTTGATGCGAGGGCTGCTTCAACCCATCCAAGATTACCGCCTTCAGTACGGTGCCTCAGGCTCTCCATTCACGGGTAAGAATTTATTTTCAGCGCGTCGAAATAGGTTCTTCTGATGGCTCCTCTTCGGTTGCTGTGCGTTTACAGTAGCTTATATAATTCCAAGATGAGTTAAAATAATAACCAAATTGGATAGATAAACTAGTAAGTATTAAATAACCAGATTTACAGAGGCAGAAGAGCTCGTCTGAGCAGAATTCAATAGAGACTGACCTCCACCGTGCCTCTCAAGGTTGAGCTTTAACCTCCATAAGAATTATGATGCATTGCTATTTCTATCAGGTCTCGTTGCAAAAACAGGAAAATATATCCAGTATTTTTTTCCAATTGCTGATTAAAAGCTGTGCCTTCTAGGGTTTTAATTGTTTATCTACTCTCTAGTGTCATTTTCAGTCTCTCCTCCCCCTCCTCCTCCTCCTCCTCCTCCTCCTCCTCCTCCTCCTCCTCCTCCTCCTCCTCCTCCTCCTCCTCCTCCTCCTCCTCCTCCTCCTCCTCCTCCTCCTCCCCCTCCTCCTCCTCCTCCCCCCCCCCCCCCTCCTCCTCCCCCCCTCCTCCTCCTCCTCTTTCCTCCTCCCTCCTCCTCCTCCTCCTCCCCCTCCTCCTCCTCCTCCTCCTCCCCCTCCTCCCCCTCCTCCTCCTCCTCCTCCTTTCCCCCCTCCTCCTTTCCTCCTCCCCCCTCCTCCCCTTCCTCTTCCTCCTCCTCCCCTTCCTCCTCCTCCTCCTCCTCCTCCTCCTCCTCCTCCTCCTCCCCCTTCCTCCTCCTCCTCCTCCTCCTCCTCCTCCTCCTCCTCCTCCTCCTCCTCCTCCTCCTCCTCCTCCTCCTCCTCCTCCTCCTCCTCCTCCTCCTCCTTCTCCTCCCCCTCCCCCTCCTCCTTCTCCTCCTCCTCCTCCTCCTCCTCTTCGTTTATCCTCCTCCTTTCCCTCCTCCTCCTTCCCCTTTTTCCTCCCTTCTCCTCCTTCCTCCTCCCCTCCCCCTCCTCCCCCTCCTCCTCCTCCTCCTCCTCCTCCTCCTCCTCCTCCTCCTCCTCCTCCTCCTCCTCCTCCTCCTCCTCCTCCTCCTCCTCCCCTCCTCCTTCCCCCTCTTTCCCCCTCCCTCCTCCTCCTCCTCCTCCCTCCTCCTCCTCCCCCCTCCTTCCCTCCTCCCCCCCCCCCCTTCCCCCCCCTCCTTTTCCTCCTCCTCCTCCCTCCTTCCCTCCTCCTTCCCCTCCCTCCCCCCCCCCCCCCTTCTTCTCCTCCTCCCTCCTTTCCTTTTTCTTCTTCTTCTCCTCCCCCTCTTCCCCCTCCTTTTCCTCCCTCCCTCTCCTCCCCTCCTCCCTCCTTTTCCTTCCTCCCCCCTCCTTCCTCCCTCCTCCTCCTCCCCTCCTTCCCTCCCCTTTT